>CM017326.1:19336758-19423094 GCA_006937295.1 Carpinus fangiana
CCCCCCCCCCCCCCCCCTTTTCTTCAATGAAGTTTTCAGGACGCTTCTCCCTCTTTCCCTCCACCTCTATCTTCTCTTCTCTCTCTTTCTCTCTACTTTTGTGAAAAGATGGAAGCTAGCTCTACCCTATCCAAGACCATCCCCACCCCCTTTCTCAGTAAAGTGACAATGGTTCTCTCTTTTGTCTGAAGCTGTTACAGAGCATGCTCCTTTGTACAAGAATGCGGGAAAAGAGATTTTCTTCAATAGCCTCATCGCAGTCACCGGCAATGCACCCTTAGTTCAGCTGTCCAATCTTTGGACAGAACCAAATACCACCTCCAAGGTGGTCCTTTCCTAAGCCTTTTGGTCAAGGAACTACGGGACCAGATTTGTTTAGATCCATTTCCCGTTTTATTTTTAGTTTTAGTGAGTTGCACTATAATGACTGTTTTGAGGATGTTTGATGACGTCCCCCCACCCCCTCCTCTTGTAACCTTGTTTTTATTAATGTAATAGTTATTAAATAAATAATTAATTAAAACTCAACCAAGTATTAGAAAAATACAACCCAGCTAAACAAAATTTAACAAACAATTTATACAAAATGTTGGGAATGTGGTGCCCAAAAAGGAATTTCTCTTCTATATTTCCTATACACTAGAGTTGTACCCCTCTAAGCTTTTCTAATGAGAATGAATTACTATTACAAATAAAAATAAAGCTGGCCAGATTCAGTTAGGATTTTTTTGATAAGTCAGAGTATTATATCAAAAAAAGCGCAAAGCGCCTCTAAGTACACAAAAACGAGAACGCAGAGCGCCTCAAGTTTACAAAGGAAACCCAAACCAACAACCCAAAGAACGCACTGGCTCTAAAAACGAGCCCATCGGCGAAATTGGACCCGGACCCGAGTCACGACCCGGAATCGCACTCAGACCTGAAACTGATTTAAGAGCCGACCCAGGAACCCAACCCCCACT
Source organism: Carpinus fangiana (assembly GCA_006937295.1). NCBI lineage: Eukaryota > Viridiplantae > Streptophyta > Magnoliopsida > Fagales > Betulaceae > Carpinus > Carpinus fangiana. Next base: position 19,337,721 of record CM017326.1, read on the forward strand.
AGAGTTACTAAGGCCCAACACACGGACCCGTTTCCTCCTGCGATTGGGCTTCGGGGCAGGCCCAGCAAATACCCGATCCAGCTTGCGTTTAATTTGCCCTAGTAGACTCAACACCCCACAAATTCCGAAATTGCCCTTCGTCTTTCTCCTCAAACGCACAGACCCAGCCGCCATCACCGGAGATTCGAAGCTCGAGCAGTCGACCGCGAGCCACGCCTCCTGCCCACCTATCCCCCCCTCGTCAAATGAAATCTGTAAAAGCTCCATACAAACCGAAGACAGCCCCTTCCTCTCGTTGCAATTCTTCGAATTAAACCCCGTACTTCTAGAATCATCCCCGGCTTCCTTCACCACAATGCGAGATCGAGGCTTCGAAAGCAAAACCTCCGCAAAAGAATGGTTCTGAGAACCTTCCCAAGTGACCCCGGCCTCCACGAGTATATTCGGTAAAGGCTTCGAACTCGGCGAGGAGCGAAGCCTAGACACCTCCGATCCACCAACGGTGGCCAACAAAACACGCAGCTCTTTCGCAAAGCGCCGCCAACCCTTTACATCACGCCCCTCCGGGAGCCATAACCCACCTTTACGACCACCCTCCGCAAACACGACCACCTCTAAAAACCTCCCTGCCTTATTAGCACCCCCATGGACCATCAACGCCTTGTCCCCCTCACGGAACGACTTGGCGATGTCCTCTTTCCCCTGACACGCCTCTTCCACCGTATCTACCAACCAAGAGGAACATATAGAGCTCACGAAAATAAACCCTACGAAGTTTTTCCTCCTTTCCTCCAACCGGAAAAGAGAAGACCCAACCTTCGACGAAAACCAGAAAGATTTAGCTTCAATGGAAAACCGACGTTCCATCGCAGTAACACTGGACCCTAACACATGGCACCTGTCAGGCTTATATGGTCGCCGGAGACGCCGAAGTCTGGGTGGGGTTTGAAAATTTTGAAAAATACCGAAGAGAGAGAAGAGAGAGATTTTTACTGTAGTTTTAGTATTATTTCAGTTAGGATTTTAAGCTTAACATTTATCAAACTTTTAGTCATATACAAGTCTTTTTCAGTCCTCTAACAAACAGCCTAGCAAACCCACGAAATTAAAAGAAACAATTACATAAACAACTACCACACAACAAATAAAAAACATTAACAGCAAACAACGTCACAAAATTACCCTAGGGTGGGTCCAGGGTGTTACACCAGCTCTTTTAGGGCTTGGAGAATTTCGGCCTGTTCTGAAATGGAACAAAGTATGTCATTTTGCTCATTCCTAATTATTGGGTGGATCAGTAATCAGTTCATCACTTCTAGGGGCTTGATCTCGGGGTTTTCGGTGGGTTCTAGTGATCAAAACCGGGTTGTTGTCTCTCACCTTCTTTTTGCAGATGATACTTTGGTTTTCTGTGAGGCTAATGTAAGCCAGATTAGGCATATTGGGGCTCTTCTAGTGTGTTTTGAAGCGGTTTCAGGCCTCAAGGTTAACCTGCCCAAGTCGGCTTTGGTTCCGGTTGGTTCCTTGGATGATGTAGAGCAGCTAGCCGGGTTATTGGGCTGTGGTATCAGTTCTTTGCCTTTGAAATATCTGGGGCTGCAGCTGGGCGCTTCTTTCAAGCTCAAAACGATGTGGGCGGAGTTGGAAGAGTTGATGGCACGGCGGTTGGCTCCTTGGAAAAGGATGTATCTTTCCAAGGGTGGTAGGGTTGCATTGATTAAAAGCACTCTATCGAACTTGCCTACTTATATGATGTCTTTGTATCCTATCCCTGCTCTCGTGGCCAAGCGTATTGAGAAGATTCAACGGGACTTTCTTTGGGGGGGGCTGAATGATGAGGTTAAGATACACTTGGTTGAGTGGGACAAGGTTTGCTCTCCTATGGATGAGGGTGGGTTAGGAATCCGGAACATTAGAAGGTTTAATCAAGCTCTTTTGGGTAAATGGCTTTGGCGGTTTGCTCATGAGGAGGGTGCTTGGTGGAGATCGGTCTTGGTTGCAAAATATGGGTCGGGTTGGGGGGGTTGGCGCTCAGGGGACATCATTGGCTCTTATGGAGTCGGTCTATGGAAATACATTTGCATGGGTTGGCAGGTTTTTAGCAGCCATTTCAGGTTTGTTCCTGGCGAAGGTTCTAGGATTCGCTTTTGGGAGGACATTTGGTGTGGGGATAGAGCCCTCAAGGATGTTTTCCCTAATTTGTTTATCATTGCCAGCAACAAAGGGGCGTCTATTGCGGATAATATGGAGCTCTCAAATGGTATCATTCAATGGAACATCCAATTCTCTAGGTTGTTTCATGACTGGGAGGTGGAGGTGGTGGCTTCGTTTTATAAGTGATTATATGATCGTAATCTGAGAGGAGGTGGGGTTGACAAGTTATGGTGGCTGCACTCACGCAAGGGTTTGTTCGAGGTCAAGACCTTTTATCGAGCTCTTTCGCCCTCGGGGTCTTCCTCATTCCCCTGGAAGAGCATTTGGAGATCTAAAGCTCCCCCTAGAGTGGCATTTTTCGCTTGGTTGGCTGCTTGGGGCAAGATTCTTACTGTGGATAACCTAGGGAGGAGGGGCATGGTGGTGGTGAATAGATGTTGGTTATGCGAATCGGATGGGGAGTCGGTTGATCATCTTCTTCTTCACTGTGGGGCAGCAAGAGCCTTGTGGAATGCCTTCTTCGATCGGTTTGGTCTTTGTTGGGTTATGCCACGCTCGGTTAAAGAGCTATTGGCTAGTTGGTGGTTGAGTGGTTGTTCCAGGAGTGCTGTTGTTTGGAAAATGGTCCCTCTTTGTATCATGTGGTGTATTTGGAGTGAGCGAAACAATAGATGTTTCGAGGACTCCTCGAGGTCTATTGAGGAACTTCTCCACTTTTTTCTTTTTACCCTTTTCTCCTGAACAGTGGGCTGGCTGGACCCACGGGTGATCAGTTTTTCTGTTTTTCTCTCTCTCTTTTCCTATTCCCCCTAGCCTCCCTTTGTATACCCCCTGTGTACTAAGGGTTGCACCCCTCTGCGCCTTTAATATATTCTTCTGACTTATCCAAAAAAAAAAAGAAAGTAATCAGTTCATCAAGACAGGAAGAATATTCAGGTTTTGGGAGTATAAGAGGCTCTCAAAATGGTTCCTAAGCAGTTGCCTATCTCACATCTCTCAGACATCCAGATACCATTTGTAGATTTTAGGAGATTAATAGCATTGCATTTCGACGAACAAGAGTAGAATTATGGAGAGAAAAAAAATAAGTACTTAACTCCTAACTTCTGAGCCAGATTTCTCTGGATTTTTGCCTGTCGAGGATTTTCTCTCTTCAGAGGGCAGCTTTTAGAGAGTTCTATTAAAAAAATTCCCGGTGGAATGCTACTGGACTTGGTTAGTAGTTGCGTGAAGTTTCTTCATATCAATCTAGATATGGAAAATGTGCCAATCCCAGAGGCTGCTTTGACAGCTTTAATTTTTTTGCATAGAAAGAAAGTGGGTTGGGCACTATTTCCTCCAGGCATCAGTTATAATGACAGCACTGGATGGGTCCCTAGTCCTGAACTCTTCAAACTGGAATGGTTTGGTTAGGAGGTGAGAGTTGCCACTAGTGTTAAGAATAACAGGATGATGATCAGAAAAATGAGGCAAGAGAGTGTATGATAGAGGCCATGGATAAAAATAATAGTTATGCATTGATCTAACCTTTCTTTCATATTGGCAAGCTTGATCTCCCATTGGGAATCCAGAAGGAAATTGGGGCCTCTAGAGGTGGAAGCCGTAAAGGGTTTGCAATTCAATTTCTCAGACAGACCAGTTATTGGGTTGAAGTCCCAGGCACAGAGGCCATGGCCTAAGGAAAGATTGGGCTGTCCAATCAAAATAACGCCAAAATTCACCTTTCTAGGCCCAAACCATGGGAACATACACACAAGACAAAATCCAATCAAATTGATAATAATTTTTTTTTTCTTTTATAAGTAATGTTGTATAAAACAAAAAAGCACAATGCACCTCTAAGTACTCATGAAAAACGCGGAGTGCCTCGGAGTATACATAGGAATCCCAACCACAAACCCAAAAATAACACCCTAACAAACACCCTAAACCTTAAACCCTAACAATCAACGACCCACAAAAAGCACCCAACAAAAAGTACAAAAACTCCCAAAACAGAACCGGCACAAACACCCAAAAACACAACCCCCTAATGAACTTCAGGGGGAAAGGAATAATCATTTTTAGACCCAGCACCCCCCCGCCTATGCTGAGACTTCACCGGGGACATGGGACAACCCAAGTTATTAAGCTCCCTCATCCCCTTAGCATTCCGCTCCCTGGCAGAGAGTAAATTCAACAACTTATTGATAATAAATTAATTCGTAAGAATACTCCAAACCAAGTCTCCAAGCAAAAGAGAAGCTGCTACTATGGCCCTCAAAAGGAACATTGATAAAATAGTAAAAACCAACACAATACCCAAAGCCATTTGGGCCTTGACTTTGGTTTCATATACAAAAATAATAGCATCTTCATTCTGACATCTAATCAAGGTCCAAAGGGTACGAATTGCCGAGGCCCAGGCCAGCCCACGGTAATTCAAAATAGGAGCCTTACGGCTCTGGTGGGGTCATGATAAGGCCCTGCCTCCTTAGTCAATTCTAAAGTTTTAAGTGGAGTATGGTGATGTAAGGTTGGCCCCCAGAGCCTGAGCAGATGAGCCTCTTAACGCTGGAACCTTTATTCCTTGCACGTTGATGGGCCAAATCCTTCCAAAGACGCCAAAGAGGGGAGGCTCGACAATTGTGGGCTGGGGGTGACAAAATATGAAATATGATTTGAATTGCATGCCCATTGGCTTTGGGTTCTATATGATATATAGACTTTACAAGGGTGCTATACATGGAAAGGAAAATAAGTTTCCGCATGATTCTAGTCCTATACATGTAAACTATAATCTGTCAAATAATATATGCTAACTTTACAAAATAATAGATGGAAAAATAAGGAAACAATCGTGGCTAAAATAAGAGAAGTTTGGACAGCTGTAAGTTTGGACAGCAAGTTTGGACAGCTGTGCTATCCATTGACAGCCCCCCTCAAATTGATGCAGGGTGATCAACAAGCATCAATTTGCTACTTAGGAAGCAATGTCGATCACGAGTGAGAGCCTTGGTGAAGATATCAGCAATTTGTAGATCAGTGGAAATATGTGGAAGAGTGATAACACAAGCTTCAAAGGCTTCCCGAATAGAGTAACAATCCACTTCAATGTGCTTGGTGCGCTCATGATAGACAGGATTGGCCGTAATTTGAATAGCACTAGTATTATCTGCATGTAGAGGTGTAGGATCGGTCTCAGAAAAATCTAACTCAGCAAGCAAACCGCGAAGCCAAATAATTTCTAAACAAGCAAGAGACATTGCGCGGTACTCAAATTCCGTAGATGACTTAGAGACTCTGTCTTGCTTCTTACTTTTCCAGGAGATCAAGGCATCACCTAAGAACACACACCAACCAGTGATGGAGCGACGGGTATCCGCACAACCAGCCCAATCAGCATCACTATATGCAGCAAGATGAGTAGAATTGCTGGCAGGGAAGAATAAGCCACGGGTAGGAGTGCCGTGAACATAGCGTATGATCCTACGGACAGCAGTCAAATGAAGATGACGGGGAGTCTGAAGGAACTGGCTGACTTGCTGGACAGCAAAAGAAATGTCTGGTCTAGTAATGGTGAGATAAACAAGACTACCCACCAACTTCNTTAGCTTTCCTGTTTTTCTCTCTCTCTTTTCCTCTCCCCCTTAGCCCTGTGTATACCCCCTGTGTACCAAGGGTTGCGCCCCTCTGCGCCTTTTTATAATATTCTGACTTATCAAAAAAAAAATGAAATGACTCTGAGAGATGAGTTTTGAGCTGGCCAAGTAAATCGGAATCGGAACCAGTGATCACAATATCATCAACATAAACCAAAAGAACAACAATACCCATGTCAGTTTTCCGAAGAAACAAGGAAGTGTCATACTTGCTCTGCTTAAATGAAAACTGTAATAAAGTGGAGCGGAATTTATCAAACCAGGCCCTCGGAGCCTATTTGAGACCATAAAGAGAGCGATGAAGCTTACACACATGTGAAGTCGGAGAGGAAAACAATCCCGGGGGTGGCTTCATATAAATATACTCTTTAAGATTCCCATGAAGAAACGCATTTTTTATATCCATCTGATGAAGGGGCCAATTACTGGAAGCAGCAAGGGCGAGAATTGTACGAACAGTAGTCATTTTAGCCACTGGAGCAAAGGTCTCTTCATAATTGACACCATACTCCTGATTATTCCCAAAAGCAACATGCCGAGCCTTGTAACGGTCCAAACTTCCATCCGATCGGATTTTGACTGAGTAAACCCATTTGCAACCCAGAGGCACAATAGTAGGAGGACAAGGCTCAATGTCCCAGGTGTGATTGGCCTCTAGAGCGGCAATTTCTTCCTGCATAGCTTGTCGCCAACAATCATGCTTGGCAGCATGTGAGTAGCAAGTGGGAATATCAAAATTGGCCAATGTAGCAGTAAGAGCTGAAATCGAATTGCCAGAACTGGAAGAAGGAAATCCATACCTATCCGGGGTGACAGACACTCGAGAAGAGCGACGCACAATAGGCGCTGGAGGTGCTGCCACTGGCTGAATCTGGTGCGTGGTAGGATCAAATATCGGGTGAGCCATCGGAAGAGACTGTGGGCGGGAGCGTCTTGTATACACAATACCTGGTTTAAATCGAGAACGAACAGGATGAAGATCTGAGAGCTGCTCCTCAAAGGAGGGAAGAACCACAGTGGAAGAGGATGGCACAGAGGACACAGGAAAGAAATGTTGATTTTCAAAGAAAATAACATTCCTAGAAATGCGAGTACGATGTAAGATAGGATCATAACAAACAAATCCCTTTTGACATACATTATATCCCAAGAAAGCACATCGAACAGATTGAGCAGATAATTTATGTCGCTCATGAGGAGATAAATGAACAAAACAAACACAACCAAAAGTACGAAGGTTATCATAACTAGGTTGCTTAGCAAATAAGCGAAAATAGGGAGACTCCATATGTAAGACTTGAGAAGGTAAACGATTAATCAAGTGAGTAGCAGTTTTCATAGCCTCCACCCAAAACATGGATGGAACAGATGATTCTAACAAGAGAGTACGTACCGCATCTAGGAGATGACGATTTTTTGCGTTCGGTTACTCCATTTTGTTGAGGAGTAGAGGGACATGAACGTTGATGAAGAATACCCTTAGAAGCCAAGAAAGCCTGAAACTCAGTAGACAAATATTCACCACCAGAATCGGTGTGTAATGTCTTAATAGAAGCAGAAAATTGATTGGCAACATACACGAAAAACTCAGTGAAAGTACGAAAGACCTCAAATTTAGAGCGAAGAAAATAGACCTAAGTAAATCTGCTATGATCATCAGTGAAAGTCACATAGTATTTAAATTTTTCATGTGAATTCACCGGGGAAGGACCCCAAACATCACTATGGATAAGATCAAAACAGTGTGATGCCCAACTAGCATGCAAAGGGAAGGGAAGAATTTTGCTTTTACCAAGTTTGCAAGCAGCACACTCAAGAGATGAAGAATAACGGTCTTTATTACCAAGTAAACCAGAGTTCAATACATGAGATAAGATCTGAGTATTGGGATGGCCCAAACGACGATGCCACACCATACTAAGATCTGAAACATTATTACAAGCAAAAGACGTAATAAAAGAATCTGGAGAGAAAGCTGGAATAGGCAAAAATAGTGGAAACAAGCGCCCCACTTTAGGTCCCTTCGCGATCGGCTCCCCCGTTACCTGGTCCTGCACAACACAACCATCACTAGAAAATTTAACATCATAATTGTTTTCAACTAATTGGCCAACAAAAATAAGATTCGTGGAAAGCTGAGGAGCAAGAAACACATCAATGAGCGCAGAAGAGGCATCTCCGACAGCAGCTATTGGCAAAGAACTGCCATTGGTACTCTGAATAACAGATTGACCATCATAAGGCCGAACATGACACAAAGAGGTGGGATTAGGAGTCATGTGATTAGAGGCTGCCGAGTCCACGTACCAGAGTTTAGTAGAATGGTTACCTTGGAACCCCATGGCTGATAAGGCTGAAACTAGAATCTGTTGCACCATTGCTGGAGTGCAGTAATCGGGTGCAGGAGAGGCAGGAATAGAGGACACATCGGAAGAAGAGACAAGTGCGGCAGAAGTCGTGACCTGAGGAACAAGAACCGAAGCCTGAAATGCTTGGGTCGAGCGATTCTGGGGTCGAATACGACATTCTTTGATAATGTGACCCTTCTTCTTGCAATAAGAGCAGAATTTTTTAGGACAATTAGCAGCAATATGTCCATATTCCTTGCAGTAGAAACACTGCAAGTTTCAAGATTGCATAGGTGGTCCACGTCCTTGGGCAGAAAAAGCCACAGTTGCTGGCCCAGAACTGCCATGAGATTGCTCCAGAATAGCTTGAGTACTAAGACGTTCTTCTTCATGAAGTAACTCACCAAAACAAACATCAAGAGAAGGAACAGGAGATCAATTCAGTAACACGGAGCGAACAGATTCATATTCCGGACGGAGTTTCATAAGAAACTGATCACGCTGGGTAGTTGCATGAAGAGTCTAAATAGTGGAAAGAGCGGCAACAGGAACATCCGCGGTAACCAAGGCAGCATATTCATGCCAAAGAGTCAAAAAGGCCGAGTAATAATCCTGGATGGAAAGACTACCATGTTGAAACATGGCAATTGCATGTTCTAACTGAAAGCGACGAGCAGCATTATCCTGAAGATAAACCTTCTTCAAGTAAGCCCACATGGATTGAGCAGATCAATGAGGCCGCAAGTTGGTGACAATATGGGACTCCACTGAACCAAGAATCCAAGACATGATTCGTGCATCAAGCACAACCCATGAAGGAGAAGACCCGTCAGCCTTAGGTTTGTCAGAAGTGGATGATTGTTCAACATCCGTGCCATCAATATGACCCCAAAGAGCTTTACCCTTGAGAAACAATTCAAACTGGAATGCCCAGGTAGAATAATTGGTACCTGTAAACTTAACACACACAGGTGCAAAATCCATAGAAAATAAAGAGAACCAGACTGTGTTGTAACGTAGAGAGGTCGATAAAAACAAACCAAAGGAGAGGAACAGACTGCACCAGTACTCAGAAACTGCCGAGAAGACCACCAATACCTCAAACAGAGGCTGCCGAAAACACCAAGACAAGCTACAGAATGCTGTTCCAAGAGAGCTAGGCCGAGAGGATTGTGCTGAGAAGAACAAACCACTGTTCCGAGAGTACCCAAGCCAGCAAAACACCAGAACCACCAAGAGAAGGCTGCACCAACACCACAGGACCACACAGACTTGACCGAGAGACGCAGAACAGCACCAACGAAGAGAAACAAGGTCACGGGTACACCACAGACTTGATCGGAAACACCACAGACTTGGCCGAAACGCACCAGCAGCACCCAAACACCACAGACTTGACCGAAAACACCAGTAGCACGTCTAAAACCGAGAAGAGAGAAAAAAAAATACAAGGAAAAGAAAAAAAATTAGCCACTGTGCTCTGATACCATGACAAAATATGAAATATGATTTGAATTGCATGCCCATTGGCTTTGGGTTCTGTATAATATATAGACTTTACAAGGGTGCTATACATGGAAAGGAAAATAAGTTTCCGCATGATTCTAGTCCTATACATGTAAACTATAATCTGTCAAATAATATATGCTAACTGTACAGAATAATAGATGGAAAAATAAGGAAACAATCGTGGCTAAAATAAGAGAAGTTTGGACAGTTGTAAGTTTGGACAGCAAGTTTGGACAGCTGTGCTATCCATTGACAGGGGGGAGGTTGTAGAACTCCTCAATGTCAGAAATCTAGGGGCTGTGGCCACACTAGTGGGCTAGTAACATCCTAAATTGCTTTCTCATGGCCAAGATTGGGTGGGCTGCTTCTAGATGACGAGGCCTTTTTTAGGGAGAAGGGAGGGAATCCATGGGACAGGGCCGAAATCCTTTTCCTCCTTTGCAAGAAATGCGTAGAGGCCCATAAAAGGAGAGGGGAGGTTTAAGAGTTTAGGAGGTGCTATAATAGGAAGGGTGGGCTGAGCCCAAGATACCTGAAAGAAGGAATTTTGGGGGCTTCGGCTGAGCAAGGGCCTTCATGGGCAAGGCTGGATTCAGGGCCAGGAAGGAGAGAAGTGTTTCAGTGCTTGATTATGGCCTTGGGCTCAGGCTCATTGAGATTAAGCCCACCTGCCTCTCTTTCAAGGGTCCCAGTACTCAAAATGCCTGATGGCTCTTAAACTTCTTGGATGTTGGTGATTTTTGGAAAGACAGGTGGGGGCTCCTACTGCCTGCACAAATTCAATGTGGGGGCAAATGGCAGGAGTTCGAATCTAAGTTTTTCGTGCAATAAATGTTGGGATAAGTTGCTGAGGGAGATAAAACGGTTGGTGAAGTGACATCGGGATGTGTTGGTAGGTGACGGGTAGGGGAGTTGGGTAGAGGATCTAACATGTGGGGAGGAGAGAAAAAGATCTTGGAAGACGAGAGGGTGGGATGAGGCGTCAGTTTGAGTTAATGGAGAACGACCCTGGACTAAATCTACTCAGACCGGGGAAGGAGGCATGGGATTGGAAGCTAATTTTCTACTAGCATCAAGCTCTGAGTGGCCAGGCCCATGTAACCTATTTGCGGGGGACCTAGAGTGGGCCAGGGAGACTGCTCAGTGAAGCTCTCAAGATGGCTCCATACTCATAGCAAGAACCATAGCAAAAGTCCGATAGCCGCTCATATTTGAATTGAATTCACAGGTTGGATTGGCCAAGACGAGTGTAATAGAAACCAGGGATAAGAGGCTTAAGTAATCACGCTATCCTTAAATGCGAAACTGATTCACTTAACTAATTACCCTCTATTTAAGTTATCTACCACAAGGCTTTTAACCAAACCCCGGTCCACAGATAAATGCAACTTTCCTCTAAATTTTACCATGGCATACTCTTCCAGGGAAACTGCCCACCACTGGACCATTGTAGTGCATCATAGTAGAACCAGACATCAAATTTACCATTCTTGTTAATCTTCTAAAACACTCCATCAACCAATTCTTGAAGAGGGAGATCATCCTACCATATGCTTAAGATTACATACTCTTATTATAAAAGAAAGAATAAAATCAATAATCAAAAACAAGAGGAAAATAAAAACATTCATGTTCTTCTCTCGAGTCCAACAAATATTAAGTCAGTTCCCCATTAACCAGATATTAACCTTCATTATTAAGACAGTGAAGAGAAGAATTCAGAATTAAATAAGCACGATGATGATGATGATGATAAAAGGCTTAGAGAGAAATGTCCCACCCTCCAGCCCATCATCAACATGGTTGATGAAGGGGCTAAACTTTTGAAGCAGAGTGCTGTGATTTTTGCCTAGCAAAACCACCATATATAATATGTGCAGTGACAATCAAATCCTCCCACGTTAAATCACAATAATGGCAATAAGTGCCTGATATCAAGATAATTGATGTTATATTATGAATAAGTGTACTCATTACCGGCAAGACAACACTTAAAAATTGCAAGTGCAATAGAAGACACAACCAGTCAAGAAAAAGGTCCACAAATAGAGGTTATATAAAATACAGTCAGAATGGATATTTTTGTTCACGAATGAGTTACTAATGTCAAAATAAATACAAAGCATACCTCTTCTAGTTCTGCAACAATGTCTCCCCTGGTATTTTTCTTCAAAGACACAAACTTTTCCCGTGCCTAGTAATAGAAAAACACATACACATAAAGATAACTACGTAAATTCATATACATAACGTCTTTGAAATGAAAAAAAAATAAGAGATATACAAGAAAGACTACATCGATGTGAAAATTCTCAAGCAACAAATAAACAAAATCCAGGTGAGATGAGGAGCTAGAATCCCCCCATATATCCATATGAAGTTCATTTTTTTTTTAAGTTGCCCATATATAGTTCTTAAATGAGTGATTTTAAGCTCCAAGAATTTTCCATTACATTAGAGGTTTATTAAATGTGGCCACCCCTAAGCACCACCAATGGCTTAAAGGAGTAGATCCAGACTTGTTGACTGCTATTACTGCCAAACCTCTCATGCCAATTAAAAGCACCTCAGAAACTTACTCTAGTGTCTCAAATTAGAGTAGATAAGGTGATCCACTAACTCTATCCTGACCTCCAGCTATCTCCCCACCATAGATACCATACACTTTCACAGCCCGACTCCATAGTGATGAAGAATGGGATGAGGGGTCAAGAAAGAAAGAAATTACAGGCTTTAGGTAGGATGGATACATGCAGTTAAGGAAGAAGGAATATAAGAATTTGGCAAAGATATACCAGGCAATTGTCTTGGACTTCTCTCAATGCATCCAAGGCCCTTGAAAGCTCCTTGAGTGATGTTTTCAAACTATAAGATAAAGGAGAAATTTATTTTCTAAGAACCCCTGATTTCTGCTGCACTGATAAAAACAAATATTACAAATAAGGAGGAGATGGCCAACCTGTCCTTGGTTTATCTTACAGACTTCTAATTCTATCCAAAGGAATACTAAAAGAAATAATTTCCTTACATGATGAGAATACAAGATCCAAAATATGTGCAAGACATTACCAAATTTCTTTGTTATTTTGTTTCTAACTATTTCCGAATCAATTCCACCATAAGCAAAATTGAAAGAAAATAAAAAATAGATTTAAAAAGGTGGCTCTATTCACATTCAAGAAAACACTTCTTGTACACTACTCATCATCTAGCATTTTGATTCACTTAATTGCCCCCTTTTCCTTCAACACAAAGCCAAAACACACATGTGCCTTCTCTCTTAGATCCTCCATTGTTATGATACCACATACACGGTAATGAACGCAAAACCAGATGAAAAATAAAACAAATAGATAGTCCAAGAGGCTATCATAAAGTTTGTAAGTTAGAAGAGCCATGATATAGTCAAATGTGCTGAGAAGCACCAATAAACAAAAGCATCTCATCAACTACAGGGGAAACTGAAATCATCATTTTTTAGCATTTTCATGTATTACAAATTTCACAATCCAACCAACAGACTCTCACACAAGAAGATTTCAATAGAATTTTCAATACCTGATCATAACCATCTATAGCTTTGTCAAAGCATCGACGGGACTCCTACAAATAAAGGTTAAGCATGTAAGGAAAATGAGAACTTTCAAGAACATCATCTCAATACCACCACTAGTTTCGGAAAAACAAAACCAAAACCAAAAACCAAAAATAATAAATAAATTCTCCACTTCTAGGGGATAAACTTTATGGAAAGCATATCGCTTTCCATAAAGTTTCATGCATAATTGTAATGTTTGATAAGGGAGATGGGACAATATCTTTGGATATCCAAAATCCAGACTACCGAGAATATGATATATGGGAATCTGAATGTCTCAGAGTCTATGAGTACTGAATTTTGATTTGCTTAGAAATATAACAAGATTCCTGAAAATGTGAGATACCCACATTATGTTTAGCATTGGGAATCTTAAAGGAATTGTTTCTCTTAATCCTATGTAGAATTTTGTCCTCTTAGTGAGTTAGAGATGTTCTAATGTTAAAAGGAGTAGTTAAATATCTCATTGCATGGATTAAAAAAATAATAAAAAAAGTAGTTAAATATCTCATTACATGGACAAAAAAGATTGTAGAAATGAACAATTGTGGACAATGAGAAAGCCCTTGTAGTAGCAATATGTTAAAATGGTGCAGCCAAATCTAGATAAAAGTTATTTTAAATATTCAGTAAAAAAGACCAGCAAGCATTGATAAAACAGACAAATACAGTCAGTACCAAGGATAACTCAATTTTCACCATTTCAATAAAATACTGTACAAAAAATGGCTCAATGGATATCAGCTAATTACCTTCCTCAACTGCGCCCCCCCCGTNCCCCCCCCCCCCCCCCCCCCCCACACACACAATAATTTGTGTTAATAAGGCTAATTTATCAAGTAGGCACATTTTACCAAGTCAATGGTACCCAATCTATAAAAAGATCATAGTAACACTTAAAACTCCAATGCATCAAGCAATCACCATCACAATAACAATTGATTGGTAGCATTTCAGCAAGTAAAGTTATTATTATTATTTTTTTATAGCTAATATCAATTCATAAGTAAGTGCAACCCAAGCTCACAGAAAGTATAAGGGGCCCAAGTATACAGAAGCTTTTAAGCTGAGACTAAAGCACATAAATCTAAGAATTCAGCAAGCGTTAACGCTTGCGACGAATGCCACATTTCTCTCCACGAGTAAAGTGTTTGGAGTTCCATTTTCTTCAACTCGATGAGTCCAAGTTCACGGTCCTCAAAGCTCCATGCATTCCTTTCTCTCCATAAACACCACATAACACACAAAGGAACCATTCTCCAAGTTTGCAAAATTGTATGGTTACCCCTTTGTCCTCTCCAACTTCCCAAACTATCATTCATCCTACCCGGCATCACCCAAGTAACACCAAACAACTGAAGAACCATGCTCCATACCTCAATAGCAACCGCACAATGCAATAATAAGTAATCAATTGATTCTCCATTGTGCCTACACATACAACACCACTCCATCGCTATAATGTTCTTACATAAATTGTCCAATGTTAATGTTTTCCCCAACACCGCCATCCACACAAAGAAAGCCACTCTCGGAGGAGCTTTACTCTTCCTAATACTCTTCCAAGGACCAATAATCGGTGCTGGATTAACCATTACCTGATAATAGGACTTCACTTCAAAATTCTTCCTCTTCAAGGGAATCCAACAAATTTTATCCACACCACCCTGCCTAATCTGTTGGGAATACAGTAACTCAAAAAATTGTGAAACCACTTCCATTTCCCAATCATGAACAGATCGAGTAAACATAGCATTCCAATGAATAGCACCATGTGTTATATTCATATTCTCCCCCACCCATGCCTCCATTGCGCATGCAATACAGAACAAGGCTAGAAAAAGAATCTTCAATGGTAACTCCCCACACCAAACATCATGCCAAAACAACACTCTAGAACCATCCCCTACCTCAAATCGCACATGCTGCTTAAAATTATCACACCCCCACTGAATACATTTCCACAATCCCATCCCATAGGATCCCCTATTTCCTTGGAACACCAACCACCCCTCACCATATTATATTTAACCGCCACCAATTTCCTCCACTAAGCATCTCCATCATTGACAAACCTCCACAACCATTTAGCAAACAAAGCTAGATTAAACTGAATCAAATTCCTTAACCCTAATCCCCCCACCTCCATCGGCTTACAAACCTGGGGCCAGTTTACCAAATGAAACTTAATTCATCACCGACACCTCGCCACAAGAAATCTCTATGTATTTTTTCCACACACTTTGCCACTCCCACTAGAATCTAGAACAAAGAAAAATAATACATGGGTAGATTAGAAAGAGTGATTTTAATCATCGTTAGCCTACCGTCCTTGGATAAATACATCCGCTTCCACCCTGCCATTATTGGACTCAAAGTCGTAGGATATATTCATATGGTGTTAACCTATAGCTCAAATATTTCCTTCTGTTTTTTGGCTAAGACTAATATAAGTTCAAGTTCAGCCGAAACCGCAAGGGGGTAGTCTTAATTGACTAGGGACTTTCATAAAGCGGAAGCCACTAGTTCAAATCCTCTCCCCCCCTCTCAATCTCTCTCTCTCTCTCTCTCTTAAGGTCAATTACATATAATAAAAAAAAGTTCAAGTTCATTTGAAAGCAAAATGATCTTCTCTGCCTCTTTGACTTTTACAATCTATTTGGAAGGAAAAATAGAATACTCTCAAGAAAGTACCCCTCTGATAAAAATGAACTCCTTGTTCTTTCCCTCTTTCTTTTTAGTGGCTCTTTCCTTCTGCGGAAAAAGCTTCCCATCTCAGCATTTCCCAAGCCCTTTTTGGCTTTCATGTGAGAGCACATATCAGCCTTTGCTTTTTTTTGGTCTTCTTCTTCTTAGATAGATTTGAATCCACGACTAATTGGGTTTTGAACACACAACCAAACGAGTTTTGAGCCCATGACCTCGCTTCCATCTTGTTCCTACAAGGGAAGAGGTGACATTCGACTAAGAGATCATTAGCACCAATCTTTTTTCAATATAATGAAACTTTTTATTCTACTTATCGAAATAAATAATAGAAACTACAACTTCAATACATTAGTATCCAATAATTATATTACTACTTTTAATTTCTTACACCAAAATAATAAAAATCAGAATCAGAACTAAAATTTTATGCATTCATGAGCAATTTTAATTATTTTTCTTTAAGCAATTGGCCCCTAAGAGAAGGGAGAATGGGAGATTTAAACTAGTGACTTCCGCTTCATGAGGGGTACTTCCTAGCCAGTTGAGCTACCCGTTGGAGGTAGGAGCAATTCTTAGTCCAGAGTAAATATCATCCAGAAAAATAATCACCATCTACAGGTGTCATGCTGCAAGGCCTGTATCAACTACCAAAACAGTGATTTTCACCCCGCCAAACTTTACATGAAAAAGAGTCTACCTTTGCATCTTCTAGATCAACGGTCATAAAGTGCATGAGGCGGTCAATCAAGACATGCTCTACCTGCAACAAAGATTTGTCAACTTAATATGAAATACATTTCAAACAGAAAACAAAAAGAGCAAAAAATTTAGCCTTTCCCCATCATACTGTAATGAGTAAAAGTTATTCTTTTTTGTCTTTTCTTTCGTTTCTATTTTCTTTTTTTGATGCAAGGGTAAAGATGCATTGACCTTCAATTGCTAAGGATATATGAAGTGCCTTTCATAGAATTCAATGAAATAATAACATGTTTGCTTATTTGACTTAAGTGTTTGGCTGACTTAAGAATTTGGATTGCTCCATGTCTCCGGTGAAGTCTCAGCGTAGGCGGGGGGGTGTTGGGTCTAAATTTGCATATTCATTCCCCCCTGAAGTTCATTAGGGGTGTTGGGTTGCTGGGTGTTTATTTTGTTTTGCCGGTTCTTTTTTTTTTTTTTTTTTAAGTGTCGGGTGCTTTATGTGGGTTGTTCTTTGCTAGGGTTTATGGCTTAGGGTGTTTTTCAGGGTGTTTTTTTTAGGGTGTATGGTTGGGCTTCCTATGTATGCTCCAAGGCGCTTCGCGCTTTCTTGTGTACTTAGAGGCGCTTTGCGCTTTTTTGATATATACAACATTACTTATCTAAAAAAAAAAAAAAAGTGCTTGGCTGACAAATTTAAGCTTCAAAAAGTTATTTGGGTTCTTCATTTAAATTTTGTTGGAAGTATCCTCAAAATGGTAGATAGCATAAGCAAGTGTAGGAAAGAGGCATAGGACCACTAAAGATAGAAATCCACAATAATGTTTGCCCAAGTTGGAAATTTGATGTTGATATGCTTTATATGTAGGGGGTTCATTGAGCTCAAACATTAATATCAATTGGTTTCCAGGGAACAACTCGAATTATCCATTGAGGAGGCTCCCTACCCAAATAGGGATGAGTATGGAAAGGAACCAACCTTCTTGGGTACAGGAGTAAAGAAAGAAATATTTACTGATTTCTCAGATCGTACCTTCAATCGCATAAAATTTGTTCCAGGATTATTGTATGGGACAAGTTATTTTGGCCTCTAGGGGACAATCATTTTCTATTCAGGGGCCTCCTCACAAGCCTATCGGTGGTCTGTGGTTGAGCATAGTGGCCAGCAGATCATCAGTTATCAGGGAGAAGGCTCCGTCTGAGGGTGGGGGGCGGAGGCCTTTGTAGGGGCAGGGCAGTCACCAGAAACCACCTTTGATTGCAGGGCAGTGTGGGGTTTTTAAATTTTAGAGTACGGTGGGGAGGGGTGGTGAGTGGCAGAAATGCACCAGGTGCAGTGCCAAGGCAATCCAGTTTTTCCACTAGCTCTATTAGAGGTGAAGATCCCAGAGAGGATTTGCAAAAAAAATTGGACTTCTGATCAAGGATTTTTCTTTTAGCCTAAAAAAGGAAGTCAAACATTGTATTGAAAAGGCTGGAAGTGGACTATAGCATACATATATGGGCTTGAGAGGGTAGTGAAGGCTGGAGATGCAGTGGTCAAGCCCACCACATCCTGCCTAATGTGGTATCATTAGAGGGAAAGAAATAACCAAAGTTTTGAAGACCATAAGAGGATGATGGTGGAACTAATGACTTTTTTCTTCAACACTCTTTACCACTAGACAACTACCTTTGACTTCTTTAATATTTCTAACTTTCATGATTTTCATTTTTGTACGTATCTTTACTCTAGGGTTGCGCCCCTATGGGCATTTCAATAATATTCACATTACTTATCAAAAAAAAAAAAAAACTTTCATGATTTTCTTGATCTTTCTTCCTTCTCAAGGTGAGATATATTTCTTGTATACTTCATGTTTACCTAGGTTGCGCCTTTGTGCTTTTTTAATGAATTTCTGTTTAATTATAAAAAAAAAGCATGTTAAAAAGATCATATAGGAAGCTAAGAGACGCAACATAGCTTGTAGTCTAATGACTTAACAATACTCTGCCAGAAAGCTAAATTCCATTTTGGACTCACCAATATTAACATAATAGCCATCTCTCAAATACTATCAAACACCATTTGAACTTACCCCCCCCAAAAAAAAAAAAAAAACACTACTAAACACCATTTTTTTTTTATAAGTAAAAATTGTATATATCAAAAACCCGAAAGGGGGCGCAATCAAATACACAGGGGGTGCACCACAAAGAACAAGGGGCACAACACAGCATACAAAAGAGAGCGTCTAGACACCAAGGGAACACCAAAGCTCACAAGGAGCTCCCCAAACAAACCACCCTCACCTAAACACCCTAAACCAAACCCTATACAGCCCAAGAATTACCCAGGCCACGCGATCGATAAGCTAAGCTTATCTTTCATCTCGATCAGCCAAGAACAATTTGAAAGAACAATTTCATTGATTGGCAATTTGAGGACTCACTTGAGAACGAAGAAACTCTTTATGAGTAGCAAGCTCCCGAAATGCGGTTATAAACTTGGATATGACTGGACCTGGAACAAACGAACCAGACAAATAGGAAATTACATTATAGCTCCTCATATTGGTCATGTCAGCTTAGCAAGCAAGTTGGAATCCTGCATCTGTCAGTACTATAAAAGCTCATTTTGAACGAGATTATTAACTCATTATCCCTTTAACTTGAAACTAGGCACCAGGTGAATTACTTTATAGCTCCTCATATTAAAAATAATACCCATCAAGTGATTGCCAATTATTCAACATTGTATATTAGCCTATAAATACAAATTCGTACATTTGGTATCTGAATTCTGAAAATGATAATTCTTTTGCAACTGAAACAGAAGGGGCATTAAAATTTTGCAAGGAAAATGATTGTTTTTTTTATAAGTAAACGAAATATCATTAAAAGTATAAGACGCCCTCAAGTACATAGGAATTATACAAGAAAAAACACCATGTAATAGGAGCCAAAAGAGAGAAAATCATCAAAACTAACCACCATAGGAAAAACAACAGAGTATTGAAAAATAAAGACTTAATCTCCTCTAATGTCCTCTTACGGTCCTCAAAACTTCAGTCATTCATTTCCCTCCATAGACACCACAAAAGGCTCAAAGAAACCATATTTTCATACAGCAGCACTCCATTGCTGCCAGCAGTCCACCAACAAGCATACAAGTTGACGACTCGTCTAAGCACAACCCAAGACAGCCCGAGTCGATTGAAGAAAACATTCCACAAGGCACAGCAACCTCACAATAGAGAAGGTGGTACACGTCTTCCCCATTCCTTTTATACATGCAACATCTATCGACCCCAATGACACGTCACTTCCAAAGATTATCTATGGTAAGGATCTTCCCTGGGCTACCGACCAAACAAAAAAGGCCGCCCTCAAATGAACTTTAGTCCGCCAAATACTCTTCCAAAGAAAGCGAAAGCCACCATTACAACCCATAACAGTGTAGAAGGATTTAACAACAAACAACCTTCTTTTGGCAGGATCCCACAACAATTTGTCTTTACATTCCAGTCTCACTCTAACTAAATACGACACCCTGAAGAATGATGCAAAGACATCCACCTCCCAATCATGAGCACTCTAGTAAAGCTAATGTTCAATTGAATGAAACCGCCAAAATTCTCCCGAAGGGCAACAACAAAAGCATCCATTACGCAAGGAATACCAAATAGATCTTAAAGGCGTCCTCTTAAGGACCAAATCTCCACACCAAATATCATACCAAAGTCTAACCTTAGACCCATCTCCTACCTCAAATTTGGTATGACTTGAAAACTTACCCCAACCCCTTCTAATATTCTTCCATAACCCTACCCAAATGCCCCAAGAGGCTCATTTGAACACCACCCACCCCATGAATTGCAAAATTTAGAATCCCCCACGAATCTCCATCGAGCCTCTCTCTCAAGCCCATAGCACCAAAGCCATTTTTCTAAAGATGCACAATTGAACATCAGCAAGTTTCGAACCCTCAACATTCCCTTTAGAGATCAGCAAGCAAACTTTAGACCAACTTACCAGGTGATACTTGAACTCTTCGCCTAACCCACCCCATAAGAAATCATGTTGAATCTTCTCAATACGATTTACACCACCCGCAATAAGAGGAAAGAGTGATATGAAGTACATAGGTAAATTGGAAAGTGTACTCTTGATAAGGGTAGCCCTATCACCCTTAGACAAATACATTCTTTTACAACTACCCAAACAACGCTCTATCTTCAAAATAACACCGTCTCAAATATGCTTGGCCTTATTCCCCCCAACAGTAGACCAAGATACTTCAAAGGCAAATAGGAAACCCCACAACCCGTAATATCAACCATAAGAATATAAGAATAAGCAGCACATATGATGTAGATGACCTAGGTTATCCCCAAAAAGAATTAAAGTATCATCAGCAAACAAAAGGAGAGAGATATCAGTCTTAAACCCCATAGAGATGCCAGACAACGAAACCCCACTCACTACAACAAAAATCATCCTTCTCAATGCCTCTATCACAATGACAAACAGTAAAAAAGATAAAAGGTCCCCTTGTCACAAGCCACTGAAACTACTAAAAAACATGTGTCGTTCACCAAAACCAAGAAACACATCGAGGAAATACATGAGCTATCCAAGAGCACCACTCCCCAAAACTTAACCTCCTCAACTTTTTCTAAGTAGGTTTTGCAGATGCCACCCGGTTTACAAGATCTTAATCCACTTATCAAGGCATTCATTAGCAATAAGAATAGGATATAGGATCTGCCTACCTCGGATGAACGCATTATGTGACTTGGAAATAATTGTCTCCATCATCTTAAGCCACAATGTGCTATTCAAGAGCACCATTTCTCTCCAAACCCACATCTCCTCAATAAATACAAGAGAAACTTCCAATAAATATGATCATAAGCCTTCTCCATATCCAACTTGCACAACAGACCTAGTTCCCCAATTTGATGCGACTATCCAAACATTAGTTCGCAATAAGAACTAAGTCCAAAATTTGACTTCCTTTAACAAACGCATTTTGGGCCTTAGAGATAACCCTGTCTATAACTCTTCTCATCCTGTTCGCAAGAACTTTGGTGATAATCTTATAAATCCCACTCACAAGGCTCATCAGACGAAAATCCTTGAGTTGGAAGCCTCAGACACCTTCAGAATGAGAGAAATGAATCTTGCATTGAGGCATTTCTCAAACTTACCTCGTGCATAAAAATCTAAGAATACTACCTTAATGTCCACCTTTATCACATCCCAACATTCTTGGAAGAAAGCCCTAGTAAAGCCGTCTAAACCTGAAGCCTTGTCTCTATCCATTCCCACCCGCATCCCTACTGTAACTGGAATCCCACCTACTCGTTGCTTCTCATGGTACATCTTCAAGCCTTGTAAATGAGCATAGCACTCTTTCCAACCTTTGCCGTCGCAACCCTCAGGAATGATGACAAAGCTACTCTGCCTCCCCTGCTATAAATTCTCACAACTCTCCTCACCTTTGAACAGCAAATCCCATGAAGTCACTAACCAGAAAATAGTTGACCAAGCTAGAGTTATCGATCGAAAAACACTTTTACTCCATTCAGCCAAACAAACAACTCCTCTTTCATACGAGCATAACTCAAACGATTTAGCTTCCACGTAGAAAAAACCCAAGTACCCATTGTGAAAGTGGAAACCTAAGCTGCACCTTAATGCACTAATCTTCCTCAATCTTACCGAAAAGAATCAAGTGCTTTCTTAATTGTGCGAAACATTTGTAGGCTAGATATTTTTCCCCACTCCCACATGTTTTAGCTAGTGGGCCTTGGTTTTATCATTAAGCCCAATGCTTCTTTGACTTAGCTTAGGCCCTTTAGAATTAGTTCTATTGAGCCCAATTCTCATGCCCAAGCTTCTTAAGAATTAAATACTTTAGCCTAAGGCTCTTTTAATTCTTAAGCCTACAGGAATTAAATTATGAGCCCAAATCTCTATTTTATTCCCTAAGCCCAATTCTCTCCAATTGGCCACTTAAATTAATAAACACTTTTGGCCCATATTTTAGTAAATAAAACATCCAAGGTAAATAAATATATGACATAGGTCTAATATAAATCCTAGTCAATTTACATCAACTCAAAGAGCGATTTAAAAGAAAAAAAATATATATATATTATTAGCTCCAACGGGCCTATGACCATGTCTACCTTGACCATGTCACGCAACTCTATTTAATTACAATTTTTTTTTTTTTTGATAAGTCAGTAGACTCTATTTAATTACAATTAATTATACTAAATAATTGTGAGTGCACTCTAATAAGTATTTTTTATTTAATCAATTAATCGTCATGGCGTACTTATTTATTATATGTTATCCCTCCATATAATTATTTTGTAGTCGAACCAAAGTCTATGTACTGTCACTTTGTTCACTACCTCTTTTCCTTAAGTCACTGATTTAAATTCATGATCATCCTTATGTACATTGTGAGAATACATTTTTTTTATAAATAAGTGATTCATTGAAAAGCGCAGAGAGGCACAACTCTAGTACACAGGAAGTATACAAAGAAAAGCCCCACTTAAGGCAAAAAGAGGAACATAAAGATAAAAATTGAGGCATGGTGGAAATCTTAGGCACATTACAAGCTTCGGTCCAATGGAACAATGTTTGAATAAGCAACTTTTTGAGCTCTTCCATTGACCTTTCTTGATTTTCAAAACATCTTGCATTCCGCTCTCGCCAAATGGTCGACATAAGACACAATGGTGCTATTCAACACAACTCCTTAGCTGAAATATTACCACGCTGACCACACCAACACACTAACAAGTCTACCACCCCTCCAGACATTACCCATGTGACATCAAAAAGAGTGAATACTACACTCCATAACGCACGTGCCACTTCACAATGAAGGAGAAGATGATTGATAGACTCACCACTTTGCTTGCACATGCAACACCATTCCACCACAATGATACCTCTTTTATGCAAGTTGTCCAAAGTCAGAATCTTTCCTAGAGTCACCGTCCACACAAAGAAACTAACTCGCAACGGAACTTTGACTTTCCATATACTCCTCCATGGGAAAATGGAAGTTTCTGTTGCCGAAGAAGAGAGCATGCGAAAAAAAGACTTTACCTGAAGAATATTTCGTTTGGAAGGATTCCATAACATACAGTCCGTCACTCCCATTCGCCTTTGAAAAGTATATAACTTCCCAAAGAACGTTGTCACTACCTCTACCTCCCAATCTTGGACAGCTCGTATGAAGGGAACATTCCACTGTATGCTGCCATTGGACAATTGCATATGATCCTTAACCCATGCCTTCTTATTACAAGCTATCCGAAATAATTCAGGAAAAGCTTCCTTCAAGGGCTGATTCCCACCCCAATTATCGTGCCAAAATCTAATGCGGGAACCATCACCTATCCCGAAACTAATAAATCTCGAGAAAACTTCCTATTCTCTTCGAATACGTTTCCACACTCCCACTCCATAAGGACCCTCCACCACTTTGATACACCAACCGCAATTCATGCACCCATACTTAACATCAACAACCAACCTCCAATATGCCTCCCTTTCTGTTGCATATCTCCATAACCATTTACCCAATAAGGCGAGATTAAAAGTGCGCAAGTTTCGGATGCCTAAACCTCCATCTTGCATAGGTGAGCAAATTTTAGCCCATTTCACTAAATGGAATTTAGTCTCCTCATTTAGTCCAACCCATAGGAAATCTCTTTGTAACTTCTCCAATCTGTGCACCACACTCATCAGAATAGGAAATAGAGACAAGAAGTATGTAGGGAGATTGGACAAAGTGCTTTTAATCAGTGTGAGCCTTCCACCTTTTGATAGATACATTTTCTTCCACCCCGCCAATTTCCTTCCCATTTTCTCAACAATGTCATTCCAAATGGTGGTAGACTTGTAAGGCACCCCCAAAGGAAGACCCAAGTATTTCATAGGTAATCCTGCCACCCTACAACCAAAGATTATTGCCAGCCTATCAACATTCTCCACCTCACCAATTGGAACAATCTTAGACTTTGTCAAATTAACTTTTAGCCCCGAGACAGCTTCAAAGCATAAAAACAGAAAACGCAAATTTCTAAGTTGATCCTCATTGGGACCGCAAAATATTAATGTATCATTAGCAAACAGCAAATGTGAGACACTGAATCCAAGATTGTTTCTCGTCCCCACTGAAAAATCCAGACCCAAGCCCACTGTTTTCTGTAGCCTCCATCATCCTACTCAACCCCTCCATAACAATAACAAATAGAAAAGGCGATAAGGGATCCCCTTGTCTTATGCCCCGAGAGCTACTAAAAAAGCCTAAGGGTTCTCCATTAATCAAAACTGAATATCGGACTGTAGAAATACAGAACTCTATCCAGTTCCTCCATTTTTCCCCAAACCCACTTTGTTGCAACATGAATAGCAAAAACTCCCAATTCACATGATCATACGCCTTTTCTAGATCCAATTTACATAACAAACCGGATTCTTCCGATCTAAGCCAGCTGTCAATGCATTCATTTGCTATCAGAATTGAATCTAGAATTTGTCTCCCCTTAATATACGCATTTTGAGACTATGGTATTATCTTCTCTAACACATTTTTCAACCGATTAGCTAGCACTTTGGAGATCAATTTATACAAAATTCCCACCAAACTAATAGGTCAAAAGTCCTTTTAACTCCTCCGCCCCTACTTTTTTTGGAATAAGTGCAATGAATGTAGCATTTAGACTTTTCTAAAACCTTTCCTTGCTGTGGAAATCTCGGAAAACAGCCATAATGTCTTCTTTAATTACTTTCCAACATGTTTCCACAAAACCCAATGACAAGCCATCGGGGCCTGGAGATTTGTCACCTTGTAGCTCCTTAACCAACTCTAACACCTCATTTTTTTCAAAGTCCCTTTCTAACCACAACCCTTCCTCACTTCCAAAAGACTGTAAGGATAAACCATTCGGTGTCAGCCTCCTACTACATCTTTCAATATATAATTGGCTATAGAATTGAACAATGTGCACCTTGATATCAGCAGCCTCCGACGAAAAAGAGCCATTGATTATTAAGGATTCAATGGCATTGTTTCTTTTGTTTGAGTTTGCCACCCGTTGTGAGAATACATATCACCTTGTACATATAGAAGTTTCAATATACCCACTGAAACACTCAGGCCCGGGCTTTAAGATAATCTTTCCCATTAAATCTAAAATAAGGGAAACATTCCCTATCGCTTTGTTCTTTGACAAAAGATTTGAATTCCTTCTTGAAACGAGTATTGCCACAATGCTACAAGCGATTACCCAATGAATCGAGGTTATTTCGAACCATGATAGGTCTCACTCTTTGATACATCAAAGTAACCTACACTTCACATCTAAGTTCACGAACTCCTTAGGATTTAGAATAAATGCTATAAGCCGTCTTGCAAGTACATCACACTTCACATCTAAGTTCACGAACTCCTTAGGATTTAGAATAAATGCTATAAGCCGTCATGCAAGGACAGCATTTATAAACAAACAATGACTCGCATGGTCCGTTCAGTGTATGGCACAAACCCCCGCCAATAACCCGACACAACAACCCGAAGCCAACCCGCTTCTCCAAACCAAGATAGGTTGTTAAGGTTCGACATGTTACAGTCTAGATGGAGTTCCTAGTTCCATTTATGACTACGAACTATTTATTTTATAAGTTGCAAAGACCTTTGACTAAAATCTTATGTGTGATAATTCTCTTTATCCACACCATAGCTCAAATACAATGCATTTTAGGGATCTCACATGCATATAATCGGATAATACACAATCGCACATATATGTCATGCAAGATTATAAGTGTATATGTCCATTGTTCTATAATAATAATCAACGAATAAATAATATTTATCAAAAACATCATCCAACCAATTGGAGTTTTGGACACCATATCCAACAAAAAGCCCAAGTGAAATGATCTTCCACGTTTCTAAAAGTGATAGCTAAGGTTAATAGAATTCAAATGCTCTGTTCTCTCTCATCACTCTCCCCTTTTGGGGGGATAGTCTGAGTTTGTGCTTGGTTCCAGTTTAGTTTTTAGGTTCTGTGTTAAGTTCAGTGCTTGTTTTCATGGGGTATCTTGGTTACGTTTACGTGGAGAGCAAGTCGTTCGAGTTTAGATCAGATGTTCGAGGGGGAGTTCGTTTGGAAGAAAGGAGTAAAGGTCTATCTTGTTCGGTGATTATGGCTTGGCCTACGATTCTTTGGCTCCTTGTTGCATGGGATTCTCTTACTCCTGTAGAAAAGGCAAGGGAGAAGTGGAGATCGTTCAGGTTTGGAAGTAAAGTCTATGTTTTGCTGAGGAGAAACAATAGGTTTGGGAACTTCTTAGAACTTTCAGAATATGGGGAGAAGGGTAGGAGGAGCTTTATCATCATTCCAGAGGGTGAAGATGGAAAGGGATGGACTGACTGTCGTGAGCAGTTATCAAAGCTGAAGTTCTTTCATGAGAAGCAGAAACTAGGCAGAACCTCATCAGAAAAACATCCTGGAAAACCTGCAGCTGGACCAGTAGGGTGTAACAAGGGGAAGATGATCATGTCTTCAGATCAAACCAGCTTGCAGGGGGGGAAGAAGTCCTATGCTGAAGTGGTACAAGGGATGGAGCACACATTAAGTTTGAATTTTCACACCGTTGCTGGAAAGAACAAGGATGGTGAAGCTGTCGTGGAGGAAATTAATGGCAGGAACTCTATGGTACACGCTTTGTCAGCAGATATGGAGGAAAAGGAGAAGGTTGGTATCAGGTCTAGGGAGGAGCAGGTAGGCGTGGAGTCAGTTCGTGAGATGTTATCAGTTTTCAAGAAAGATCTCCTCACGTGTTTGGAAGGCTATTTGGCAGGCTGGACTCCTCCCAGCGTTGCTGTCAACCGGGCTAAGAAAGGGGCTGCTATTCGAGGGCCCAAGTTGAAAGAGGAGAAGCCCAAACCACCTGTCAAGTCAACTTATTTCAGGAAGAAGGCTGCTAGGCCCAAGTTGCATTGGCAGAAAATCGAAAGGCCTAAAACAACGAAGAAGCATAGTCTTGAGTCAGGCCTTACCCAGGCCAACAAGTCTTCTGGTGCAGTGAGGATCCTAGAGAAGGGGGAGAATTCAGGGATGGGGCCGTGTCTTGTTTCCCCGTTGAAGCTGGTTAGCCCGGCGATTGGTTTAGAAGAGAACACCGAAGCTGGGAAATGTCGCCTTCCACCGGTAATGGAAGAGTTACCGTCGAGGCGTGGTCCTGGGTCTCCGGCGGCTCTGATTGTCGACGATTTTGGGTCGCCGACAAAGGAATATGTTTACGCCGGTGAGAGGCCCAGTTCTCCGGAAGCTTCTGCGACTGTTCATGAATGTCAGAGATCGCCGGATATGAGTTAGATTCCGCCAGTGAGTGAATTTGTCGATGCCGACGAGAGATCCAGTCCGCCGGAAGCTTCTGAGATTGTTCGTGAATGTCAGAGTTCGCCGGTTCCGCGTCAGATTCCGCCGGAGAGTGAATGTGTCGGCGCCGGTGAGAGGCCCAGTCCTCTAGAAGCTTCTACAACTGTTCAAGACTGTCAAAGATCGCAGGTTCCATGTCAGATTCCGTCGGTGAGCGATTTTGTCTTCACCGGCGAGAGGCCCAGTCCTCCGACAAGTTATGTTAGGTGTTCCGTTGGTGGTGAGACTATCCAGGGTCGTTTATTGCTGGAAGATGTATGCCAGTCTCCGCCGATGAATGCCCCTGGTTTCGTCGGTAAGAGTCTCAGCCCTCTGGAATCCAACCTGATAGATGTTCTGGTGATTTTTCAAGACTGCCAAAGATCGCCAGTGAGTGATTCTGGCTATTTGAATCTCCCTGTGTGCCCCCCGGGCTTGGTTGAAGATCCAGCTAAGGGTCCAGACTGTCAAACTATTCCGGGTGAGTTGTCGTTAGCTGTAAATTTTGAGATTAATGATGATGCTCTATGTTCTGTCCTGATGAGGTCCCAGGATGGAGAGGATGAAGGTCGGATGGCGGTTCAGCCGTTGAATGTGTTGTATACCTATGCTGAACATGAGTTGGAGTTCCCTGATTGGGTAATTAAGTGTGCAAAGCAGATTCACTCCAGGGTGGGTGTAACTTATATAGGTCATAAATGGCAGTTCATGGCCCTACTGACGTTTATTGAAAAAGATAGATTAAAAGAATTGGAAGCTCAATCTCCCTCTGTCAGTAAAAGGAATAGGGAGATTGAGAATCTTGAGAGTTCCATCAATTATGATAATCGAAGAGAAGGGCAGTCTAGCCGTGGCCAGTGTAAGGGGAGGGGCAGCAAAGTGGTATTATGAAGCCAAAAATTCTGACTTGGAATGTGAGGGGGTTGAACGAGGGGAATAAATGTTTGAGGATTAAGAATTTGCTCCAAGATTGGAAGGTGGATATTGTTTGTTTTCAAGAGACTAAGCTCTTTAGTTTGTCTCGGAGGTTGGTGCGGAGCCTATGGCGGTGTAATTATGTGGATTGGGTGTGTCTTGACTCGTGTGGGGCGTCAGGGGGGATTTTGATTTTATGGGATAAGAGGGTAGTGGAGAAGATAGAGGATTGTTTTGGGGTGTATTCTCTGGCAGTGAAGTTCAGGTTTATTGAGGATACTACATTATGGGCTTTTGCGGGGGTGTATGGTCCGAATCATGCTAGAGATAGAAGACTCTTGTGGGATGAACTGGCGGGCTTGATGAGCTGGTGGAACATGCCGTGGTGCATTGGGGGGGATTTTAATGTCACCCGCTTTCCTAGTGAAAGATCCGGAATTGCTTGTCGCTTGGCTATGTCGGAGTTTTCTGATTTTCTTCATGAGCAGGGGATGCTGGATTTGCCTCTTGCAGGGGGTCGTTTTACTTGGTCTCTTGCTCAGAATCCTCCAAAGTGGTCAAGGATTGATCGTTTTCTCATCTCTCCTGACTGGGAAGCTAGGTATCCAAGTGTGGCTTAAAAGAGGCTTCCTCGTATTTGTTCGGATCATTTTCCTCTTTTGCTCGATAGTGTGAATGGGCCTAGGGGCAAAAGACCGTTCAAATTTGAGAATATATGGCTCAAGAAGGAAGGTTTTGGAGCTCTAGTGAAGCAATGGTGGGATTCTTATCAGTTCCAAGGTTCGCCTAGTTTTATTTTTGCATGTAAAATTAAAGCTCTTAAGTTGGATTTAAAGAAATGGAATGAGGAGGTCTTTGGTAATATTGACTGCAACAAGAGTAAGCTCCTAGATGATCTCAGGGTGTTGGATGATATTCAAGAGGTTCGGGCCTTGGATAGCGAAGAACTAGTCAAGAAAGGGGAGATTTCTAGGGAGTTAGAAGATTTCTTGCTTATGGAAGAGGTTAGCTGGAGGCAAAAATCCAGAATCCTATGGCTTAAAGAAGGCGATTAGTGCTCCAAGTTTTTTCATTCCATGGCCAATTCTCACCGAAGATACAATTCCATCAACTCTTCGATGATTGAAGGTAATTTATCCAACAATCAAGAAGAGATTAGCGAGCACATTGTTAAGTATTATCAAAAGCTGTTTGAGGAGCAATGCCAGTGGAGACTCAGGGTGGATGGCCTAGTGTTTGACCAGATTCTTGATCATGAGGCTGGCTGGTTGGAGAGAGAGTTTGAAGAGGAAGTGAGGAAGGTTGTGATGGCTATGGAGGGGGATAAGGCGCCTGGTCCGGATGGCTTTTCTATGGCTTTTTTCCAGGTGTGCTAGGAAGTTGTCAAAGAAGACATCATGAAGATCTTTAGGGACTTTCATGCTGAAGGTAAATTCGAAGCTAGTCTCAATTCTACCTTCATTTCGCTTATCCCAAAAACTCTGGGTGCCTCAGAGATGAAAGATTTTCATCCCATTAGTCTTGTAGGGAGTTTGTACAAAATCATAGACAAAGTCCTTGCTAATAGACTAAAAGGAGTGCTGGACAAGGTTATCTCCAAGACACAGTGCCTTCATCAAAGGGAGACAAATTCTAGATCCAATTCTCATTGCAAATGAAAGTCCCGATAGTAGACGTAGATCGGGGGAGCCAAGTATTTTGTGTAAACTGGATGTGGAGAAAGCTTATGATCATGTCAATTGGGATTTCTTATTGTATATGTTGAAGAGGTGTGGTTTTGGGGCGAAGTGGTGTTCGTGGATATCTTTTTGCATTTCCTCAGTAAGGTTTTCAGTCTTGGCGAATGGGTCTCCAAAAGGCTTCTTTGACAGCTCTCGGGGAATCCAGCAAGGGGAACCCCTTTCCCCGTTGTTGTTTGTTTTTGTGATGGAGGCCTTGAGCAGTATGTTGTCTGCTAGGATTAACGATGGGCTTTTAGAGGGCTTCAAAGTTGGCAATGTGACTATTTCCCATTTGTTGTTTGCCGATGACACTTCGATTTTTTGCAAAGATAGCCCCGATCAGTTGATTTATTTACGAGGCATATTTCTTTTGTTTGAAGTAGCTTCGGGGTTGAAGGTCAATTTGGCTAAGTCAGTGTTGATTCCTGTGGGAAACGTTCAACAAGTAGAATATTTGGCGAGTGTTCTTGGGTGTGAGGTGGCCTCCCTGCCTCTTGACTATCTAGGGCTTCCTTTGGGGGCTCCCAATAACGCTTCCATAGTGAGCGAGAAGCTGATCGCACCCGATCTCTCACTAAGGAAGTCGGGCATGCCTGCTGTACCGGATTATCAAAGGTTCATAAGCAAATAGTTATAGGGCCATAATCTCCTTTTCAAACTTGTCACAAGGCAAACCCCAAAATTTCGCTGCCCCCATCTCCGAGATTATGAACCTTTTTTTTTTTTTTTTTCACCTTTTTTTTTTTTTTTCTCTCTGAGTGCTTGGTTTTAGAATTTTCTCTCTGAGTGCTGTTTGGCATTCTGGTTCAAGAATGGCGAAGGTTTGTAGTTGGTATGTGGAATCCAAGGAGTTTGAGATGCTGATCAAAGGGGGAAATTATGGTCTGAGGATGGTGGAAAGAAGTAAGAGAAAACAGGGGTCCATTTTTATTCATAGGGATGAGATAGCCTGGTTGGTGGGTGCTGTCGAGGTGGCAGTGGATGTGGAGACATCGGAGGTATACTGGGACCAGTCGAGTGCAGGTTATCCACGGATTTTGGTTCAACGACGAGCAAATCGGCATGGTAGGTTCATAATCATTGAAGAGATTGAGGCCGGGAAGAGTCGTGGGAGTGTCCTAATCCCTGAAGGCAGACACGGGCAAGGTTGGACCAGACTTGCTGCGGAGCTAAGAAACACAAGATCATCCCTGTGGAAGGGTCGTGTGTTCAGAGAAAGAAAGGGGACTCAAGCGGTTTCAGAGAGGAGTTATGCGGAGGTGTTGGGTCAGTCAAAGCCGGTGGTAAAGGAGACGATGGTGGCAACGGCGGCAACGATGGTAGGTACTGTGCCAACAATGAGTGGCCGAGTGCAGTCCCACCAGATGAAGCCGGTGATTACGTCGGAAGTTCTTGAGGAGGCAGGGGGAGGTATCGGAGGGGCTCCGGCGAAGACCCAGGTTCAGGTATCAGAGAAAGGCGCGGTGGGCAAAATGAAATCGGTGACTAGCGTTCTGCCCAAGGCGCTGGAGAATCTCGTGAAACCAGGTGAAGCAGCGCTGAAAGAGGGATTTGGGTCAGAAGGGGATGGGCGTGTGACCGTGCATGAAGGTGCTGACTTGCAGGGATTTAAGAATTGTCTAACGGATATAAGGGGGCAATTGGAGTTGGGACTTAAGAGGGTAGAAGCGGCATTTCGAATGCTGGAACAAAAGGAGCTAAGGGGCGGTGAGACGAAGGACGTGGAACTGGGCTCGGGGGAAAGAAATATACGGGCCACGCAGTCAGTGGGCCGTGAAGAAGCAGGCTGGTCTAAGCCCAAGAGAAAGAAGTTTAGAAGAAGGAATCATAAGCCTCAGCCGGGCCTGTTGGGGCCTAAGCCCAGCAAGGCGCCAACCCAGACATCTCAAGGCCTAGGACGCACGACTCCATTTTTTTACCGGATTCTCGATCGTAACTCGATACAGCAGGCATGCCCGGCGGGGGAGTCGTCGGAGATGGGGGCAGCGCGCGCTTCCGGCGTAAATGGGACGATTTTCGCCGGAGATTTTTCCGGCGAACATCTCGCTGGCATCGGGGCTCCTCATTCGGCTGTTTCGGGGGCAATCAGGGAGGCAGATAAGGACGGAGAGCGAACCGATGGGGCTGGGCTAGGGGAACAGGCGAGGACGAAGAGGTTGGCTACCATTCCAGAGGGCGCCGACGGGCTGGGTTCTAATCTTTCGCTGCTATCCTCCATTCCAGAGAGCGATGAAGTCTTGGGTTGCACTGCTGTGATGCCGGTGAAGAGTTCCAAGTGTCTGTCTGACTCCTCAGAGTATAGTGAAGAGGTTTCTGATAATCATACACCGGGAAAGCAACCCAAGCAGTTGAAGGTCTTTCAGAGAAGGGTGAGCCCTTCATCCAAGACCACGAAGTCGTGGATAGCGGAGCGGGTTGCCTAGAATGGTGGCAGGGGGTGTGATTTGTTTACAGAAGTTGGATTGGGTAAGAATCATAATATCTGTTTGGATCTTGAGGAGCAGTCAGTAGATGTAGGTGCTGAGCTGGGTGAACACGAAGGCAAATTATCAGGTGATGAGGGCAACTTATCTCAGTTTGAAATGGAGGATTCCCCTGGTAAGCATCCAGTTCAGGGGATCGACTTGGACTTGGTTTGGGCAGTGAAAGGGACTGCCGGTATGTCCTGGGAAGGGCAGGACGGAAAACTTAAACAGGTTTTCGAACATATAGCGGCTGTCAAAGCGGCAGATGGTAATATGGGGGTGAGGGATGAAAATGTTTCTTATGAAGCATAAAATCTTGTCTTGGAATGTGAGAGGGCTTAATGAGGAGAAGAAGCGGCTGAGGGTTAGGAGGCTGCTGAGTCAGTGGAAGGTTGATATTGTGTGTCTCCAAGAGACTAAATTGGAGATAATCAATGCTGGTTTAGTGAGAAGTTTATGGAGATGTCCCTATGTAGAGTGGAGTTATGTGGCCTCTCTTGGGGCTTCGGGTGGAATTTTACTGATGTGGGATAGAAGGGTTGTTTCAATGGTGGATGTTTGTCATGGTAACTTTGTGGCAGCATGCTCCTTCAGGAATGTGGATGATGGTATGGAGTGGGCTTTTGCAGGTGTGTATGGTCCGACTAGGGATGCTCCTAGAAGGCAAATGTGGGAGGAATTGGTAGGGCTGATGTGCATTTGGGAGATGCCTTGGTGCATAGGGGGTGACTTTAATGTCACTCTTTTCCATAGTGAGAGGTCGGGAGGAGTTCGTAGAAGGAGAGCGGTAGCTGCTTTTTCCGATTTCATTGCTGAGATGGGTCTTATGGATCTTCCACTGAATGGAGGAGTTTCTACTTGGGCCAATAATTTGTCTTGGTCAAGGTTGGACCGCTTTTTGGTGTCCCCGGAATGGGAACTTAGCTATCCAGGGTTGATGCTAAAGAAGCTTCTTCGAGTTTGTTCGGATCATGCCCCTATTATTTTGATGAGGGGCTGCGTGCAGAATGGGAAGAGTGCGTTCAAGTTCGAGAACATGTGGCTTAAAGAGGAGGGTTTTGTGGACAAAGTTAAATCTTGGTGGTCTTCGTTCTCTTTCACGGGATCTCCAAGCTTTATCTTGGCTAAAAAGTTGAGAGCTCTTAAGGAAGAGATCAAGAGGTGGAATAGAGAGGTGTTTGGCAATGTGGGGGCTCGGAATAAGGCTTGGGCGGAGGAGCTGGAAAGGCTGGACAGATCTGAGGAAATCCGTAGGCTTTCTGAGGAGGAAAAGGAGAGAAGGAGACTATTGGCTTCAGATCTGGAAGCCTCCCTGTTACAAGAGGAAATTAGTTGGAGACAGAAATCAAGGGTGCGGTGGTTAAAGGAGGGAGACAAGTGCACTAAGTTCTTTCATCAGGTGGCTAGTGCAAATAGGAGGAATAATACTATTGAGTCCTTGATTGTGAATGGTTCTCCTTCATCGGACCCTGCTTGCATTGGGGAGCATGTTGTTGACTACTACGAATCCTTGTTTTCGGAGCCCCTTAGTTGGAGACCGAGATTGGATAACCTTGAGTTTGATAGGCTCAATGGTGAAGAGGCGTCTAGTTTGGAGGCTCCTTTTGAGGAGAGGGAGGTTAGGGAGGTTATCCAAGGCATGGATAGGGATAAGGCTCCGGGCCCAGATGGCTTTTCTATGGCGTTTTTTCAGGATTGTTGGGAGGTGGTTAAGGGAGATTTCTTGGCGGTTTTTGAGGAATTCCATGCAAGAGGTAAATTTGTGAAAAGTATTAATTCTACTTTTATCTCTCTTATTCCAAAGATACAAGGGGCTAAGGAGGTCAAGGATTTTCGGCCTATTAGTCTTGTGGGGGGAGTTTATAAAATCATCTCCAAGGTTTTGGCCAACAGGATGAGAAGAGTTATGGAAAAGATCATTTCCAAGTCCCAAAATGCCTTTGTTAAAGGAAGACAAATTCTAGACTCAGTTCTCATTACAAATGAGTGTTTGGATAGCCGGATTAAGTCTGAGGAGCCAGGGGTTTTATGTAAATCGGATATGGAAAAGGCATATGATCATGTTGATTGGAGCTTCCTCCTCTACTTATTGAGGAGATGTGGGTTTGGAGAGAAATGGTGTTCGTGGATCCAGCATTGTATCTCGTCAGTTCGTTTCTCAGTGTTGATTAATGGTGTGCCTTCCGGTTTCTTTGGAAGTTCTCGGGGGGTTCGTCAAGGTGATCCGCTCTCTCCTTTCCTCTTTGTGTTGGTGATGGAAGCTTTTAGTAGGATGCTTGGAGCTTTTACCGATAGGGGGCTGATTTCGGGTTTTTCGGTGGGCTCTAGCAGGCAGGATCGGGTCAATGTCTCTCATCTCTTATTTGCCGATGATACTTTGGTGTTTTGCAGGGCTAATGCGAGTCAAATTCGTCACCTAGGGGCTCTTCTTGTTTGTTTCGAAGCGGTTGCCGGTTTGAAAGTAAACTTATCCAAATCGGTTTTGGTATCGGTTGGTCATGTGGAGAATGTGGGGCAGCTAGCCGGCTTGCTGGGTTGTGGGTATGGTGAAGTGCCTTTGAAGTATTTGGGTTTACCGCTGGGGGCATCTTTCAAGCTTAAATCTATGTGGGCAGGTTTGGAGGATATGATGGCGCGGAAACTAGCCCCGTGGAAAAGGTTGTACCTCTCAAAAGGAGGTAGAGTCACGTTGATTAAAAGTACCTTATCCAATATGCCTACTTACATGTTATCTCTGTTTCCTATCCCTGTTGATGTGGCTAAGCGTATTGAGAAGATTCAAAGAGATTTTCTTTGGGGAGGAATGAATGATGATTTTAAGTATCATCTAGTAGAGTGGGATAAGGTTTGTACTCCTGTTGATGAGGGCGGCCTAGGGTTTAGGAACATACGAAGGTTCAATCAAGCTCTTCTGGGGAAGTGGTTGTGGCGGTTCGCTCATGAGGAAGGAGCTTGGTGGAGATCAGTGTTGGTGGCCAAGTATGGGTTGGATTGGGGAGGGTGGCGTTCGGGAGTCATTTCAGGCTCACATGGGGTGGGTTTATGGAAATTTATTTGTATGGGTTGGCAGAATTTTAGGAGATTTTTTAAGTATGTTGCTGGTGAGGGGTCGAAGATTCGCTTTTGGGATGATGTTTGGTGTGGAGATAGGGCCCTCAAGGAGGAGTATCCCGGCCTGTTCAGCATTGCTAGGTACAAGGAAGCATCTATAGCGGATAATATGGAGCGTTCTAATAACTCCTTTCAGTGGAATATTCTGTTCAGCCGGCTGATTCATGATTGGGAGGTGGGGGAGTTGGCCTCTTTTTATAAACGCTTATATGATTGTAAGCTGCGAGGTGAGGGGGTTGACAAGTTATGGTGGGTGCCTTCTCGCAAGGGCCTTTTTGAGGTTAAGTCCTTTTATCGAGCACTTTCGCCTTGCGGATCGGTCTCTTTTCCTTGGAAGAGTGTTTGGAAGTCCAAAGCTCCTCCTAGAGTGGCATTCTTTGTTTGGACGGCGGTTCATAGTAAGATCCTTACTCTGGACAATCTAGGGAGGAGGGGTTTGGTGGTGGTAAACAGATGTTGGTTATGTGAAACAGAAGGGGAGTCGGTTGATCATCTTCTCCTTCATTGTGCGGCAGCGAGGGCTTTGTGGAATGCTTTCTTTGCTCGGTTTGGGCTTTGTTGGGTTATGCCACATTCCGTCAAGGAGTTATTAGCAAGTTGGTGGACGGCGGGTAGTACTAGGAGCGCTGTTGTGTGGAAAATGGTCCCTCATTGTATTTTGTGGTGTATTTGGAGGGAGCGAAATAATAGATGTTTTGAGGACTCTCCAAGGACTCAAGAGGAGCTCCTCCATTTTTTTCTTGTTACTCTCTTTTCTTGGACTACAGGCTGGCTTGCCCCGCGAGCTATTAGCTTTGTAGATTTTCTTTCCTTGTTCTCGTTCTCCCCCTAGTCCCTTTTGTATACCCCCAGTGTACTAAGGGTTGCGCCCCTTGCGCTTTTGATATAATATTTGACTTATCAAAAAAAAACATTTGGGAGGGTATTTTGGAGAAGATGGAACGCCGTTTGGCTGGTTGGAAACGGCCTCTTTTATCTAAGGGAGGGAGAGTTACCTTGATAAAGAGCACCTTGGCCAACATCCCTATGTATTATATGTCTCTTATCAAGATTCCCGTTAAGGTTGCCAATCGCATTGAGAAGCTTCAACGTGACTTCCTATGGGGTGGAGTTGGGGAAGAGGTTAAATATCATCTGGTGAAATGGTCCAAGGTTTGCTCCCCGCTTTCGGAGGGTGGGCTTGGTTTAAGGAAACTGGTGGATTTTAACCTTGCTTTACTAGGTAAATGGTTGTGGCGTTATGGGCATGAGAGGGAGGCTTGGTGGAGAGTTGTAGTGGAGGCCAAGTATGGGAGCATGTGGGGTAGTTGGTGCACGGTTCCTCATACAGGAGTGTTCGGGGCAAGTTTGTGGAAGAATATTCGGTTAGGGTGGGAGTCTTTTTCTAGTCACACTAGACTAGTGCTTGGGGATGGGTCCTAGATCCGGTTCTGGCATGATCGGTGGCGTGGAGAGACAAAGCTTAAAGAGGAATTCCCTGTGTTCTACAGTATTACTCGTGAAAAGGATGCTTCAATGGCAACCTATGTGGATTTTTTAGGTGGAACTCCTCAATGGAATGTTATCTTTAGCAGGGATGTTCATGATTGGGAGGTAGATGTTGCTGCTTTTTTCCAGAAATTGCAGTATGTCTCTATCCAAAGGGGGAGTCAAGATAAACTGTGGTGGATTCCTTCCAAAAAATGATCTTTTAAGGTTAAAGACTTCTTCAGAGCTTTATCTAGGGGGGAAGGAAGTGGTTTCCCTTGGAAGAGTGTGTGGAGGACCAAATCTCCCCCAAGGGCTGCGTTCTTTGTGTGGTCAACAGCGCTCGGGAAGATTCTCACTTTGGATAATTTAAGGAAGAGACAAGTGGTTGTCATTAATAGATGCTTTATGTGCAAGAAAGATGGAGAATCGGTCGATCACTTCTTCATTGTGAGGTGGCCCATGCTTTGTGGTGCAATATTTTTAGCCGGCTTGGTCTTTCTTGGGTCATGCCTAGTAGTGTTTTAGATCTGTGTGCTTGCTGGTGTTCCTCTGGCAGGACTAGCAGTGCCGTGGTTTGGAAGATGGTGCCTATTTGTATCTTTTGGTCTATTTGGAGGGAGATAAATAATAGGTGTTTTGAGGACTTGGAAAGTTCTATGGAAGAGATTCTAACCTCTTTGTTGTATTCCTTGTACTCGTGGATTGTGGCTTACATGTCCCCTTCGTATCTTAGTTTTGCGGATTTTCTTTCCCACCTTTCTTTTTTCTAGCTAGGAGTTCCTCTTGTATATATCCTATGTACTTTTGGGGTGCCTACGCTTTTTAATAAAATCCTTTTGACTTATCAAAAAAAAAAAAAAATCCCCCCACACATTAGGTGATCTTTTCCACCACACACTCGTCAATCTTTTCCACCACTTTCCAATCCTAGATAATCAAGACACCACCTGAGCCCCTCTGGAATCCAAACAACACCAATCCAGATGATTGCAACCCCACAACACTACGAGACATGAATTCAAGCTTAGTTTCTTGAAAATAGATAATATCAACCTTCCATTCTCAAAGTAAGATTCTCACCCCCAGACATTTATCCCCCTCATTCAACCCTCTCAAGTTCCAAGACAACAATTTATGCTTCATTAACAACTAAAAACCCTCTTTCCTTTCTTTTACCACGGCTTGATCTCTCACCGTTACAATCATAATTGATGGAACACTCCAACCTTCTTTTTTTTTTGATAAGTAATAAAGAGTTTTATTAAGGATAAAAAGCCCTAAAAATACAAGAGGGAAAGCCAAAGCTTACCCAAAGCGACCCCAAAGCAAACCCCCCAACACGACCCAAACTACCCAACCCCAAACTACCCCACAATAGCCTTGCCCAACCAACTTTCAACCCTCCGAAGCTCTCTCAAAAACAGCCACCCAACAAGACCCTAACTACCCGCCCCAATCTACCCCACATTTGTCTTGCCCACCCAACTTTCAAACCTCCGGTGCTCTCTCTTGCCCTTAGACCTAGTCTGAGGGCCCTTTCTTCCACCTATAAACCATTCTAATTCCTCTTTCAGAGACGCCAAATTCCGGTCCTCCTCCTCAGTGGACAACACCTCACAAACTTCCTTCCTTGCCTGACGCCAAGACTCCTCCATGTCCTTCAAGAGCACCAAATGCGTAGCATCGTCCTGAACCGCCTCCCGCAAAGACGCCAGCAACCATTTTTGTGGTTTGGATAAACCAAAATCAATGGTGTCAGAGGAAAACGTCTACAGGGAAGGGTCAAAGACATCCTCAGCCTCAGAGAGAGGGTCACCGGCATGGTCAGGTTTGTTACTGGTATAAACAGGAACCTCCGACGTAAAACCCGAGGCTTTGTCCCCTAGCATAGCCGTCGCAACCCCCAACTCCAAGTGTGACTGAATCTCATTGCTGCCCAGAGAATTGCCAAGCACCAACAGCCCAGGAGAGCTCGCCGCAGGCAAAGAATCCGACAGATCCGAACCAAAAACGCAAAAAGACCGGATCAGCAACAGGATCCGAACCAGGATCCAGAATAGGATCCGAACCAAGATCCAGAATAGGATCTGAACCAAGATCCGGATTAGGATCCGGATCTGGAACCAACCCGTGAACCGACCCAAGAGCCAACCCGTGAACCACGCTGTTCTGCGACCCTTTGGGCTTCAAACCCAACCCTTCTTAACTCCATATTCCCTTTGTTCCCTAGTTTAGAACTGGATGCTGAAACCTTATGACTACGACTAGCTTCAATAGCTCTCAGAATTGCCACATACTGCTCCTCAAAACCCACACACAAGACCCCCACAATCCAATGGGTCTCCTTCACTCTTTGCAACACCCGATATGAGTACTCCAAACTAGAGTAACCAGAATTTTCCAACACTGCATGGGGATAGGAACGAAGAGGAGTGCAAAGAGAGGCTTCCTCCCCATTAAAGAGATACATGTCCCCATAAAGAGACGGCTTGAACACAAGCTGCCTACTCCATCCACCACAGCCCAAATCCATCCCATCCAAGGAAGACAGCTTGTGTTACAATAACAATATCGACAACAACAATAATAATAATAATGACATTAATTGTCTTTCCTATTGCAATATTCATAACAATAAAGCAAAATTTGGTTGGTGTTTATAAATAATATATAGTTAAATGCTTTACTATTATTTACTAAAAAAGCACCTTTGGGTTACTGACCATTTTCCAAAAGACAAGTAAAGCAAAATACAACTATTGATCTCAACAACCTCCTATGGATGTGCTAATAGGATCATCCTGGCCACCACCAAATGCTTCTAATGAATCTGCAAAGGCAGTTTCTCCATTAAATTCTTCTCCAAGAGCTGCTCTGTTAAAAAAACAAAAACAAAAAAACAAGAAATCAGCCGCTTCCCAATGCCATGTTTTCAACCTTAATTTCTAAAAGCATTGCAAACAAACATAAGGATTTTTCTTTTTTCTTTTTTTATTAGTACGAACAAACATGAGTATTTTAAACAATATAAATATAAATCTTGTAGGACAGAAATAGGATATTTATTGAAACATGCTACTTTCCTTCTATCCACCTAACAAATTAAGATATTAACTCTACAAGAAGAAAGAGGTGTGAAATGGGACAGGATACACAAAAAAACTACTAGTAAGAGAATAAATGTTAAATTACTAGTTATCCCAAAAACTTAAGCTAATCCTATATATTAGGATGATTGTATTAGGTTAACATGAGTTGAATAAGCTGAATAATATAACGGCCTCCACATTTCGTGTCTAAACTGTTAATACAAACTATAACATGGTATCAGAGCCTTAGGATTTGAATCCTTAGCCCTTTGTTTGTAGTAGTGTTTTTCCGCTCTATTTGTGTTGCTTAGTTAAGTGTTTTTCTAGTGGTAGCACCGCCCATGTGGGCATAATGCCCTGAAATATGTTGTTGTCAATGGTTATTTTTTGAAGAAAGAAAATTTTTTGTCGTCAATCTGTCACGGCTTCTTGGTGTGCCGGTCACTGACGGCTTTTGGGTGTGATTGTCGGTCTTATCTATGGAGGCCGGCAAAGTTGCAGTGGCCATTGGGGAAAAAAAAATTCCAGTTATTTGATTTTGTGTTGTTAAAACGTTGATCTATGGTCATTGTTTGATTCTGTTGTTGTTCTTGGAGTGGTCGGAATGTTTTGTCTTCTCCGGCAAGCTCCAGCGAAGGTCTGGCGACCCTACAATGACTGTTTCTGTTCTATTTTCATTGTTTTGCTTCTGTTTTAGGTGCTGCCAGCATGTTCTGCTTGTCTTCGGCCTGTTTTGAAACTCTGTCAAAGTTCTGGTGAGTCTCCGGCGAAGCTCCAGCGAAGTTTTTTTTTTCCTCGGCATCAGTTTTCCGGTGAAACTTGTTGGTTTATCATGCATTGGTTGTTGGTTGTTGGTTGTTGGTGATCGATGTATCCGACCAGCCTTGGTGTTTTGCAACGAGAACCGATCCCAAGTTGTTATTGATCGATGTATCTAACTGGCCTTGGTGTTTTGCGGCAAGAACCGATCCAATGTTGTGATCGTTGTATCCGACCAGCCTTGGTGTTTTGCGGCGAGATCCAATCAAATCTTGGTTGATCAAGTTTCCGACGACTTTTCAACCGGCCTTGAAATTTTTTTAAATTTTCTTGTTATTTATTTTGAGTCTTTTTATTATGTGCTCCAAGCTGTTCCCGGTGTCGTCTTGTTTTGAGACCGGGTCTGATGGTGAAGGGCTGAAATTCGCCATGGATTGCTATAGTATACATTGGAGAGTATGCCAAGGCCCCTGGCAGCGGCAGCTGTATCTGTGAGTTCGAAGAAGAGGAAGGGTCATTTTGGTATTATTGGGATATTGAGGAATCTAGGGAAAATTCAATCTAAGCTGGACCGGATCCTTGCTGGGTTAGCCTCGAAGCCCAAGCGCAGGAGGAAAAGGCTTGGTGGATTGGGTCTAGCTAAAGTAAAATTGGGTCGAGAAGCCAGGTCTTTCCTTGAAGCAGGTTCGGGTCAACCTTGAAATCCGGAGTCGAGTAGCAGTTCTAGATCCGGGTTTGGGTTTGTCCTCAAAATCAATTTTTTTGGACCCTGTTTCAGCTATAGAGTCGATCCCGGAGATTCCTCCGGTGCTTCTTGTAGCAGTTATGGAGCCGCCAGTTGAGTCTCCTTTGGGTGTGCAAGTTGTGTCGAAGTCGGCGTGTTTTTCTGACTTGGGTTCCCCGTTGAAGACTATTTTGTTTCCAGAATCTTCGCAGGTTCGGCAGATCGGTCCGACAGGTACTACCGCTTCTCCAGTAAGGGTTTATGCCTCTCCAAAGGTGATTGTTGTGGCTGTTTCCATCGGTGGCGAGTCCTCTATCTTTCTATTCCTCAGCAATGGAGGAAGCTCCGTTTGTGGTGAAAGAGGCATCTTCATCTTCTTAGGGCTTTAAGGTCGATAGTTCTAAAGGAGAAGCGAAGCTCTCTCATGAGTCTTTGGCAGTGGTCTCAAAGGTAGCTCCTATCAAGGCTGATCG
Organism: Carpinus fangiana; assembly: GCA_006937295.1. Classification (NCBI taxonomy): domain Eukaryota; kingdom Viridiplantae; phylum Streptophyta; class Magnoliopsida; order Fagales; family Betulaceae; genus Carpinus; species Carpinus fangiana. The sequence goes on from CM017326.1 coordinate 19,380,547, forward strand.
TCTCCCTGCATCGGAAAAAGGGTTGCTTCGTCGGGGGTTTTTAGGATCTAGAAATGCTTCACTTTCTCTGCCTGCGATGAAGGAGGCTTCACCGTCAGTTAAAGGTTCTAAGAGTGTCATCAAAGAATCACAGGTATATACTTCTTCAAAGAAGCATGCAGCTGAACTGGGTTTGAGACTCAGTGAACCTTTTCCTCACATGTTGGAGGGTGGTGCTCCAATTTACTCATCTTTCTCCAAGTCTCAAATAGGGTATACCAGAGAGTGAAGGAAAAGATGGCTCGGCAGTTGCAGAAGAACAAGGAGTTGTTTGCAGAGGTTGTGGGAGAAACTGTGGAGAAGGGGGTGGAGAACTATTCGGAGGCGGTACAAGAAGCAGTGAAATTTGCCTCCATTATGGGATTGTCTTGTGGTGAAGGAGGTGATGAGGAAAGTCTTTTGAATCTTTTTTCAACTATTGAAGAGGAGCAAGATCCTATACCCCAAAGGTAAAAGGGAAGAGGGAACTCAAGAATTTAGAATGATCCATCAATTATGGGGCTAGAGAGCGACTTTCTCCGGAGAGGTGCCAGCGCCGGCGAGGTTGTGTTGGGACCAAAAATTCATTTTTCTTTCCGCTAGAGGTGCATTAGGGGCTTTGAGTTTTTAGGGCTGGTGTTGGATGAGTGTGGGCTTCAGTCTTTGGGTTTTTTCTTTGGTTTTGCTGTTTGGTTGTGGCTATTTGTCGGGTTTTTGGGTTGGGACTAATTGGGTTTTGTCTTTGGGTTTTCAAATTGGGCTACCTATGTATACTTTCTAGTGTACCTAGAGGCACATTGCGCTTTTTTTTTTTTTTTTTTTGATAAGTCAAAATATTATATCAAAAAGCGCAGAGGGGCGCAACCCTTAGTACACTAGGAGTAAAAAAGCGCAACCCTTGCGCTTTTTTTTTTATATATACAATTTTACTTATCAAAAAAATAAATAAATAATTTCAGGAACAATTAGGTGATCAAATAGTTGGTGAGATATGCAGACAGGGAATATCCTAAGTGACTTACATAAGCTTCTTCGAGCCCTTATATAGACTTTGGCAGCGATCTTTCAATTCATCAGCTGTCTGTTCTAGAGAATGCATCTGTTCAATAATGGAAAATAAAAAATTAAGATAAGTATGACCACTTTTCTCCAAATAGAAAATCAAGCAGTGAATAATCTTCAGAATAAATGCATCATCCATTTTAAATAGACAGTAACTAATCTTTGAATGAATAAGTCATCAGCTTTAAATGATTAGCAATCTTAATTAATAAATGAGCACACCAAAACAACACTAGTTTATATATATATAGGTGAAATAAGTTTATTTTGATAAGTAAAAGAAGTTTATTAAAAGCGCATAGGACACAACCAAGTACACAGAAAGTATACAAGAAAAAAAAAAAACACCTAGCAAATCAAGGACGAGAAAAAAAGGGGTTAAAAATCTACAAAGCTAGAAACATGGAAAAAAAGGAAGGGATCCACTCAAATAGGGATTTAAGAAAACAAATATGTAGATCCAAGCTCGTCTTCTCGCAATCATATTGAAGCTTTGAGCATTTTGTTTCCTCCAAATACACCACATTAAAAATGAAGGGAGTACATTCCAAACAATATTGATATCATTCCAACCAAACCTTCTTTTCCAACACGTCATAAGATCCATTACCTGTCAAAGCATAACCCACTTTACTCCAAACATCTGAAATACGATATTCCACAAATCTATCACATCACAATGAAGAAGATGATTTGGATTTCCTCACTCTTTTTGCACATAAAACACCAATCTATCACTATGAAGTGACACTTGGAGTTTCCAAGCGGTAATTAGCGATTAGAGGTTATTAGGTGATTAATAACCGCCTGCTTGTACACCCCTACTTGGAGATTATCCAAAGTAAAAATTTTCACTAGAGATTTCGTCCAACTAAAATTAAATAAATAAATAAATTTAAAAACAAAAAAAATAGTCAACCTCAAAGGAGCCTTAGTCCTCCAAATGCTCTTTCAAGAGAAGACGAGTCGACATTGGGAAGAAGAACTTTGTAAAAAGATTTGACCTCAAAAGATCTTTTCGATGGAGTCCAACATAACTTATCATCACATCCCCAACCCAACCTAACAGAATACAAAACATTGAAGAAAGAGGAAACAAAGTCCACCTCCCAATCATGCACCAACCTAATAAAATTAATATCCCAATGAACCACATCATTGTTAAAAATCCTAAGGTCAGCCACCAGAGCATCCCTATTCCTTGCAAGGCAAAACAACCCCTTCCTAATGTGTTTTCAAAGACTTACCCCATAAGAACCAATGACATTGTTAGTGCACAAGCCACCCGTCAAACTCTCATACTTTATATTCACTATCTACCATCAAAAGCCTCTCTCTCCATAACAAACCTCCATAACCACTTTCCCAATAAAGCTTGATTGAAAGTAATTAAACTCTTTTTTTTTTTTTTTTTTGATAAGTGATGTTGTATATATCAAAAAAGCGCAAATTTAAAGCACAACTCAATTACACCGGAGGTATAACAAAAAGCGCCTAAGTGCACCCAAAAAAAAACCAGAGCTACACAGAGCACCCACATAAAAACCAGAACTACCTGAAAAGCCTACAACCCAACAGAACAACTACACCCCAAAAACAAGCCCAACAACCCAACAGCCCAACAGCCCAACAGTTTGAAAGTAATCAAACTCTTGATCTCCAACCCACCAAGCTGAATAGAAGTACAAACCTAGTTCTAACTAACATGGAATTTAGACTCATTTTCCAAACCAGCCCACAAGAAATCCCTCTACAATTTTTCCAAACGATTAGCAACACCAACTACGATAGAGAAGAGGGAAAGGATATAGGTAGGAAGGTTTAAAAGCGTGCTCTTAATCAACTTGCTCAACCACCCTTAGACAAGTAAACTCTTTTCCAACCAGCTAATCTTCTCTCCATTTTCAACGATTCATATAGTTTTTTCAATGATTCAAATTTAATTCCACTCCCCCGCTCTTGCTTGTGAAAAAATTGAAATTATATTTGGACCATTGAAAAATTACACAATTTTTTTTTAGACCACCTAAGCCTCTTTTTTTTCTTTTTCTTTTTTGAGAAGCAACTATTTCCTTTTGGTAAGTGAAAAGACAGGTTTTTTTTTGGGAAGCAGCTATTACGATAATTACTGAGAAATATATTGAGAAGATAAAGCTGTTGCCTAGGTACACATGTGTTGTATAAAAGCGATAGAAAGAAAAAATAAAAATAAAATAAAATAAAATATTAAGATTTCAATCGTCTAGAATATATAAAGAATGGGAAGACAAGTGCTAGGGATCCCCCAACCACTTTTACAGCAATTTCAAGAACAAAAACATCAATCCAAGCAAAGAAAATTCACCATCTTCAAAAGGCTCAACAAGACAAAGAAGAATGTGCATTCCAAATGTCACTATTTTTGCACCATCCAAAGCATCCTTTCCATTTGGTAGGTAATAGAGCTTAAATTCTACTTGCACATAAAAATGAAAACATTTTCTTCTTTTTTGTTTCAAGTCCATAAGGTTTTTTTTATGGGAAGCAATTGACTACATTCCCCCACCCCCTAATTTATCTCCTTTTGGTATTGGTTGTTAAATTACCAATTATCTCAAAAGCTTAAGCTGATAGGAAGAGGTAAATTTAACCAGTTTTTTATTTTTTTTTTTATAGGTAAATTTAATCATTTAATCAACACTTTAACAATCTCCCTCATATGTGAGCTCAAACTCTCTTCTAATAGGTGAGGCCCAACACATAAAAATATTTAATTTAAATGGGAGTGATTTAACATAGCAAAGGTTTAATCCCAAAACCTTTAGCTGTGATACCATTTTCAAACACCGGTGTTTGATTAGTGAGATTTTGAGGGGAAATGAATTCAAGCGTGAGTAAAACTAGAATGTTCACGAGAAGATAACAACTAAACCAGTAAAAAATGTCGAATTTAGACAGCCACGGATCTCTCTCTCACGATTTAGCAAGCAAGTTATGCGCATTGTCGGTCCAACAAACATTTGCTTATAATTACCACAGCTGCATGATTATTAGAACTAAAAGAAAAGATTAATAGAACTATTATGGCAGCGCCTATAATAGAACTAATTGCCAGGATTACGCATTTTTTCATGGCTTATACGTGAAAGACCCTTCTTCCTCCCTGGAACAACGAAGGGCTAAGAAGACATGGAAAAGCAATCAGAGCTTTATGATTTCATTTCTTACAGTTCTAACAACAAAGAAGTACGATTTGATTATGCTAATATAAAGAAATAAAAGGTTTCGAATTCCGCATGTGACTAAGACAATGAAACTTCTGTACAAAAAATTGAAATATAGAAATATTATAACAAATGATACACTCCCAAAGGGTGTTTACCTGCTTCAGAAACATAGGGGAATCGTCCAGCTTGATGAAGGTCACCATTGTTCCTCTCGAGTCTCGAAGCAATAACCTAGAGACTAGCTCTCTTTCTCTCCCTCTCTCTCTCTCTCCGAGTTCAGACAGACGAAAGAGTTTCAGATCGGAGGCGAAGTTTGTGTCAGCGTCACGAGGGGTGGGGCCTGGGGGTGAGGGGGTAATTTGATCACTTGAAGAAGTCGTTTAGGGGATCTACTTGTCAATGACTGAACTAGGGATGGGGTGAAGGGTAATTTGGTTATTTGAAGAAGTCCCAATTGACAACGGATTGACTGTGTTCATTAATGAAACATTCACATGGGGAACTGACTCACGAGTCATTGGTTACATCCCCGCGATTTCATATGCCAGGACAGTTTGGACCCGAATCCCCTCATATAAGAGGGAGAATATGAGATTCTATATTGCTGGTCTGATCATTCAATTTAACAATTTAATTCAATATGTCACATTATGCTATGTGTCCATTTAAAATTAAATTTTAAAATTTTAAAAAGAAAAAAAATTAAAAATAATAAAATTAAAAATTAAAAGCCGGCCACCCCAACTTTTTTGTTCTTTAATTTTAAATTTTTTATTATTTTTATTTTTATTTTTATTTTCTTTTTAAAAGTTAATTAATATTTTAGTATTTACTCAAGCACGTGATATAACGTGGGTTGTTTGATTAAATTAAAAGGTCAAGATCAGCAACATGAGAATCTCATATTCTCCCTCTAATATGAGGGGATCTAGATCCGGACAATTGTGGCTATTTCTTGTAAATGATTTGGACCAGAAAATATTTAATTAATTATATTTTGTGGGTATTTTTGTTCTATTAAAAAATAAAAAAGACAAAAATACCTACAATATAACCAAACAAACATACCCCACCAATATAACTACTATTTAGTTCAAATAAACTCGAGAGAGGCTTGGAAGCGGCATGAAACAACACTTTTTCAGATGAATTACCAAGAAAATGCTACTCCCAAGCACTGCTCAACAGCTTAAGGCTGCTGAGTATTTTTGTTTGGACAAGAATTTTCTATTGGTTGAAGTAAAAAAAATTTCTAAAAGTAGAATTTATTTTATTTTTTTGGAGAAAATACGTTGTACTCTCTGAATTATCTACATATTTGTACTTTTAACTCTAATGTTTAAAAAGTGACACTTTACCCCCTTCAAAGTATCTGTCATTGACATTTGACCCAATGAAGTGCATTTTACTCTCTAAAATATTTTAAGTTGACACTTTACCCCCCGAAGTAACTAAGTTTTGAGGATAAAGTGTCAACTAAGGAGGTAAAATGTCGATAATAAATACTTCATGGGGTTAAGTATACTTCATAGGGGTCAAGTGTTAATAGTATATACTTTGGAGGGTCAAGTGTTACTTTTTAAACATTATGATTAAAAGTGCAAATAAGTAAATAGTTTACGGGTGTAAAGTTTATTTTCCCCTTATAATTTTTAATAGTACATGTTTTTCACAAGCTTTTTTATAATTAATAATATGGGAAAGTTCACATACCCCCTCAAACTACTACCAATTGATAATGTCCCTTAAACTTTTAATTGTGACAATTTCCCACACAAACTATCAAAAATTGTCAATGTTCCCCCCAATGACGAAATTACCCTTAATTAAATAAAAAAAATACTAAAACTTCTATAAAAAAAAAAACCTAAAACTAAAATAAATTAAAAAAATCCAAAGTGTGGCAAATTCAAAATTAAAAAAAAAAAAAATCCATTGTATAAGAAAAAAATTAAAAAAATTTTGTTTGTTTTTCTATAAAAAATATTTTTTATAACTTTTAAAATAAAAATTTATGTTTTTAAAAAAATTAACAATTTTTGTTTCAGAAAATAAAAATTTTCGTTTATAAAATAATTTTTTTTAAAAAAAAAATATGTTTCAGAAAGAGACGCCTTCGTAAAAGAGCAGACCAACACAAAGGAATATCATTTCTACCGAATCAAAGGAACTTGTGGAGAATAGCCACCGGAGAGCTCTTCATCCAAAAGTTGGGATTGGTTGGAAGAACATGGTTACAGGAGCAAGAGCTTTGAAGGTTTTTGAAGAAAGAAGTAAGAATTCAAGGCAATGAGCGATGTTGATGACAATTTTTCAAGATGTGATATGGCACGCTTCTTACACATTGTTCGAGGAACAGTCGAGCTCTATGCTGTGTTCGAGGATTGAAATCGTGCCCAAGGAACAATCAGACAAACAAATCTTCAGTTGCAAAAGGAAGAACAAGAAGATCAAAGCTGCCGGTGGTTTGCCAGCAAGAGATAGCTCCAATGCCTAAGTCAGTGAAGGGCTTAAAAAAAGTATAAACGCAATGAGAGCTTTAGAGAGAGAGATTGTGATTACCAAAATTGTGAATTGGAACTTCCCTTTTATAGGCATCAAATGATGGTTATCACCCCTTGAATCTCGATCCAACATCTTTATCTACTACCTAGCATTGTTGAAAGATATGGGTTGTTGGTTGTTCCATGATCTTAGAGAAATCAAATTTCGAATCATGCAATTTGGCCTAATTGGTGTCGATAGATGTACTGAGTTATTCCCAATACACTTGTCTCGATCTAGCACTGACATTTGGACAAAACTATGGTGAATCATAGAAGCTTACTTTGCAAACTTGAAAAGTCCCAGATTTACTGGACCGAGTATCGGGCTGGGCTGACTGAGTCTTACTTGGGCTCTATTTGAGCTGAGCTCGTGTATCAAATGGGCTTGGAAGGCTCGTTGGGCTCTATGTGGCTAATCTATGACCCAACAGTTACCCCTAATTTCCTTGTCCGAGTGATTATGGAAATTTCATGTTTATTAGAATGGATCTACACTTGGTGATCTTGACTTGCCTTTGGAGAGGATTTTCTAGGGCCAAAATTCGAAAATTTGAATATTTGAAATTCAAATTTATGGTGGGATTTTTTTTTCAAATTGGCAGGAAAATTGTTTATAGCTGGCCTGCCAATTCTTCTTCGGGTACAGGGACACGTGTCATACTCAATGTGGCTATGCTCTTGATGGCTACATGTCGACTTCCCTGTGGTTTGGTGAGGCGCGTCTTTGCAAGTACACATTTAAGGCTGGTGCGTGGTTTCAAGGTGAAACCCTAGAGTCTCGTGTGGCATCGCTAACCCTTCGTCTTCACTACAATCAAATACTTTCTTTTTGGACTTATATAAAAGCCATTTTGGCATTTTCTACTTTATTTCTTACTTTTCTCCTTTACAATTTTTGCACCTCTCCCAAACTCCGTTTTCACTCTTCTGAAGCTCTGGTTCCTTGGTTTGCTTTCACCCCCAACTACTTTCCTCAATACTACTTCTTGAGGGTGGTTTTCTTTAGAGTTTCAGTTAAGTTTGTATCGTCTGCTGAGGTTTTCATGAACCCAGACAGTCCAGTACTCAAATACTTGGATTTTCTTCTTCCTCTGATTGAACTGGCAGTAGATCTACTTCGGCTAAGCGTAACAAACCTCCTGATTCAGAAAGGTTACCTGTTGTGCCAAATACTACCTAATTTAAAAGACAATAATTGGTACATTTTAACTCGTAAGTACACAAGATCAAAACAATAGTATATGGTGCAAGTACAAGATCATTCCCACGAGGATTGCCGTAAATTATGCTTAAAATTAATTTCGTAATTAAAACATTACAAAAATTGATTTTTGAGTTAATAAAGATAAACGTGGTGCCTTGATATCTACCACTAATCATGCTCAAATAATATAACAATATGACAATTTTCCAATCATATTGTGAATACTTCAAAGTTTGCCAACCTAAGGGCATGGGTGGCTACTCTAATTCCTTTTTTTCTTAAATGATTTAGCATGAGTGTCTACTAAGTTATTCTTTAAGAAAGCATAAATCTGTAGAAATCGACAAATACATGGAACCTAGGGCATGGGTGTCTACTCCTGGTTTTTCATGTTGTTTAACCTAAGAACCCGTGAGGAGATTCTTTCGTTACTCTATTAAGCCCAAGACTTGATTATCTAAATTGACTTAAATAACAAATCCATACTACATGCATATGTTGGCCAAACACATTCATATAAGGAATTCGATAAAACAGAAATTAATCAAGTCAAGCATTACAATAGGATTATCACAAAGGCGCCAATATTAAAATATTAAATAAACATAATTAGGGTTTCAATCTAACCATACTAAAGTATTTAGTTACACGTGAGTTTGATGCTAAACTTTTTCATCATAAAATAAAAAGGAAAAGCATAAACCCAAAAAATGCTTCCTTGAAGAGTTGTCAATTCTTCTCCTAGAGCTTGTCCATTTTTTCTATGTTTATAGGCCTATTTATAGAGGTTAGGAAAACCCTATAAGCATCTAAAAGCCCTAGAAATCATAAAATAAACCCTAAGGCTCTTTCCATAATAGGGCTAGCCGCCACTTATTCTCCAATGCGTGATGGCCCTCGATCCTGGGTTGTTGCGCTTGAGTACAACCCTACACTCGATCGTTGCTTGAGTTGAGATCGAGCCTTCCTCTTGTGCGTGCGAGTGATTTAGGCATAGAATGATGACATGACGATGACAGATGTGGTTCTTCTGTTGATGATATGCTATTTTCTCATATACAATATATACGTAAAAAGTTTTGATGCCATTGCTGCAATATTATTACATAGAAAAAGTTGGATCATAGACCATTTTGTTTTAGTAGCTATTATTAGTTCTATCATCCTCAATAAATAAAATAATTAGCACATATTGCTCTCCATGTTGATTAAATATAGAATTTCCTTTGTTGTCAATTTGTTGAAACTTGCCACTCAATTGCCCTTGTCTTTCTTCTGAGCAGACCTGCTCCACCTCTACCCGAATTGTATCTATCGGAAGAAATGGTAAATGAAGCGGCAACTTTCATCCGCCTGCATGTCAATACTTTGCTCTCAGTTTCCCACGATATTGCCCTGGGCAAGGATTCAAGATTGTTCTTCAAAGTAGCTGCATATCTGTGGCTGATTTATTTTCTTAGCAGCTTGATTGATTTCATTACCTTGGGCTACACCTGTAAGTTGTTTTTGTCATTTGATTAAATATAATTAAGACATTTTACACCAAAAAAAAAAAAAAAAACATAACTAAGACATATGACCTTTCCTCATACATGGAAAAAGATAATTTCAAGAGTTTAAGTCATTCTTGTGATTTCCTCCATTGCAGGCTTTGTAGTCATTCTTACAATTCTAGCACTCTATGATAGGTTTGAGGCTGCGCTCGCTCCTTGGGGGCTCGAGCACTGTTGCGCTCGAGCCTAAGTGTAATGCAATCAATCGCACTAACAGCTTTCCAATTCTTCAATTTATGCTCCATATTTCCTAGATTTGTTTCCTTTTCTCTTCCATGACCTGCAATGTAGTGACCCAAAAGTAGCTTAGTTGGGGGAGTTAATTTGGGCTTTGGGTCATTAAGGACACTAGAAGGGTAATTTGAACTTTTAGGTAGACGTATAGGGGGACCACCAGACGTACACTACTTTTTGAATACCCTTTGGATAATACCTAGACATACGAGGCAGCCATGGAACCATTAGGCAAGAACCACCAGACGTACGCCTCATGGCCGAGCGTCCGCTGCTTTTTGGGGCCTATAAATACCTCATACCCCTCTCGTGTTTTTCACAAACTTTAGACTCCCCCAGGCTACCAGAGTGTTCCTAGAGTATTTTCAAAGTGCTATGAGTGCTTTGTGAGCGTGTGTGTGTGGCGTTTGCAAGTTTTCAAACGTTCATGAGGTGGAACTCTTTCGGTTTTGTTTTAAGGAGGTAACGTTTGATCCTTAGCTTTTAAATACGTCGTTATGCTGCTCGTTTTATGTTTAGTTGCAGTTGCTAGTGTAGTTATGCTTTAAAACCCATTTGGGTTAGCGTTCTTGTTAGCTTAGCGTTGTTACGTTGTATGGAGGTTTTAAACTAGACTAGAAGGCTTTAAGGTGTTCCTAGAAGCCATAGGAGTCGAAGAATAGGCGGACAGTGGAGAAAAAAATGAGGTTCTCCATGAGAACTCACATAGCGGACATACGGTATTATGCCAAACGTACGGCTTGTCGTGACACGGCAGATGTATGGCCCTGAGCCCGAACGTACGGTCAATGTGCGGCAGAAAAACCCTATTTTCACCAACCATCCCATAGCTCATGTTTTCCTTACTTTATAGTTGTTTTAGTGGAATTAGGACTAATAAAAGGTTTTCCACAAATTTGGAGAACCCAGATCTTTCGAAGTTTTCAGAGACGCTTATCGATCCAGGTGAGTTTTAACTTACATAATGCTCATTGCTATTTTCCCATGCACTGCACATCTATTTTGTGTATCGAGAAAATTGCATCGTATAACATGGTACACCGGTATGTGCAGTGGTAAACATGTTAACCAAGTGAGACTTGTAAAATGACATGCATGTAAAATACAGATAAGATAATTGCATCGTATGACATGGTACACCGGTATGTGCGGTACTATTGGCCATATGCTTACTATACATGTTAGCTTTATGGTCAAATGTGTGTTATATGGGGCTTTGAATATATCCATTGGTTTCGTAACCTTAGTACAACCATTCCCAATGGTTTGGTCACTATAGGACGGACGTCATTAGTTAGTGTGGGCCACTCGAGGTCGGACTCGATTGTACCACTAATGTTACGTACGGTATGTTATGCAACGGCTGGGGCACTGGCATTGTATTATAGGTCCCTCGGGACAGCATCAGCCCTACTGAGAATGGGTAATATCTCGGGGAAACCATATTGTTGAACTATGACTACTGTTTACATCGTATGCATATATCATTACTATATATATCACGTATAAATAAACTGTCATGATAGAACTGCTTTTGCTATTAAACATCTGAGTTCATTACTAAAACTGGCATGGGTATTATCTACATTAAAAGTCACTAAGTCTTAGATTTACCCTTTCCTTTATGTTTCATCTCTCATTACAATTGTTATACGGTTTAGCCGCTTTAGAAGAGGATGCCGTCGGAGCAGACTTGGGTGCTAGCTCGGGACTTGATCCGTGTGATCTTTGAGGACATGGACCCTATTTGGTTGCGCTCGATGTGGGAGGCTGGAAGATCTGTCCGTGCAGACATGATAGAGATTTTGATTTCACTAGCTCTGTTGAAGCTTAGTTCTAGGCTTTGATCTGTTGATCTTTTGTGAACAATGTTGGCATTGTTATTTTGGGTTGTATCTATTTCCTGTTGATGGTCTGATGACCAGTATATTTGGTGACTATTTATGATATTGATAATGTAGTACTTTATCTCTGGTATTATTATGTGATGTTTCAATTACTGTCTCTTAATCCCATAGTCTTGGTAAAGTCTTTCGCTGCAGTTTTCTCGTTACGACAAGAAAAGTGTTTTCCCGGAGGTTGTGTCCTGGAGGGATATGGCTGGGATGGTGCGCTATGGGATTAATTACTAGTTAATTGATTTACCCATCGGGCGGGGTGTCACATGCAAAAACACAAATAAATAAATAAAATGACACAAAATAACAAAACTAAGAATTTAAAAAATGTAAATTATTGGGCTAAAATATGAATATTTTAGCCCTTAACACCTGTCTTTGTTCCCTCTCGAATCTTGTTTTTACATAATACCCAAAAGTATGCCGAGCAAGGCATTGATACAATTCTACCCTTCCCTTTCCTCCACTTTGTAACGCCCTGAGAATATAATTAACTGATAATTAAATTATCAAACGCCTCCCATATTTAACCGCAAAAGTAGTAAGTCCACAAGGATCTATTTTCCCAAATCAGAGTAATTAAGTAAGGAAAGTCTATAAATTTATTTCGATCTGTAAATATGTGTCATTACAATCAGAGCATTACTAAAACTTCAATATAAGTTGAGTCATCAATTATACATGACACTACAAGAATAGCTACACATTCCTAAAATATACAAATATATTACGAATGCTAGATACCACAAATAACCTTCGTAATTTTAAAGTGGGTCTTCAAGTCATAGCCTAATCAATACCTTAACCTCGAACAACCAAATCTGTCTCTAGGTCCAGTCTACTCAACCCTAGCTAGCTACTCTATAAATCGTTGTCATGCTCCCTTAGTGTAATAAAGTAAGGGGTAAGTCTGACAACTTAGTAAACAGGTAATCTCATGCTGGTGTGTGACAGTGAACAGTTTATATTCAGATAAAAATGGTTAAACATGAAGATCATCATTTACAAAATATTCATTGGGATGTCTTTACAATATTATAAATAATATTAACTAAACCATTACTTTGTTTGCAACTACTTGTGTCATCTACAAAGTAATACCAGATTTCCATAACATAGCTTGCTCTATTTAACCGCCAGAGTAAGGTTGTGCTTATCCTGTACATCACCTTTCAGTGAGGATAAGCACAACAAATGGTGTGTTGCATTGCCTCCGATCATATACACATAACACACTTGGTATCGATGTTACCACATTTATCACATCATAAATAGTATCACATCACATATAATATAATCAGTAGCCCAATAAAATAGTTCATGTATATTTTCGAAACAACAATTATAAAAATAGCTCATGTCATTCTTTTCATGCATAAAATGGTATTTCATTTAGTTCAAAAGATAATCCGGGTTTGCCTTTGAAAGCATAATGTATAAAATGCACCTGGTCATTATTCATGAAAATACTAACACAAGATAGCCCACTTACAATGATCCTCAAATCCTCCTTCGACACAATCCGATGTGTAGCATTCTATTAATGTGGTCGATCCCTTGAAAACCCTCATGAGTCTTTATATAAAAACCCTACATTAGCCTCACATAATACCCTATTTTGAATAATATCATCTACAACCCCTTACAGGATTTTAAACCCTAACACAATCGCAACCCCTAGACATAAATAACTCATAGAACCATCATCCTCCCCTATAAGGACAATCTTCAAAATATACTTCGTTTGGCCATGAGCCATGCAACACCATAACTTTAACCCACAAAACAACCCACTTTCTAAAGCTAACAATATGACACACTAAAATGCCAATTAATAGAAACCCAAGGTATCCATCTATAATAATAACCATAACCGGCCAATTATAAAATGCATCTCCATACTTTTGGTCTTTAATAGAGAATCTTAATTCTTTCCTCCACTTGGTCATAACTGTATAAAATCGATAATCTAAAATTAATACCTAATCGGCTACCTTTAAATCAAAGCATTAAAGCTCTATTCGTTAACAACCCAAGTGTCATAAAATAATAGGTCAAGCACAATATAACTCCAAATTAAACCCTCAATTTCTAGCCACCATAATTAATCCCCCAACAATTACAAAGCTTTAAAAGGAATCAACAACCTAAATATTAACCTTAAATAAGGGATTAAAAGTCATAACTAAAAATCATCAAATAAAAGGCCCAAACCGATTCCTAGCTTTATCAACCCCAATCACCCAAAATCAAACCCTTAGAAATTTGTCAACAAAACAATAGTCCTTACAAATTACGCCTTTGGTTTTCCTAAAGAAAACACCCCAAAGTACTCTTTGATTTTAGTGGAAAATTACCTCACAAACACTCCCCAAGAACTCCTAGCAATGGCTAACATAACATGAAATACTTAAATCAAACTAACGAAATGATAGATATTACCTAACTTGACGATTATAGATTATGGGTTTGCTGCCATGTCGCTGGAAACGCCACTGCCTATCGCCTGAAACGCCCCTCTCCTCTTTTCTCTATCTGTCACGGGCTGGTCTAGGCAAGGGAAAACAACCCCTCTCTTCCTCTCTCTAAAATTGTAGCGTTCTCTCTCTCCTTAGCCCTCTCTATCGATTCTGGTTTGGTGCGGGGGAACATCCCCCTTCTTCTTCTCTTCTTTTCTCTTGATTTCCTCTCCTTTTCCTCCATCTCTCTTTCTTGGTTTCCCCCTCTCCAGCTTTTTTTTTTTTTTCAAGCAAGGCTCCTTGTTTTATAGCAATGAGGGGGGCATGTCCCCCTTCTCTTTTCTCTCACACTTGGGGATCGAGCCAGCAGCACCTACTCCACGTGAAGGCATGGAGGGAGCATGTATGCTACCAGATGCTACCCTGCGGCAGCTTGTCTCTTCTTCTCTACTTTTTCTTGTTTTCTCTCTCCCTTGTCTTATTTCTCTTCTCTTTACACACACATCACGTGAAGCCCTCACCTTATCTCTTTCATTTGTTTTACATATCACTCTGTCACTCATGCGTAAGAAAATGCTGGGGACCGCATGGTCCCCAAACAATTCTCTTGCCTCACGTGAAAGCTTTCTTCCCTTCTTGAAATTCCCTTTATTTAGAAGCCCCTAGTCTAATTTCACGCTTTACCAAATTCCGCTTCTCTTTTACATTTCTTTTGTCCTTTCTTCTTTACTCCCAACATACACGTGACTTCTCCTTGTTTCTTGTATCTTTGTCTCCTTTCCTTAAAACTAATTCCCAAAGAGTCCCTAGCCTATATTTTACAAAATTGCCCTTCTTAATTTATTAAACCACAAAATCCCATTATCTACAATAATAACCTCTTGTCTTTTCCTTTTTGTGGTTTAATCAAATAAATCTAAAACCTCAATTTAAACCCTCTAATTTTAGAGCTTATAATTATCTCCTCACTATCAAATCTGGTTCTCCTAAAATAAAATCACCAAATAAAATTAATTATGACAATTGTCGAATTATCTTTAAACTATTTTCTTCAAAATAGGAAAATAATTTTCAGGGTATTACACACTTTCTCTCCCTCTTTCAGCTAATCCCACTCTCGCTCTAACTTGTTAAACAAATTATTTTTTTATAATAAGTTATAATGAGTACTGAATAATTTTAGAATAATTATTTAAAAAAAAAATGAAACAAAATGTTCGGAGTACAAGCACTAGATGGCTAATAGCTTCTCGGAGAGAGCATGACAAACCAGTGGATCGTCATCATGTAATATTACTTGAGCAGAACCATGTAAATTCCTCTATTTGAACTCCAATTTGAAAAATTTGCACCCAAATTATACATATATCCACCACTTTTCTTTTCTTTTTTCCCTTTTTTTTTCCCTGCCTATACCGATGCACCTGCCCTCATTCTTTTTCCTTCTTTTACTCCTCCTTCCAAACTTAAAAAAGCTAAAGTAAAGTATACATTAAAATTAAAACATTGAGTTGTCCTTTTACAAAACTCAAGTCTGAATAATCATCAAGATATAGAAATTTATATGAAATACCTTATCGAGGGTTAGAACTAGAAGTTGCACAATATTTTTGGAGATCAATTTGAAGGCTCTAAGTTTGTTCCTAAATATGTTAAGTAGTCTTCTTTATGTCTATCAATTGTACCTCCAGATTATTTGTGTATGACTCGAGCATATTTTTCAACCTTGTATTCTCCTAATTGAGATTCATACCTTTTTGCCGAAAATCTCTAAGTAAGCCTTGAAGAATTTTTATATGTTATTTAAATGTTGAATTTTGGCATCTTTAACCCACAAATGTCGAGACATATTTGAGATGGAAGAAGCACACCGGATGCTAAATACTAAAGAATCATTTATGGCTTCAATATTAGATCGACGTGCCAATAAGCCTTTATCACGAGTAGTTAGCATACCTTTTGTTACTGTCGCAGCAGTTGGGTTATAAAGCATAACAAAATCATTAATTGTAAGAGAACGTTTTTCTATGATGAAAGTTGGATGCCAAACTTCATATTGTGCATCGGGCACAACATTTAAGTCAATATTGTTTATAAAAGAGGCTGATGCTGCTATTTTGATGAGAGTAAGAAAATGATTTCTGAATACGAAAAGTTTAGGAGAATTGTACAGGGAGGATAAATGTTAGTAAGCTTAGAAATTGTAAGGTATGACAGTGCTTTAGAAGAAGCAGAATTGTTGTTTTAAAGAACAATTTTTACCTGAATTAATTTTACAGTAAAATATCGTATGACATAAGACCTCAGTCAATGAAAGTTTTTTGTCAAAAAGATCCCGTTGATTTCAGATTGTTTCTCGTCATAAATGTGACGACCCGCTTAGTAAAAACATGACTAAAATTTTTTCTTTTCAAAAGCATTACGCACAACAAAGTGGATTATCACAATGGCATAGTACTACCGCAGTTTGCCATGAATCCATGCATTAACCTGATTGACAGTATAATACACCACATAGAATTACATGCATCATCAATGATTCATTAAAGTTCATATTTTTGCAGCAAAATATAAATAATGTTAAACATACCTAACATGTTAGAGCTGACTAATACATTTAAGTGATTAAAACTTACATACAAAAGAATGACCATATAAAAGTATCTCATGTGACACAAGTCATATACAAAATATTAGCATCAAAGCATAACCACGAAAGCTTATACAAAAGAGGTCTATCTACTAGTCTGATAAAACATGGATCTGTCACATCTTTGCCTCAGGCATCGTAGTAACCCATATACATAGCCACTAGATCATCATCAAAAGTCTTTGCACCTACATCATCATTAACTATACAGTCTATATCATGAGAATCACCACCATCCATGATACATGCAAAATTGTGAGCCCGCTATCTCCATAAAATAGAGTCACTCAACAGCATAAAACTTACTATTTTTATCCAAATCAAACTGTCTAACTTTAATCACACTTACATGTTGTAAAGCTTAACCATAAAACATAGAGAAAATCATCATATATCATCTAATCATAGAGGTATACATATGTGTTTGTCCCATACCAATCACATATGCATACTGATATATTTAGCATAAAAATTATCATGCAATCATATTTATACATGCTCATGCTTATCATCTTGTGTAATTTTCATGGTGGGGCTAACCCAACGGTACTAGACTTGTCATCATTATCGGGAGCCGTCATCACGTTTCTTTTGTACACATAAGGCCAACCATATGGTAGGAGACTTGTCAATCACTACTGGGGGCCGTCACATTATTTTTCGTTATACATATAAGGTCAATCTTGCGGTAGGAGACTTGTCATCGCTACCTGAGGCCGTCATACGTGGTTTTCATTTCATTTTATTGCTCATGCCATATTCATTCTTATGTTAACAAACCTTGAACTCATATACTATCATAACTCATATCATGAATATCATAGAATTATGTCATAAACCATAAATATTCTCATAATAATATAATCATCATATTATCTTGCAAGCCTATAAAAGCTCATAGAAACATTACATCCAATATTCATCCAACATCTCATGAACATCATTACATAATCAAAGTATCACAAAACACTTTACATCAATCATTCATCTAAACATCTCATGAAATATCATTAAATAATTATAGTATCACAAAACAACTTGCATTGATCATTCATCCAAAACATCTTTTATACTTTAAAATTAATATATTTTTGTCCAGTTAGTAAAATACTTACTTTATAGCTTGTCAATGACTCATGACACTAAGTAATCATTTCAAAGTGCTCAATCGATCCGATTACCATACCATACATTGAAAGATTATGTCCAATTCTAAACTTCCAATATCACATTACATGCTTGCAATTGACTGCATCATTAAACTTGATTAAATTATCAAACTCTACACCTTATTACAGGCATAGCTACTCATATGCTCTCATGTAGCATCACTTACTCACCTAGATATTAACTAAACACTAAAGACCCTCCATATAAACCAACTCGACTAAGGCCTTATTCTAATTAATTGTTTTATATTAAGACACTCAAGGTTACTATATTCTTACACCATGTGTTAATTTGATTCTAAATACACACTTAATGAATTCAATCCTTACATTAGTAATTCATTACTTTATCAATTCATGATAGAAAAGTATATTTGGTACTTATATAATTTAAACATATATCAAGTTAAGCTAATTTCAATAACACGCTTAGTCACTTTTATTGTATATAGATAACTGCAGTAATTATTTAATTGCAATACTAAGTGAATTCAAAGTCTAGTTATGCTTTTTATAACATAACCAATTTACACATATAATACTCTAATGCCTTAAGGTTATGTTTGGACAACCAATAATATTCAATCATTTCATCTTAAATCATTTTATATAACACTTTATTCTTTAATCAAGTAAATGCAT
The DNA here is from genome assembly GCA_006937295.1 of Carpinus fangiana. Lineage (NCBI taxonomy): Eukaryota > Viridiplantae > Streptophyta > Magnoliopsida > Fagales > Betulaceae > Carpinus > Carpinus fangiana. The sequence continues at coordinate 19,399,188 of CM017326.1, forward strand.
TAATTAACAATTCTAATTAGATCAAGTCTTTAACCATTTAATGTCTTAATAACTTTGTTACACTAAACTAATATCTTATAATATAATATATATTTAATCGCTAACTCTAGAGGCATATACATAGATTCTAAGTTAGGCATTACACTTAACCGTATAATCATTATTCTCTAATGCTCATTTATTCATTTATTCTATAACCTTATTATACTCTATGTTTATCAACATGTTTACCATTAAACTCATTTACTTATTTATTTATTTTCTACTTATCACCTTAAATGCTTATTTACCCGCGTACCATACGTAACATTTATAAATCTATTCCTATTGTCATTTACCCCAATTTATGGTATTTATAAACAATTACAATAATCATTGGCTTCGTTTGGCAAGAGAACGGAATGATATTGTAGTTGGATCCGCACTGTAACGGCACTGTAGCTACAGTGTAGGTCATATATCTTCCTAGGTTGCAGACTACAAGCTGCGATTTAAAAAAAAAAAAAAAAAAAAAATTGACCTGCAAGAGGCCCACTGCTCCATAAAACACATTCCCATACTTTCCCCTACCATTAACCCAGCCTAACCCCCATCACCTACCAATACTCATTCTGAATGACAATAAAAAAAGAAAAAGAAAATTGGCCTCAAGTGTCACTCATCAGTTGTAAACCTCACGGTCTACAATATTCTAAACAAATCAAGCCCTCTCTTTCTTTCAATCTCTTTTTCATCCATCCCTTTGAATCAAGAATCATATATTTGTTTAGCCACACACACAAGTCTTTTTCTTCATCCATCCCTCTCAATTTTACATTCTCACCCAACCCAAACCCACAAAAAAAGATAAACTTTTTTTCATTGAAGAAATATCAAAGACAAGAGAATCATTGTTGTGAGTTTTAAGTATGTAGTTAAAATTTTACATTGATTAGCTTTTATATGTAAATTTCTCATTTAAATTAATTTTTATGGAATATAATGTAGTTAATGCTATTTAATAGATTGTTATACGATTTTATTGCGACTTGAATGATATAACCAATTTTTGTTTATTTAATTGTTTTTACAATAATATAATATAGGTACAATACATCAAGAGGAAAAAAAAATTTATTATAGATACATCACATAGAGAGAAAGAAAAATTTAATTAACATTATGTTTTATTATTTTTTTGCACCCCTACTAATTCAAATTCCTATATTCGTCATTGCTTCGAACCATATTTTCATCCCCAAAATTTGCATTAATCTAAACATTGTATGTATTCTTCCTGTTTATAGTCAGCCAATCCACCAGAAAAAAAAAAACTTTCCTCTCACTCCCATTTCGAGAGCACTACCTCCTTTTGTAGTATGCGACCAGAGGACTTGATGCAATTGGCCAGACCATCTCCCCAAACCAGATCATTGACCAAGGTCAGTGGCATAAATTCTGTCTTTGTAGCTTTTCATTTATTTTTTATGTGCCTACGTTGAAACATATGCATGGATACAAAAATACACTTAAATGGGAATGAGTCATGTAGAAGTTAAAAATAAATTGTATTTATTTTTATATTCTGTTGGATTGTTGCCATTTGTGTCATTTCCATACTTACCAAAAAAAAAAGAGAGTAGAAATTGGTTGGGTATTAGTAATTGCAAGTGTACTCTTATTTTTGCCGTATGGTTTTAGCTTACATACAACGTAGTTGTATGCACTTTTATAGGCTTTTAAATACAATTTCAATTCTCTTATATTGTTAACATTAAATTTTCTTGCTAGGTATTAGACAACTCATCGTTTTCGTCCGTACATAATCATAGTGAAACTAGACAATGCTTTTGTGACTTGATCTCACATATGAAAACGTCCCAGTCATAAAAAAAAAATAATGGTAGACGCTACTTCGGCTGCCCAAAATATGCCAGGGGAGAACCATATTACAAATTTTTTGAGTGGTATGATGACAGTTCGTGTCAAATCTATTGCGAGGTTTTGCCTGAACTTACCACAAAAAACACAATGTTGACTGTTGAACTTCATAACAATGACGTAACCAATATGCAGTTACATTTAGGTTTGGTAGCGTTTTGTTGTTTATGCTTCATATTTTTGTTGGCTCTAATAAATAAGTAGATCAATCAAATTTAGTTGTAAATATATGTTAAAGTGTATAACTCTATCTATTTTAGTTGTTTTACTGTTATTATAATTAAGTTCGCAGTAACAATTCTGTAGCGGATACAATTATGGAGTTAGTCTTTTTTTGTACTTACTATTATGCTTCATCATTAAAGTTAGCTTAATACATCCAAATAATAATTTGCAGTGAGATGTGCACCGTGCAATAAACCATAATCCATAAAACGGCTAGACAAATATTCCTACTAAGGTAATTTCAAACAAACACCTTAATGGATTATAAGGTACTTTAAAAAACGACAACCAAATCTAATAAGTAACGTATAACCAAAATAACCATCATAGTAAAGAATACATCCTCATACAAACTACTAAAATGGGATTTAAACACTTGTTCATGCACACTATTGTTCAAAAGTGTCATGTTCCCATATATGAATGGCCATTGCATCTCGAATTTTACACATATATGTCGTGTTGATGCTTGATTGATTTGGGCGTAACCCACATGATATATATGAAACTACTGCCCTTGACTGTAACATAGTAATATCAACTCGCGGGTTCAATCCCTTGAAAACATCCTTAAATAATTTGTCTTCCACTCTAGAATGCCTGTGAATAAAGTTGTGTATTGTACTGTACTACAAGCGATTATAAACAATTGCTGATACCGAAGTAGGTATGAAGGCATTTTCCTAAAGATGGGTAAACGGTTCTTCAATACTTCAAATGCACGTTCCACAACTAATCTCAGAGACGTGCATCTACAATTAAATATCTTCCTTCTATTAATTGGTAAGCCCCATCTTGCCTTTCTTGAAGATGGTAGCGTTCTCTTCTAAACGGTGTTAGGAATCTTCAATATAAACCATAACCTGAATCCACCAAGTAGTATGCATCTAGAAATGAATTAAAAAATATAATTAATCGTCAGTTAATATGCTTTGAAATTTTTGACCATGATAACAAATTTTGTAATTTATTTTAGGTAAATATTTATGGTACGACACCTCCTACTGGAGTCGAGAATTTTAACCTTGAATCGTTAACGTACATTGTGAAAATGCTTGCGTCATGCGTGCTCCTTTCCCATCCAGCATTAACATACGTGAAGCAAAGATCTAGATCCACAACACACATAACATTTTGAGTAGTTGTACACTTCTTACCTTGGTAGTGAATATGCTTCTTAAGTGATACATGCGCATCTATTATTATGCTGGTTATACAAAAAATAGTACTCGCAATAGCACGAATCGTTTTGCAGTGTAGCGGGTGTGCAAATGCGAGGTCGAACCCACAGAGAATCGAGTTTTGTTAAAAACTAATTTAAATGCCTAAACTAATCCTATCTTAACCTAGTCTCAAATATCAAACAAGTGACGTGCATAAAATATAAACTAATTTAAATGCTATAAAAACAAATAAATAAAAAACTAAGGTCTAAAATCCACCTTACCATAATTAAAATACACAATTAATTTATACATCCGTCTATTGATTAAAAGCGATTCATGTTCTAGTGTCACGCTAATTCATACATCCTTATGCCCTATGTATGTCCTATCGTGTCTATTGAAATACTCAAAGCATCCGTTCATTTGACGAAAGACAAAACATATCCGACTAGGTCCAAAGGATTCAATGTGAATGTGGTTAACACAAAAGACAATGGATAAATGAACTTAAATCGAAAGATGAAATGTATCCATTGGACTAAACACTATGAATAAACAACTACGGCACAATCAATACAATCTTTTCACAAAATTGAAATGAAACGAACACTCATGACAATTAAAAGACGGATTAACGTACAAACTAACTATAAAAGCATATAAATAAATCCATGGTGAGGCTTCATCTTCAACCTTAGTTGAAGATTTAACCTCCCATGCTAGAGAGAGACACAATCGACAAAGAAATAAAAGCAACAAATAATTAAATGACGCTTAGAAGTGTTTACAGTAAAGAACAAAGATGTTTTAGGCCTCTGAGGGTGCCTCCAAAACGTAGGTTTAACAAAATACATAAGGTTCTATTTATAAGAAAAACTAATGTGCTACCAAGTCACGTGTGTGCGCTCGATGGCGGGTAGTGCACTTGAGCGCATGTAACTGCTGAGAATTCCCACTGCACTGGGTGAGAAGGCGATGGCAGCTAGGGCAACACGGGCTTTGTGGGCTGACGAGGCATGCGCTCAATCGCACCCTTTGGACTCGAGTGCAGTGCGCTCGATCGCACTAGCAGGGGCTAAAATTTCACTTTTTTCTTTTTTTCACCCATTTATCCGCAGTTTGAATGCAATGACCTACAACACTATACAACACTAAAATATTAGATATTAACAAAATTAAGAGCCTAACAAACATAAGTTAAGGGGGGTCAAATTGACCCCCCTTAACTTATGTTTGTTAAGCTCTTAGTTTTGTTAATATATAATGTTTTTGTGTTGTTTAAGTGTTGTATGGTGTTGCACGTCATTGCATTCAAACTACGGATAAAGGGGTGAAAAAGAGAAAAAAAGAGTAAAGTTCTGGCCCCTGCAAGTGCGCTCGAGTGCACTGCCCGCGATCGAGTGCACACAGGGTTGCGATCGAGCACACTGCATGCAATCGAGCGCATACACGTGACTTGACAGCACATTAGTTTTTCTTATAAATAGAATTTTATGTACTTTGTTAAACCTACGTTTTGGAGGCGCCATCAGAGGCCTAAAACCTCTATGTTCTTCACTGTAAACACTTCTAAACGTCATTTAATTATTTATTGCTTTTATTTCTTTGTTGATTGTGTCTCTCTCTAGCATGGGAGGCTAAATCTTCAACTAAGGTTGAAGATGAAGCCTCACCATGGATTTATCTATATGCTTTCATAGTTAGTTTGTACGTTGATCCATCTTTTAATTGTCATGAGTGTTTGTTTCATTTCAATTTTGTGAGAAGATTGTATTGATTGTGCCGTAGTTGTTTATTCATAGTGTTTAGTCCAATGGATACATTTCATCTTTCGATTTACGTTCATTTATCCACTGTCTTTTGTGTTAACCACATTCACATTAGATCCTTTGGACCTAGTTGGATATATTTTGTCTTTCATCAAATGGACGGATGCTTTGAGTATTTTAATAGGCACGATAGGACATATATAGGGCATAAGGATATATAAACTAGCGTGACACTAGAACATGCATCGCTTTTAATTGATAGGCGGATGTATAAATTAATTGTTTATTTTAATTATGGTGAGGTGGATTTTAGATCTTAGTCTTTTTATTTATTTGTTTTATAGCATTTAAATTAGTTTACATTTTATGCACGCCACTTGTTTGATATTTGGGACTAGGTTAAGATAGGGTTAATTTAGTCATTTAAATTAGTTTTTAACAAAACTCGATTCTCTGTGGGTTTGACCTCGTATTTGTACACCCGTTACACTGCAAAATGATTCGTGCTATTGCGAGTACTATTTTTGGTATGACCAAATTTTGGCGCCTATTAATTGCTCCAATACAATCTTGTGATTAAGAGTGGTATAAACGGTAAGAACATATTTCAAACAGCATAAACAACGTAAAACGATATATTTATTTATCTATAATTAGATAAATAAATCTATCGTCTTTTTTCCCAATTACAAAAACATAAAATACAGTGATTTGATATCTTACTGCAGGGGTAATTCATAGCGTTATTTGCGACATTGGGATGCAGTAACTAATGAGTGTTGTTTAGTGCTTAATCGAACCCCTTTATTTATGTTTGTTAAGCCTTTAGCCGTGTTATTATCTAACATTTTAGTTTGTTTTAGTGTCTTTTGGTATTGCAGGTCCTTACGGTGAAACCTCGGCAGAAAGGGTGAAAAAGGGCAAAAGAAGAAAAGTATCTCCCTGCCAGTGCGCTCGAGCCCAGTGCCCACGATCAAACGCAGGCCCAGTCAGCCCGCATCTCACGTGGTTGCCCTAGTCGGCCCTATGTTCCATCACTTTCCCCTTGCGTCGTGGAAGATCTTGATAGCAGTTATTTACGTTCGAGTGCAGCCTCCACAATTGAGCGCATACATGACTGCGCTCGAGCGCACCATTTGCGATCGAGCGCAGCCCTCCGACCTGGCAGCATTTCATTTTGTATAAATAGGACCCTTAGTATATATTTTGTTGGTTACGTTTTTGAGAGCGCATCCAGAGCCCAGAAACCCCTGTTTGGGTCTGCCTTGCCTCTCTAGACCTTGAACTTTGTATTTTCTTTTTACATTTAATGCTTACATTTTTCTTATTGTCATTTATTCTTATGGGTAGCTAAATCTTCAACTAAGGTTGAAGATGAAGCCTCACCCTTAGCATTTATTTATTGCTTATACGTTAAACGTATTACATTTTGTCATTTAATTATCGTATTCGTTTCATTTTCAATTTAAGTGACATAAGTTGTGAGTGATTGCGGGTTGTGATGCATCAAAAGTTCAACCCTTGTTATGTTCCAAGCCGGGTGCACAACGGATGCTTGAATCTCAATTAAATATCCACAGTGATCCATGGATACAGTGATGATTCTATTAAGAATCAATATCCGTTGTGGCTCCTTAATGGTAAACACATCAAGTCGGTTTGACTACTATCACAAAGGCAATAGAGTATGATTAAGGGTTAACTCGATAGACGGAAGTGTGAGTTTTACGTTTAAGCAATCATTTTCATATTGGGTGAGGTTGAGTCTTTAACCTTAGTTACTTTTCTTTATTCGTTTAAGCTTCTTAGAGTAGTTTACATATTTGCAAGTTTTGTGTTCAATCAAACGACCAAATTCAGAACTAGGTTAAAATATGATTAGTCTAGTTATAATATTAGTTTTCGAACAAACTCCTTTCCCTATGGTTCGATCCCGTATTTCGCAACGCTACACGATCAACGACTCGTGCTATTGCGAGTGCAATCAAATTTGCATACCAGTAGCGGAACAAGATTGGGTTATATAAGTGATTTTTCCAATTGACAAAGTGCTCTAGCCATTCTTCTAACATAAACACTTATGAAGTATGTTGAGCGTTGTAGCTTGTCAGCCATAGATCACGTCAACCAACCATGTGACATGACCAAACAAAATGCAGCCACTTGCTCTGTTACTTGAACAGCTCGAGTGTTACGTAATAACCCATTTTATTGTAATGTGTTACAAAGAGCAATGTAAGTTTTCAGCCACATTCTAAATCGCTCATAGCATGTATTTTGGTTAGGGTTGTACAACACCCAATGTACCCACATTAGTCCTGTTAAGCCAGAAGTCCTTTGAGGCATACCCCTCCCTCACTTACATTTTAACCTAGACTCCAATTCATGTAGTTCTAATTGCAATCCCATATTTTTAGCTCCATCTCATAAAGTGTCAAATCTACCATTACATCATCCATGTCGTTATCATCGCCGTTGTCACCCACATCCGCATCTGGTTCAATGGTATGATCATAAGACTGTTCTAATGTATCATACCAATGTTCGTAAGTATAGTCTAGATTGTCAAGTCCCAACTCATCCATGGGCATGTCATCCAGTTCTATCTCATCCACCCAGATGTCATCATCGTCTATGTCATACGCATCCATACCCTCCATGAAACTGTCATTCATGTCCTCCATGAAACCGTTATCTATGTCTACACCTCCTACGACATTTAAATTAAGTGCATTAGTTTTGTTTGCGCATATTCTAAACAGGTGTTGAACCTTGGACCTTGAAGGGAGTAAGCCTTAAGACCAAAGCCTCCACAACTTGGGTCAACCCCTTGGGGTTAAGTTTCATGAAGAGAATATAAATATAAATAAGGTTAATCTAAATGAAATTTAAAAGACAATTTAATAAAGTGTAGTCTAACATGCATAAATACATAACTAGTCAACAAGAAAACAACTTATAATTAAACATAGGAGTGCATGTCAGTAAAATTAAAAGCTTGCAAATTGTCATAAAGCAGTAAATCTTAGTAAGTCAGCCCTAATTAAAAGTTTACAAACATTGATCACAAATTGTCAATCCCATTTAGTTAGCCCTACTAAATCATCCCAAATGTACCTATAAAATATGTTTTAGTAGCCAATTCTTCTTAGATGCATCATTCATTATAATAATCATTGTCGCGCGGTTTAGGTCTGTTATGTAGTTAGCAGCCTGAAAAAAACGATCCTCAGGTACGTCCAACTCTGCGTTAAGCTCATTCAGTTTGTTCATTGCAACCTCAATAGGGTCCATTTTTGCGCTAGATGCATATGACCTTCTTGATACACCATCCTTAATGCTATGAACCTTGCCCATCATATCATCCAACCTGATTTTAAAAGCCTTAACTTCTTTGTCTTCTTTGGACGCATGCTTATTTGCACGGGAGTCATGTGACCCACTATGTGATACTTTGTGCTTCCCTTTTGGCTTGGATGAACTGTTTTATACCGATGCACCATCACCATCTGACAGGTCAACGATTAGCGCTGCATTATCAAGGTCGAATCTGCAATCCCCTTCGTATGAATTAGGTGGGGTGATAGTACTTGCATGGCCATACTCCTTAGTAGCAATTGTTTTAACGAATATACTACAAAGAAGATCATAGTATGGGGGTCCTCCGCCTTTAAAACGGTAGTACTTTTCATTGTATTCTTGGAAAATGAGAACCCTGATGGTTAGTTGGAAATAAGTGAGTAGTTGAGATTGTTAAAACTAGTAATGAATTGAGAGAGTTGAGATGAGAGGCATACATATTTCAGCCATTCCCAATTTGCATCCGAGGCAGATACAACATTGGTCACTGGATTCCAACCAAACCTCGAGATAAGATGCCCGTTTAAGAGCGTTGAGAAATCCATGTAACTGGTTTTTAATCTTTTGATTTTATTCTTCACTTAAACATATGTGAATTCATGCGGACGAATATGAGCATTCAGTTAGGTTGTGATCTCAGCAAGAATTTTTTTGTCGTATGGTGATTTTACGCCAATGTTTGCCTTGTCTAGCAGGATATATACCAACTGTAGTTCGTGCTCAAGAACCCATTTGGCAACCTCTTTTGGTGCGCGCTGGTCATTTGCTGGGGATGGGTGCTTACGGGGTGTGCCGTGCATTGACATTTATGTGATAGTGTAAATGGATTATATACAGTGAATGAGATGACACTATACATTAATTATACTGCTACTAATTATTCAAAACCTAATATAGTCACATGTATCCCAGTAAAAGCAAGAAGTATCATGATGATACAATGTATAAGTAATGTATCTAATTGACTAATAAAAATCATACCTTGGAGATTGATTTTTGTGATTATAGAATAGTCCGTGCAAATGGTTTAGAAGTAGCCGGTTTGTCCTTCACTAGTGATCGGAGGAAATACCTCACATGCTCTACCATGACAAAGACCATGACAATATACCAATTACCAGTAACTTCGAAAAACAAACTAAGAATACCAATGTTAATAACTGTAGAATTTTATTCAAGTTCAATTGGATTGTTGTTGTTCACCATAATCTCAAAAAATAACTACAGTTATTTATTTCATACAATTAAAATATATAACAAAAACTATATATCTTCATAAATAATTAAGTTAAAAGAGCAATCGGGAGCCAATACAAAATAGCTAATCAATTCATTTGAATTGTTAAAAATTTGAAATAGAAAGACCGTAAGAAGGAATCACAAATAAGAAATTGTTGAATTGATGATTGGCAACAAATTGCAAATAATAGAAAGTGTTAATGTTTTGTAATGCAAATCAATGTTGTGAATGTATTATATACATAGGTAAAGAGAGATTTATGCCATTGACCTTGGTTGATGATCTGGTTCGGGGAAATGGTTTGGCCGATTGCATCAAGCCCTTTGATTGTATATTGCAAAAGGAGGTAGTGCTCTTAAGATGGGAGTGAGAGGAAATTTTGTTTTTTTTTTGTTTTTTTTAGTGGATGGGTCGACTATAAGCGGGAATAATACACACAATGTTTAGATCAACGCAGATTTAGGGATGGAAATATGGTTCGAAGAAGTGGCGAATATTGGAATTTAAGTTAGTTGGGGCGCAAAAAAATAATAAAATATAATGTTAATTGATTTTTTTTTTCTCTTTATGTGATGTATTTATAATATTTTTTTTCCTCTTGATGTATTGTACCTGTATTATATTACTGTAAATACAATTAAATAAACGAAAATTAGCTATTATAATACAAAAATTGGCCGTATCATTCAAGTCGCAATACAGTCGTATAATAGTATATTAATTAGCATTAACTATGCTATATTTGTCCATGAGGGTTAGATCAATCGACTGTGAACCACGCCTTATGAAGCGATGGTCACAAGTTCGAATCCCCCCTCCCCCTTCCCTTGTGTAGACATGTCAAAAAAAAAAAAAAACTACGTTATATTCCATAAAAATTAATTTAAAGGAGAAATTTACATATAAAAGCTAATCAATATATAATTTTAATTATATACCTAAAACTTTCTTCACAAATTTGGCTAGGCGAAAAAATAATAACTTTCAACTTATAAACGTCATAAGTTTTCCTTTTAAAAAATTAAAATAATAAAGTTAAACTTTAATTGTTATAAGTTTTTTTTGAAAAGATTTAATTGTTATAAGTTATAATGAGTGAAAGACTGAACAAAATTGAAAAAAAAACAAAAAAAACAAAACAAAAAAGGGGGACAAATCAGTTTCCTTAAAACTGTACATTTAACATATATAACTAAATTATGCGTTTTTTCCAAAAACGTCTTCCAACCTTCTTCTAGTTTTCTTTTTTCAATCTTCCTAAACCCTATCTCCTAACCCTAACACTAACACTTCACACAAATCTCATATTAACAAACCACGTGGCCACAGATTCACAAAGCCCCAAATTTCAAAGCATGAGAGAGATGGGTCTACAGAGAAGAGAGTGAAACTGACGATGTTTACTTCTGCTTGTGGCGTGTGGATGGCAGGCCGAAGACATTAGTGAATGTACGACCAATCTCGCAACAATGCTTCTCTTGCCTTTGGTATTTCTTCAACCAAAAAATTTTTATCTTTTTTTGTGGGTTTGGGTTGGGTGAGAATGTGAAACTGAGGAGGATGGATGAAAAAGAAGACTTGTGTAGGTGTGGCTAAACAAAAATATGTTTCTTGATTCAGGGGAATGTATGAAAAAGAGATCGAAAGAAAGAGGGCTTGATTTGTTTAGAATATTGTAGACTGTGAAGTTTGCAACCGATGAGTGACACTTGAGGCTAGTTTTCTTTTCTTTTAGGCTGGGTTAATAGTAGGGGAAAGCATGGGAATATGTTTTATGGAGCAATAGGCCTCCCGCAGGTCAATTTTTTTTTTTTTTTTTTTCTTTTAAATCGTAGCTTGCAGTCTGCAACCTGGGGAGATGTACGACCTGCACTGTAGCTACAATGCCGCTACAGTGTCGGTCCAGCTACAATACCATTCCATTATCTTGCCAAACGGAGCCACTATGATTCTAATATGACATATAAAAACCTAAACCCGATAGTATCAATTTCTATGGAACCCAAGAAAGTCTAAGGTTAATTAACACTCTAAATTCAATTAACCCATCCAATTGGCCATCCTAGTGTTCACATACCAAAAGCCCCAATTTATTTCAAATCATATAAAATTAGGGTTTATGTCCATACTCTACTAATAGGTAAAATTGGAGTTTCGACCCATTAATTTAACAACTCGTAGCTTGAATCATGCATAGCAATCAACTACATATGAACTCACAACAAAGCAGATTGTCACAGTGGCATGAAGATGCCGCAGTATGCCATGTACTCGTGTATTAACTTGATTGACAATATAATATGCTACACAGAGCTACATGCATCATCAATGATTCGTCAGAGTTCATATCTTTACAGTGGAATATAAATAACGTTAGACATAAATATCACATCAAATCTGATTAATACATCTAAGTGATTAAAGCTTACATACAAAAGAATGACTATACAAAGGTGTCACATATGACACGAGCCATGTATAAAATAACAGTGTCTAAGCATATACATGAATGCTCTACAAAAGAGGGCTATCAACAAGTCAACAAAATAAACACCCAATGTATCTAGGCGTCAGACACCCGTGGTAACCTAGATACATAGCTACAAGGTCATCATCTATGGTCTCTGTACCTGCATCAACAACATCATCTGCACCATAGGAATCACCACCACCCATGATACAAATGAAATTATGAGCCCGCCATATTCATAAAAATAGAGACGCTTAGCAGTATAGAACTCACTAGTTTTATCCAAAATAAATCATTTAACTATGTTCACACTTACAGAATACATAGCTCAACAATAAAACATATGGAAGTCATCATGCAATGTTTAGCCATAACTATATACATATGTGTTCCGTCCCATACTAGTCACATATGCATACTGATATGTTCAGTATAAAAATCGTACAAAACCAATCATCATTACACAATCATATGTTATGCATGCTCATGCTCATGCTCATCATTTGGTGTTATTTCCATTGTGAGGCCAACTTTGAAGTAATGAGACCATACTCAATCATCACCGGGAACCGTCACCCAGTTTTTACTATGCATGAGGCCAGCTATATGGTAGTAAGACCACACTCAATCACAACCGAGAGCCGTCACTCTGTTTTTTGTTATACATGAGGTCAACTCCATGGTAGTGAGACCAAACTCAATCACCATTGGAGTCATACATGTGGCCAACTCTACAATAGTACGACCATACTCAATCTCCATCGGAGTTATACATGAGGCCAACTCAACGGTAGTGAGACCATACTCAATCACTACCAGAGTCAAAATCCCATTTCCGTTTCATTGCTCATGCCATATTCTTGCTCATATACTATCATGACTTGTATCGTAAAAATTGTAAAATCATGCCATCAATCGTGTGAACCATACAATGCTCATAACAACATAATCATCACATTATCTTGCAAACCCATAAAACTCATAGAAATATTTCATCAAACATTCATCCAACACATCTCATGAAACCTCATTAAATAGACATACTGTGCCAAACACATTACATCAATCATTCACCAAAAACATCTTTTATACTTTAAAAATAGTATCCTTTTGCCTAGTAAATAAAATACTTACCTTGATCCGCTTAGGTACTCTTAGTAACCTTGACTCACTTGCGAATACCTATGTATTTACATGATAAACACATAGTTAAACTCTATTATAGGCTCTAACAATGCAATTTCACCAAGATACTTGAATCTCACAAGCATCTCTTACAACAGGGAAGCCATAGACTTCTAGGGTCTCCTTTTGACCCCATTTCATTTATAACACTAACCTATGTAGAATCTAGAGGATTAGACACTTCAAAAATACTCCAATCAAAACTTAGACAAAGCTAAGGTTTTGGGTCTTACCTTGATATTTGATGAAGTTCGAAGTTCCAAGCCACGAAACTCCAACCCCAACACTCAAGGAATGTATAGAAGTCCTCTAAACACAAGAACCCTAAAGAAATTCAAGAGATTGAGCAAAATCCCTAAAAATCTAAGTTAAACAAATAAAACTAAGGGTTCATGGATTTACCTCAAACCAATCGGTGGAAACAACGAACTAACCTCAAGGAACACGTCCCCGAGGTTAGATTTGTCTTAGGAAACTTCAAATAATCAATACCTAAGGTTTGGGTACAAACCTAGGGGAGAGAACGGAGAAAATGGTGTGGAAGAAAAAGAGGGACGAAGAAAATGAGTTGAAATCGCAATTCAGCACTTTTTATAGTTAGTAGGTGCCCCATTCGGATGACCAGCGAATGTGGCTTCGAACGGGAAACACTAACCTCTTTCCCGTCTGGTCGGCCTACAAACGGCCTTGCGAATAGGCAACATTGCCCAATATTGCTGGCCAAGTTTTCAGACCACACTGAATGATAGACTTATTTCCCCGTCCGTCCGTACAGGAGACCCTATTATGTATATATACTACAATGTAACTTTTTGTCCACACTTATTTGGAATTACTAGTATTTGTGCTTTTATCTAAGTTTGGGATGGTTGTATTTGGTCATGTATTTGTACTATGCACAATGTAACTTTTTGTCAACACTTATTTGGGATTATGTATTTGGACATACATAAAGGCCAAGGGACAACTGCTGACAAAATGATTCCATGGAAGAAGTTTTTTCTTATATGGATTGACTCATTGAATCTTTCAATAGGAACAATAGAACATGTATAGGGTTTAATTGTTTGTCGAATGTATGTATTAAAACATGAGAATGTATACTTTAATTTGGTAAGGTGGATTCTGAAAACCTTAGTCATTTATCATTTGATTATTGTTATTTTGTTTAATTTATGTTTATTTATTTCTTTATTCAAAAATCTAAAAATTTGAAACTAGGTTAAAATAGGATTAGTTTAAATAAGAACTCGTTTTCATGACACAATTCCCTGTAGATCGACCTCGCACTTGCGCACGCTGTACTGCAAACAATTCGTGCGCTTGCGAGGCCAATGGTACTCTTGAACTTACATACACCATCCATTGCTAAGTAGAAATTTACACGTACTGCCCACCCAATTTTCTTCCATAAATTTTGGTTGGCTCCACTCATAAACTTTCAACATTTGTCAGATAACATTGAAACTAAAGTTAAGTCACATGAAAGGAAAATGACTTAAATAACGCTAAAACTAAAGTCACGTTGAATGAAAGGAGTCAAGCAGTCAAAGCACAAGTCACATTAAATGAAAGGAGTCAAGAAGTCAAAGCAAGTTTGCCAAAATGAATATTATCTCTTAAATACTATTTCTTTTTATTTAACTAGAGAGGAGAGAGAATTTATCATTGTATAGAGAGAGAATAGAAGAGAGAATAATTTGTTTATAATTTAATAAGCCTTGGGTATTTAGTGTATTCCAATGCATTTGAAAATGCTGTAAATACCTTTGATGTAGGTTAAATTTAAGGCTTTTTTATGTGGACTTATTTTTGTGGTTTTTTTGAAATTTTTCCTAAATATAGGGATTGGGAAGGGAATGACATATCTGATTATAGTGCTCTTAGTTTTCATTTCATCCCCTCTTTCTCCAACATTGACAAGTGGCCGTGAGTGATTTGCAAATTTGTCTAGGTTTATTTCTTGAGGAGTTTTGAGCTCTACAAAGTATGACGACAAACAATTTGGCCAATATTGATATTCTGTTGGATCTTCCTCTTTTTGGACTCACTATAGAATTTCAATGTCAATCTCTAAGAGCATTCCTAGCAGCTTCCTCGTCCTGTTCCCTATATTTAAGGATTCAAACTACTTTTTACTTCCCTATGTCAAAATGCACTCCAACAGCTTCCCTTAATCGTTCCCTATATCATTAAAATATTATTATTATTTTTTATTTTACCTTTTTATTTTATTCTTTTAATTTATTCTCTCTCTCCCATCTCACCTGTCTTCTTCCTTTTCCCACCGACCGCACCTCTCTCCCTCTCTGCCTCATCTCACCTGTCTTCTTCTATCCCAGCAACACTTCCGATTTTGCTGCCCAATTTGGGTTCGTGCATAGAATTTGAGAAACATTTTGACTGATTTTTGAGATTCCACTGATTTTTGCTGTTTTGGTTCGCACCTCTCTCCCTCTCTGCCTCATCTCATCTCTGTCTTCTTCTATCCCAGCAACACTTCCAATTTACTCCGAAACGATGTACATATGCTCCGTGAAAACTTCCCATTGAATACCCAAAAATCCAAGATACCTAGAAAACCCAGAAATGGGTCTGAGTTTAAAAGCTCGAAGAGATTCGTTCAAGTGCGAGGCTTACGAGGCGGCGGACCAATCGAAGCCAGTGGAGCCGGAGGTGAAAGCAGAGGCAGCGCAGAAAGTGAAGATCGGGGCGTTTGGAGGTTTCGTCCTGTTGTTTGGTGAGGTGAGAGAGAGAGACGTGGGAGGATAGAGGAGAGAGAATTTTATTTTTTATGATTATATTAATTCATCTGGATTGCTACAGTAGAGCTTTATATATAAGGCTCTACTGTAGCATATTATTGTTTAGAGAACCATATAGGGAATCTACCGTGGGACCTTTTTTGTGATTTTTTGGACTTATTCCCTATACATAGGGAACAGACTCCCTTTTAGGGAGTCTACTGGGAATGCTCTAACGGATATTCCTCCACCACACCATGCATTAGTAAGTTTTTTTTTTTCTTTTAAAAAAAATTATTTTTATTTATTTTATTGACTTTTTACACGCATCAACAATTTGAAATAGAAAATAAGCATGTAGTTTATAGAGTAGTAGATTAGTTATTTGTGGAGTCCGTTATTAACCCAAACTATGAACGCTTATTTGTGTCGGCTATTTTTTGCTTTTACAATATATAATATTTGAAGGAATTGTAATGCTTTATGATATAACAATATAATCTCCATTCACTAAAGAGGAGCTTATTCAACGTATTAGATGGGAGGTGAGGATCCGGTTTGCTACAAAAGGTAGATTTGAAAAGATTAGAGGAAATGATATTCTTTGTAGTACTTGGAGCATAGATGAGATATTGGTTTAATCTTGTGGATTTTTTTGTTTGTATAGGTATTTTCAGCTTTAACTAAGTGCTTTAACTTTTCTTTGTAAAGTGTTTAGTTGTTGATTAATGAAAAAATGGAAAAATATAAAAAAGCCTCCCAAACTACCAGCCGTTTACGATTTAGCTTCCTGAAGTTTCAAAAGTGATAAAATAGCTCCCTAAACTACCGAAAAGTTGCATTTTGGCCACTCCGTTAGTTGTTACCGTTAAAGTGGATGGAAAAATCAAAACTACTTCGTTTTGGAGATTGTAAGTTACTAAAATACCCTCTTGGAGAAAAAAAAATCAATTAAAAAAATGCACTCCAAAAAACAACGTCGTTTTGAAAAAAAAAAAAAAAGTTTTCATCTTCATCTTCACCAGATTCAGTTTTTGAAAGCCAAAAAAAAAAAAAAAAAAAACCCACACCAGGCCTTCTCATCTTCACTAGATTCAGTTTTTTTTTTTTTTTTTTTTGCCTTTGGGTCCACTGTTGCAGCTTGGAAAATAAGAAGAAGAAAAGAAGGGGGCAGCAGGCGTCGAGAAGAAAGAAAGAAAGAAAACCTTGGGGAAGAGGTCTCTCTATGCCTTAGCCGCTTTAATTTCCACAATTAACACAAAGATTACTGTAATGTCAGAAAAGCAAAACCTCTCAAAACTGGCACATTGATTCTAGCATGGCAGTAGCATTTCACATATCATTTGCTTTCAGATTATTTCAAACCAATTCCACTTCAATTTAGTGAAAACAAAAATTACCAATCTGGAGTACAAGCTTGGCCCGACCAAGCCCTGAGAGTACCATTCAAGATCGGAGGCCATGTGGCCGGTGAAGAGCAAAATCAAGCCCAAGGCGAAGAGCATCAACCCGCAGACCAACAACCACGAAATCCGCTTCATTTGAAACAATGCCGTCGCCGTTGATCTCTAGCACACATGCTTATCCGTATTACTGCTGCCAATAGCATTCCCGTTCTGGTTCTGTAACAGAGCCAGGTTATTGCTTTAATCGAGGTGGCAATATTTGTGGGAGTTGGTAAATCCAGCGTTACGGGCACCAAATCAACTCAACCCCATCAACAAGCAAGAAATGAGGATTCACACAGGCACAATAATAAGGATGATAAAAAGAAGAACAGCTGGCGAGCCCTAAACCACCGTTCTTCTTCTTCTTCTTTCCCCACCCCCTCAAAACGACGTCGTTTTGGGGGCAGTTTTTAAATTTTTTTTTTTTCAAAATGGCATTTTAGTAACTTAACCTCAAAAAACAACGTTGTTTTGTATTTTTCATCCAATTTGACGGTGTTGACTAACAGAGTGGCCAAAATGCAACTTTTTAGTAGTTTGGGGGGCTATTTTATCACTTTTGGAACTTCAGGGGACTAAATTGTAAACGGCTAGTAGTTTGAAGGGCTTTTTTATATTTTTCCCATAAAAAAACTTCCAAAAAAAATTAAAGGGATAAATGCAAAATTGGTCATTGTGGTTGTCCTAAACTACAAATGGTATAAAAAATAATTTATAGATCATTATAGTCAGCCTAAATTACAAATCACTTCTTTTGATATAAAAAATAAAAATAAAAATGAAGAAGACATATGTTTCGGTAAAACAAATATTAAGGGGGAAATTACACTTTACCCCCTGAAGTATTCACCGATTTTCACTTTTGCCTCCAAAGTTTCAAGTGTGACACTTAACCTCCCCAACCTTCCAAATTGTGACAATTTAACTAATTTGACCTTTTTATTCCCAAAATGCCTTCATCACAATTTTTTTTTTATAAAAAAATATATAAATATATGCTGGGGTGGTCAAACCACCCCATAGGTGGTGGCTGGCCACCTCATTTGGCATGGAGCCACCCCCAGTGGCCCAGGGGGTGGTTCGGCCGCCCCTTGGGCCAATTGCCCAAATTTGAATTTGGACGATTGGCCCAAGGGGTGGCCGAGCCACCCCTAGTGGCCTAGGGGGTGGCTCGGCCGCCCCCAGATGGCCGGCCTGGGGGTGGCCAAACCACCCCCTGGCCGAACAGGGTGGCCGGCCACCTCCTATGGGCTGGCCGGCCACCCTGTTTGGCCTTTTCTTTTTTTTTTTTGGATTTTTTTTTTTTTTTAAAAAAAGGAAAATGTGATGGGGGCATTTTGGGAATAAAAAGGCTAAATGGGTTAAATTGTCACAATTTGAAAGTTTGGGGGGTTAAGTGTCACATTTGAAACTTTGGAGGCAAAAATAAAAATCGGTAAATACTTCACAGGGTTAAAGTGTAATTTTCCTAATATTAAATGAGATAAATGAAACAAATAGATGTAAAATAAAAAATAGAAAATGAAAGAAAAAGAGATGAACAGTAACTATTTGTTGCACTTAATTGACCCATCACAACAACGTATGCTAGACTGCATGTCAAATCTTGAAAATCCCCATAAGTGATCTGTTCATTTTTACGTACAGGAGCCAACACCAAACCTTCACAATATTAATGCAATAAATTGTTGTCCTTTTCGTCCATTTTGGAAATTGACCATTAGGATCTTTCTAGTGAGTTCAGATGAGATGAGAGAAGATGAGAGATCGTGAGCCATACTGTGACAATAATAATAAATAATAAAAAAAGATATTATATATATTTTCAAAATAATTAAATAATAAAATAATAAAAAATTAAAAAAAATTTAGAGGATTATGTTGTAATATATATTTGGGTAAGCTTGTTTTAATTCTAATTTGTTTAATATTATTGGGAAGCTATAATTAGCTTTTTATTTGTACATATATCCACTCTTAGTCCAATATGCTCAGTGTAGTACAAAGGAATATTTGTAGGAGAGAATAAGAGAGGAAATTTTCTTCTCTATATGCTTTTCGTGTTGGCTTGACGCTTGCTTGATTCAATATGTAGGATCATATAGGTGTCCCCAATGTTGCTGGGCTGGTTTTTAGACCACACTTAATGACAGACTTATTTCTCCGTCCGAATTGCCTGCGAACGGGCAACATTGCCCAATGTTGTTGGGCAGGGTTTCCGACCATACTGAATGATAGACTTATTTCCACTGTAAACATTTAAGTAAATGACATAATTATTTATATTGTAAATAAGAATATACCTCCATTTGGACCCAAATAAAAATAATAGAAAATCAAATTCTCAATAGATCAAAATCTAAAAATCCAATTTTAGTACAAAATATGATTTTCGGCAACTCATGAAAAAAGTTTCATCGATGTTCATCAATGTAAACCCCATCATAAAATCCCATAAAATCACAAGAGACTATCTAGTGTATGAGGAGAAAATAACAGTAAAAATTATCATGAAAATATCAATAATTGAAAAGGTTATTTTCTAGACTTAGCCAAATTTAGAACTCACGGTTTTCCATCTAATTTTCTTGGGCATCACAAAAATCCCCCCCAATTTTTGGACGCAACAATTGTCTCACTAATCAACATGTTTTCAAGCTTCCAATCCTATGGGTAGAGCAAGAATTACAAGAAAATGCTTGAATGTTTACCTCACTAAAAACCCATGGTTGGAATCCCTTATGATTTCTTCTTCTCCTTCTTTCTCTTTTCTTTTCCTTTTTTCTTTGGACAATAGCTCTCTCACTCTCAAACTCGTTCTCTCTCTCTCTTGGCCATGTGTGCGTGTGTGTGAAGAGAATAAAGGGAGAAGATGAAAGGAAGGAGGAAGGGGAGAAATGTGAGTGATGTGTCATGAGATGAGAGAAGGGAGAAAGAATGAGAGAAAGGAAATGGGGAAGGGGGTTGCATGTGGGTTGTGAGGAGGGAAGAGATAATGTTATGCTCACTCATCCAACCATGGCCCTACATGTGGAATATGCAAGATTCTTCTATTAAATAAAACCCCCATCTTTTTAGAATTGCAAGATTACCCCCACTACATTTAATTCATCTTTCTTAATTGGGAAAAATATAAAAAAAAACCTCCCAAACTACTAGCCATTTACGATTTAGCCCCCTGAAGTTTCAAAAGTGATAAAATGGCCCTCCAAACTACCGAAAAGTTGCATTTTGGCCACTCCGTTAGTTGTTGCCGTCAAAGTGGATGGAAAAATTGAAACTATGTTGTTTTAGAGATTGCAAGTTACTAAAATACCCTCCAGGAGGAAAAAAAAAAAAAAAACATATGAAAACATTAGCTAAAACGGCGCCATTTTGGCTAATTTTAGGGTTTCCCCTCTTATCAAAATGGCGCCGTTTAGTGTAGCCAGTGTACCAAAAGCACTTAGCTTCCCAAACTCAATTAGATTGCGACATCTCCCAATACCTCCTAGTCGTCCGTCCGTCTCCCTCCCTAAAAAAATTTCTCACAGGCCATTGAACCTCCATGCGAAAGCATAAAAGCTTATCATCTCTGGCTCACAGCTCATCAACGATGGAAGAGATTTCAAGTGAGTTCACTGACGATGATGTTGCACATCAACACCCCATTTATCTTTCACTTCCCCAAGAATTGCCTTCAACGGCATGTTAGGTTGTGTTCTAAATTTGTCAATCATTTTATCTGCAATCCATGCAGATTTCACAGTCAAATTCCTACGCTGCCTTGTACAAGTGTGTTTGTCTTGTATTGATCTGATTTCAAATGACTCTTGATCCTTACATTTACGACCATAAACCTGATACCTACAATCGGGATCCCTACATACCACAATGCACTTCGCCAAGTAATTTTTTTTAAACCTTATATCCTTCCTATTTTTTAGATTACTCTCTCTAATAGCTTCTCTAAATACTTTGATTGATGGAAATCTCTGCCCATTACTCAATTGTGGATTCAACAGTCAATTTCTTGAAATTATGTTCACCTTGTAACACATCTAGCAAAAGAATAAACCTCATTCTCCTCGTCACTTATGGGAAGTGATATAAGAATGTCACTACGTGCCATGTCAGAGTCTACATCATCATCATCAACCTCATCACTATAACATCTACCCCTTCCACTCTCTCTTTCAGCCCCCTCTGCATTTGTAGTTTGATTATCACCGTCCACTACCTCATCACTCTCCTCATCCCCATCCTCACCCTCATCCTCCCCTTCTCCCTCATTACCCTCCCCATCACCCTCATTACCCTCCTCAACATTGCCCCATACCATGGATGGCCTAGGAGGGTTGTTATCTTCGTCAAACAAGTCCGGTTCAAAGACCTCTTCCCAATAAGGATCATCTCAATCAATCCTACTGTTTTCACCATCATTATCATCATTATCATCTTCATATTTGAAAAACGCTTAACAGATAAATTTCACAGTTTATGCGGAATTAACGGATATTTAAATCTAAGCAAGCAATCACCAAAATATGAATAATCAAGCACACAGGATTTTGGTGACGAAGAGGAAACCTTCTAGAAACAGATCTAAAAGTAAAACCTCTCCGGGGCAGCCAAACCCAGAAAATCACTATCAAAAGATTATCCAGAGATTACAAACACTAGGAACACTTACAACCCTTTGCAAGACCTTGGCTCTGTAAGATCGACAAGCCTCCAACTCGTCTCCTTGCTCACAATCTTCTTCAACGTGATTCTCCTTTACCGGACCCTTCCGATAGACTTCTCAATTACGCTCACAAACAAACTAACAAAGATCCTCTAAGAGGAAGAACAAGGCTCACAATAATTCTCTCTTTAAGCATAGCCTCTCACGAACTCTCTGGGGGTGAAAATCCGTACCTCTAACATTCTATAGAGGTGTATTTATAATAACCCCACAAAACCTAGACCTAGGAAACAGTTACAATCCAAATAAAACTGTTACAGGTAGGTGGAGTCCGGATGGGAACTTGGGCCGTCCGGACGGGCTCTTAATAACACGTGGAAATGGGCTTTATTAAGGCAGGCCGTCCGGACGGTCATGATGGGCGTCCGGACGGTGCTAGGGTTTCATCGCATTCTCCAATCTTGGCGCGGGGCGTTCGGAGGCGTCCGGACGGGATGCGAACGGGACTGCGAACGAAGCTCTCGGGTTTTAGTACTGGAGTCCTTGACTTCATCACGTCCGGACGGCTATGAATCCTGTCCGAACGCTTGTACTAGCTTGGCTCTTTTCTTTCCATTTTGCTCACGAACATTAGCCAATACTTCAAACTAACAAACTCTCCCTTTGGCAATTTCGGGAACAAAATCATCTCCCCCAACAAATACTCCCCCTTTTTGTCACAAATTGA
Source organism: Carpinus fangiana (assembly GCA_006937295.1). Taxonomy (NCBI): domain Eukaryota; kingdom Viridiplantae; phylum Streptophyta; class Magnoliopsida; order Fagales; family Betulaceae; genus Carpinus; species Carpinus fangiana. The sequence continues at coordinate 19,422,108 of CM017326.1, forward strand.
CAAACGGTAACATGTTTCCTGAAACACTCAACAAAAAAATCAAGGCATATGTGGAACAGAAAAAAAATTTAAACTCAACTCATGATCACATTAATAAATAAAAATGCAAGAAGATAATGCAGAATCATGAATAGCAGAAACTCCCCCTCAAAATGTGACTCAACAATCAACAAGAAACTGGAAATCAAACCATGTTTCTCCCCCTCAAACGTCAAATGAACACACATGATACACACATCAAAATCTCATGAAATTCAGCAATGAATAACCCAAGCATGCTCCAAATATACAAAATATACATGAGATTTTAAGTGACAACAAGACATTGAAATTGTTTAACCCAAGCCGAATAAAAATGGTTCATCCAACCCATGCTTGTGTGTAGTGTGTGTGAGCCATCAAAAAATTTGAGTTTCACCACCATGAGGTTTTGACAAGTATCTCAGATCAAAAGTCAAACCTTATCATACTAGGGCCTAGTCACTCTCATCCTATACATTTCTCATTGTAAAACAATTTGCACAAGTTTGACACAGTGAAATAAATTCCTTTTGGAATGTGATCTTTTGATTTATTTGTTTCACTATTTTGTTTCTTTTTCTCTATGAGAAAGTGTCCTTAAACATGTAGTGCTGATCACAACCGAGAAAGCAGGAAATTTTTAAGCCCTAGGTTCAACTAGCAAATGGTCAATTTGAAACAATTACTAGTCAAAAACCTCATATGGTTACCCAAAAAAAATAAGCTTAAATGTGCACAAGAGATTAAGCATAGGCAAAACATACCACATAAGCTCAGGCTTTAGGTAACCACAATAACAAGTCCATTGAACAAAAGTCCATCTCATGCATATTAAGAACATTCCAAGACGCAAGAGATTAAATTCATAAAGGAAACATGAGAATTTAATGGACTATCAAGGTGCATAAGACAAAAGAAGAAAGAAAAACAACTAACTAAACATATTTTTGTCTTTTTTTTTTTTTT
>CM017326.1:19432696-19562939 GCA_006937295.1 Carpinus fangiana
CCTTGCATATTTATTTTATGCTCTTGACACAAAATTAGTCCTATTAAAAATGTAAAGTTGTAGAAAATGGATGTGTAAACATTAGGTGTGCGTGAAACATGGCTGTGTAAACATAATTACATGAAGTGCTACTTATGCATCTTACACTTGTGTTTATAATGCAATCACATTATGGACAAGAGTTAGATGACAAAACCTAGATATTCGAGGGAGTATATGGAAGGAGCGAAGTCGTTTCTCAGTTTTGCAATTCAAAACTCAAGAGAATATGAGACGATTGTGTGCCCCTGTAAGCAATGTCGACTCAATAAGAGACTACAACCACGACAAGTATATGACCATTTGACTGGAGGAACAAGAATTCTGCATGGTTACACTGAATGGGTGTTGCATGGTGAAAATGTTGATGTATCTGTCGTTCAAGGATCTAGTTTGACTCAGTCGGCCGTAGATACACCCTCAATGCAGGACGAGTCTAGAACTATGCATGCCATGTTGGCTTACATTTTCGGCATGCATGAAGTCAGAAGAAACGACTGCGTCTCTCAAATGGAACTGCAATCGGATGTAGTAGATGCAGTTCATGAAGAGGTTGATAATGAAAATGCGAGGAAATTCTATAGCTTGCTTAAAGAAGCAGAAAAGCCCTTTCATGAAAATACTAAACATAGCAAGCTAGGTGCAATTATACATCTCTACCATTTGAAGTGTATTGGTGGAATTAGTAACAAGATTTTCACATCTCAGCTTGAGTTCTTGAACCAGTTGTTACCGATAGATGGTGAAGCTATGCCAACAAATGTGTACGAGACAAAAAGGTTTTTGAAGGACTTGGGCCTTGGATATGAGAAGATTCCAGTGTGTATAAATAACTGTACTGGAAGGATAATACGACATTAGATTCTTGTAAATTTTGTGGTAAATTGAAGTGGAAAGATGAAATTATGGACGAAGATGGAATACCGTAATCATAAAAAGCGGCCTGTGAAGGTGTTGCGGTGGTTTCCATTGATACCACGATTGCAACGGTTGTTTATGTCACAGCATAGAACTTTTCATATGAGATGGCACACTAATGGTCGCACAAAAGACGGTGTTTTGAGGCATTCGACAGACGGTGAAGCATGGAAGTCCTTCGATGAAAGAAATCCAGACTTTGCCTTGGACCCACGAAATGTAAGGCTTGGGTTAGATGCAGATGGTTTTAATCCTTTTGGGACCATGAACTCCTCACACAGCACTTGGTCGGTCATGTTGGTTCCGTACAACTTACCTCCTTAGTTGTGCATGAAACAACAATCTTTCATATTATCATTGCTTATCCCAGGGCCATCTTCACCCGGAATGGATATAAGTGTCTACCTACAACCCTTAATATTAGAGTTACAAGAATTATAAAATGTAGGGGTAAAAACATTTGATATCTCAATGAGAAAGTCATTTGTGTTGCGAGCAGAACTTATGTGGACAACAAATGACTTCCCGGCATATGCTGATTTGTTTGCTTGTAGTACTAGGGGCAAACAAATGTATCCTTACTGTATGCAGGATACAAGGTCAATGTGGTTAACACATGGGGGCAAATCTTGTTATATGGGGCATAGGCGATGGTTACCACTTAATCATCCATGGAGAATGAACAAGTCTGCATTCAACGGTACGTGTGAACTGGATGGTCCGCTAGTTGTGCCAAATGGCGATGACATAAAGTGCTTTCTTTGAGTTACCATATTGGAAGGATAATTTGATACGACGCAACCTTGATGTTATGTACATAGAGAAAAATGTGATAGACAACATAATTGGTACACTTCTTGACATGAAAGGTAAAACAAAAGACAACCTCAAAGCCCGTAAAGACCTCCGCAAAATGGGTTTGAGACCGGAACTCCATCCTATTACCAAGGCTAATGGTAGGGCATATATGCCCACAGTTTGTCACATAATGTCCAATGTGGATAAATCAAATTTCTTAAAAGTGCTTAAAAATGTAAGAGTGTCTGACGGATATGCTTCCAATGTCTCCTGATGTGTCAAACTTAAGGAACATACAATTGTCGGTTTGAAGGGTCATGACAACCACATACTAATGTAACAGCTATCGTCTGACATTTATAGGCAACGATAAACCATAAATTCAGCCTATAAATAATGCGGTGGCTAATGGGAGTGAGTGGCAAAATTTACTAACAGGGGACCAATCGATGCCGAAATCCCAGTATTCATCTATGATCACAATGTTCCACATGACATACCTAAGGATTGTAGTGCTGATGAGCATTATCATGATGGTAACAATGATGACTCGGAGACAAAACTGCCAGAAGTGCCAATTGATAGTGGGACTCAAAACACCGAGGAGCTCGTTCATCGGGTGATAGACAGTAGAAAGGTCCAAACGATTGGTACGTATGTTGATTAATTAGTTAGCATACTGAATTTGTTTGCATTGAACAAAACCACTAACACCATATTCATTTTATGTGTTAAAACAGTAATACAGATTGAAACGGTGTATTTCATAAGAGGGATGCGGGGGGTGTGAATGATATATGGGGAATCTGTTGTAACCATGCACAATAATGATGAACAATATAGAATCGAAAAGAGAGAGATCAAGAGAGAGAGAGACACAGATTTAACGTGGTTCGGCAATTTGCCTACGTCCACAGAGAGGCGGCTATTATTCTGATAATTATTCAGGTTTACATCAATGAGATATATATATAGGAAAACACTCAAAAACCTACGCGTATGGACTTGTACAGATTCCGTACGGAATCCCTAAAATACCCCCTGTACATCCGTACTGTACCGCGGGGGCGTTGCCCCCGCACCTCCACAATCAAATCGTTCCCTCCCATAAACTTAATTACGCCTATAGGCCAGTAGACTCCCGCTCCACGAACGTCGCTATCACAACATTCACTACGCTCCGTCTACTTGGCCCTTCCACTGGTGTTAATATAAGCCACTAACTCCAACAATCTCCACCTTGGCGAGTATTCACCTCTTCGAAGATAATCATTTGGATTCACCTGGGATTGATAGATTCGGGGATGCCGCTTCTCTCTTCTCCTCTCTAGCAATTGGAGACATTTATCAAGTCCAAACAATGCTTTAACTTATCTGCAGTAACTGGCTTTGTCAACATGTCTGCTGCATTCTCAGAAGTATGAACCTTCTTAAGTAACAATTCAGCTGTAGTAACCAATTCCCTGATCTTGTGAAACCTCACATCAATGTGCTTGATTCTCGCATGATACACCTGGTTCTTTGCCAAATAAATGGCACTCTGCCTATCACAATGTAGTGAAACTCTACCTTGCTGAATACCCAGCTCCTTGACTAACCCTGTAAGCCACAAAGCTTCCTTTGCAGCTTCAGCTGCTGCCATGTACTCTGCCTCAGTCGTGGACATTGCAATCGTGGACTGGATCATAGACTTCCAACATATGGGTCCTCCTGTAAGAGTGAACACATAACTCGTGGTCGATCTTCTGTCATCCAAGTCCCCTGTATAATCTGCATCCACATATCCCACAATTGACAAATCACTCTTTTGTCTGACAAAAGTGATGCCGTAGTCTGTAGTACCTTTCAAGTATCTGAAAATCCACTTAATTGCATCCCAGTGTTGTTTCCCCGGATTTGTCATGTACTTGCTCACCACGCTCACTGCATGAGCCAAATCTGGCCTGGTACATACCATAGCATACATCAGATACCCCACTGCACTGGCATATGGGACTTTTGACATATCTTCAGTTTCTTCAACTGTCTTTGGACACTGTGAGGTAGACAAGCGGAAGTGATTCACCAAAGGTGTACTTACCGGTTTTGCATTCTCCATGCTAAACCTCTCCAACACCTTCTTCACATAACCGGCTTGAGATATCCACAATTTCTTGGCATCTCTGTCCTTGCGAATCTCCATCCCAAGAATCTTCTTGGCTGCGCCCAAATCCTTCATGTCAAATTCTTTACTCAACAAAACCTTCAGTTTGTTGACCTCAACTATACTCTTTGCTGCAATAAGCATATCATCCACATACAATAACATAAAAATAAATGAGCCATCATCAAGGCTCCTCACATACACACAACAATCATACTCACATCTCCTGTAGCCAATTTTGATCATATAGGAGTCAAATCGCTTATACCATTGCCTTGGAGATTGCTTCAGCCCATAAAGTGACTTCTCCAATTTACAGACTAAGTGCTCCTGTCCAGGTTGACTGAACCCTTCTGGCTGCTCCATGTAAATCTGCTCCTCCAAATCACCATGAAGAAAAGCTATCTTCACATCCATTTGCTCCAAAACCATGTCATAATGGGCTACCAACGCCAATACTGCTCTGATGGAAGTATGTCTGACTACTGGGGAAAATATTTCTTCATAATCAACCCCTTTTTGCTGTGAATAACCTTTTGCTACTAGGCGAGCCTTGAACTTTTCTCCCCCTTTTTTCTGATACTGCTTCCTTTTTCTTGAACACCCATTTGCACCTTATCTTCCTCTTCCTCTCTAGGAGCTCCACCAAATCCCATGTCTGGTTTTTATGCAAAGACTCCATTTCTTCTGCCATAGCGCCTATCCATTTGCTCTTCTCTTGGCTATTGACAGCCTCTTGAAAAGTAGTAGGATCTTCGCTGCTAATAACAAGAGCATAAGAAACCATATCTTCAAAACCGTACCTAATTGGTGGCCTGATAGTGCGTCTGGGTCTATCTGTGGCTACACTGTGATGCTGCTCAATTCCTGAAGTAGAAGTCTCTGTACCCTAAGAAGTGTTCTCCTGCACAGGAGTCTCTAACTCCACCTGCACCATCTACTTATCACTGCTACTGCTACTGCTTTCTGGCACATGCCGCTCTTTACCATGAGTACTCTTCAACATGGAATTTTCGTCAAATACCACGTCTCTACTGATCACCGCCTTGTTTGCTGTCGGATCCCAAAACTTATAACATTTAACCCATTTCCCATTTCTGAGAAAGACACAGTGTCTAGACTTTGGATCAAGCTTCGATCGTTCTTTACTGGGTATGAGCACATAGGCTGGACAACCAAATACTCTCAAGCCAGAGTAATCTACCTCATTACCTGTCCACACCTCCTCTACAACTTTCCCATCTAGTGCTGCCCTTGGTGACCTATTTATCAAGTAGCATGCCATACTCACTGCGTCTCGCCATAAAATCTTTGCAAGTCCAACATTCAACCTGAGACATCGTGCTCTCTCTACAATCGACCTATTCATCCTTTTTGCCACACCATTTTGCTGTGGTGTCTTGCATACTGTGAAATGTCTCTTTATACCATGCTGCTCACAAAAATTCTTGAACTCGTCGTTTGTGTACTCAGTGCCATTATCTGTCCTGAGGCACTTAACCTTCTTTCCAGTCTGGTTCTCTACTTCAGCTTTCCACAACTTGAACTTGGCAAACGTTTCTGACTTGTGCCGCATGAAGTACACCCAAACATTTCTTGAAAAATCATAAATAAAGATGACAAAATACATATGTCCTCCTCGTGACGCTGTTCTCACTGGTCCCCATACATCAGAATGAACATAATCCAGAATGTCCTCTGTCTTGTGTGTGGCTGTCTTGAATTGTACCCGATTCTGCTTCCCCAGAACACAAAACTTACAAAAATCAAGTTTGCACGTCTTGATACCCTTCAATATATTTTTCTTACGAAGCTCTAACATGCCCCGCTCACTCATATGACCCAACCGCATATGCCACAAAATAGTACAATCATATTCAGACTCCACAGAGGCAATTTCACCTACAACTGTACTTCCTAACAGTTTATAGATATTCTTTGAATTTATCTGTCCCTTCATCACTACCATCGCACCTTTAGTTACCTTCATTACTCCACCTACAGACTTATAACCATAACTGTTTAAGTCTAAGGTGCCTAATGAAATTAAATTCTTCTCCACTTCTGATACATGTCTAACATCACATAATGTTCTAACCACACCATCAAACATTTTAATTCTAATATTACCTATGCCAGTAATTTTGCAATGTGCACCATTACCCATTATAACTATACCAGAATTAACTGACCTGTAGGTGTCAAACCAATCTTTGTTGGGCATCACGTGAAATGAACATGCTGAATCCAGAATCCAAGAATCCACAGGATGCTTTGAAGTAGATGCAACAAAAAGCATATCACCATTGATCGTACCAAATTTAGGTACTCGCAAGAGAACGAACCGTTAGGTCATATAGCGTTGCACAAGTACCGAGATCGAACCACAGAGAACGGAGTTTTGTAATTAAAAACTAACACGACTCTTAAATTAAATGTATCTTAACCTAGTCCCAAAGAGAATTGATTTCGAACAAATGAAAAGTGCAGAAATAAAATTAAAGTGAAAATGTAGGGATTAAAATAACTAAGGTTAAAGACGAACCTCACCCAATAAAGATAAACTTAATACATTAAACACTTATTCTCCGTATTTAAACTTTAAACCCTTCAACACACTCTATTGTGGTAATTGACACAAGTCAAACCGAATAATGTGTTTACCGTTAAGGAGCTACAATGAGTATTGATTATGGATAAAATCATCGGACCAATTAGCAAAACATATCTTTTTTTTTTTTATTTACCTTAAAAAAGAATTCCAGGGCCACTCCCAGTCCCCCCTAAACCCGTCCCTAGTTGGAGTTGATGGTAAAGGAGTTAGATGATCTTGTTGATAGAGACATATCTATGATAAAATATAAAAATTTCATTACATAGCTCCATCAAATGAAAGTGTTAACTATTTTAATTTGGTGTTGGTTCAACAATAAACCATCACTAATAAAAATGTCGGTTTACTATTCAACCAACACAATTTTTAATTTTATGTCGGTTGAACAGTAAACCAACACCTTTATAGGTGTCAATTTACTGTTCAACCGACACTTTATTTCTAAAGATAAATCCCTCACAGCTCCCTCGTTCTCTCCCAAATTTTGAATTTCAATCAGTGCAATCTCGCTCGGCAATATTGTCAAATCCCTCTCTACAATCAATAAAATCCCTTATACAGTTACAAACATTCTCTGTAAAATCCCTCATACAATATTGCAGATATGTAATATTGTCAAATCCCTCTCTGCAAGAACTGCAGCAATCATAAAAGAAGAAAAACAAGAAGAAGAGGAGGAAGAAGTAGATCCGTCCGAAGCCCAACTCATGGAAGCAAATGGAGCCTTGCTAGCGTTAACCTTCTGTTTCGGCGTGCCGGCATCAATAGAGAGAGATTGAGAAAAGAAGAACTTGGCGTGCCAGCGTTAACCTTCTGGGCTGGGCGCTTGCATCAACAGAGAAGAAGAATGAGGAGAAAAAGAAGGAGATCTAGGGAAAGAGGGAGAGCAACAGAGATCGAGGGAGAGAGTGAAAAAAGAAAAAGAAAAAAAGTGAGATCTAAATAAGCTTAAAATGAAAAATAAAAAATAAAAATAAAAATAAAATGTAAATAATAAAAAAAAGAAATTAATAATTAAATGAAAAACAATATATATAATAAATTGGTGATGGTTTTTCGAAAAACCATCACCTTTTAAAAGGTGTCGGTTTGGACAAACCATCACTAATTAAAGTCAGTTTTGCTTAAACCAACACCTTTTTTCCATTTCCCTACCTATGTTTCGCTTCCCTTTGGAACCAACACTATTAAACCGATATCTCTTTTGTAGTGACGATTTTTAGTCCTAAACCATCATAAAAAAAAAAAAAAACCATCACTAAACATCATTTTTTTTATAGTGTACCTATAATATATAGAAACACACATAACAAGAGCGAGAGAAACATATTTCATAGAATTTGTTTATAACTAAATAGTAAATACTAGAACTATGTCATACTCAATCTTAGAATTGATTTATGCCTAGCGATTCCTAAGATACCATACTCATCTATTGTAAAGCATTGCTTTCCTATCTTTTAGCATCCACCATCATTGATTGTTTTTTTTTTTTTCAATATGAGGTGTACCTTCATAATGAACAATTCCATCTTCATCTCTGACTGAGGTTGTAGCTATTTGCTTATTGTTAATGGCATCGTTTGCAAGAAACTTTTTCCGTGCATACGCTTCTATCTTTTTCCCATGAACCACTTCTTTTTGCTCTTCAGATAATGCACTATACCACTTTCTTTTTTTAAGTGGACCATGTGAATTGATTTGAATGTTAGAATATGCTATTGCATTGTCGTAGTCTTGGTCATCTAAATATAAATTGAAATAAATGGTATTAAGACCTACGCAACAATATTCACCTAAACTCTTTTGACAACTTCTATTTATTACTATACCTAGACCATGCATCTGATGAACATTTCATAAGAATTCCTTTATTTTTTATTTGCACCTATCTCAAAGCATCGTTTTCTCTTCCCTCCAAATGCATATCCATGATTACTTTTTTCAATGGTATGTCGAACAAGGTAATGATGCTGCTTCTTCCAAATCCTCTAGGGGTGTTTGGTAAATTCTTTGGCTTAGACATTGTAGTTTATGTAAATTGATGTGAAAAAAAGTAAGATTGTTTAGTATGAAAAAGTGAAAAGGTTTTGTTTTGTAGTGATGTTTTTATTTGAATAATAATAAAAAGTGAATACTGTGATATAAAAAGTAAAAAAGTTAGAATGTTTTGATGTTGATTTTTTTGGTAAATGGTGATGAATAGTAACAAATGAGACTCCAACTCCTTTACCAAACAAAACCTTTGTGATTGGAGTTATAAGTATTTGTCCATTCCTTAAAGTTTCTTTCACAAAAGCTTTCTCTACATATGTTTGTTTTTATTTATTACAAACTTTTTCTATTTGAGAAAATTTATGGAGTTGTATAGGTTATAATTTATGTTATAATTAGGTGCATTAACTAAAGTTATAATTTATGTTATCTTTGTTATATGAGTCTTTAACTCAATTCAACTAAGCTTTAGTCTAAATTAATTTAATATGTTATGAGTATGAAAAAACTACGCTTATGTCGTTCTTAGTATTTTTACATTTTAACACAATTGGGCCCATTGCCTTTGGGATTTTGTTAGGTCGATTATCAACAAACACTTATTCGCATATTAATAACTTCAATCCATTGTTGTTTGTTATGCTTCCCCTTTATCTTCTTCACATTCTTTACTCATGATATACAAATTGTTTTTAAAGTTTTAGTTAAAATCCAATCTACTTGGGCCCTTCTTTGAACTTAAATAATGTTTTGATATTTTGTTATATAAAAGAAAAAGATTGTAGAAATTGCATTGTACTATTTGTTTAATTTCTACCGTTGCGGTTTTATATGTGAATCTTGGAACATGTTGTATTGTTTGACAAGTAATAGTTTTTTATTTATGTGGAAATACAAGAAATAATTTTTTTGATGGGTTTTGTTTGATTTTTTGTTGTATTTGGTTGTAAGAAAATACACTATATAGAAACATAAAACATCACAAAATGAATATATTTTAGAAATAAAACTTTAATAAAGTAGACTAACAAGACAACACCAATGGAAGTAATTTATTTAAGTGATAAAGCTTAAATTAAGTAGACTCACTGAAAGGTAAAGGAGAAGAGTTGTTTCGTTGTACTACTTAGACATAAATTGTCGTGGTCTGCTATCTGTATAAATTAATTTGCAGTTAGAATTTTAAAGATTGGTAAAAAAAAGGGGGAAACTTCACTTTGGCCCATTGAACTTTCACGCAATTTTACAAACCCTCCTTAGACTTTAAATATTTCACTTTGGATCCTTGAACTTTCAATTGCTCTCCATGTAGACCTCTCCAACAGATTTAAAACGTTACATAACGTTTATACCCTTAACTTTTGTATAAAATTTCAACTTCCAAAAGGTTTTTTATTAAAAAAAAAAAAAAAAATCAGAGATATTTTGGTTTTTCAGTGTTTTTAACAGCTAAAATTAACAAAATGGTTCTAATTGAGAGTAATTCAAAGTTCAGGGGTCCAAAGTGAGATTTTAAAGTTTAGGGGGGTTTATAAAATCGCGTGAAATTTCAGGGGGCCAAAGTGAAGTTTTTCCTTAAAAAAAAAATTAAATCAAGCGACTCAAAATACACTATATAAAAACATGAGACAACACATAAAAGAATTTATTTAAGAGATAAAGATTCATGTAGATGATAATTTTTTGTTGTTGTTTGTTTAATAAAAGTTCACTTTTGTGAGATAACTTCTTTACATGCTAGCTTGGAAAATAATTTGAAATGTTTGCACTCACATGCTAGTTAGAATTTGGAATACTTTGAAACGCTTTGACTTGATGGCCTCCAAACATTTATGAGAAGTCTTCTTTCTTGTTCCTTTATGCTAAATGAAGCATGAGTGTGCTATGAGTGAGACAAAAGAAAGAAAGGGAAGAAAAAAAAAAGTGAAAGTGATCAGAGGGAGAATAAGGAAAAAATAAAGTATAAATTTAAACATTACTATTTTTTTTTTTGTATCATATTTTTTTTATTATTATTACTGTTAGACATCTTTCTATAGGAGCTTGTGTAATCATTCTGTGATCATTATAATTGTATTTGGTGAGTTAAGATTTGATGATTAGATGTATTAATAAACTTGGCCTTATGACTCTTATCACATGCCGAGACAACAAACTTAAGAAAGAAAGTGAGAGTGATTGTAGGGATAAGAGGGGGAAAAAAGTTGAGACAAAAGAGGGAACATGTTGGTGAAAATGGAGGAAGAAAAAGGAGGTGTATTTAGACTTGACTTTTGTGTTGAGAATTCCCTTTATAAGGGATCTATGCTATGTAAGTTTGATATGAGCTAGAACCAAAAGAAATCCAAGAGCTTATCCTTTCTTTTCAATAATAGTGCTATACTCGTAGGAGGAGGTAAGGATAAAGGTGCAAAAGTTTCTGCCTTATAATTAATGACTAGTTTGTTTGCCAACGCTCGAGCCATAAAGATGTCTAAGGAAGAAAGTCGTAAAGCAGGGAGGGTGCTCGAGAATTACAAAGGCCGTCATTCACTGTTATTATCTAATATGGAACCAAACAATGTTTTAAGCAACCTTCTTTGTTTTTTTTCCTTGCAATTAAGTAAGCATCATTTGATGAAGCTTTCTCAAATATGTGTTTAGCTTCTTTTTTCTGCAAATTTGTTTTCTTTACACTTTTATTTCTTTGTTTCTCTCCTTCTCCCATGCTTCCAAGTGTTTCTATGGAACACTGTAAAGTGTATCCAAGTGTCTTCATATAATTCTGCTAACTCTAAGTGTTTTTTTTTTCCCTTCACTCACCATCATATTTAACTCATCACGTGGGATGCAAAGCTGATTCTCAAATCCAAAGCATTCAGAAATAAGTCAAGTTCTAAAAGAAAAATCTCTTAACTTCAGTAAGTTACTTTTTAAAAAGTTTTTTAAGAAACTGGTTGTAGGAAATGGAACTCTGTAAAAAACATTAATGTGCATAGGCCTGTTAGCTGGATTTCTGCTGAGAAATTCGGTTTGTCCCTAATCTCTTATCTCTTTCAATTTCTTCCTTTGAATTTATCTACTAAATCTATCAGCCTATTATCTAGATTTCTGGTCAACAATCCGGTTTGTCTCTCATCGCTCTTATGTCAATTTTTTTCTTTGATTTTGTCTAGCAACTCTATTAGCCTATTAGCTAGATTTCCGGCTAAAAATCCGGATATTTTGTTTTCTAGCTTTGAAATCTATTGAATGGAGTAGTGACGTGAGAAAGTGGGAAAGAAAAGTAAGAAGGTAGACAATCTAGATATTGTTGGCATGAGTTGTCAATCAAGAATCAAATCAGAGAGATTATAGGAATTATCATAACTGTCACCCATGATTCTAGTCCTAAGATTTGTATAGCGAAGAATAGCATATCAAATTTCTCTATATATGTACACAATATCCTTGTAAACAAAATATACGGTGAATATAATGAAAGAAAAGTTGACATGGTATCAGAACATCTCACGATCTGGTTCTCTGTTCAAGCCCATCACTAGCTTCTAGTCTCCTTCCACCCATCACCTTCTCCTATGGCAGCCACCGAAACCCCAACCCAGGCGGGGGAATCTTCCATAACCACTGAAACCTCAATCTCAACCACAGAAACCCCAATCCAGACGGAGGAATCTCCTACCAACTAGAATACACTCTTCTCTGAATTATTCACCACCAAGATGGCCGAAGCTTTGATCAAAGCTCAGGCTCCTACCGTGACTTCTGAACCTGCAACTCTACCGATTGGCATCAAGTTGGATTGTTCCAACTATGCCCTATGGTCCCAAGTTGTCGAGATGTACATCTCCGACAAAGACAAGTTGGGTTACATCAATGGCGAACTAACCCTGCCATCTCCGACAAATCCGTCCTTCCGTAAATGGCGCACTGACAACGCCATTGTCAATGGCTGGCTGATCAACTCCATGGACCCGGCACTAATCGGCAATTTCATTAGGTTTCCCACAGCTAAACAGGTTTGGGACTCTGTTGCTACCACCTATTTTGATGGTGGTGATACCTCCCAGGTCTATGATCTCCGGCTCCGTGTCTCACGTCTCCGCCAAGCAGGTGGATCCCTGGAAAAATACTACACCGGCTTGCAAGGTCTCTGGCGTGAGATCGTCTTTCGTCGTCCAAATCCAATGGAGTGCCCTGCTGATATTCAACGATATAATAATCTTCTCCAAGAAGATAGGGTTTATGTATTCTTGGATGGACTTGACGACAAACTGGACAATATTCGCAGCGACGTGTTACAGCTGCACCCGTTTCCCACTGTGGAGGAAGCGTATGCTCATGTCCGCAGGGAGACTTTTCGCCAAGCAGTGATGAACGCCGGGGACCATGAACCACCACCGGGAGCAGTGCTTGCTTCGAGAGGCCTCAAGATTGGGTTCTTTGGACCAGTTCCCCAGCATACTGGAAAATTTGCTTCTAAAACTCGTTCCTCATCTGACAGTCTCAAATGCTCTCATTGTGGCAATATGAAGCACACACGTGAAAATTGTTTTCAAATGCATGGATATCCTGATTGGTGGCATGAACTCCAAGCTCGAAAAAAAAAAGGATACTAGTGGTATGGCTGAGGGCACGGGCAAGGCTGCTATAGCAGCAGCCAAACCATATCTCTCTCTAATACCACCCACGGCCTCTTCTCAACAGGATTTCTCTCCTATGGATCAAGGTAATCTATGTCACGCCTTGCTTAGTGATAGCCATGATGTTGACCATGGAGATTGGCTTCTCGACTCTGGGGCCACGGACCATATGACATTTGACCCTACGGATATCTCTCACCACTCATCTCCAAGACGCACTAGCATTGTGAATGCCAATGGGATGATCTCACCGGTCACAGGGGCTGGATCTGTGACCTTATCACCTTCTCTTCATTTATCCAATACTTTACTTGTTCCCTCCTTGTCCCACAAGTTATTATCTGTTAGTCAAATTACTACAAAATTAAATTGTGTGGTGCTAATGTTTTCCGATTTTTGTCTTATTCAGGATATTCTCACCAAGGAGATAATTGGGAGTGGTACTAAGAAGGGAGGATTGTACTACATGGAAGATTTCAGTTTGGGTCGAGCGCATCATGTGTCTTCCGTGACTGGTTCAAAGCCTCAACAGATTTGGCTATGGCATCGTCGTTTGGGACATCCATCATTTGGGTATCTAAGGCATTTGTTTCCTAATTTATTTTCCAATATAGAGACCTCTGAATTTAATTGTGATACTTGTATTTTAGCCAAAAGTCATAGGGCTACTTATCCATTAAGCATGAATAAAAGTGATACCCCTTTTGCTCTAATTCACTCTGATGTCTGAGGACCATCTCCCATATCTATTGTATCTGGTGTACGTTGGTTTGTGATATTTGTTGATGACTGCACCCGTATGACTTGGTTATATCTGCTGAAACATAAGGATGAAGTATTTAGGGTCTTTCAGTCATTTCATGCTATGATTCAGAACCAGTTTTCCGCTCAGATCCGAATTCTCCGTTCAGACAATGGTGGTGAATATGTTAATCACCACTTTCATTCATATTTTCAACAACATGGCCTTATACACGAGACCTCATGTCCTCAGACCCCACAACAAAATGGGGTAGCTAAACGGAAAAACCGACATATTCTTGAGACTGCTCGGGCTCTCCTCCTTGGTGCTCATGTCCCCACACGACATTGGCCCGATGCTGTTTCCACTGCTGTCCATCTGATTAACCGCCTCCCTTCCAAAATATTAAATTTTGAAACCCCATTACAGTCCCTATTAGCCTCGGTTTCACTCCCTACAACTCTCATGCTCCCTCCTCGTATATTTGGATGTGTGGCGTATGTACACCTGCCTAAGAACCAGCGTACTAAACTTGACCCATGTGCTCTTCGATGCCTATTCTTAGGCTACGCTGCACATCAAAAAGGCTACCGCTGCTATGACCCTACTACTCAGCATACTTATGTAACCATAGATGTCACTTTTCTGGAGTCTGCACCATTCTACCCTTCCTCGGCATCCATTTCTTCTCTTCAGGGGGAGACATTAGATGAAGAGTTGAAGTGGCTAACTTTTGAATGGTTTGAAGATCGGAATGACACACAAATAATTGGCAAAGAATCAACAAATACATCTTCATGGCATGATATATCCTCTGAATCTAGAGGGTCTCCGGAAACTGAGCCTACATCAACAGGAGAAGAACCTACATCAATAGGAGAAGAACCAGAATCCCCCTGCCCCTTAGTACCTGTAGGTCCATCTCCTGAGAATATTCCTGAGGTAAGTAATATCGGCACACCCTCCTTTATAAATGACATAGATACTTCCGCAGGATATAACTTACCTTTTAGGCATAACCAGGGCAAGCCACCAAACAGATATTCTCCAGATTTGGAGGAAAGAAGATCAAGGTACCCAATTGCCAACTATGTCTCCACCAAAAAGCTACCTGAGCCCCTCAAGACATTTTCACATGAACTTTCTGCATGTCATATTCCCAATACAGTTCAGGAAGCATTAATGGATTCACAACGGACTAAAGCTATAGAGGAAGAAATGGAAGCACTACTAAAAAATTAAACATGAACCTTGGTTCAACTACCTCAAGGGAAGAAGACAGTCGGGTGTAGGTGGGTTTTCTCTATTAAGCACAAGGCAGATGGATCTATAGAACGATACAAGGCAAGGCTAGTTGCAAAAGGATACACTCAGACATATGGTGTAGATTATCAAGAAACATTTTCACCAGTAGCGAAATTAAATACAGTCAGAATTTTGCTGTCTCTAGCAGCCAACCTGGACTGGCCATTGCACCAGTTAGATGTAAAGAACGCATTTCTCCACGGGGATCTTGAAGAGGAAGTCTACATGGATATCCCTTCAGGCTACATAGCATCTTCAAAAAATGAAGTTGTGTGCAAATTGCAACGTGCACTGTATGGACTGAAACAATCACCTCGAGCGTGGTTTGGGCGGTTCAGTTAAGCAATGAAGAAGTATGGCTTCTGCCAAAGTAATTCAAATCATACATTATTTCTGAAGCATCGACGAGGCAAGGTAACAGCTTTAATTGTATATGTCGATGATATGATCATCACAAGGGATGATACAGAGGAAATTGCTAAGCTTCAGAAACAATTGGCAACCGAATTTGAGATGAAAAATCTGGGAGGACTTAAATATTTCCTGGGAATAGAGGTAGCTAGATCAGAACAAGGTATATTTCTTTCCCAGCAAAAATATATATTAGATTTACTATGTGAGGTTGGAATGTTGGATTGTAAGCCAGCAGACACTCCAATTGTTCAGAATCACAAGCTTGGAGAATATTCAAGCGAAATGCCAGCAGACAAAGGAAGATACCAGAGGCTAGTTGGGAAACTTATTTACCTCTCACATACCCGTCCTGATATTGCTTACGCAGTGAGTGTAGTAAGTCAATTTATGCACCAACCTAGTAAGGATCATATGGAGGCAGTAATCCGGATTTTATGATACTTAAAATCCTCCCCAGGGAAAGGGCTTATGTTTTCAAAAAATAACCATCTCAGAGTTAATGGTTATACAGACGCAGATTGGGTGGGGAACACCACAGATAGAAGATCCACCTCAGGCTACTTCATGTTTGTTGGGGGGAATCTTGTTACATGGAGAAGTAAGAAGCAAAAAGTGGTGGCATTGTCAAGTGCTGAAGCAGAGTTCCGTGGAATGGCTAAAGGACTCTGTGAACTTCTATGGATCAAAAGACTTCTAACAGAAATTGGATTTGCTCCTACCTCCGAGATGGACCTTTTTTGCGATAACAAGGCAGCTATTGCTATTGCCTATCCAGCATGATCGCACTAAACACGTGGAGATTGACAGACACTTCATTAAAGAAAATCTCGAAGCTAAAATAATTCGGTTTCCATTTGTGAAGTCCGAAGATCAACTGGCGGATATTCTTACAAAGGCCGTCTCAAGCAAGGATTTCTATAACTCATTAGACAAGTTGCGCATTGAAGATTTGGATGCTTCCACTTGAGGGGGAGTGTTGGCATGAGTTGTCAATCAAGAATCAAATCAGAGAGATTATAGGAATTATCATAACTGTCACCCATGATTCTAGTCCTAAGATTTGTATAGCCAAGAATAGCATATCAAATTTCTCTATATATGTACACAATATCCTTGTAAACAAAATATACGGTGAATATAATGAAAGAAAAGTTGACAGATATAGGTATGTACTATGTTGTATGTTGAAGGTGAGTTGAGTTTTATGATAAAAGGAAGGAAAATTATATCAAAACACCATGGGTAAGCACGCCAAAATTTTTTAGTCCCTAAGTTTTTTTTCTCGACAATTTACTCCCTTAATCAATCGAAATTACAATAAAATTCCTACAGTTTAAATTTTTTAACAGTCATTAGTTCCAATCAAAACGTACCGTTTCACCTCATTAAAATATTATTTTTTATTAATATAATTTAAAAATTAAATCTAAAATTATAAAAAAAAAAAAAAAAAAAAAAACTTCAATAAAAGCATGCACTACAAAAAAAAAAAAAAAGAAGGAATTTCGTGTTGGTTTTTTAGTGTCGGTTTAGAGCTAAAAACTGACATTAATTCAATAGTGTCAGTTTTAAAGAGAAGCAAATCATGGGTAGGGAAAATTGGATTAGTGTCGGTTTAGGCAAAACCGACATCTTAGGAAAGGTGTCGGTTGAGGAAAAAAGCATCACCTTTAAAAAGGTCACTAAGTTTAGTTATTTATTTATTTATTTAATATATTTTTCTCAACCTGCTGATTTGCCTGTAGGGTTTATTGCACATATATATGCAGGGTTTTTTGGTAGAAATTGCATGTGCTATAAAAGCACATGCAATTTCTAGCAAAAAACCCTGCATATATATGAAAATTGCATGTGCAATAAAAGCACATGCAATTTCTAGCAATAAACCCTACAGATGCCAAAATATGTGCCAAAATAAATTATAAAAAAAAATAGCAAAACTTTATTGCAATATGTAGCTTCTTATGGTCTATTATTTAAATAAATTCATGTAGTTTCTTGCACAATACAATGCAACACAGCTGAGTTATATAATCCTGACACAACTGATCAACTCAACAATATATATATGGGTTCAATGCAACACAATATCACAACCCAATAACACTTCAAGTCAAACTCATAAATGACATCCAACTCAAAACTCAAGTTTAACTCATAAACAATATCCAAAACAACACTCAAGTTAAACCCATAAATAATGTCCAAAACAACATAATAGAAATGTATTATCATAATATGTATCCAAAAAGTAATACTCAATCAAGAGATTAAACTAGACCAAACAAAATATTTATTGAGATGGGGATCACTTCCAAATTGTTAGCTCACTCTTAGTCCAACGGCTGTTAATGATTAGCTGCAATACATTGAAAAAGAAAAAAAATATTAAATATTAAAAAAACTGTAATTGCAAGGACCAAATAAATTAATTGTTTCATAACTAAATGAGATAGAAGGGAATAACAGTAATTGCATTATTATTTTATGTCTTATATCATACCAAGCCTCATCCAGAAGAGCAATGATGCCACCAGGTTTCTGAAATACAAAAATACATGTATGTCATTCATCAACGCAAGTCCTCTTAATTTGACCATGAAAAAGAATTGAACTGGCCCACCCCACTGGGGAAACAACCAAAAAAAGAGGCACAAGACCAAGATCAAGAAAACTAGATGAACAAGCATGATAAAATTGCACAAAAGCAACTAATGTACAGCCAACATAGAGTTGTGATAATATAAAGCCTCGTTATATGTGTGTGTACGCACGTATATACACACATATATGACGTTGTATTGACTGGACTAATATACAACCATATATATGCATGTGTGTATTATGTATGTGCACTCACAGAGGCAACTAGACAGCCACCATAAGTCAAATACATGGAAGTAAAGTGGTACTCGAAACATCCCAGCATATAAAATGATCATTTCTAGAAAAAAAAACTCAAACCATTAGATGTCCAACTTTTTGTGGAAAGAAAAAGAAGAAAATAGAAAGGAAATCTTTAGACAAGGACGTAGGAGGAGAGCCATGAATATTGGAAATAAGTGTGGCATGCTAATATCAAGTACTGGCACCTACTGCATTAGCCAAAAATTCCTTCAATCATTGGGCAAACAAGGACTTAACTAAGACTCAGATAATAAAAGGAAAAATGCTAAATTGGTCACTGTGGTTTGGAGAAACAAATAGCTCCCTCGGATTTAAAAAGTGACCTTTCGAGTAAGAAAAAAAAAAAAAAAGTCTCTGTCATTAAAAAAGTTGATAAAATATATTAGTGTGTCACATTAACACCAATTATGTGTTATATTGTGACAAGTGTCAGTTATAATAAAATATTAAATACTAAAAAAATATAAAATATATTTAAAAAAAGGGAGATGGTGATGGGATTAGCAAATCAGCTCAAGTTGTGCAAGCAGCAGAAGCTGGAATTCATAAAACTGGTGCACTTGCCAGCAAACCATGTTTATGTTGAAATCNAGTCGTATAACTTCGTATAATGTATGCTATACGAAGTTATTCCCCCCCATTTGCTTTTAAAGTCTTTTTTTTTTCTAAGCATAATTGGGTTTTGTTTCTGGTTGTTGTTCATTTTTCCTATATTGGGACCATACTTCTTCGTATGATATGGCAATGGCTCAAGAGAGAGCTAGCCTGCCCACCATCTCGTTGCAACCTGTCATTGCTGGGGCTACAAAGAAGGCTTCTTGACCACCCCCTTTGTTTTCTCTTCTTTTTTACTTTTTCTTTCTTTTATATGTATATTTTATATTTAGTGTTTTAATTTTTAAAAAATAATTTATTATATTATAAGTAACACATGTCACAATATGATTGGTATTGATGTGGCACAATATGATTAGCTGTAATACATTGAAAAAGAAAAAAAAAATCTTAAAAGTCATAATAAGAGTATTACATGAACTATAGAAAGTGCATTTAATTTCATATATGTGAAAAAGATGGATATATTCCATCGAGATGGGGATAGATACGTACTTTATGTGGAACAACGAGAAATGTGTGTATCTCTATTCAGCACAATGCCTACTACTCCATCATCTGCATTAGCAACTCCATCTTCTACATTTGCAGCTCCATCACCTGCATCTATTACTTAATCCCTTGAGGAACATGTATTTAAAAAACAACCAACCTATTTTATATTTGATGTAATTCTTTTGATGGGTATGATTTATGGTGCAACTAATGAATGAGCTCAACCATTAATTCATTATGAACATTTCCTAGTGTGTCATATAATGTTCACACTAAAAATAGTTTAATTCATTGTGTAAAAATAGATTATACATACATGCACTTTCAAAAAGAAAATTAATCCAGCTATACGTTCATATATAGGGGATTCTTAAAAGCAAACAAATTAAGCAATGAGAATGTTTCGAGCAAAATTAGTTGTAGTTGCTCATGATAGACAGACGTTGTGAGTATATCTAATCTCTAATATATATATAACCCAAATAAAAGACTAAAAAAGTAAAAGGGAAGAAAAAAAATATAAAGTAACAAAGAGATGGTAAAAAAAGGAGATAGAGATGTATAGAACAGAGAAAATTGGGAGCATTTGTATGGTGAGAATCTACGACATGCACAGCCTTGGAAATAGATTTACATGTCTATGTTACATCAAATAGAGAAAGTTAAATAAAACTCATATATATGAGTTGTGAATTGAATTTGTTGTTGGATAATAATAATAATAATAATAACAATAATAATAATAATGATAAGTCAATAAAAATGAGTTTTGAAATTTGTTGTTAGAAAAAAAAAAAAAAAGTGAAACAGAGTCAGTTGCCAAACGGGACCTAAGCTTAGCTTAATTAACAAATGTAGCACATTTTACATAACGAGGAACCGACAAACGTAAAAAATAGACACAGGCAGTTAACTTGCAGTAGAAGTTATAATAGCCGTTTAGGAATCTATAATTTGTGATCTAACTGATGTGGTTATTTCGTGACCAAAATAATCAATAATAAAATACCACTCGCAATAGAACGAATCCCGTAGGATAGGGCTATATTGAGGTGTCGAACCTCAAGGACTGTAGGGTTTCGTTACTAAATTTGAAAAACTAAATTTAACCTAATTGAGAAAACGAGATTTGATTGTTGTAAATTGAAATGCATAAAATTAAACGCAGTATTAAAGGTAATAATATCAGAGAGAGAGAGAGTAGGGTACCGACTTCACCACAATCCACACAACAATGGTAACCGTAATTCGATTCTAGAAACTCATAATCATGTATGTTATAAAAGACAAGAAATTACATATTAAGGGGTAATAATAATTCATCTGCGGTTAGCACGGATCGTCCGCCTAACCACTAAGATGCGGCATGACCCGTCTTCCCTAGGAATAAACTATAAAATCCCTTAATAAGTTTTATACGATTAACGGAATAGTATAACCCATCTTCGGTTGGCACGGATCGTCTACTCTAAACTAGGGCGTAGTACGACCCGTCTTTCCTAAGCATGGTCTATCTAATCCTATTAATCATACACATATTAAACCCATTGCATAACCATCAATTTTATGATCACAGAAAACAAAATTGATTGAATTCAATACAGGCAAAATAAATTCTAAGACAAGATAAGAATTTCGCAAGTACTAATTTTAGCATGAAAGAACAATTGCATTAAAATTAAGAACAGAATTCCAAGATTGCAATCCTCACAGTTATGCAATCAACATAAATAATACGAATTAACTGAAATCAAATACAATCACCATTGTGCTTGGAAAGGGTTACATCGGTACCCCACAATGGGAGTTTAACCGCTCATGCTGACGAATGAACTCCAAGGAAATTGTATGTAAAATTCACACTAAGGAAAACCAGGCCTTTTACATTGTATAATGGCCTATTTATAGACCCTAGGAAACCCTAGAAACCCTAAAACCCTAATCACGGCCATAGGTTAGTTTCCCACTTCAATTAGGAGACTTGGAGTCGCAATTAAATTGTCCAACGCGCCTGCCGAGTTAAGTGCAGCCCGAGTGCGCACGTTCGCAAGGTGTGGGCGATAGTGCGCCCAGCGCACATTCACAGGATGTGGGCGCTCGTGCGCCCAGCGCACGTTCGCAAGGTTTGGGCGATCGTTCGCCAGCACAGTAAGGTTGCTTCTTTGCCTTTTTAGTCCAATTCCAACGGAGCTCATGTAATTGACCTGAAACACAAAACAAAACAAAATCAAGCAAAAAGCAACCCTAAGGGATTAATATATGCAAGTTAAAGGGCTTGAATGTGCAACATTCAACGCTTATCACTAACCCCTAAGAATGTACAAACACATGCATCTTTATCCCATGCTTTTCAAGAGTTATTATAAAACCCATTATTTTTGTCTTAAGTTGAGGGTTTTATTCGTACATCTTAATTGATCTTACTGTGGGCTTCATCTTAGAAAATGGAGAATTGGGTTGGGAATTAGGTGATAAGATTGCCATGGTGGATGGAGATTAAGATTAGTAGGATGGGAACTGCTTTATATGTCAAAGAGCATAGGGTGCACGTACAGTTTACTTCGAGTAGAATTCTTCATGTTTATTTTCTTTATCCCCATCTTAAGATTAGTAGGATCTAAAATTCTAGACACTAGAATAAAAAATATTCCTAGTACTAAGCCCAAATAGATTTCCCATCAAAGATAATAGTAGGGCTGGGTAAGGCCACAAAGTGACAGAAATATGAAAATAAATAAAGAAAAAAGGACATACCAATTAATGATAAATGAATAGTTAAGTGAATCTTATGGCTTTGGAACTTACAAGCTCTGTGAATTATGCAAACAAATAGCTAAAACACCCTCTAGCTAAACAATAAAAGCATACAAGCAAATTCAAGTATTACCATATTCCACATGATCCACATTCAATCAAATTACAACAAACCCTTTAGAAACAATCAAACCATACATTGGATAAATACTATCTATCATCTATTTGCACCATTAATTAAGTAGTGTGTATGTTACCTTGTACTACTATTCATCTATCTCATAATGATGAATGTACGACTATTACCTGTACGACTGGCCACTGATGATATCACATTGACTTGGACAGGTGATCGTACCAAATTTGGGTACTTGCAATAGCACGAACCGTTAGGTCATCTAGCGTTGCGCAAGTACCGAGATCGAACCACAGAGAACGAAGTTTTGCTAAAAAGAACTAATATTACTCTTAAATTAAATATATTTTAACCTAGTCCCAAAGTGAGTAGTATTATCAAACATTAAACGTGCAGAAATTAAACTATTCTAAAAACGTAAAGGAATGGATAAAATTAACTAAGGTTAAAGACTAACATCACCCAATATAAAGAGTTAGCCTAAACACAAAACACACACACTTTCCGCCTATCGAGTTAAGCCCTTAAACACACTCTATTGCTATTATTAACACAAGTCAAATCAAATGGTGTGTTTACCGTTAAGGAGCTACAACGAGTATTGATTATTGATAAAATCATCCACTGTATCCTTGGATCACAATGGATATTAAATCAATCATCAATCACTCGTGATGTACCTGGCTTGGAACACAACAAAAGATGACTATCAATGCATCAAAAAACGACAGCCACTTAACTTTTGTCACATAAATTAAATGAACGAGTATGGAAAAATTAAAAGACGGAAAGTAAATGCGTTTAATGTAAAGGCATTAAATAAACTAAGGGTGAGGCTTCATCTTCAACCTTAGTTGAAGAGTTTAGCCACCCATGTAACAATAAAGCAAGGAAAGAGTAAAAGGGTGCATTAAAATAAATTAAAGTAAAGGATTACAATTAAACAGGGCAGAGCAGGGCGTACAATGGCAAAATGCTCTTAAAAATCGCCCAAAAAGAAAAGCTCCCTGAAAAATTGTACTAAGGCACCTATTTATAGGAAACTAGTGTGCTGACAGGTCACGGGCCTGCGTTCAAATGCAGGTTGTGCGTTCGAACGCACTGATGCATGCGTTCGAATGTACACTCCACGTTCGACCGCAAATAACTACCACGGCGCATAGCTGGAAGCGATGGACTCCTAGGGCCGGCTAGGGCAACAGCGCGAGACGCGGGCTAACTAGACCTGCATTCGACCGTGTGCCTCTGCGTGCAACCGCAGTTGCGTTCGAATACAGAAAGTGCGTTTAAATGCACTGCAGGAACTCCTTCACTTCACTTGGTCCATTTTGCTCCTTTTTGGCCATGTTTTGATGTAAGGACCTGCACATCACAAAATACTAAAAACACATAAAATTGTTAGATATTAACAATGCTAAAGGTCTAACAAAAATAAATAAGGGGGTGTGAATAAGCACTTAACAGCACTTATCAAATACCCCAAACTTATATTTTGCTAGTCCCTTAGCAAAACAAAATGAAAGACATAATTAAACATAGGTTCGCTTTCTTGGGAGAACGGTTGCATTTAGCATATGCAACAAGCCTTTTAAACCTCTAGGAATTTCCTAGAGGACGAGTGAAGTCTCGTGAGGGTTTTCCAAGAGTGATACCCACAAACATTGCACAAACATTTTATTTTCAACAATGCAACAATATAACAATTATGGTTTTATTCATGAGCAAACTTAACCAAACAAACACTATCTTCACAATTTTCAGGGAATTATCAATCAAGCTACAAACATGGCATTATGAGACATCACACTGATCAATTCTGGTGAAAGTGAACTTCAACACATAATTATGGGATTTCAACACTAATCTTAGTCATGCATGCTTTGACACTCAAAATTCATTAGACTACCCATTGGACACAATAACTAAGGTTTATTTCAATTTTTTTTTTTTATTGCTTAGCTCCTTTAAGCTGTCTAGTTGACCCATGTATCAAGCTTTAAGTCAATGACTCCCAAACCAAAAGGTTTTAGGACATTAGGTGTAAAGACACCCCTAAGGACCTACTAACTCGAGTCAAAAAGGCTACGAAGCTCTGCAAATCAAGTCTAACTTCTCACTTTTTTACGCAACACTCAATGCTTAATGAGGCACGAGATCCGGTTACTCGGTGGAAAGTTCAAAATGATCAACATTCTTTTTTTTTGGTAATCAAGTGATGGACGTGATTGGCCAGGTGGTGTCGGCCTTAGATCTCGATAGGGTTGCATGGCAGCCAGTTGAAGGGACTAGATGCTCTTTGAAGGATTTCTATAGCCATCACTCGGAGAGTTTCGATGGGAAAGGTAATTACATCAGCGCTGAGAATTGGTTGAATGATATGGAGGAGTTGTTAGCCATGACTAGATGTACTAATGAGCAGAATGTGGCTTATACTGGTTATAAGCTAACTGAATAAGCTAAATGTTGGTGGTAGTATAAGAAGGCGGTGCTTGTCACAATTAGGGATTCGAAATTGCCATTACTTGGGACACTTTTAAGCATGAGTTCCATTAGCATTTCTTTCCCTGAGTCGTACAGGAGGCGAAGGCACGAGAGTTTCTGGAATTGGTTCAAGGAGGAATGTCGGTAATTGAGTATGCCGCGAAGTTTCTGTAACTATCGCGTTTCAGCATGTATTTCATTCCAAATGAGGAGAAGAAGGCAAAGAAGTTTAAGCAAGGTCTGAACTCTCGTATTCGGATTATGATGAGTTGCTTCGACATCCGAGATTTCTCTCAGTTGGTGGATCGGGCTTTGATCTACGAAGAAAGCTTGAAGGAGAATGTGGTTGAGTACGCGAATCAGAAGAGGAGGGCTCAAGGACCTAGTACTTCGGTAGTGGGAGCCAGGCCTGCTAAGAGAATGGAAGTGGGGAGTTTTCCACCTTAGAGGTCAAAAGGACGTACCTCTGGTAACCCTCCAGCTCCGTCATAGAAGAGTCAAATACTGGAGTTGTGTAGGAAGTATAAACGAGTTCACTAGGGACCCTATAGAATGGCAACCGGGACTTGATACCAGTGGGGCCAGTTCGGTCACTTCAGCAAGGACTGTGTGGGCAAATGTAACGCCCCGAGAATTAATTAACTGGTAATTAATTCCACGGTTTGTCTCCCAGCCTTGTTCCACTCCAAACAAGACCTCCGGGACCTATACTCCTCAAAAACAGAGGATACTAAGCAGCGAAAGTAACAAAGTACTATAAACATTAATCAGTATAACCAGAGCATCTAACCAAAGATTATCAAAGCAGTGGAAATCATACTATATAATCAGTACAAGGGATCCATTATAAACCTTAATATGCAAGCAAGCATGCATTAAGCCCTAATGTCTACAACTTAACTCAAAAGTACTAGTTACCATGAGTACCCGCTTAAGCTTGTAGTAAGTCCTCAAGCATCTCCTGGATCAAATCCTCCACAAGAACCGGATGTTGCATGGTATCCACTATCTATAACAGCATAATCGTACATATGGATAAAAAAGGAAAACAATACAAGGGTAAGTCCAACAACTTAGTGAGTGAAAATCCATATGACGTACCCGTCATTAATTTATGGATTCTTTTATTTATAAAATACATGCAACATTATGAGATGAGAGTTATCATGCAGGTGATATATATAATATAATATATGCTTATAATCATGAGTAACAGTAATAGTTTAACAGTATGGTCTACCAGAGATATTACCCCTTCTCAATAGGGTTGACGCTGTCCCGAATGACCTATAGTACAATGTTGATGCCCTAGCCATTGCACGAAACATACCGTACGTAATACTAGCGGCACGACCGAGTTCAACCTCGGGTGGCCCACACTGCTAATGACATCCGTCCTATAGTAACCATCCATTGGGAATGGCTGCATCATTGGTCACGAATCATTGGATCCAAAGCCCCCACACACGTACACATTGACCATAAAACTAACCTGTATAGTAAGCCCATGGCCATTATACCGCACATACCGGTATACCATGTCAAACGATACAATTAGTCTTATCAGTATTTTACATGCACAGTTTTACAAGTCTCATGATTATCTTGTTAACAGACACACGTTTTCACAAAAGAGAGTTATCTGTAGTTCCAAAATGTATTTCATGAGAGTTACAGAATATGTATGTTTGATATATATAAAATAAATATGCAATGCAGGAAAAGTAACAACAAAGCATCCATTTGAGTTTGTACTCACCCAAGCCATAAAGTTCCTCCATGTAATTCCCTTGAGGCTCCATAACCTCGAATACTGAGAAAAGACCTATCATCAGTTCTATTTCTACTAAAGCACAACTTCCATCGGCTAAACTCTCCATCGGGTCACAAGACCGTATGTCCGCTCCGATGTCTTTCAGGGAGAACCTCATTTTCTCTCTAATGTCCACCTATTCTCCGACTCCTAAGGCCAACAAAGGCTCCCTAAGGCCTCCTAACACAGATCGAAACCTCCATGCAAAGAAACAACGCTAAGCTTAACAAAATGCTAGCCTAAGCAAGATTAAAGTATAATTAAGCTAACAACTACAACTAGCAACATAGAACTATAATCGAGCAGTATAATGACGTATTTAAAAAGCTAAGGAACCAAGCGTTACCTCCTTGAAGCGAAACCTCGAGAGTTCCTCCTCCGGCAACACCGAAATACTCACGAAACCTCACAAACACTCACAAAATGGCCTACAGGCAGCCTAGGAGTGAAGAGAGGGGTATAGGGGCGGAATAGGTGTGAAATGGGCGAGGGGTTGAGGGGGTATTTATAGGGCCAAAAAGTAGCAGACGTCTGGTACCTTTCCACAGTGGTCCAAAGGCTGTTTCGTATGACCAAGTATTACCCAGTGGATTTTGTGAATAGTGCCGCGTATGTCTGCCACTTTGGTGTACGTCTGTTGTACTATTCACAGAGTACGATTGTACTATCTATCATAGCGTACATCTGATGGGGGACCACCGTACGTTCGTGCTAAAGGACAACAACGTACATCCGGTGTTTCAGCGTATGTTCGCACTAAAAGACAAGAGCGTACATCCGCCAACCCTAGCGTACGTCCACACTAAAAGATAAACCAGAAGACAAATTCCCAAAATACCCTTCTAACTGATCCTAGTGACCCAAAGTCCAAATTAACCCTTTAACTAAGCTACTTAAGCTTAGTTAAATATTCGGGTCACTACAACAAAGGAGGAGCCCAAAAACCTTTGGTGCCGACTCGAGTTTACGCGCTTATTCCAGGAGAGTCAGAAAGAGGATTGGAAGTAGTGACAAGTATTGTCCCTATACTTGGATTTGAAGCTTCAATTTTGTTTGATTCAAAGTCTATCCACTCTTTCGTATCTATTATGTTCCTAAGACTGTTTAGGCTTGTATTACGAACTTTGAAACTTGGTCTAGTTGTAACTACTCTTGTAGGGAAAACTGTGCTCTATAAGCGTGTAGTTTACGGATGCCCTATTAGCATCTGTGGAAGAGTACTTCCTACAAACTTAGTTGTTCTCCCTATGATTAGTTACGACGTTATTCTCGGAATGGATTGGCTGGTGAAGCATTTGGCAATTACGCTTAGGCCATGGGGAGAAGGAGAAGGAGAAGTGGCGTACGTTGGATCACAAGTGAGGTCTTTACCTCCTACTATTTCGGCTATTCGGGCCAAGAAGCTTATTCTCGGAAGAGAACAAGCATTTTTGGCATTTGTCATTGCTCTAGCGAAGGAGGAGAAGAAGGACCTACAAGACATTCCTGTGATGCGAGAATATCCAAATGTCTTTTCAACAAACTACTATGCATTGCCACCACAGAGGGAGGTGGAGTTTGGGATTGAGTGCTTCCCAGGAACTGATCGTACCAAATTTAGTACTCGCAATAGAACGAATCGTGATTCGTATAGCGTTTGCACAAGTACGATATCGTATCCACAGAGAATCGGGTTTGCAAAAGTTAATTCTATGCCTAAACTAATAATATCTTAACCTAGTTCCAAATAATAAACAAGTGGCGTGCATAAAGATAAACTAAACTAAAATACTTAAAAACAAATAAATTAAAAACACTAAGGTCTAGAATCCACCTCACCACATTAATGAACATATAATCATGCTTAGTTCATACTTCTAAAACAACTATGCTACTAGGCATACTCTGAGCACTAACACTTTGTTCATACTTCCGTCTATCGATAAAGCATATATGCATATCATATTGTTATTACAAAATCTTGTCGATCTAATCGATGCATACACTGTTTAAAAAGTCACAACGGATATTGGTCCAAGGACGAATCATCCGATGTACCTCCGGTTGCAACGAATGTTGACGTTTAACGATTTGTAAACAACAATCAACACAATTTTGTCACTAAACTGAATCGAAACGAATATACATAAAATTAAACGACAAGTTAAGCATGAAACTAAGCATAACAACATGAAGATAAATAAATGATGAGGCTTCATCTTCAACCTTAGTTGAAGATTTAGCCTCTCATGAAAATAAGAGACAAATTAAAAGCAAAATAAAACATTAAATAAATAAATGACAATTTAGGAGGGCTACACAATGAAGAACAGAGGGTTGGTGGCCCTAGAGGCGCCTTTCAAAACGTGAGGCTATGAAATATACAACATGTTCTATTTATAGACAAAATTAGGTATGCCGCCAGGTCAAGGGTGCGCTCGATCACAGGTTCTGCGCTCGATCGTAAGCCCGTATATGTTCGATCGCGAGGTGTGCGATCGATCGCAAATAACTGCTTTGAAATCCCACGGCACAAGCAAGTTAGCGATGGCGGCTAGGGCGACGCGGGGAACATGGACTAACGAGGCATGCACTCGACTCACCTCTCCGGCTTAAGCGCAATAGTAGGGACTCCAAATCTTCACTTTAAGTCCTTTTTTCACCCTTTAACCCGCATTTTCATAACAAGGACCTACAGCACAACAAAACACTAAAATTAACTAAAACAATAGATATTAACCAAACTAAAAGCCTAACGAATATAAATTAAGGGGTCCTAATAAACACTAATTGACACTTATCAAATACCCCCAAACTTATATTTTCCTAGTCCCTTAGCAAAACAAAATGAAAAACACAATTAAAACATATGTCCGATTTCGTGGGAGAACGGTTGCATTTAGCATATGCAATAAGCCTTTTAAACCCCTAGGAATTCCCTAGAGGACGAGTAAAGTCTCGTGAGTGTTTTCCAGGAATGATACCCATAAACATTGTACAATCATTTTATTCTCAACAATGCAATAATATAAAAATCATGGTTCTTATTCATGAGCAAACTTAACCAAACAAACACCATCTTTACAATTTTTCAGGGAATTATCAATTAAGCTACTAACATAGCATTATGAGACATCACACGAATCAATTCTAGTGAAAGTGAAATTAACACATAATTATGGGACTTTAAAAACTAATCTTAATCATGCATGCTTCGATACTCAGAATTCATTAGACTACCCATTGGACAAAATAACCAAGGTTTATTTATTACAAAAAAATTTTGTGCTTAGCTCCCTTAAGCTTTCTAATTGACCCATGTATCAAGCGTTAAGTCAATGACTCCTAAACCAGATGGTTTTAGGGCATTAGGTGTAAAAAAACACCCTTAAGGACCTACTAACTTGAGCCAAAAAGGATACGAAGCTAAGTTAACCATGTTTAACTTCTCACTTTTTTACGCGAACGCTCAATGCTTAATGAGGTATAAGGTCCAGTTACTAGGTGCAAAACTCAAAATGATCATCATTTTTTTTTTAAACAAGGTTGTCTTTCCAATGGGCTATCCAATTGCATCCAAGCTTACAAAACCAACATGACTAAACTTAGAATTTATAAGCCACAAACTATGTGTCAATGTGCTCGTGAAAATCAAATTGATAATGTAATATCTCATGCTCCCAAAGAAAGTAACACAATTTTAAATTCCCTTAACAAAGTGATCATATGTTCATCAAGTTAAGCTCACAAAAGAAAATAAAACCATAATTTAAAATAAACTGCATAATTGAAAACAAAATGTGCACACATACCCCCAAACTTAAAATTCATAATGTCCACAGTGTGTGGATACAGAAAATACAAAAGTAATACAAGGTGGTTAGAGTACTCGACAAAATCATTGAGGCGGTGCTGAAGAAGCCCCTGGAGCTGGTGGAAATGCCCCTTGTGCAGGTGGCAATCTCACTAAAATGTCCTGCATCATGGCTCGTAGCTCGGACCTATCCTGGTGTGCATCTCTCTGTATATTGGCGATCTGAAATCGCATGTCTTCCAAGGTATCTTGCAAGGTATAAACATCTGCAGCTCTGAGGGTGATCGTCTCTTCATATTCTTCTTCATCTGGCTATTCATCTGCCTCTTCTTCTTGTCCTTCCACCATCTTTGGTTCAGCTGCTATCTCCTTCTCAGCTGGCATCTCATGTATGTCCATAGGCTCTGGCTCTGGTGCGACTTTGGGCATATGGGAACAGCTCAGGTTCCACTGGATTCGGCCGAAGTGTGGATGCTTAATGATTGGCCCATCTGTCGCATTGCCTTTAATGCCCTTCTTTTGAAGCATGTGAGTGATGAGAAAAGGGAATGGCAATCCCCATGTTCTTGTAGGCTCAGCAACTCAGTGGTGCACCCCCTCCCAGAATTTATATATCTGCGTCCAAATGATCTCGGGAATGGAGCACCAATAGCCCTTGTGGAACGAATATAGGGCACTGAGAAACATGTCTCGTCTCTGTGTCTTGTGTCCCAAGGGACACACGTTCTTTTACAGCACGACGTCCACAAACCAGAGCTTGGGAGGTATCTTCGCCTTGCTGGCGGCATTCTTGTGCCTATTTGCATATTGCCCCTCACACATGTCGGAGACGATGTCTTTTATAGTGAGCATGGAGGGGCAGTCAATCCATGGTTCGTCCGCTTCATGTGGCTCATGGTGGCGTTTCAAAACAGCGGCTATGTCGGCTATGGTTACCTCGACGTCTCTATCGTCGATGGAAGAGACAAGGATATCTGGCAGGTTGCAATTGTACTTCAAATTTTCATAAAAGGACCGGACCAGACGTTCATATGTGGTGCAAGCGACTGGTTTGAATAGCCACTTCAAACCACGACGCTTCAATTCTTGTACTGCCCATTTCGTAGCATCATCCTTGGAGAAGTCTTCTTTGATGGCAAATGTGGTCTCCAAGATGAGCTTCCGACTCTCAAAAGGGGCCCTGGCTACCATAGCTTGGGTCCCAGAGGACCGAGAAGCTGAAACTTGCCCTCTAAGCATGCTGGAACTCATTGGGGAATTTTGTCAAACACGTGGTGGGTGACTCTTAAAACAAAGGTTTGAAAAACCCCTCTAAAATCTACCCCAATCCCCTGCAAAAATGGAAGAAACCAACACAGACAAGGAAAAAGCACAATCTGTGGATGGATTGAGCTTTTTGAATACACAAAATCGGGACAAAATTGTGAAATGTGGGAAAAGTTGGGTTTAATGAACAATGGGGAAAAAATGGAAAAATGTAGAAATGGGGGTGATGGGAAGGCTGGCAGTGGTGCCGTGGTGGTATGGAGGTGCTGTGGTGGTGATAGGAGAGTGTTTGGGTGGTGGGGTGGTAGTTCGGAGTGTTTGTGTGAGGTATGAGGAGAGAAAAAGGGAGGAGAAGGTGTACGGCGCATGTGAGAAATGAGGGGGAGAAGGGGAGAAAGTGACCTAAAAAGGGTCACGTGAAGGTTCAAAACAAGTGCGATCAATCGTACCAAGGTGCGTTCGATCACATTCGTGCTGAGTGTGTGTGTGTGTGTGATGTGGGCCTCTGCGCTTGAACACACATGAGTGAGTTCGAACGCAAGCCCGTGTATGCGATTGAGCGTACAGTAGTGGGCTCGATCGCATGGTACAGAAAATTAAAACAAAACACAAAAATCAAACAAACAAACAATTTTATACCAACAACTATACAAACAAAAATAACAAACAAAAAGAACAAGAAATAAAATGACTCAAAAATAAAGTGCGAAAAATAAAAATGAAAAAATAATACCGCACCTTCCCCGCTCATATGAGTGTCCAACCAATCCCTTCCATCCTTTATTCTTAAGAATTAAATATCCCTCTGGAAGGATGTTCCGCCATCTTATGTAGCCTAAAAGCTTGCTTCTAAGATTTCTCTTAGGACCTTGTGTACGTGAATCCTCAAAGATTGCTACATAAGACGGTTCTTCGAGACATTGAAAAGATGAAACTTGTGGTGAATGATATGTCTCGAGAGGGATTGTGACAAGGGAATGAGTTTCAGTACTCACTTCCTTGTCATTAGACGGATTTGGCAGGGGCTCAAATTGCTCAACTTGCTCCTCTTTTTCTTCCTCCTTGTTCACAGCTTTTTCCTCACTAACAAAAGTGGTGGCTTGGACATGCTCATGATAAAAATTGCTGGGGCAATCCTCATCAATCATGTACTGCCCTCTTGCCATCTCCTGACTTTGAAGTTTCTCTGGTTCAATTTTGTTGAATTCAGCAACTAGATGACCGAACTATCCTTCCAACTTTGCAATTGCTTCAGTGTTTGCCACAGTGGAATTTGTGATTTCTTGACAAGGTTGGTTGACTATTTGCATGAATTCCTTAAGTGTGTCTTCCAATAATAGTTCTTGTGACACAAGAATGGTGGGTTGGCCGACTAGTTCCATGAATTCTTTAAGAGTTTCTTCCAAAGAAGATTGCTTAGGAGGATAGTCATGATCGTACCAAATTTAGGTACTCGCAAGAGAACGAACCGTTAGGTCGTATAGCGTTGCGCAAGTACCGAGATCGAACCACAGATAACGGAGTTTTGTAATTAAAAACTAATACGACTCTTTAATTAAATGTATCTTAACCTAGTCCCAAAGAGAATTGATTTCGAACAATGAAAAGTGCAGAAATAAAATTAAAGTGAAAATGTAGGGATAAAAATAACTAAGGTTAAAGATGAACCTCACCCAATAAAGATAAACTTAATACATTAAACACTTATTCTCCGTATTTTAACTTTAAACCCTTCAACACACTCTATTGTGGTAATTGACACAAGTCAAACCGAATAATGTGTTTACCGTTAAGGAGCTACAATGAGTATTGATTATGGATAAAATCATCCACTGTATCCTTGGATCATAGTGGATATTGAATCACAACCAAAAACTCGTTGTGTACCCGGCTTGGAACACATCACAGGATGACTATCAATGTATCAACAACACACAACCATTCAATTATTTGTCACAGAAATTAAATGATGAGTACAGAATTAAATAACGAAAAATAAAGCATAAAATGTAAAAGCAAGAAATATAAACTAAGGGTGAGGCTTCATCTTCAACCTAAGTTGAAGATTTTAGCCACCCATTGAATAACAAAGCATAATTGAATTAAAATAATGCATTAAAAATAACTTTAAAGTAAAAGCTTACAACTAAAAGGGGCGGAGCAATGCAAACAGAAGCAAAATGCTCTCTAAAAATGCCCCCAAAAGAATGTGTGTTCGACCAAATGGCCTAGGGTCCTATTTATAGGCTACAAAATCCTACGAGTGCGTTCGAACGCATGAGGTGCGTTCGAACGTACTGCTGAGTTGTGCGTTCGATCGCACAATGTGCGTTCGACAGCAGAAAACCGTAACGGCGCATGCTGAAGTGATGGACTCCTAGGGCACCCGCGCGAGATGCGGGTTGACGGGGACTGCGATCGACCGTGTCCCTGCGTTCGACCGTGAGTGCATTCGAACGCACCAAGTGCGGTCGAACGCACTTGGCAGGGGTCCAATTCTTCACTTAGTGTCTTTTTGCTCTCTTGTGGCCAACTTTTGTTGTAAAGACCTGCACAACTCAAAACACTAAAAATACAAAAATAATTAGAAATTAACAAAGCTAAAGGCCTAACAAATATAAGTTAAAGGGGTCAAATATACACAATTTGACACTGATCAAGTCATATGATGGATGGGAAGAAAATTGGTTGTCGAATTGCGGATAATCAGGATGGTGCAGTTCGTCAACTTGGGGAGCATAATTTTCCGTAGCATGAGCAAGCCATGAAAAATCAGAATGGGTGCTCCGGTTTAGGTTATAAAAATTTGAATTTGATTCAAACCATAAACTGGAGAAACTGGTGTTCATCTGCTCATGCAAAAAATTGAAAAAATTGTCCCCAATGTGGACAATCACCTAAACTATGGTAAGGGTTGGAGCAGTGTGAACATGGTTCATGTGGGTGAAAATTGGTTGGATTTGGCATCCTGCAACTAGGGGAAACATCAAAATAATCGAACGGAAGGCTCATGCTTCACCCAAACAGTTTAAAATATCCCACATGAAACAGTAATCATAATACAAAAATAAAATAAAATAAACAAAAACTATCAAAAATAAACTAAACAATAAATAACAAAACAATAAACTAATTAAACAATTAAAAACAAACTAACCAAAACTAACACCAGCAAATAAACAAATAAAAACAGGCAGAATAAAATAAACAATTAAAAGAAAAACTAACAAGTAAACAAACAAAAAAAAATCAAAAATTAAAACTTAGCTGCCTCGGGTATGTTGGAGCTGACTGCTGAGATGCGCTCGAGCGCAGGTACCATGCGATCGAGCGTACGCATAAAAATGTAGCAGTTTGCTGCATGTGCACTCGATCGCACAGGCGCACTGCCATCTGGTCAGTCAAGGTGCGCTCGCCCGCCACTGCACGCTATCGGGTGTAGGCACGCGAACAATGTTGTAGGGTGCAAATGCGCTCGATCGCAACAGAGGTGCAATCGATCTCAATTATAGAGAGTGATTTTTCTAGAAACCTTAACAAACTACGAAACAGCCAAATAAACCTATACTAATTTTTAAAAAAAAAAAAAAAAAAAAAAAAAAATTCTATACAAAAGTACGAAACAAATAAAATAATTGCTGAAATTAAAATAATTAGTAGAAAGATAAAATTAATCAAAGCATAAAATCAATTTCAACAAAACAACCGATTCCCCAGCAACGGCGCCAAAATTTGATCGTACCAAATTTAGTACTCGCAATAGAACAAACCGTGGTTCGTATAGCGTTTGCGCAAGTACGATATCGTATCCACAGAGAATCGGGTTTGCAAAAGTTAATTCTATGCCTAAACTAATATTATCTTAACCTAGTTCCAAATAACAAACAAGTGGGTGCATAAAGATAAACTAAACTAAAATACTTAAAAACAAATAAATTAAAAACACTAAGGTCTAGAATCCACCTCACCACATTAATGAACATATAATCATGCTTAGTTCATACTTCTAAAACGACTATGCTACTAGGCATACTCTGAGTACTAACACTTTGTTCATACTTCTGCCTATCAATAATATCCTATTATTATTACAAAATCTTGTCAAACTAATTGATGCATACACTGTTTAAAAAGTCACAATGGATATTGGTCCAAGGACGAATCATCCGATGTACCTCCAGTTGCAACGAATGTTGACGTTTAACGATTTGTAAACAACAATCAACACAATTTTGTCACTAAACTGAATTGAAATGAATATACATAAAATTAAACGACAGGTTAAGCATTAAACTAAGCATAACAACGTGAAGATAAATAAATGGTGAGGCTTCATCTTCAACATTAGTTGAAGATTTAGCCTTTCATGAAAATAAGAGACAAATTAAAAGCAAAATAAAACATTAAATAAATAAATGATAATTTAGGAGGGCTACACAGTGAAGAACAGAGGGTTGGTGGCCCTAGAGGCGCCTCCCAAAATGTGAGGCTACGAAATATACAACATGTTCTATTTATAGACAAAATTAGGTATGTTGCCAGGTCAAGAGTGCGCTCGATCACAAGTTTTGCGCTCGATCGTAGGCCTGTATGCGTTCGATCACGAGGTGTGCGATCGATCACAAATAACTGCTCTGAAATCCCACGGTGCAAGCAAGTTAGCTATGGCGGCTAGGGCGGCGCGGGGAACATGGGCTGACGAGACATGCGCTCGATCGCACCAAGTGCGCTCGAGCGCACTAGCAGGGACTCCAAATCTTCACTTTAAGTCCTTTTTCACTCTTTAACCCGCATTTTCATAACAAGGACCTACAGCACAACAAAACACTAAAATTAACTAAAACAATATATATTAACAAAACTAAGAGCTTAACGAATATAAATTAAGGGGTCCCAATAAACACTAATTGGCACTTATCAGGCACTAATCATATATCGAAGGCACTGTATAGGATGGTGCCATCAGAGTTAAAAGAGCTAAAGGAACAACTCTAAGAGCTTCTGGATAAAGGATTTATCCGCCCTAATTCATTACGGTGGGGAGCGCCGGTGTTGTTTGTGAAGAAGGACGGGTCAATGAGGATGTGCATCGACTGCTGCGAGTTGAACAAGGTGATGATCAAGAATAGATACCTTTGCCAAGGAATGACGATCTGCTGGATCAGTTGCAAGGAGCACGCGTGTTCTCTAAGATCGATTTGTGCTCAGGCTATCACCAAGTGAGGTGAAGGAAGAGGACATTCTTAAGACGGCCTTCAGGACTCGTTATGGACATTACAAACTCCTAGGTATGTCTTTCAGACTAATTAATGCACCAACTGTCATCATGGACACGATGAATAGAGTCTTTCATGACTATCTAGATCAGTTCACCGTGGTCTTTATTGATGACATTTTGATCTACTCAAAGACGTCGGAGGAGCACCTACTGAAGGCATTAGAGAGACTTTAGAGAGAGTAGCTCGATGCTAACCTCGAGAAGTGCGAGTTTTGGCTGGATAGTGTGTCTTTCCTTGGGCATGTGATTTTTGGAGAAGGTGTAGCAGTTGACACGGAGAAGATTCCATTTGTGGTTGTTGATTGTCTCACAAAGAGCGCTCACTTCATTCCGATGAAGGTTAAGGATTTGATGATAAGTTGGCTATACTATATGTTCATAAAATAATCCTGATTACTTGGGGTACCATCAATGATTGTTTCGGACAGAGACTCTCGTTTCACCTCAAGATTTTGGCAGAGTTTGCAAAAGGACATGGGGACAAAGTGAAAGTTTAGTATTTTTTTCATCCGCAGACAAATGGTCAGTCAAAGCAAACTAACCAGATTCTGGAAGACATGTTACGGGCTTGCGTGTGACGATCCTGATGGGCAAATCAATTAACTAGTAATTGATCCTATGGCTCGCCTCATAGCCTTGTCCTTCGCGGAACAAGACTCAGGGATTTCAACCTTTCTCATCGTAACAAGGAAGCTGCAATGGAAGACTTTACTAAGATTATAGGAATAAGAGATAATAAATGAAACATCACTTGACATGCACCAGAGAAAATATAACAACATCATCACATAGATAACCATTAAATGTACTGGTCATCAAACCATCATCAAGTAGGGGGTACAAACCATAATAAACATTGTTTTCTCAAAAGATCAAAGGATCAGAGCTTAGATCTAAGCTTAAGCAAGACTAAAGAGATCAAAATCTCAATCATATCTGCATGAGCAGTCCCTCCATCTTCTTACATGGTTCTTAGCCAGATAGGGTCCATATCCTCAAAAATGACCCGAATCAAATCCTGTGCAATCACCCAAGTCAACTCCAATGGCATCCTCTCCTAGGGCAGCTAAACCATGCAAATATTTGTAATGATGGGGGAAAACATAAATAAAAGGAGTAAGTCTAAGACTTAGTGATTTTTAACACAAATAATATCCATACCAGTTTAGTAATGAACTCAAATGTTTTTATAAAATAGATGACAGTTCCATCATGACAGTTTATATTATGAGATTATGAGTGATATATATATATGATACAAAGTAACAGTCATAGTTTAATAATATGGTCTACCCGAGATATTATCCATTCTCAATAGGATTGGCACTGTCCTGAGGGACCTGTAGTACAATGCTGGTGCCTCAGCCATTACACGCTACCGTACATAACACTAGTGGCATGACTGAGTTCGACCTCGAGTGGCCTACACTACTAATGATGTATGTCCTGTAGTGACCGCCAGTTAAGGCTGCACCGGCCACAAACAACCATTGGATCCAAGGCCTATATAATTCACACATTTGACTATAAAGCTAACATGTATAGTAAGCACATGGTCGTTATACCGCATGTACCGGTGTACCATGTCATATGATGCAAATTATCTTGTCTGTATTTTACATGCATTTTCTTTTTACAAGTCTCACTTTATTAACATTTTTAGCACAACATTTTATTAAAATGTTAGAGTTCATGTGCAACAAGTATAAACTGTGAGAGTTGTAAATATGCATGTTTTCTTGGTATACAAAATAGACATGCAGTGCATGAAAAAATAACATTGAGCATTATGTGAGTTAAAACTCACTTGGGTCGAATAACATCTCAGAGTAATCCAACTGATCTAGGTTCTCCAAATTTGGAAAAAACCTTTTATTAGTCCTACTTCAACTAAAACAATTCTAGAGTAAAGAAAACAGGAGCTATGAGACGGTTGGTAAAAATGAAGTTTCCCTGTCACACTCTGACCATACGTTCGGGCTTAGGCCGTACGTCCACTGTAACACTTTGAGCCGTACGTCTGGCCTTGAAACTGTACGTCTGCTCTGAGGTTTTCAGGGAAAACCTCATTTTTTCTCCACTGTCTGCCTATTCTCAGACTCCTAGGGTTATTAAAGACTCCTTAAAAGGCCTCCTAACTCAGAATATAACCTCCATGTAACGTAATAACGCTAAGTTAACAAAACGCTAACCTAAAAAAGACTCAAAACATAAAGCTACACAAGACAACAATCGAACAGCATAACGACATACTAAAAAGCCAGGTAATTGAGTGTTACCTCCTTGAAGCGAAACCTCAAGAGTTCCTCCTAATACAGCATCGAAACACTTACGAAACCTCACAAACACTCATAAAATAGTCTACTGACAGCCTCGGGGTGAAGAGAAGCGTGAAAAATGGAGGGGTATGGGGTATTTATAGCTAATGGGCTCTATCAACTCCTAAGAAAAGTAGCGGACGTCCGCCCAACCCTAGCGTATGTCTGACACTTTTGCACAGCGGTCCAAAGGGTGTCTCGTACATGCAGGTATTAACCAAGGAGTATTCCAAAAAGTAGCATACGTCCATGTGGTCCCGTGTGCGTCCACTGTACTATTTACAAAGCGTACATTCGATGGTCCCCCATCGCACGTCCGCACTAAAAACAATAGCATACGTCCGCGTTATAGTCCAAATTGCCCTTTAAGTGGTTTTAGTGACCCAAAGCCCAATTCATCTCCTTAACTATGCTACTTATGCCTAGTTAATTATTTGGGTCACTACATTGTGTGTTTAGATTTTAAGCTTAGTTGGGTCCAATACCTACATTTGATTGAGTTCGCCTACAACAACAACTATTAGGCGACTATTGGAATGCTATCTTATGAAGCACTTTATGGACGAAAGGTTTAGTCACCCTTGTATTGGGACAGCGTCGGTGAGAGACAGACATTAGGGCCAAAATTGATTTAGGACACTTGCAACAAGGTACTCATCATTAGAGAAAGGATGAGTGCAGTTCAGAGTCGGCAGAAGAGTTATGCTGATAACCAGAGGCTATCGTTGGAGTTCGAAGTGGAAGATCGTGTATTTCTCAAGATATCACCCATGAGGGGAGTGATGCGATTTTGAAAGAAGGAAAAGCTCAGCCCTCGATTTATTAGACCATTTGAGATCACCCAGAGAGTAGGGAGATTGGCGTATAAAGTCACCTTATCCCCAGATTTGGTCGGGACACATGATGTTTTCCACGTGTCGATGTTAAGGAAGCACATCATTAATCCTAATGTGATTGTGGAATACGAGTCATCGGGAATCTAGGAGGGATTGACCTACGTCGAAGAGCCGGTGAAGATCGTGGACAAAAAAGAGCAAGTGCTACGTACCAAGACGATTCCTATCGTTAAAGTACTGTGGCGTAACCATGGTGTCAAGGAAGTATCGTGGGAGGCAAAGCAAGACATGTGGAGTTGTTATCCGCATTTGTTTAAATAATTGTGTATGATTATTTTCTTTAAAGATTAAACTTGGACAGTATGCCTATTTCTATTTTGGGTAATGGAATAGTTGACTAAGAAATAGTTGTTTTTCTCTACAGGATTATGGCACCTATACAGATTGACTCAAATTGGATGTGGACCTACTCGTTTTGTGAGTTGATGGACCTAGGGGTTGAGATTAATGATGATTGGTATAGCATTGGCAACATTGAGTACGACGCACTCAATGCTTTACGAGATGATTTTTCGCAATTGTTTGAGGACAATGTAGTGCCAGTTGATGGATGAGAGGAGATAACCTAAGAACCTACTAAGCATGATACCGACGATACTACGAACGAAAGGTAACATTCTACTCCTCTTTGGGTGCTATTCTTTTAGTATTTTGATGACAAAATTTTTATAAGGAGGGAAGATTGTAATGACCCAAATAATTAACTAAGCTTAGGTAGCTTAGTTAGAGGGTTAATTTGGGCTTTGGATTACAAAGGACACAAGATGAGTAATTTGGACTTTTGGACCGAATGTACGCTAGGTCTAGCAGATGTACACTTTTGTCTTTAGTGCGGATGTATGCGGGGGGGACCACCACACGTACTCTCTGTAAATAGTACAAAGACGTACGTGGACCACATGGACGTACGCTACTTTATGGTTGACCCTTTGGTTAATACCTAAATGTATGAAGCACCCTTTAGACCACTGTGTAAATAGTACTTGACGTATGCTACGGTTGGCAGACATCCGCTGTTCTGGAAAGTTGGTAGAACCCCTCAGCTATAAATATCCCTCACCCAAACAGCCCCCAGGCTCTGCGAAAATCCTTCCTTTGTGAGTGTGTTGTGAGTTTGTGAGTTTTCAAAGCTAACGAATAGGAGATTCTTGAAGTTTTGCTTGTGACTTTTCGGAGCTAACGAAGAAGAGATTCTTGAAGTTTCGTTTCAAGAAGGTAACGACGCTAAACCTAGTTCGTTTTTACATCGTTATGCTGCTTAAATGTTGTCTTGTGTTGTTAATTGTAGCTTTAACTTAAGTTATACATTAATCTTATTAGGACTGGCATTGTTTTGGTTTAACATGATTTCACTTGTATGGAGGTTTCATTTTGAGTTAGGAGATCTTAAGGAGTATTTTATTTGCCTTAGAAATTGATTTGGGAAAATAAGAGGACGAGTGGACAAAATGGGTTCTCCCTGAAAACATCAAAGCGGACATACGGTCTCGACACCGGATGTACGGTCCGAAGTGTGCCAGGGGACTTTATTTTAACTAGTCATCTAGTAGCCCCTCTTTTATTATTCTAGAATTGTTTTAGTAGAGTTAGGACTAATAGAAGGTTTTCCACAGATTTGGAGAACTCGGATCATTTAGAATACTCGAAGACGTTATACAACCTAGGTGAGTTTTAACTCACATAATGCTCGTTGTTATTTTCCATGCACTACACAACTATTTTGTGTACAAAAAACATGCATATTTACAGCTCTCACAATTTATACTTGTTGCACATGAACTCTAGTATTTTGAGAAAAATGTTGTGCTAAATATGTTAAGAAAATGGGACTTGTAAAATACAAACAAAATAATTTGCATTGTATGACATGATACACCGGTACGTGTGGGATAATGGCCATGAGCTTACTATATATATGTTAACCTTTTAGTAAAATGTGTGTGTTATATGGGCATTGGATCCAATGGTTGTTTTATGACAAGCGCAACCTTAACGGACGGTCATTACAAGACAGATATCATTAGCGGTGTGGGCCACCAGAGATCAGACTTAGTCATGCCACTAGTGTTATGTACGGTAATGTACAATATCAGGAGCACCAGTGTTGTATTTCAGATCCCTCAGGATAGCGTCAATCCTGTTGGGAGGAATAATATCTCGGGTAGACCATACTGTTGAACTATAACTGTCACTCTA
Source organism: Carpinus fangiana (assembly GCA_006937295.1). Taxonomy (NCBI): domain Eukaryota; kingdom Viridiplantae; phylum Streptophyta; class Magnoliopsida; order Fagales; family Betulaceae; genus Carpinus; species Carpinus fangiana. Next base: position 19,475,235 of record CM017326.1, read on the forward strand.
TATCTTATGCATGTATTGTATATTTATACCATATCCATAAGATAAACTATCATGAAAGAACTATTGCTTTATTAAAAGGGTTAAATACCTAATACCTCCCTAGGGTTTCACAACTTTATTTTTTTTTCCCCTAGGGTTTGATTTTTATCACATGAGGTCCCTGTGATTTTAATAAAATACCAAATTGGTCCTTATGTTAGTTGACCGTTAGTTGACTTAACAGAAGTCTATGTGGATGAATAAAAATTTGACACTTGTTATAAATGGTCACGTCATCATTGATGAATGATGACGTGGCCACCTAATTAAATTTTTTATTTAAAAAAAGAAAAAAAAAAAGACAAAGGGAAAGGCGGACCAAGATCTCGGCGGTGGATCTGGGTGCGAGGAAGAGAAGGGAGAGGGAAAATTGGGCCTGCGACGGGAGAGAGATCGTGGTGGCAGAGGAGATCTCGACGGCCCCGGGTGTGGAGCTTGGCGGCGAGGTCCGGTTGGCGTGATTGGGCATAGTGTGTAGGGAGGAGTTGAGATGTGCGACGACGAAGCCCATGCCAGAAGGGTCCAATCTATCACCACTTTTCGAAGAGAGAGAGAGAGAGAGAGAGAGAGAGAGAGAGAGAGAGAGGGTGAACGGGGAAGAGGGAGTGATTGGAGGAGGAGGAGTTGCAGGGGAGGAACTCAGCGTGATCGTGAGGGAACGAGGAGAATAAAGGAGAGAAGAAAAAGGAAGAAGAAAATAAAAAAAAAAGAACAAAAAAAAGTTGCAGAGGGGGTTGTCGTGCAGTGGCCAGGCCAACCCCAAGGTGCCAAGGGTGGTGGTCGAGCCACCCCCAATTTTTTGTCTTTTTAGTCTTTTTCTTTTTTGAATTTTTTTTTTTAAATAAAAAATTTAATTAGGTCGCCACGTCATTAATAATGATGTGGCCACTTATGCCAAGTGTTAAATTTTTATTCGTCTACATGGACTTCCGTTAAGTCAACTAACAGAAGGATTAATTTGATCATTTATCAAAACCACATGGATCTCCTGTGATAAAAATCAAACCCTATGGCGGAAAAAATAAAGTTGTGAAACCCTAGGGAGGTATTAAGTATTTAACCCTTATTAAAAATTAGAGTTCATTATTTGCGTTAATATTCACTAAGTCTTAGACTTACCCCATTTATTTTATGCTTCCCCCATCATTACGAATATCTGCGCGGTTTAATTATCCTAGAAGAGGATATCGTTGGAGCAAACTTGGGTGATTGTGCAGGATTTGATACGAGTCATTTTTTATGACATGGACCCAGTCTGGTTGAAGACATGCACATGATTTGATCCAGGTCACTAAACTGGTTGAAGCCTTAAAATGACCGTTGTGATTTTACACTTTGGTATGGACATCAAATATATAATTGCTTGTAAAATGCTAATCATATATATATTTATTGATAAAGATTATTTTTTTTAATGAAATAAAAAATAAATGCATAATCATTATCCTGAGTAAAAATCCGACAATCTATACAGTTGATAATTAATATACAATTATATATTAAAAAAAAAACCAAAAATAATGCAATGATTTTTTTTTTTTTTTTTTAACATCCTATCATTTAGTTCATATAATTCAAGTATAACATATAATATTATGTTATATACATATTAAAGTGATTAAACATAATAATACATAATAATTTGATTTGTATTATTTGCTTACTTATTTGATTTTGACATTAATAATACTTAATTTATTAAATAATTTATATATGAAAAACTCTTCAAAAATAATTAAATGCCATTAATTATGCTAATTTAATAATTGATTGTTTAAGTTAAAACCGATTCACAAATTATACCTTAAAAAACCGATTTACCACTAAAATAAAAAGGGCTCATGCCATATGGCATAATATTAAAACACTTCTGATAGTGATTCGGCTAATATGTATATATATATATATGATTATTGAATTCAAATTATCAAGTCAAAAGTGAAATATGACATTTAAACATAAATTGTATCTCTTTTCTTTTCTCTACTTTTTGTTACAGTACCAACAAATACTTTCCACTTCTCTTGGAACCTTTGGAACATGACTTCCTCCTTATTTTTGTGATTCATCAAACCAATCTTACTTTTCGAATCGGCTGGGACCACGCCTAATAAAATGGGGTCAATAGTTGATGCGACGTGATTTAGTGGGCTACAACGAATAACAACAAATACGCAGCGGATAGATAATTCTAGATCTTGATTCTACCAAAGATCTGAGAACTCTTTTTGAAAATTTATATACTCTATAGTATTTTGAAGGAAAATAGATGAATAAACTTAACTCTGAGTATTCTCGTTAATAAAATTCAATAATAAACAACAACTTCATTCTCAAGGCTCTAAGCGTCTATTTATAGCCCCAAGACTCCTAGTTCTAAGATAACAATTAAATAAAGTCACTTTAAAAGTCTACGAAAGAAAACTAAACCAAATAAAAGATTAATAAATAAACCCAATTCAAATAAAAGATTGAAAGATAAGATAAAATAAAATACTAACAAATAAACTTAATTCAAATAAAAGACTAAAAGATAAGATAGGCAGTCTTGATCTACATCAATGGTTCGAATCTTCCTTCTCCCTCTTGTGCATAAATTTAAAAAGAAAAAAAAAAGACCAATCTTACTTTTATTCTCGTATAAATAGGAGGATATTAGTAATATATTTACAAGGCTTTCTTCAGAGTAATAATTCATTATTCGGCTAAGAATTACATTGATTGATGGATGTGAAGGACCATGCCATAGGATTCAACATTACTATTGTTCAAGAGCAAACGAAGATGAATCAATTTCCACAACCCAATAATTCATAGCTTAATCTTCTCATTTCATTAACTAAATTATAAAGTAATGTATTTTGAAACAAATTTTAAAGTAGTTATGCAAGATGAAGACATATGTGTTCTATGTAAATTAACTCTTTCTCTATCTTTTTTTTTTTTTTTTGCTATGTCATGTTTACATAATTTATGTTTTTTCTTTTTCTATTTAGAAAATTCAATAAAATTTCCCAATAATTTAGATATTAAATTTATTTTATAATATAATAAAATTAGATTAGCTTCAGTGGAATGGGATTTAGAGATCTTGTGAGCTTTAAGACTGCCCTTTTGGCGAAACAGGGATGGCGGCTCTTGAAATCTCCAAACAGTCTAGTGGCAAGGATAATCAAAGCAAAGTATTTTCCAAATGGCTCATTTTTAAAGGCAAAATTAGGCTCTAAGCCTTCTTTTGCATGGAGGAGTATCTACGGAGCTCGGGATCTTCTTAAGGCGGGGTTATTTTGGCGGATTGGGAACGGGAAAGATGTGTGTATATGGGGTGATAGCTGGATTCCCCAACACTCAACTTACCGTATTTTTTCTAACCCAAGGGACATGGATCCAAATACAAAAGTGGAAGCACTGATTAATTGGGAAAGGGGCTGGTGGAATCAGGAGCTACTTGATACGCTATTCACAGAAGAAGAAAGTTATGCAATAAAGAAAATCCCCATAAGCCAGACTAATCAACCGGACAATCTGATCTGGAGATGTACAAACTCAGGAGTGTTTTCGGTGAAGAGCGCCTATCATTTGGCGAAGGAGTTGGAGGGTCAAATGGCACCAGAAGGTTCAAGGCAGTCTAAAGAGAGCGTGATCTGGAAGCAACTGTGGAGTGCCCAAGTCCCAAACGCAGCAAAGAATTTTTTCTAGAGAGCTTGCCACAACTTGTTACCCACAAAAGACAATTTACTGCGCCGAAAGGTGGTTGATGACCCAAACTGCCCTATATGCAAGCGAGAGCTTGAAACTATTATACATGCATTATGGAGTTGCCCGGCAGCTACTGATGTGTGGGGTTGCAGTAAGATGGTGTTCCAAAAATGCAACTATGACGGTACTGATTTCTTGACACTAGCCGAATTATTTTCATTAAAATGTGAAAAGGAGAATTGGGTCTTGTTTATACAATTAGCTCGTCAGATTTGGATGAGAAGAAATAAGTGGGTCCATGATGGCATCTTCATTGACCCAAATATAATATTGAAGGAGACGGTGAGTTTTATGGAAGAATTCAAAGAGGTAAACCAGATGCAGACCCGCGAATAGAGCGAATAACAGTGTGGAAATAAAATGGAAGGCTCCTCCCCCAGGCTGGAGCAAGGCAAACAAGGATGCGTCCCTAGACAAAACCGGGGGCAAAATGGGGATAGGAGTTGTTGTAAGAGATGATAAGGGGTCTGTGATTGCTGCTGTAAGCAAAACAAGGCAGGGTTTCTTTGAACCAGTTATGGGAGAGGCGATTGCACTGTACCAGGAAGCAGTTATATGCAAGGAGTTGGGCATCCAAAAAGTTTGGCTGGAAGGTGATGCAAAAATCATAGTTGATGCCTTGCATTCAGATGAAAGGAGTTTGAGCCACTATGGACATTTGGTGGAGGATACGAAGTGCATTTTGAAGAATTTTCTAAGCTGGAAGTGTGGCTTTGTTCACCGCGAAGCAAATGAGGCGGCCCATAGACTTGCGAAGGCATCAACCATTCATATCAGTGATAGGATGTGGACTAATCATATCCCAGATTGTATCAATGATATTATTTTGATGGAGCGGATTGCTCAATCATTGTGATTATTGTTGGAGACTTTGTTCTCCATATGTGATCTTTTTTCATCAATGAAAATTTCATCTATTTTCTCAAAAAAAAAAAAAAAATTATAGTGATATATAACACCAAAAACCAAGCACGTGCATTGCACCTGCTATCCCTATTATTATATATTATAAAACTTGGAATAAGATTTTTGACAAAAATATTCTTTAAAATTGGCCCCAAGGGGAGAGGCTATTCCTCCATTGTCAACAATTTCAAAAAAATTAAAGTATTAGTCACTTAAAACTTGTCTCATCAACTAGTGTAAAGTTGGTAAAAAATTTTGTGGAAGAATTACATTTCTCATGCCGAATAGATTTTAATTTGTTCCTTTTATTTTTGTAAGTGATTTGTTCATGTTTTGTTCGTTAAGAATGGAACTTTAAATTGGATTAGAAGTTGAGTTCGATTCATTTATTTTACCAAATGGATGGCTTGCAATGAGAAATAAAGCTTTTAAAGCAAATAAAAGTTTTTTCTTTTTATCTTTTTAGAAGAAAGCCTTATTTTTAAGTTTTTTTTAAAAGTACATTTTGACTAATTTTAAAATAAAAAAGTAAAAAAAAAAAAAAAAAATTGTTTACTAAACAAACCCCTCTAATATAATCCCAAATATACATTATTTTTGAAAAAAAAGAGCTTCATTTTTAAGTTTGTTCTAAAAGTACATTTTGATTATTTTTAAAATAAAAAAAGTTAGAGCATTCATAATAAAAGAGTCAAATGATACTTTTATTTAAAATGACTATTCAGATTTGTAAAAAATTGCTATATGTAGTGGCACTTTTTTCGGGGGCCATTTTATTTTTTTTATTGTTTCTCTCACTTATTTTCTCTTTTTCCAATATTTTTTCCTTCTATTTCTCTTTCATATCTATTTTTTTCCAAAATTTTTTCCTACTAATTTTCTTTGCACATTTCTTTTTTTCAAAAAGTTGGAAAATAGGATATTTAAGAAAAAATAAAATCCTTATAAAAAAATTTTTAAAAATAATATTTAAATAATATAGATAAAAATATAACTAATATGATGTACAATGTGTTTAAAAATTTATTAGTTAAACTAAATAAAGTGAGTTTTGATAAGTAATTTTGTATAAAAATTTGGCTCATTCACTAGAAATGCCCTTAAAAACAAACTTTTAAATTTTTGTTTAGTTGTAACACAATTCTAAACACACTCATAGCATTTTTTTTTTAAATTCAATAATAATTATCATGAGATTAAAGTGTAAGCAATTTTTTTAATGTGGAACAATACAAATTTCGCTTTTGGGGAGCTGCTGAAAGATGAAAGTTGCCTCACCTATTTTCACTAACAATAATTGCATACAGTCTATTTTTCTTCTTTCTCTTCCCTCTGTCATTCAACATAGAAAATAGAAAATCACAATCAAAATCGTCTGTTGGTTTTTTTTACTTTCTCCCACCTTTTTCTCTCCAACCAAAAGCACCTGGCCCTAATTCCTACTCTATCCCCCTCCGATCCTCTCTCTCTCTCTCTCTCTCTTGCCTATTGTTTGGCTATCTTCGTCCATGGACTCCGAGGACGATATGCACGATGCCAATGACGTCGAGTCCGTCGAAGACGACTTCTACAGTGGCGAGACAGAGGATACCCCCATGGACTACTACTGCAGCGACTACGATCACAATAATGACGAAGACGCCGAGGACGAGGACGATGACGACGCCGATTTCGACTTCGTCGAAGACGATATGGATGATTCCGCTGATATCGCGTCTCGGCGGCCTGAGGTTAATCCAATTCTCATTCTGGATTTTCTGTTTGTTCATTTAAAGTTTGCTACTTTCAATGAATAGTGATGTATTGTCGGGATTCTGTGCCGTTTTGTTGCTGAGATAGTTTGGGAAATGGAATGTTATTCATCAAAAAAAAAAAAAAAAAAAAAAAGTTTGGGAAATGGAAGGAAAGTTTGATCCTTTGGTCATGGGATTGTTGTTGTTTGACCCATTTTTATGGCTAAGGTAATATTAGTTTCCTTAAGTAAACTGAAGGAAGAGCAAGGAAAATCTGATATTTGAATCCGATGTGTTATGTTTGTTGAGGGTTCCCAAATAATGAAATACTCGGCTCAACTAGGAAAATGGAAGAAGTAAAAAGTAAAACTATTTGGCAACTAGATTCTTTGGGCGTGGTTGGGTGAAGGCTTAATCAGAGAAGAACTAAGTGCAGATAAAAGTATGGGAATTGAAAGGGGAATTGGCTATTAAAGTATTAATGAATTGTGTATATTGTGCAGTGGTAGAACAAAATGATTATGCTCAACTGAGCTTAATACCTAGGAGTTTATGGTTTCTGGTAAAATTGATTGATTCTGTAAGAAAATTATAATTCTTTTGACACTCTGATAAGTATCATTTGGGTCCCGGGTCCTAGGAGAAAGAAATCCCTAGTCAGTTGAGCCTAATGCAGCTAATGTGGTTATAGTTATCTTAGAGCTCTGGTTGGCTGTTGAGAAAACTAAGAAAAAGAGAGGACGAGGGAATTGGTTGTTGAATATTATATTATGTGTATTTCTAATCTACCAAATATTTGTTTTTTGATAAGTAATGAAAATTTTACTAAAAGTGTACAGCATCCCTAAGTACACAAGTAGTATACAAAGGAAAGCACTTAACACAGGCACCAAAAACCCACAAAACACCAAACCCACAAAACATCAACAACTCTCAAACGCAAGACCCACACAAAGTGCTCAATGCTAAAAAATGCGAGCCTTGCCTTTCCCTTGCATTGTGGATGCGCCCATAGAATCATAATTTATGGAGCATCCTTAGGAACAAGCACCCGTAAACTCCTGTGAACTATCCTCTTCAATGTCTATCACGATAGCCACACTCTAATTCTTGTTCCCCTCACACGAAAGTCTCACCACCGGTCCCATATTCTTTCAAGAAAAAAGATCCCAATCCAACAGAGAGACGGGAAAGAAAACACCCAGAGGGGAAAAAAGATCCTCATCATCCCCAACATCCCTCAAAGCCATCGGTGACGATGAAGCAAAACTTGACGGTGGTTTGATAACACCTCCCTTATCCTTCCCTAGAGGAGAGTGATCAACTAGCTTTTTTTGAGAGCCAACCAAACCCAGTTCAGGCAAATCACCACAAGCCACCACAGATAAATAGGAGTTGAGAAACCCCCGCCTTAAAAGACCCTTTGCTGGTGGGGATTTCCTTACGGCATCTCTCACGATCTCTAGACCGTGGGTACCCTTTGATGAAGTTTGGGCAACAATATGGAGAAACGACGAGGACACATCAGGCAGGGCACCAACAGTGGCAGAGGCAAGATGTTGGTTTAGGGGGGACTTAAGATTTTTTTTTTTTGCTTTGTTTCAGCCTCACTTATGGGTATCTAGTAGTTTGGATAAATTTGAATGGGTTTAATGTTGTAACATGTTAGAACTTTTCATTCCACTCAAGTGTCATAGGTAGTTTTGGGTGATTGGAGACGTGGTTGAATGATATATGTGTAGCTTAGTCTTGGCTCCTCAAGGGGCTGGGCTCAATGGTTGGACAACCTGGGACTTTGAGTATGCTCCTCAAGGTCTTAGGTTTGAAACTCACTTAGTGCAAACTGCTTTTTGGGGCTATTGGACTGGGGTTTGCCCCTTGAATTAACTGAAGTGCACTTGCAGGAAACTCCTTGTTGAGGGCCTGTGCACCCCTGGAATTAGTCGGAGCAAAACTCTGGACATCCGGTGCCAAATAAAAAAAAAAAGATCAATTAGTGTTATATGGTTGCTAATCCTTGAAGATCTTTTGACAATCCCGAAAATCTTTGAGAGTGGGGTTTTGGTAATGTGATAAGGCTTGGTTGCTATGAATATCAAATTTTCTAATTGATTTGTCTAAGCAATTAGAATGGAGGGTGGAAGTTGTTCCCCCTTCTACGTTTCATTTCAAGTTTGCGACTTTTAATAGGGATTTTTAGCTCATGTTCTTTGGCTTCAAGGTCTTGTTCTCATTTAAATGACTATTGAAGATAAATATTTTGTTAGTGTGATAAGTGGTGATTGTGGATTCAAGTCTTGCTTTGTTTTACAAACTTGACTATTGTGAATTTCTTTTTTTTTTATAAGTCAGTAGAATTGTAAAAAAAAGCGCAAATTTATAGGGGCGCAACCCAATTATACAGGGAGTATAACTAAGAGCACCTAAGTGCACCCACAAAAACCAAGCTCACTAAGAGCACCCACAAAAACCAAAAGAAACACCCAAACAATGCAACACCCTACCCAAAGGCAAACCCACAAAACCCCAACAAACCCCACAGGATCACCCCCACATCCCTAACGAATCACCCCCACACCAGAGGTAAAGAAAAATGTTTCCCTTGCGCAGCAGAAGGCATTCGCTTCTCAGAAAACGTAGGAGCATCCTCTAACACCGAAGGGAAAGAAAAATGTTTCCCTTGCGCAACAGAAGGCAGCCGCTTCTCCGGAGGGGGATGAACATCCTTGAAAAGCCCACCACCCAGATCCGGATCCATCTTTGGCACCTCAGAAGACCCCGACGAAACCTCCCTTGGATAGCTCAACTCAGAAGACCCTGGCGCTTGCACAACTTCCTCCTCAGGTGGCGACGAGAACCCAGGTCTAAGAAAACTGCGCCGGAGCATTCTCTTTGCCGGAGTGAAAACAGCGCCCTTACTTGACAGATCTATCTTCGACGAAACCTCCCCTGAATAGCTTGACTCAGAAGACCCCGGTGCCTTCACAGCTTTCTCCTCAGTCGGCAACGAGAACCCATGTCTAAGAAAACCGTGCTGAATCATACTCTTCGCCGAAGAAAAAACGGCGCCCTTACCTGACGAAACTGCCGCCTCATCAGAACCTACCGTTCTAGAACCCATAATCTTGTTGTCACCCCCCGAGATAACCAGCACCGCTTACTCCGTCTTCTTCGATGATGTCTCCCCCTTATTTGGATCAGAATCCGGATCCCACTCACCACCACCATTAGGCTTAACCCGAGAGACAGCATAGGAAAGACCTCTCGTTGTCAAATGCTTACGCCTTCCCCTTAAAATAAGCCCTTACCTTAGCTAGGAACTCCATCGCCAGAGACCTCAACGCCTCCGTCTAGACAAATCCGCCACTCATAGGAGGAACTCTCCCCAAATCAGAGTTGACCTCCATAGTATCCTGAGTCTCCACGAGAGACGACTTTACTCCTCCCGGGGGTGCGACAAGAACATCCGCAAAGGCAGGCGGGCTTCCGGCCACTCCGGCGTTGACAATTGGGACCGCCGGCAGAACCTTCGCTACTAGTTGTGTGATCAGAAGACGGAGCTCGTCCACGAATCTTTGCCAGCCCCAACCTCTGCGGCCCTTAGGAAGCCTAATGACCCCTTTCCGAGCACCCTCAACGAAAACAGCCGCCTCTAAGAAATACCCAACTATGTTACTTCCCATTCGGATCTTCACAACCCTCACCTCATCACTGAAAGATCTTGCAAAAACCTCCTTCCTCTGGGTCTCAAGCGCCTCCTCCACCGCATTCGCTAGCCAATCCGAGCACTTGATCCCCAGAAAGATGAACCCACCGAAACCTTTTCTCTTCTCCTCCAAACGAAGTATCGATTTGCCCGTATTCGCCGAAAAGGAGAATGTTTTGGCTTCCACTAAAAACCGACACTCCATCTTACGCTTAGCCAGGACCTCCCCCAAACCAAATGCCGATCTCTAGCGGGACGCGTCCATATGCCCCACCGCTAGAGAGACGAACCCCTGATTGTCACCACTGATGAGCAGCAATGAAATCCTTCGCCGGAAAGATGAGCGAAGGAAGATGAGGGAGATACTAATGATTTTGCAAATTTGCCGAAGACAACGAGATCTAGGCGAGTTTTGAAAAATTTTGAAAACTTTTGAAAAAAACCCTTGATTTTCCTATTGTGAATTTCAAAGCTAGGTAGGGTGTTTTGGTCTCATAGCAAAATAAGTTTCCTTCTGATGCTTGTTAATCCTTTGGATCTGATGCATGTGTCATGTAATGGAGGATTTAATTAGACAAAGGAAACCAAGTTGTGCAAAATTTGTTTCTCTTGTCTATAGGGATACAAAGCACTTTTTATTTTCCCATGCATTTTAATGTTGTAAAATCCTTGTTAATTCTGGTCACCTTCTCTTTTTCGCTCTTTCTCTCTCCACATTCCTTCCTTTCTACAATGCTCATTTGGTTTATGAGATACTGGAGTAAGAAGGAGAAAAAGAGAGTAGAAACGAGAAATTATATTAGCTCATGCTTTAAATTGAAAAATCAATTCAATTGTGTCTTGCATGATTACTAGGTGAGTTTGGGTTTGCCAATGGATAAAAAAATTTAGCACAAAATATAAACTTCAACTCTTCAAAAACTATCTTGTCTGATTACTAGTTGAGGATTTGGATCTAGAATAGCCTGCTTGGCTGAAATGATCTAGCCCAATAGGGAAATCCAAATTCATTTGACCTTTTGATACAATTAAATATACTTGAACCATAGAGTACTTACTCTTGGTGGCATGGAAAGATATGAGTTTAGATCTTTGATTGGGGGAGATGGTTGAGTTGATTGAAGTGTCAGATTGCTTATCCATTGTACAGGTTTTCCCAAAAAGTGATTTTGGAAAAAAGAGATTTTGTCAAGTAAATGGGTCCACAATTGATCTTCGCAATGGGTCACTGAACAACCACTTTCAACTTAAGTGGGTAGGTTTCCACCTTAAAATTACTTTTTGAAGTAAAAAAGGCACAAACAAAATACCTACTCATTTTGGATCATGAACTATGTACTTAGGATGTAAACAGACATGACGTTCCATCTTCTCTAAAGTAGGTATATGATGTGGGTGGCCAGAGAGGGCTAATTTTGATACCTGAGGGTTAAATAGGTACGGGATGGAGTCGATTCACCACCAAGCTAAGTAAGGTGGAGGCCTTCTTCGATGCTAGGGTTGATATTACCATTGGAGTGTTATGTTCGCTGCCTGGAGTTTCCTCTTCAGTGGAGAAGCGTGGGCACAAACTGTTGTTTGTGGAGGTGGTGCGAATGGTGGAGTGCTCATCTGAGTCAAAGAAGGAATGAAAGGTGTGCAATGGGGATCCGGTGGGTAAGGACTCCTCTATTGCGGAAGGGGTGATGGATTAGAGTTGCTCTAATTGTGGGCTGGAATTTTGCATGTTTGGCACTGCAAACGAGGAAGTGAGGGTTGTTTTGGGGGTTTTTCCCATTCGGGTTCTTGGGTTTGTTTTTTGGGTCTTTGTTTGGGTCCCTTTGTATACGTCTTGTATATTTAGAGGCGCTTTGCGCTGTTAGGGTTTGAGTTGGTGTTCTATTACTTTGTAATTTTGTGCCCTTTGGGTTTTTTGGAATACAACATTACTTATCCAAAAAAAAGGTTTGCAGAGTGGAAAGCATGGACCACTTTGGGCCTGGAAGGGAATTATTGTAAACTTTAAACAAGAAATGGACTGGGTTTTGGAGACATTTTTAGCAAGGATTGTGGAGCTCGAGCCTTTTAAGTGGTCCAGGCTTAAGTCCTAAGAAGGGTAAGAAGGGCAATATGCCCATTGTGTGCAAGAATGGTAAGAGGTTACGAGTCTTTAAGCTTAAGCCCAAACTGGACACCTATCTTCAAGAGGGCTTCTTGTCTGGGGTCATAAAGGGTTCCTGGGTCTACACCCGGGTCGAAGAGGGATGATCCACATACGCCTTCACTGGAGGCTCCTTTGTCAGTTGTTAGGTCTCTGGAGGAGTTGTCGCTGGAGGGGGGATGATTTGGTAATCATGTTTGGTGTTTTCCCGTCCGATGGGGTTGCTTCGAGTAGTTCGAAGATGGATGAGCACACCGATGTTCTCAGTTTTGTTTTGCCGGAGCTTTGTGAGCCGGTAGGTAGTGGGCCCAAAGCGTATGTTGAGGTAGAAGGGGTTCGACTTGATGGTGGAGCTTTGTCGAGTCAGTGCACATTGTTGGGTCCTGGGATTTTGTCGGCAACCAGGCCCCAAGCCTTCAAAATTTTACAATCGTAAGTCCAAGGACAATAGATTCTCAAAGATGGATGTTAGCTTGATTGTCGAGGCTATGTTGGTGATCTATGCTTTGCTGGCTCAGTCCTTGGTCTTCGGTCTAAGATCTCATCTCTCTTTGCTGTTTGCCAAGATGTAGGCAAGTCTTTGCTGGAGGTTGCCCATAAATCTGAGATTGCTAATGTTGTTGTCAGAAAACCCTCTCCAGCAAAGGGTCTTCTACAGTGAGGGTTTCTCATGCCGAGTGCCTTTGTTGGGGCTCAGGCGTCAATTGTATTGAATACGCCTCAAGAGAGGGTTCCTCATATTATATAGAGATTGTATAGCTAATTAGAAGGCTGTATCTCAGCGATAACAGCAATCTAGAAGAACAAATAAGGCAACTAAAATCCACCTATTAATTACAAGATACTATAGCTATAATACAAAAACGTGCCATAACTAGAAAGACTAATTATGGCTAGGTATATATGTCGTATCTGACTGACATCCCCCCTCAAATTGATGCTGGTCAATAAAAAAACATCAATTTGCCCACAAGAAATTGATGACACTGTTGTGTCATGGCTTTCGTGAATACGTTAGCTATCTGTAGATCAGTGAAAACATGAGGAAGAGATATAACACAAGTGTCCAAGGCTTCCTGAATAGAATGACAGTCTACCTCAATATGCTTTGTACATTCATGGTAAATAGGATTAGCAGCTATTTGAATGACACTAGTATTATCAGCATGAAGAGGAGTAGAATTAGATTGAGAAAAACCAAGCTCAGCCAGAAGCCCACGAAGCTAGACAATCTTAGAACAAGTAGTAGACATTGCTCAGTATTCGGATTCAGTAGAGGATTTAGAAACACGAGCTTGTTTCTTACTCTTCCAAGATATCAAAGAATCACTAAGAAACATGCACCAACCCGTGACAAACCATGGAGTATCAGAACTTCTTGCCCAATCTGCATCATTATAAGCAACAAGGCAAAGAGGAGAGCCAATTGGAAAGAATAACTCACGGCCAGGTGACCCCTGAAGATATTGAATGATATGGTGGATAGCAGATAAATGAAGTTGGCGTGGAGTTTGCATAAACTGGCTAACCCCAGCTTTTTGAACATGAACTGTCACACTTCATAGACATCTTGATTGTTGATTGTTATCTATTAGATAAATTGTAGTCAAAGTGTGCATTGAGACGCGTTTTTGGGTTAGCAAGTGATTTAATAGTTCCGGCGACGATGTAAGGATGGAGTGGCGGTTTACGGTGGAAGCTAAAACCTTCTTGTTCTCAACGAAGGATTCTAAATTTCGTTTGGAAGAAAGAAGGAAGGGTTTCGTTGGGCTTATTCTGGTGAGCCATCGTTGTGCGTCGTGGTTGGCTGCTACGGTGGAAGAGGTGTCTTTGTCCAAGGGGAAAGATGAGTTCGCCCAGAGCTTTTGTGAGGAAAGGAAGTCTCTGTCGGTGAGCAGGGGGAGTAATAAAGCTGGGAGGTTCCTAGAGGTGGTGGCTCGGTTGGACGGAGACAGGAAAGGTGTAATCTGGATCCCTGAGGCTCGCTCGGGGCGGGGTTGGCGAAGGTTCGTGATTGAACTCCGTTTGTTGCTGGCTGGGCTGGGGAGTTCGATTGGGTCGTCGGAGTGTTCCATTAAACATGGTGAAGGGTTTTCGGGGTCGCATGTCCTTTCGGCGGAGTTGGAGGGCCGATCTCGAGTTGAGATGGAAAACGGCGGGGTTGAACAAAGGATTGTCGAGGACTATAAAAGGTCCATGCGAGAGCGGCTGGGTATGAGTTGTTACAGTCGAAGCCCCGTCTCGAGTCGCCGCAGTGTTTAGATATTCTACAGATGTCGTCGCAAGATGCGGCAGGAATCGGCGGGGAGGATTTGTGACGCGCGGTGGACTGTTTTGACTTGGAAGCTCCGGTGAAGGCGGCTGGCTCGGCGAAGAAGAAACCTATCTTTGCAAAGAGATGTGTCGAGTATCTTTTAGGGTGTTTTTCGGGCTTGGGACGAGTCATTGGGCTTGGGCCGGGTCATTGCTGGAGTGTTGGAAGTCCTATTGGAGGGACTCGATGGGATGCCATTTAGGAAACGAGTCCAGTTGGTTTTAAAAGGCATTCTTGGGCATAAACCAGCTGGACGCCTACAGGGCTTTCGCAGGCCCACCCTTAAGTTGAGGTTGGCTCGTAAGCCTTTCGGGTTTGGACGATGCAAGTTCAACTGTGACTCTTCGTCGTGTGTCTGCCGCTGTCGAGCGGAGACGTCATCGCAGGAGTCCCAAGCTCGCCGGGATATGCATGGGTTTCCTGATTTGGTGTGTGTTAGTGGGTATACTGATGAAGGGTCTGATAAACCCTTCTCTGTCGACTCGCCGGTGTGCGACCGTGGGTTTATCGGTGAATGGTCCTCTAAATCATTCTCTGTTGACATTTCGGTGACCTCTGAGGGGGCTGGTGCCGGGGTGGAGGATTTGGGTGTAGGGGTGGAGGATTTTGTTGATTCGCCGGTTACGGAGGCTTTTCATGTCAAAGCTGCCGGTGATGGGTTTGGGGCCGGTGGTGGGATTGGTGCCAGTGATGGGTTTGCCGATGTAGCAAAGCGCAGGGATCATGAGTTGGGTTTGGTGCAGGCGAGCCCTTCTTGCAGGGATCATGAGCCTTCCTATGGGGTGGAGGTGGACTTGCCGATGCCTCCTTTGGTCTCTGATGCGGGTTTGGAGTCGATGGAGGTTGGGTCTGGTTCAGTGCCGCCGTTGGGTTTGGTTCCCGAGTTGGGTGTGGTGGGTAGCCTTGCTTTGGGCCCCGTTACCTCTGGGTCTGATTTGGCTTCTGAGGTGCCGGATTCTGCTCGCACTACTGGGTTGGTTTCGAGGCCTGTGACGTCGGCAGAGTCTTCAACCATTACCTCGCGATCCTTGGGCTTTGGTCTGTCCAAATCGCAAATTTGGCTACTTGAGTGGATTAAGGATTGGTTAAAGAGCCATGAAGAGGTTAAGGATGAAGATCATTCGGTGTTCTTGAAGGACATGGAGGAGGATTTTCGGTTGATTAACTTGTTTGCTCGCGAGGAAGGGAGGTTGATGGTAGATGAGGAGGATATCCGCTGGATTTGCATGGTTGCATGCGAGGAGGGGCGGTGGGAGGTCGATGAGGAGGAGGATGATCGTAAGATTGCTTGGATGAAAGAAAATAAAGAGAAGATTAGGTTATCGACTAAGTGGCCTGGGCCGGGGGGCAAGATTATTATCTTGTAGGGATGGGGCTGTTGTGGGAGTTTATTTTGGGTGCTCCTTGTGAGCATTGGGGGTTCTTGTTTATTTGGGGCTTCTTGTCGCTTTCTTTTATTCTGTGTTGTGCACCTTTTTAGGTGCGCTCCTGTGTAATTGGTTGCGCCCCCAATTGGGTTTTTGATATATAACTCATTACTTATCAAAAAAAAAAAAAACTGGCTAACCTGTTGGACAGCGAAGGATATATCAGGCCAAGTAATAGTCCTACAAATTGTCGGAACATAGTAGGATCAGAAAAAAGATCACCCTCCTCACTTCGATATTTCACATTGACCTCCATAGGGGTATCCACGGAAGAAGAATCCCTGAAGACTAGCCAGGCTAATCAAGTCCTGGGTATATTTGTGTTGATTCAAGAATATACTTGAAGAGTCGATGTGCACCTCCAACTCCAAAAAATACGTAAGAGGACCAAGGTCTTTCATATGAAAAGAAGCCTGAAGATTCTGATTGAGATGGACAATCAAGTTGGAGTCAGTGCCAGTAATGACAATATCATCTACATACACAAGTAAAAGAACGAGACTAGTCGGAGTCTTGCAAAGAAACAAAGAGGAGTCATATTGGCTTTGAAGCGAAGCAGAGTAGACTTGAATTTTTCAAACCATGCCCAAGGGGCCTATTTTAAGCCATAGAGAGACTGCTTTAACTGACACACAGCGGAAGACGGAGAAGAAAACAAACTCGGAGGAGTCATGTAAATATTCTCTTTGAGATCACCATGAAGAAAAGCATTTTTGACGACCATCTGGTGAAGTGGCCAGCCTTGGGAGACGGCAATAGAAATAACCGTATGCACTCTAGTCATCTTCGCCACCGGAGCAAATGTCTCCTCATAGTCCACACCATGTTCTTGCCTGTTCCCAAGAGCAACTAATCGTGTCTTATACCGGTCCAGAGTCCCATCAGAGCGAAGCTTAATTGAGTAAACCCATTTACAACCGATGGCTTTAACATTAGAGGGGCAAGGAACCATGTCTCATGTATGATTGCCTTGGAGAGCCTAAAGTTCCTCATCCATTGCTTTTTGCCAACATTCATGTTTAACAGCCTCGGAAAAACATGTAGGGATGGAAATAGAAGACAAAGTAGCATTAAAAGAAGTGTGGGAAAAACCATACCAATCAGGAGGACGTGATACTCGGGCAGATCATCGAGGACTAGACTTAGGAACTGTCTCAGACGGCGAGTCAATCTAAGGAGAAGTTGTCGAAATAGTTTCAGATGAAGGGTCAGTCTTGGGAAGGGGCAAAGTCGGTAGACGTCGAGTATACACCATTCTAGGTTTGAGCCGTTCAGGCAGAGGAGGCAATTCATCAAAACAAGGTAGAATACGAATCTCAGGTAATGACTCAACATGTGTAGAAAAGAAACATTGATTCTCAAAGAAAACAACATTACGAGATATACAAAATTTGTTAGAACAAGGATCATAGCAAACATAACCTTTGTGAGAAATACTATAACCCATAAAGGCACATTTAGCAGACTGAGTAGAAAGTTTGTGACGTTCATGAGGAGGTAAATAAACAGAACAAACACATCCAAAAGTATGTAGATTAAGATAGCTAGGATGTTGAAGATACAAACGATAATAAGGAGAATCAAAATGCAAGACCTGAGAGGGCAGTTTATTAATTAAGTAAACTGCAGTAGATAATACCTCAACCCAGAATTCAGAAGGAACAAAGGACTCAAGCAATAAGGTGCGAACAACGTCCAAGAGATGTCGATTCTTTCGTTCTGCCACCCCATTTTGCTGAGGGAAATAAGGACAAGAGCGCTGAGAGACAATTCCTTTGTAGTGTAAGAAATCATGAAGCTCGTGGGACATGTATTCTTCACCAGAATCAGACCTCAAAATCTTAGTACCTGTAGAAAATTGGGTCTCAAGATATGCTACAAAGGTTTGAAAAACAGACAAGACCTCAAATTTGGACCGAAGAAAATGAACCCAAGTATACCACCTAAAATCATCAATGAATGTCACAAAATATTTATATTGAGCATGAAAAATAACGTGAGAAATGCCCCATACATTACTCTGCATAATATCAAAACATTTTTCAGCACGACTACCATGAGAAGAGAACGAAAGAGTCTTACTCTTACCAAATTTGCATATAGAACAGCCAAATGAAAATTTTCTAGAAACTTGTTCTTTTTTTTTTTTTTTTTGATAAGTCAGAAAAAATAATAATTATTTGAGAAAACCAGAGTGTTCAGTGGATGGGATGAGGAAGAATATGCTCTCTATGCTACACTCGTGGGTGTTGGCCCATCACTGTATTGAAGTCTCGACTCTAGAAGAATTCTTGAATATGTACTCTTTGTATATTCCGTAGGGGTTTTCTTTGTATATTCTTTGTATAAGAGCTGCGCCCCTCTGCGCTTTCTTTATAATATTCACATTACTTATATAAAAAAAAAAAAACCAGAATTTAATATATGAGACAAAACAACAGAGTTTGGATGACCCAAACGTTTGTATTATACTTCATTCTGAGTGTTAACTATCTCACAAGCCAAAGATAAAACAACTAGGAATTGAAAAGTGTAGTGGAAATAGTTTGCCAACTTTAGGCCCCTTCACGAGTATCTTCCCTGACACCTGATCCTGCACAAGACAACCATCATGAGAGAAATGGACATCATATTTTCAACTAATTGGCCAATTGAAATAAGACTATTAGAAAGTTTAGGAGATACATAAACATCTATGAATGAAGGATTGATATCCTCTACTTCATTAATAGCTAAATGACTCCCATTAGTTACTTGAATATGGGATGAACCATGATATGGATGAACATTGCAAAGAGTATCAGATGATTGGATGCAGCAGAATCAATAAGTCAAGACTTATATGAAGTAGTACCATTACCTTGGAGCCCTAAGGCGGAAAAGGCTAACGTAATCATTTGTTGGACCATTTCAAGAGTAAGAACAGATGATTTGGCCGCAGAGGAAGAAGCTGAGGATATCACTGGAGCAGAAGAGGTGTTCACTGTTGCCTGATAGGTGGTAGCTTGACGATTCTGAGGCCGAGTGAGACATTCTTTGAAAAAGTGGCCCTGTTTCTTACAATAGTTGCAAGATTTCTTTGCACAATTGGTGACAATATGACCATACTCCTTGCAGTTGAAACATTGAATCTTGCGCATATCCTTACCCTTCCCTTTCCCGTAGGCTGCATAGGCTACTGGATTCAGGTTGGAATCTTGCTGGAACGTAGCCTATGTGAGAAGACGCTGCTCCTCGCGAAGTAATTCTCCTAAACAAACATCCAAAGATGGAGAGGGATCCCGGTTCATCAAATTTGAGCGAGTAACCTCAAATTCAGGGCACAATTTCATCATAAATTGTTCTCTCTTACTTTTCTCATGAACAGCCTGAACAACAGAGAGAGATGCAACAAGTACCTTCGCATTAACCATATCAGAAAATTCTCCCTACACATTTTGAAAACAAGAAAAATACTCCAGAATGGAGAGATTGCCTTGAGTGTAACTAGCAATCTCATATTCCAACTGAAAACGGCGTGCGTTATTGTCCTGGTGATAAACCTTCTGCAAATACTCCCACATGGTCTTCGTAGTCTTATAGGGCCTTAGATTGAGCACAATAAGAGGATCAACTGACCCTAAGATCCTGGACATTACACGTGCATCCTTGACTCTCCACTTAGCCAACTCCTTAGGCTTCGTAGGAGCTGGAGTACTCTCGTCAATATGGCCCCATAACTCATTTCCCATAACAAACAATTGAAACTAATTCCCAGGCAGAATAATTTTTTCTAGTAAAATGGACCCCAAAAGACTCGCTAGAAGACATGATGAAATTAAAAAAATCAAAAATTATAAAACCTGATAAGGAGTAATAGGCCCACCAGATCTGTTGGACAGCAAGCCCAAGTCCACACAAGTCAAACAACACCAAACAGCAACCAGCAATGCCCCAGAATAGCAAGCCAAACAGCAACCAAGGCCAAGCCAAGCAAGCCCAAGTCTATGCAAGCCAAACAGCAGTCAGCAACCTAAGAACCAACAATTACCAGTCCACAAACTCAGTCCACAAGCCCAGTCCGCAAGCCACAAGGTCATGCTCACCACACCATGCCAGAACCTACAGCAGCTACACCACGCTCACCGCACCACACCAAAATAGAATCAGCCACACCAGAACCTGCCGACAGCGCCAAATCACAGACAAGCCAGATCGCCGACAGCACTACAGATTGCTGGAAACACTCCAAGTTTGCATAGAACCTGCCGACAACCACCATAGATTGCCGGGAACGCTCCAAGACTGCACAGAACCTGCCGGCAACCACCACAGACCTTGCCGACAGCCACCAAGGATTCTCCACAACCTCCAAAGTGTGCCGACGGCCACTAATCTATGCAAACTGCCGATACCCTCAATAGAAACTGCCGAATAACAGTTTTTTTTTTGATAAGTCAGTAGAATTTATATCGAAAAGCGCAAATTTAAAGGGGGCGCCACCCAATTATACAAAAAGTATAACTAAGAGCGCTTAAATGCACCCAAAAGAAGACCCAAGCTCACAAAGAGCACCCACAAGACCAAAAGCAACCACCCAAAGCAGCACCCTACAAATAACCCACAAAAACAATCCAAACAACCCCTGCAAACCCAACACAACCCCTACAAACCCCACAAAATCTACCCAAAAACCTCATAACTGTAACCCCGAAAATTTCCCTCGCCTAGCCTCAACAGACCCCCAGGCTTGCCGCAATAGAAAGAGCCAAACTTCGAACCACATTCTCCCTGTTTTCGTCCCGTATCCCTGCAAGCTTTGCCTTCAACTTCAGGAGCTCCATAGAACATACCGGAGAAGGAGCAACCTCGTTCTTCCTCCGAGTTCCCACCTCAAAACAATCAATAACGGCGAGCAAGTCATGGTTCCGAGTACCATCCCTCAACCACCCAAGAAACCAAGCTTGAGCTTCAGTCAGACCATGGACCGAAAGCTGAGCCTTGGGAACGGGCAGAACAGTGGCAAAAGACACGGACCCTTCGCTGACTTCAACTATACCAGGAAGCTCCGGCAGAACCAAGACCGGAGCAGTCTGGGCGAGCTCCGGTGACAGCAGTTTCGAAACTGCCGAATAGCAGTTTCGAACCCATCCGAATGATTGACAACTCCCCTGAAATTATCGACCGCCACAGAAAAAAACAACCCAACTCAAAAAATCTCAACAATTCCCACGCCTCTCAACAGGTAAACTGTAAACCTAGAACAACCCTAATTTAGATGATTTTGGCTCTGATACCTTGTCAATTGTATTGAATATATCTCATGAGAGGGTTCCTCGTATTATATAGAGTTTGTATAGCTAATTACAAGGCTGTATCTTAGCGATTACAGTAATCTAGAAGAACAAATAAGGCAACTAAAATCCACCTATTACGTACAAGATACTATAGCTATAATACAAAAACATGCCATAACTAGAGAGACTAATTATGGCTAGATATATATGTTGTATCTGACTAACAATAGGTGTTCACTTGAGCTGGGTTTGGTTCGCCACATAATTTGTTTTTTTGATAGGTAATATTAAAGAAGTTTTATGAAAAGTGTAGGCCCCCAAGTATACATGAAGTATACAAAAAGGACAAAAGTAGAAAAAACATAAAAAAAACAAGAGAAAGCACCCGTGAAAACCCTACACCACCAATACACAGAACTACCCAACAAGCTCACAACAAACCCCACAAGCCCACAAGGACCTAAAAGCCTCACACCCGAAACCCATAAGAACACTCAGTGCTACCACAAGTGAGCCTTACCTTTCCCTCGCCGAACGGAAGTATTTGCATTGCCATAGTTAACAAAGTTCTTCAAATTGAACAACTCCATTTGCCTCTAGTTAGGGGTGTAAAGGCGGGCGGTTAAATAACCGCTCGCTAACCGCTTAACTGTTTAACCGCTAACCGTCTTAACCGTTAACCGCTAACCGTTATAACCGCCTAGCGGTTAGCGGTTATTGGGTTTAATAACCGTAACCGCTAACCGCTTTTTATATAATATATTTTGATAATTATAATTATAATAATATTTATATATATAACTTAATCAATTGATCATTAATGATTATATCACATTTTTGTTTTCAATAATTAAATCACAAATTGAGTATTAATAAATTATTAGTATAATTTATATGATTATATCACATGATCAATTGATCATTAAATCATTTGATTATATAATAACAAATTATATATATATATATAATATGACATAACTCATAAGTCATAAGTCTACAAGTTAATCATATGGTTCATATTATTCATGTATAATGATAGTATGATACTTACAATTAAATTAAACAATGTGTTACCTATAACCATAATTGAATCAAAGCATTATTAGATATTTTATACTTAGAAAACATATATCACATTATCTTAGACTCTTAGATCTAAGATAATTTTATTATATTAATATGAATTGTGATTTGTGAGATAATATGATCATATAATTTAAGTATGAGTATGACCATTAAATCATTAGATAATAAGTTCAATTAAAAAAAAAAGAGACTATAAGTAAATATGATAATAATTTAAATCATTAATCATATGATCTAATTTAATGAGATCATATGATTATATAATATCAAAGACATAAGTTTGTAATTGAATAAAATATTTTTGAACCTGTATATATTTATATCTTCTAGCATTTATTTATTCTATATATATATTGTCTATTTTATATTAATAATAATAAGAATGAATTTCACATCAAAACGACGTCAGTTTTGAGAGAAAAGGGCATTAAGATCTTATTCTCTTCTCCTTCCCTATCTCACTCACCCCGTCGGCCATCCCTCTCTACAGGCTCTACCTCTGGACCGTCTCTCTCTCGTCGCCTCTTTCTCTCTGACTCTCTCTATCTCGCAGTTTTAATATTTTATTTGTATCATTTAATGTTTTATTTGAATATTTTTTTATTTTTTTTATATGTTGTGTTGAACTTTTTTTATATGTTTTATTGAACTTTTTTTTATATTTTTTTATATGTTGCGTTGAACTTTGTTTTTATATGCATTTTTTTATTTTTATTTTTTTTAAGTTAACCGGTTATGAACTTATGATTTAATATTTAAGAAATTTTTTTAAAATTTTTTTAAAGTAGGTCAAATATTTTTTATTTTTCAATAGCTCTTTTTATATCAATTTGGCCCAAGAAGACACTAAAAATACAAAAAAAAAAAGAGAGTGAAAAATGCTATAGTGCTTAAAAAAAGCCCAATTTTAAAAAAGCGGTTATAGCGGGCGGTTAACTGTTTTACTAACCGCTATCCGCTAACCACCTAGCGGATGCAGTTAGTGAAATTTAATAACCGCTAAGGTGGTTACGGTTAGCGGTTTTTGCCAATAACTGCTAACCGTAACCGCCTTTACACCCCTACCTTTAGTCTTAGGCCATGCAACCTTAACTTCTTGATGAAAATCCTCTTTGACAGCATCCAATAGCGCCAATGTTGGATTCTCATCTTCGTCATAATCCAACACCCTATCGAGGGGGTCGGGGGAAAAAAACATCCTCTCCCTGGTCCCATGCAACAATCTCCCCAAAATATTTATTTGACGTAAAATTGTTGGATGATAAGTATTCTCTGTCAGGCCTGGTCTCATCGTTGGTATTGGTTAGTTGGGATGATGGGGAGGTTGGGGATTTTCAAACCCTTTGGGTATTTTTCCTCCCGTTACTCCTTTGGAATGGGCTCTTTTTTGTGTTAAGGATATTGGCTGGTGGTGGGGCTGTCGTGTGAGGGGAATGAGGATCAGATTGGGGCTCTCCTAACAGCCATTGGAAAGGATCATGTGCTGGAGGTTAAGGGTGTTTGTTCCAGAGGTAGAAGGGAGCTTCTGAACTTAGAATGCTTCATTAGTTATGAATCTACATGCATGTCCTCAAGGTGTGGGAAAGACAAGATTCACGTTTTTTTTAGCATTGAGCGTTGTGTGTGGGTCGGGTTTGAGGGTTTTTGATGTTTTGTGGGTTTTTGGTGTTTTGTGGGTTTTGGTGTTTTGTGGGTTTTTGGTGTTTTGTGGGTTTTGGTGTTTTGTGGGTTCTTTTTTCTCGCTCTAGTTAGGTGTTCTCCTTTGTTTACTACTGGTGTTACTAGGGGCATCAAAGTTTTCCATTACCTATAAAAAAATGTCTCTTTAGAGCACTGAGCTTCAGATGATGCCTTATTTTCTTGCGTGAAACCATGAAAACAAGTGATGCTGTTTCTGTTATATATGCTTTCACC
This sequence comes from Carpinus fangiana, assembly GCA_006937295.1. NCBI lineage: Eukaryota > Viridiplantae > Streptophyta > Magnoliopsida > Fagales > Betulaceae > Carpinus > Carpinus fangiana. Next base: position 19,499,535 of record CM017326.1, read on the forward strand.
ATATTCACAGTTGTCTGGGTTTTAGCATTTTTGTTCTGTTTCTTCTGAATTTTACCTGTTGTCTTTTCTTTCAGCAAAACTATACCATCTTAAAGGAATCTGATATAAGGCAACATCAAGAGGACGCTATCACAAGAGTGTCCACTGTTCTTTCCATATCTCAAGCTGCTTCAAGCATCTTACTCCGCCACTTTAATTGGTAGACGAATCTCTTTCTCATGCTTCTCGCCTGTAGTTGGGAGTTGTCTCATTTTCCTCATATCTGTTTGTTTTTCAGTTTGTTGAGTTCTTCCCTTCTACAGTAGTATTATTTTACAACTTAATGTGTAAAAGTAAGATGGCTAGAAATTTTAATTTTTGCAACTTTGGGTGCGCCATTTGTATGATTCAGCTCTAGATTTCAATTGTTTCTGGTATTTTTGTATTCTGAAGAAAGTTGGCATTGCAGGAGTGTCAGTAAAGTACATGATGCATGGTTTGCTGACGAAGGTCGAGTCCGTAAAACCGTTGGGTTGCTGGAGGAACCAGTTTTTCAATTTGCTAATGCTAGAGAAGTAAGCTATGAGACATTTCACTGTGAAATTTTGTGCTGACCATGGCTAGACTTTTCCTCTGTATTCTGTTGTCTGTGCATCACTTGTAATGTGCTGATTTTGTCTGCAGCAGCTTACTTGTGGGATTTGTTTTGAAATTATTCCTCGTGATGGTATTAAATCAGCTGCTTGTTGTCATCCTTTTTGTACTGCATGCTGGGCAGGTTTGTACGATAATCCCTTATTTTTGTTGTATTTTTAAACTGAGTTGTTAATCTGCTTCTTCTGATTTTGTTTTGAGTTTGTGCAAATATTAGTATCTACAGCCGTTTCTAGTGCTGGTTCTGTTGAGATTACATCATCATCATCATTATTATTATTATTTTTTGATAAATAAGTGATTCATTGAAAAGCAAAATCACCCTAATACACAGGAAGTATACAAAGATAAGCCCCACTAAAGGGAGAAAGATGAACAATAAGATAAAAATTGAGACTTGAAGTTTTGTTTAAATGTTATGTCGACCCTTTCATTTTGTTTTTGCCTTACAATGTTGGTCTTGCCGCATTTTATTTTAAATTTAATTTGTTTTTTGGATAAATCACACTCCCCTTCCTTGAGGTATTGAGAAAAGACAGTCTTCCCTCATTTTAAAAATAACATTTAGTGTTCTAGCCAGAGGCAGGATGCTTAGGAAGTTAATAAGAAATACTAATTGCTTTTTTACCCTGTCAAACTTGCCTTTTCCTTCTTTTATTTTCCTTTTTCTCCTTTTTTGTCTCTCCTCTCTCTTTTCCCCTTTCACTCTTTTTATACATCAACCAAACTTCCCTTTGCCTACATAATTTATTGCTCGCCAAAACCAACATCCATCATGGTTTTTCTTTTCTTTTTTCCCCTTTTCCTCCCTGGAATCAATATTAATATAATCTATCACTGCTAATCTTTTTCTTCTTTTTCCTACTGGTAATGAATATTGATTTCAACTGAGTTGTTTGAGGTGGTGGTTCAATGGTCCAAGGAAATTCTCAAAATGGTTAGGTACACACGAGGGTTCAAATCCCACAATGAGAATCTCCATACCTGATTAATGTAAACCACCTTGGTTCCCATTGATGCCTTGATGGGGTTGAGTCAATCTATGACTTAACCGAACTTGAGGGAGCACCTGCGGTTTCTATTGTCTAGGTCCTTCTTGTGCAGCTCCTAGCGGTTAGGTGCTATTATGGTTACGTATAGATAGAATACCTACAACTGGTTTCCTCTGCCTGCCTTTTCAATCAGAGGAAAAAAAAAAAAAAACTGAGTTGTCTATATCCTCTCTCGCCCTCTCTCCCTTTCTCCATAGACCCACATCAAGATCTTGTTTATGAATCTACCAATGTTTTTGTGTGTTTTTATTTATTTTTTAAATTTCTGTATTAGTATGAATTCTAAATAATTTTGTTTGGATGCTCCATTTTTTTTTGAAATAAAGCTGAAAGTTTAATGTTTGGAAAAAGTTGTGACATCTACCAAGAAAAAAACCAAGAATGTTTGGGTCAGTGGGAGGGTAGCATATATATGAAATAGAGGCGTTTGCATACTTTGACTTGATGGTTGCAGGTGATGAGACTGCCGAAGTGATATTTGGTGGAATAAATGGTTGTGTTCTAGTGGCTTTGTGGTAGTGGATATTATTATCAATAGACAGCAAGTGGTGGCGTTGTGATGAATTTAGCGATAAGATCAATTTTTTTTTTTTTGATCGGTACGATAAGATCAAAATATTAGGGAAAAAATGAAGAACATAGACGTAAATCCTCGTTGTCCCATCCTTGATCGTGATTACCAGATTCACTCTCATCTTGTGACTTTCCGTGTAAAATTGAATGTAAGAATAAAAATAGAATTTATCGAGTAGAACTGATTTTAGGGTCTTTTGCGTGTAACTCATATAATTGATAATCATATTCCATTATTGTTAGCGAATTGAAGGTGAAAAGTGCCATGTAGTAACAAAATATGGAGAGTGGAATGTTATTTTCGAAACAAATAGAGAAGTCTTTGACTTTTCCAAATACTTCATGGGAGTGGAGTATAATGTACTTCAATTAGTAATGCCAGTTTGTGGTTGGCAGACATTTAAGCCATATGAATTGCTGCTAAGTAGATGCATGCTTATATCCTTATATACAGACCATTGATACATTTCACCCATCTAGCCAAAGAAAGGAATACAATTTAGCCTACATTGTGGTATCATTTTGAATATTTCCATGCTTTTTTGATCGAGGATTTTGCTTATGTCTTATTTCCTGCAGTAATTTATTTGTGTTGTAGGGTATATCAGCACATCTATTAATGACGGTCCTGGATGTTTGACACTGAGATGTCCTGATCCATCTTGCAGTGCTGCTGTTGGTCAAGATATGATCGATTCATTGGCACCTGATGAAGATAAGGAGAAATACTCTCGTTACCTTCTTAGATCCTATATTGAAGACAGTAAGAAGGTATGTAGTGTATTTATTTTCTCCGGGTAGGCATGTCTTGTGTTTGGGACCTGACATTGTGATTATAATATTTTATCAATCATTGGCTCACTTTGATTCGTAGTGCTTCCTTTTTTAACCCATATATCTTCTTAATTTTTTTTTTAATAAGTAATAAATCAATCTTAGTGATTTGGAATTAAACAAAGCTTTGTTCTCTCCCCTCTCGTTTTTCGTTGGTCTTTGTTTTTCCGCCATAGAGGTGGCATGTGGTAGCGCTGCCCGTTAGGGCTTGACCCGAAGGTTTACATGGAACGATGATTCTCAGTTGAAGCTAAAACCTTCAACCTCTCAGCAAAGGAATCAGTTTTTCAGGAAAGAAGGAAGGGATTTGTAGGGGTTATTCTTGTGGGTCATCGCTGTGCTGCCTGGTTGGTGGCCACGGTGGAGGAGGCGGTCCAGTCTCTGGGTGAGGCATGATTTTGTCAAGTCAAAGGCGTTGATGGTTCGCCGGGAGGGAAACAAGGCAAGAAGGTTCCTGGAGGTGGCTGCCTATGCTGAAGGTAGACAACAAGGGATTATTTGGATTCCAGAGGGTCGCGCGGGGTGGGGCTGGCGTCGGTTTACGGGTGAGATGCGGCAGATCTTGGTGTTTCAGGCTACTTTTTCTAGGTCTTTGAAATCAGAGGTCCCTTCTCAAGCGGGGAAGCGTATTCAAGATGGGAGATCTTTTGTGGAAGTTTTGCGATCAAACTTTGGGGCCACAACGGAGGTGGGTGGGTTGAAGCTCCTCTTGTCGCAACTACTGGATCTGCTCCTGGTGTCGATCCGTTTTGAGAAGGGGAATGATGGGGTGGAGCAGCGTTTAGCCATGGACTGCTATGAAATGGAGAGCTAAACTCCATTGTTTTAGCATTGCTTGCAGAATCCTCTTGTGGCGGCTGGTGCTAAGTTGGGAAGGAAGAAGAGGAAGGGTATTTTTGGCAATCGATGGGTGAAGAAGCATCTAGGGTTCATTCGTTCTGAGCTGGATTGGATTTTAGGTGGGCTGGCTTTGAAGCCCAAGGGTAAGTGTATCAGGGTTGGGCTTTTTGGCCCCGCGCATCTAGTCCCCACGTTAGACTTTGGGTTGGGTTCTTTGTTGGATACCGGGTCGGGCTTTGGGTTGATTCCTGGATTAGATACCTGGTCGGTTTTCGCTCCGTTTACTGGTTCAAATTTGGAGCTGGAACCCGGATCAGTTTTGGGCGCAAATCACATCTCTAGACAAGTTTTGGACCTCGACCTGTCTCTTGCGTCAAATATGGAGCCTCCAAATATTGATCAGGTGCCTTCTTTGGTCTCAGTTCTCCCTTTTTCTATGCCTTCCTCAGGGCCGGCTTTTGTTGGTATCGGTGGGAGGCTCCGGTCTCTGATGCCAAAGTAGTTTTTGAAATATTACCGGAGAGCTAGGGAAGCAAGTGGCAAACCAGTGAGTGAATCCTTAATTTTGGAAGTAGTGGAGGCTCTCAGTGACCCTTCAGTGCAGTTCCATTCCTTTGTTGGGTTTGTTAATCGAATACCGGGCATTTCAAAGATTGAATTGGGGTCTTTCTCTTGGGGTTGCTCCTCCTGCTTCGATGCCTAGCCTTTTACATCGGGGTTTTCTTAATCCAAGTTTGAAGCCTAGCTTGTCTAACGCGACACATGATCTGCCAAAACCCCAAAATTGCCCAGTAGGAAACGGTTAGTTTGGGGGGATCGTGGTGTGGGATAAGGGTGGCGAGCTATGGGGTGGTGGGGATGGTGGAGAAGGAGATTTTCCTGTCCCTCTGGATATATACCATCCATCTGAGGAGATGGATGAGTGTGATTTTTCTCCCGACCCCCTCAACTGGGATTATGATGAAGTGGAGGATCCGGCCTTGGAATTGTTGGACGCCATTGAAGAGGATTTTCTTAGGGAAGCCAAAGATGCTTAGGCAAAGTATAAAGGCACTAGGGAGTTGCTCAACTTGAAGAGCTCAGTAAACGATGGTGATGTTATTACTTCCAATTGGTGAAGGAAAGGCAAGGTGCAAGGGCGACAATGCTGAGCCTCTTTATGGGTCTTGGGTTTTCGGTGGGAGGGTGTGTCTTAGGGCTTTTGGGATTCTCTAGGTATTTGTTTTTGAAGGTTTTGGGTGGGTCTGTTGGGGTTCTCTGTTGGTGAGCTTTGGGTTCTTCTCTCTTTTTCCTTTTCTAGTTAGGTGCCTCCGCTTGTATACTTCTAGTATATGTAGGGGCGCCTTATGCTTTTAATAAAACTTGTTTATTACTTATAAAAGAAAAAATAAATCAATCTTATTAGAAGTGTAAGGCATCCCTAAGTACAATGAAAGTATACAATAGTAAACACCTAACTAGAAAGAGAAAAATGAACAAGGAAATCATCGTAACTAATCGCTAGAGGGGCCAAAAAAGCTGCCGTCAAAAGAAACAACAAATGGAAGAAAGAGGATAAAATATCCTTGAGGGACCTCTCCAAGTCCTCAGAGTGCCTGTTGTTTCTTTTTCTCCATAAACACCAAAAAGAGGTAGGCTGGCACCATCTTCCGAACCGCAACACTCAACCTTCCGGAAGACCACCAACAAGCCAGCAAGTTGATAACCTGTCTAGGCGTAACACAAGACATCCCAAACAACTAAAGAGAGCATACTACATAGCGGAAGCCACATCACAATGAAGTAGGAGGTGGTCCACCGTCTCCCCATTCCTCTTACACATGCAGCATCAATCAATCATAATAACATGCCGCTTCCTGAGATTATCCAAGGTCAGGACCTTGCCTAGAGTTGCTGACCACACAAAAAAGGCCACCCTCGAAGGAGCTTAGGTCCACCAAACACTCTTCTAGGGAAAGTGACTACCTTCAGAACCAAGGAGCAAAAGGAGAACTTGACCTTGAACAAACCTCTTTTGGAGGAGATCCAGCACAACTTATCTTCATGATCTCTTCTCACCATAACTAAATGCAACAACTGGAGAAACGAAGCAAAGACGCCTGCCTCCTAGTCATGCACCTCTCTAGAAAAATTCACGTTCCGCTGATTGGAACCACCCAAAAACTCCAAATTATTCGCAACATATGCATCCTTCGCATGAGCCAAACCAAATAAAGTTGGAAAAGCCACCTTAAGAACCATATCTCTGTACCACATATCATGCCAAAAGCTAATCCTAATCCCATTCCCCACCTCAATTCTAGTAAAGCTTGACAATATCTCCCTACCTTTTCTGATGTGCTTCCACAACCCCACCCCAAAAGCTCCACTAGGCTCAAAGAGAACACCACCCGCCCCTTAAACTACCAAACTTTGAATCCACCGCAACTCTCCACCAAGAATCTCTCTCAAACCCGTATCACCAAAGCCATTTTTCTAACAAGGCGTGATTGAACACCATCAAATTTCGGATACCCAACCCCCCCTCATGAATCGGAGTACAAACCTTAGACGAGATCACCAAATTGTATTTGAACTCTTCACCCAGCCCACCCCATAAAAAATCACACTGTAACTTCTCAATGCAATTGGCAACGATCACCAGGAGAGGGAAAAGAGACAAGTAATATGTGGGCAGATTGCGATGTTACTCTTGATAAGGGTGACCCTGCCTCCCTTTGACAGGTACAACCTTTTCCAACTAGCCAATTAAACTTTTATCTTCTTGATAACGCCATCCCAGATATGCTTAGCCTTATAGGACGCCCCCAATGGAAGACCTAGATACTTCATTGACAGAGTGGTTACTCCACACTCGAACATTCCAGCTAAACTTCCCACTTGTTGCGCATTCCCTACAGGAATTAAATTTGACTTGGCCAAATTGACCATCAAGCCCGAAGCAACTTCATAAAGTAGGAAAAGACTCTGCAAATATCGCAACTGGTTAAATTAAATTTGAAGTGAATTAAATGCTCTCTCGCCACGTCAGCATGCAAATGCTCTCTAGTCCGACTGGCGCGTGAGGAGTGCTGCCGGAGCGTGTGAGATTCAGATCAGTGTTTTCAGGCGATTGTAGTGCTTCGTTTTTGCTTCAAGGTGATCGACAAGATGGAAGGTTCTAGGAGATGGTCTGTGGAATCAAAGGAATTCGAAGTGAAGATTAAGGGTGGGGGTACAGGGGTGAGAATTTATGAAACCAGCAAAAAGAAGAAGAGTTCCATATTCATTATGAGAGATGAGTTAGCATGGCTGGTGGGTGCGTTGGAGGAGGTGGTGGACGTGGAAACGTCTGAGGTCTTTTGGGATCAGTCACGAGCAGGGTACCCAAGGGTCATAGCGCAGAAATGTTCGAATAGACATGGCCGGTTTGTGACGATTGAGGAATTTGATGGAAGGAGAAGGTGCGGCACTATACTCATACCAGAGGGTCGGTTTGGCCAGGGCTGGGCTCGGTTCGTAATGGAATTAGACAGGGCGAAATCGTCACTTCGAGAGGAACGAAAACTCACTGAAGGGCGAGAATACAGGGAAGGCAAGGAGGTGAAGGTGGTGACTGGTAGGCGGAGCTATGTGGAAGTGATGGGGCTATCGTCACAATCGGAGGAGTGCTGCCATGCATATAAGGAGCCAATCGCCAAAGTGTCTAGTTGGCTGAAAGAGGAGGCGGCGGAATTGGAAAAAGCCAAAAGGAAAGGAAAGCTACCGGAGACATATGCTCAGGCGATCGACGGTGGTTTTCGGGAGAAGGTGCCGACAAATTCTCTCTATAATTCTTCATGCGATCACATGGAGAAGGCTGGGCGAGACACAGGAGGTGAGAGGGTGCCGGTGTTCAAGTCTCAGACGGTAGCTCCGGCGGGGGTTGCGTGTTCATGGTTTCCAGAGTTGCCGAAGGGACGTGAGGGAGCTGTCAGCAAAGAGTTGTCCGCATTTAATGCTAAGCATGAGCTTTGCAGTATTAGGGAATGGCTGGGGCAGATTAGGGGTGTGGTGGATGCAGGGATTGAGAGGCTCGATGTGGCTATTAACACGTTAACGGGTTCTGGGTCGGGGCAGGGGAGTTGGATGGTGGGCCGGATCCACAAGCACAAGAGGAAGCTTAAGCCCCAAAGGAAATACTGGGCTCATAAGAAGATGTGGGCTCAACAGAAAAAAGAGGTGGGCTCGGGGTCAGGGCCGAAGGGAGTCGAGGCTACATCGGAAATGGAAAGACCCAGGGCGTGCGGGATATCGACCGAGCGAGAGACGGCAATGATCAGTAGATTGGATGGCCTCCGGCGAAATCCAGAGGTGGGTTCGGCGTCGAAGAAGTTGTCCGGTGACCAAGCAATGTCTGAAGAAGGCTCCGGTGATGTGGGCCTCTTCAAAATGGCGTCGGAGCGAGAGGCGATAGGGGGAATTTCCGGTGAGTTAGTTAGGTCGGTGGAGGGCCTGGGCTCGCCGGAGGAGGACGATAACATCAGTATGGTTAAAGAAACTGAGGAAGCAGTGGGGACGCGGGGGAAGGAGATCTGCGGATCGTCGAAGGGGCTGGCTCGTACAGTGGAGGGGATGCTGGGCCCATGTAATGAGCCCAAATTGTTACAGGTTTATCACAGAAGGGACGCCAAGCCCAAAATACAGCGGGTCACGAGCGTAGGAGAGGGGTCTGGAACTTTTAAAGTGTGCTACAACGAAGGCACCTCTTCGGGGCAGAACTGGGACGCGACAGCGCCGGAGTTTACTCCGCTTCTCGCGTGGGAGGCACATCAGTCTGGGTTCGGGAGGCTAATTTCTGCTGGTGTACTGGGTGAGGTCCCGATCATGTTGATGGCTGATAGGGGTGAGAATGTAAGAGAAAGGCCGGCAATGGATGTGTCTGAACAGTCGGGTATTCTTGGCGCCTATGTGAATGTGACGGGAGAGAAACTAGTCGATGGAGTTTCTCTGGGTGTTGAGGGCCTGTCTGATACTAGGCGGGTTGATCAGGAACCGATAGTTACAAGATTGGACCCACAGGTTGTGGAGGAGCTGAAGTTCACTCTTGGAGTCAGTGGGACAGCGGGATTGTCTTGGGATGGGCAGGAGAGGAAATTAGAAGGGGCACTGGGTCAGATTATTGCCCAGAAATATGGGAAATCAATGGAATTTTCGCCAGGGGCTAATGAAGGAAGCAGGCAGCAGGTGAGGGGTTCTAATATTTATGATGCATAAAATCTTATCATGGAACGTGAGAGGGCTGAATGAGGGGGGCAAGAGGCTGAGGGTAAGAAAGCTGTTGAATATGTGGAAGGTTGATATTGTATGTCTTCAGGAGACCAAGGTTGCTCGGTTCACATCAAGTCTAGTGCACAGCTTGTGGAGATGTCCCTATGCGGAGTGGTGTTACGTAGCTGCTGAAGGGGCTTCGGGGGGCATTCTGCTGATGTGGGACCGTAGGGTGGTTTCCAAGTTAGACGTTTGCCTAGGCTCTTTTGTGGCTGCTTGTTGTTTTAGGAATGTGGAAGATGGTATGGTTTGGGCCTTTGCAGGGGTCTACGGTCCTAACAGGGACAATATGAGAAGGAGATTGTGGGAGGAATTGGCAGGTTTGATGAGTTTATGGGAGATGCCTTGGTGCATTGGGGGGGATTTCAATGTGACTCTATTTCATAATGAGAGGTCAGGAGGTGCTAGGAGGAGGCGGGCGGTGGCTGCCTTCACTGATTTCATTGAGGAACAAGGCCTTATGGATCTTCCGTTGTCGGGAGGGGTTTCGACGTGGTCAAACAATACTTCTTGGTCAAGGCTAGATCGGTTTTTGGTTTCCCCGGAGTGGGATCTTTGCTATCCGGATATGTTGCAGAAGAAGCTTACTCGAGTGTGTTCGGACCATGCTCCTATTCTTTTGGTTGGGAGGGATCGTCAGAATGGAAAGCGCCCTTTTAAGTTTGAAAATATGTGGTTAAAAGAGGCGGGTTTTGTGGAAAATATTAGAAGATGGTGGGGTTCTTTTTCCTTTGTGGGTTCTCCTAGCTTTGTCTTCGCCAAGAAGCTTAAAGCTTTAAAAGGGGAGCTCAAGAGGTGGAGTATTGAGGAGTTTGGTAGCGTGGAGGCTAGAATCAAGGCTTGGGCTGAGGAAATTAAGCTGCTGGACAGGTTTGAGGAAGATAGAGGGCTTATTGAAGAGGAGAAGGAGAGGAGAAGGGTTCTAGCTAGAGATCTAGAAGCTTCCCTTCTTCAAGAGGAGATTAGTTGGAGGCAAAAATCTAGGGTGAGGTGGTTGAAGGAGGGGGACAAATGTACCAAGTTTTTCCACCAGGTGGCCAATGCCAATCGAAGGAATAATTGCATAGAGTCATTGGTCGTGAATGGCTCGCCCACCTCGGACCCCAACATCATTAGTGATCACATTGTTGGCTTCTATGAATCTCTCTTCTCGGAGTCTTTGAGTTGGAGGCCGCGGTTAGATAATTTGGAGTTTGACAGATTGAATGTGGAAGAGGCCTCTAGTTTGGAAGTTCCTTTTGCGGAGAGGGAGGTGTGGGAGGTGATTAAAGGTATGGACAGGGACAAGGCCTCTGGCCCGGATGGGTTTACTTTGGCGTTTTTTCAGGATTGTTGGGATGTGGTCAAGGGGGATTTTATGGCGGTTTTTGCTGAGTTTCATGCTAGGGGAAAATTTGTGAAAAGCATTAATTCCACCTTCATTTCGCTGATCCCGAAGGTGCATGGGGCCAAGGAGATTAAAGACTTTCGTCCTATTAGCCTGGTGGGAGGTATTTACAAGATCATTGCTAAAGTCTTGGCAAATAGAATGAGGAGAGTGATGGATAAAATCATTTCTGAGCCGCAAAATGCGTTTGTTAAAGGGAGACAGATATTAGACTCGGTCTTGGTTGCGAATGAATGTTTGGATAGCAGGCTTAGGTCTGGAGAACCGGGTGTGATATGTAAGTTGGATATGGAAAAAGCTTATGACCATGTTGATTGGAATTTTCTTCTTTATCTATTGAGGAGGTGCGGGTTTGGGGAGAGATGGTGTTCATGGATCAAGCATTGCATTTCGACTGTCCGTTTTTCTGTCTTGATTAATGGAGTGCCTTCCGGCTTCTTTGGGAGTTCACGGGGGGTTCGTCAAGGAGATCCGCTTTCCCCTTTTCTCTTTGTTTTGGTGATGGAGGCGTTTAGCAGGATGCTTGGTGCCTTTACTTCTAGGGGGCTGATATCAGGTTTTACTGTGGGTTCTAGCGAGCAGAATAGGGTCAATGTCTCTCATCTTTTATTTGCGGATGACACCTTGGTCTTTTGTGGGGCAAATGCAAATGAAATCAGGTACGTAGGGGCCCTTCTTGTTTGTTTTGAAGCGGTTACAGGCCTCAAGGTTAATTTGTCTAAGTCCGCTTTGGTTCCTGTTGGCTCGCGGGGAGAGGTGGATCAGTTAGCCGGTGTTTTGGGTTGTGGTACAGGGGATTTGCCGTTGAAGTATTTGGGTTTACCGTTGGGGGCTTCTTTTAAGCTCAAAGCGATGTGGGCGGATTTGGAGGATGTGTTTGCGCGGCGGTTGGCTCCTTGGAAACGGATGTATCTTTCTAAGGGGGCTAGGGTCACCTTGATCAAGACCACTCTCTCAAATTTGCCTACCTATATGTTGTCTCTATTTCCCATTCCGGCATATGTGGCGAAGCGTATTGAGAAAATTCAACGGGACTTCCTTTGGGGGGGAAAGAATGATGAGTTCAAATTCCACTTGGTTGAGTGGGAGCAAGTATGCTCCCCCATTAATAAAGGTGGGTTAGGGATTCGAAATGTGAGGAGATTTAATCAAGCTCTCTTAGGCAAGTGGCTTTGGCGTTTTGCTCATGAAGAGGGGGCATGGTGGAGAAGGGTTTTAATTGCCAAGTATGGGTCGGTTTGGGGAGGTTGGCGTTCCGAAGATGTTTCCGGTTCGCATGGAGTGGGGCTTTGGAAATATATTAGTATGGGATGGCAATCCTTCAAGAGTTACACTAGATTTGCTCCGGGGGATGGCACTAAGATTCGATTTTGGGAAGAGGTTTGGTGTGGGGATAGACCTCTCAAAGATGTTTTCCCTGGGTTGTTCAACATTGCTAGCTTCAAGGAAGCATCTATAGCGGACAATGTGGAGCGATCCAATGGTGTTATTCAATGGAACATCCAGTTTACAAGGTTGATTCATGATTGGGAGGTGGAGGTTTTGGCTGCTTTTTACCGGTGTTTGTATTCTTGTAAGCTGAGGGAGGATGAGAAAGATAAGCTTTGGTGGGTGCCTTCTCGGAGGGGGGTCTTTGAGGTTAAGTCTTTCTACCGAGCCCTCTCGGCCCATGGGACCAGCTCCTTTCCTTGGAAGAGCATTTGGAGATCAAAGGCTCCTCCTAGAGTGGTGTTTTTTGTGTGGACAGCTGTCCGAAGCAAGATTCTTACTTTGGATAAGCTTAGGAGGAGGGGGATGGTGGTGGTGAACAGATGTTGGCTTTGTGAATCGGATGGGGAGTCGGTTGATCATCTCCTTCTTCATTGTGGGGTGGCAAGGGTCTTGTGGAACGCCTTTTTTTCCAGGTTTGGCCTTTGCTGGGTAATGCCTAGCACTGTCAAAGACTTATTTGCAAGCTGGTGGACGGGTGGCCGTGCAAGGAGTGCGGTTGTTTGGAAAATGGTCCCTCATTGCATTATGTGGTGCATATGGAGGGAGCGTAACGATAGGTGCTTTGAGGACAAATCGAGATCCCATGAGGATCTCCTCCATTTGTTTTTCTTTACGCTTTTCACTTGGACTGAGGGGTGGTTGGCCCCACAAGTGATTAGCTTTTCTGCTTTTCTTTCTCTTTTCTCCCCTCCCCCCTAGTCCCCCTTTGTATACTCCCAGTGTACCAAGGGTTGCGCCCCTCTGCGCTCTTATATATTCTATTTGACTTTTCAAAAAAAAAATATCGCAACTGAGCGAGATAGTGATATGTCATCCCCCTTGGGGCCAATTACTTTTCAAACCAAAAAAAAAAAGAAAAGAAAAAAGAGAGAGTAATTTGTCATCTATTATATATATTGGCAATGAGCTCTAGTTCAACCGGCAATTCCTCCCCTAGAGAAAAAGAGGATGGAGAGTAAGGTTGTGTGTTCAAAGCCCATTGACATGTGTGCAACGTACTAATAAAAACAATAGTTCATTATACTGAAGATAATATTGAACTAGAGGTAGTATTTGGTGAACTAAGGCACCTTCGAGAGTGGCTTTTTTTGTATGGACGTCAGCACTAGGAAAGATCCTTACATTGGACAATCTTAGGAATATCTTCAAATTCTCTGTAGTTTGGATCTATAGGTATATCTTCTAATTCTCTCTACTAGGAGTTGGTCTCTTGTACATGTCATGATCTGCAGTTCAATGCTGCCTGTGTATCTTTTTACCAGGAAGTGGTTGCAGCTGTAGCTTTCCTATGTTTTTAGTTTATTAAATGGGAAATTTTCTATTTATCTCTTGGATTGGGATTTGTAAGGTTTAAGTGTCTCATGCTCTTGTACGGGTAAAGCTTTTCTTATAATTTATGGTTAACTACATTTTACCCCCTTCTAACTACCATTGCTTGCAATGTTCCTCTCAATGTTTTAATTTTTGCCCTGTCTCCCCCAATCTACCATTGGGTTGCAATGTCCCCTTTTTGCGATCCAAAATGACTAAAAGAACGATACTTTTGTCCTTTTGGGTCGCAGAAAGGAGCATTACAACTTTAATGGTAGATTGGGAGGGACATTGTAAAAATTAAAATATTGGGAGACATTGCTAAAAGAACGGTAGTAGAGGGTATTAAAGTGATGACTGATTGATTAAATTTACCTCTTTTTATCAGCTTAAGCTTTTGAAATAAGTGGCGATTTAACATGGTATTAGAACCAAAGGTCCTGCGATTGAACCTTAACTTCGTCAATTCACCCCCATTTAAATTAAATATTCAACGTGTTGGGCTTCACTTATTAAAAGAGAGTTTTAACCTGCATGTGAGGGGGAGTGTCAAAGTATAGATTAAATGATTAAATTTACCCCTTCCTTCTAGCTTAACCTTATGGGATAACTGGTGATTTAACATAGTATCAGAGCCAAAGTCTTGGGTTCGAACCTTGATTTTGTCAATTCATCCCCCATTTGAATTAAATATTTCACATATTGGGCCCCACCTATTAAAAAGGGGTTTGAGCCCACTCGTGAGGGAGATGTTAAAGTAATGATTAAGTTATTAAATTTACCTCTTTCTATTAGCTTAAACTTTTGGAATAAGTTGTAATTTAACAGAGAGAGGTAAATGCAGTTGCCCCTATAATTTAGATATTTGAGGCACGGCAGCAGGCCACTCTCTCTCCCTCTTGTTCTTTGGCTGTCTCCCTCTACTTTTTGCATGTATGTTGAATTACTAGANTAAATATTTCACATATTGGGCCCCACCTATTAAAAAGGGGTTTGAGCCCACTCGTGAGGGAGATGTTAAAGTAATGATTAAGTTATTAGCTTAAACTTTTGGAATAAGTTGTAATTTAACAGAGAGAGGTAAATGCAGTTGCCCCTATAATTTAGATATTTGAGGCACGGCAGCAGGCCACTCTCTCTCCCTCTTGTTCTTTGGCTTTGTCTCCCTCTACTTTTTGCATGTATGTTGAATTACTAGAATTCTTTGCGTGCTGTTATTCCTTGCTTGCATCTTGTTTATTAATCTTTGAAACCAACCAAATATAACCATGCATTCACCCTGACATTGATTCTTACATGGGTGGTGATCATCTGTTCAACCTTTAGGTTATTATTAGAGCATCCTATAGGTATATGAGAGCATATTTTCTTGCTTTCTTCCTTTTCTCCCTGAGTTCTTACAATTTCTTTTTTCTGCTCCATTTTTTGCTAGACCAAGTGGTGTCCTGCTCCAGGTTGTGAGTATGCTGTTAATTTTGAGGCTGGCAATGGAAATTATGATATTAATTGCCTCTGCTCATATGGCTTTTGCTGGAATGTGAGCTTCTTCTGGCTTGCTTAAAAAGATGTGGAATATGCCAATCTAGTTTCTATAGGAGTCTTGCTGTATGCTAGATCAGTAAGCTCATTCTTGTGAATCTGCAGTGTACAGAGGAAGCTCACCGGCCCGTGGACTGTGGTACCGTTGCAAAGTGGATTTTGAAGAACAGTGCCGAGTCTGAAAACATGAACTGGTAGAAATTATATTTTAGCATCTAAAGTTGCATCTTTCTTTTGATTATGCTGCCTGAATTTATCTTTCCAATATTTGTATTGCCTTTAATTTTTTTTTATTGCTTGGCAGTTCCTGCTGTATCCTATTGCAAAATTTTTGGTTGCGCGTCTTTTATATGTGAGGCGGTGCGCACCATGGCTGGCCGCCCCCTCACTCTTCTCCTCCCCAACTTCCTTCCTCAACCCTCAACTCTCTCTCAAAACTTCCCCCCTCTAACAAAACCCATCAACAATCACTACCATTCACACCAAATCAACAACCCAAATCAATTCATCCTAATCAAAAACACATTACCTCTTCCCCTTCCTTTTCTTTCTCAAAATCTCTGTCTCTCTCTGATTCGGATGGGGGCTGCTGTGATTGAAGCTTTATGTGGCGGCGGTGGGGGGAGGGGCGCTCTTCCCTCAATCTCACCCATTTTCCAACTAGCTACTCCTTTACAAACTAACTAAATCCCCCTAACTAGGCTAACAAGGCATTAGGTTAGGCTCATTTTACTATTTACAATA
Source organism: Carpinus fangiana (assembly GCA_006937295.1). Taxonomy (NCBI): domain Eukaryota; kingdom Viridiplantae; phylum Streptophyta; class Magnoliopsida; order Fagales; family Betulaceae; genus Carpinus; species Carpinus fangiana. The sequence goes on from CM017326.1 coordinate 19,515,228, forward strand.
TTATTTTTTCTTATTGTGTTTGCCTTATGTTTTTGGTTGATTTTTATGCATCTATTGGTTAATATCATTATTATTATATCATTGTTTTTTGGGAAAACTTCACTTTACTCCCCAAATTGTCATCAATTTTGCAATGTCCTCCCTAAAGTTTAATTTCTTTCAATTTAATGTATCTATCATTCAATTGTTTGCAATCTTATCCCTTCGTTAACTTTTCTGTTAAATTTTCCCAAAATACCCCCATTTGTTATAGGAAAAAAAAAAAAAAAGAAAAAAAATGTAAAGATTAAGACTTGGTCCAAATTTAACGGTATTCGCAAAACACTCATTCCTCAATCTTTGCAAAAAATTTAAATATTTTTTCTCAAAAAGGGGGGGGTGGGGGGGTATTTTGAGATTTAATGGAAAATTCTAATGGAAAGGGGAAATTGAAAAAAAAAAAATTAAAAGTTTGATGCACTAAATTAAGAGGTTTTGAACTTTAGAGGGGACATTGCAAAAGGGGTGACAATTTAGGGGGTAAGTGAATTTTCCTTTTTTTAATTTTTTATTTTCTTTGGTGGTATGTTACATTATTAGATTTTTATTTTTCTTTGGTGGTATGTTACATTAAATCATAAGTTAAGAAACAGAAGTAAACATGCTTGCCTTGCGAATTTCTTTTTTGTGTTGCACGTTTAACAGTTGGAGAAGATGTGTTTACTTCCATTTCAACATATTGTTTTATGAAATGTAATGGCATCGTTGATATGTTTCTAACTTTTGCTGCATGATGTTACTTTTTTTTATGTAACAACGCCTAGGATATTGGCTAATTCCAAGCCGTGTCCAAAGTGCAAGCGGCCGATTGAAAAGAACCAAGGGTGCATGCATATGACATGCACACCTCCCTGTAAATTTGAATTTTGCTGGTAAGTGCCATAATGAATGTTTTACTCGTTCATAAATGATTGTTGTTATCGAACTTTAGCAATCATTGAATTTTTAATTGAGCTAGAGTAATACCATATAATATCTGAAACTTTCGTAGACATGTGCATTAGTAATCGTGATTTCACTTACATTTGTTCTAATGTAATTGCATGTGAACTTTATTGTATGTCAATTCAGGCTATGCCTAGGTGTATGGCAAGATCATGGTGAGAGGACAGGTGGTTTCTATGCTTGTAATCGTTATGAGGCTGCTAAGCAAGAGGGAGTGGTATGTCAGCTAAATTTTTCTGTTTGGTCATTCAATCAATGGATAGCTTAGTGTTCCTGGCATTTATGTTATGAAATTTCATATTGCTACTCTTTAGTATGATGAGGCTGAGAAAAGAAGAGAAATGGCGAAGAATTCTTTGGAGAGATACACTCATTATTATGAACGTTGGGCGAGCAATCAATTGGTATACTACTTTCCAAATTTATCTCTGTTTCTTATGTCATGCAATGGATCATTTGTTTGATTGTTTGTTTGTTTTTCCGCCCTTCATGGTTTAGAGAAATAAATGATTGCCAGAAATTTTTCACGAAATTTTTCATCTGTGTATTAAAATTTACTGATGTTCCTTGTTTATTCTTCCACGTCCATTTTAAAATTAAACCAATATTTCTTGGATGCCTAAATTAGTGAGATCTAATTTCGTTTGCTTCATGAATATGTGGCTTTGCAATTTATTATGTTTACACCTTACTACCTGAAATTCTTGTAGTACATTTGATAAGGTTTCGGTTTATCTGGGCGATTCTTCACTTCTTTCTTCTCTTCATTCTAATCGGTTAATTGTATACAATTTCCTATTTGATAATTTAGATCTAAGTATCTCGTACCTATATTTAAGCTTGTTTGATATGGGGGTGTGCCTTTCCAAGCAACCTACGCAATGCTGCACTAGCAGCGCCTTGATGTTAAAGATCTAACCCTTTTATGTTATATTTATTCTTTGGTAATGAATGATTTTTGATTTAGTAGATTATGTGGTTTAGGACAGCCCTTATGGTCAAAGTTTAGCGGCTCTTTGTTATTAATAATTCAATGTGTGCATTAAGGCTTTTGATTCTTGTGTTAGTGCCTAAGAAGGTTACATTAAGAGCTATGGTTTGAAACTAGGCTAACTTACCATCTTTAATTCTTACATTCCGTTCTCTCTCCTAAGCGCTCGGTTTTCTCCTCCGCAGTTTCTCAACCCTAGCGGTGGCGCAGTAGGCGCCTTGTGCTAGGGCTTGGTGTGCGCGTCATGGAACGCATCTTCTCTTTTGAAGCTAAAACTTTATGCCTTTCGGCAAAGGTTGGGTGTCCTAACCTTCGTTTGGAGGAAAGGAGAAAAGGTTTCGTGGGGTATATCTTCGCGAGCATTCAGTGCTCGTCGTGGTTGGTGGATATGGTGGAAGCGGCGATTCAGTCTCAGGTAAAGGAGGAATTCGCCAAATCTTTCCGTGAGGGAAATAAGGCTATGATGGTTCACGGGGGAGGGCAATAAGGCATGAAGGTTTTTGGAGGTGTTGGTCATGGCTGAGGGTGGTTGCAAGGGAGTCATTTGGCTCCCGGAGGGGCGGTGTGGGAGGGGATGGCGGTGATTTGCGGGAGAACTCCGACAGCTGTTGGAGGCTCAGATCAAGATGTCTGGGTCGAAGGAGACTGGGGGTCCTTCTCCGGCGGGGCTTCTCCTTGATGCTTCTTTTTCGGGTGTAAAGTCTAGGAGGTCGTTTGTGGAAGTCCTTCGACCTATCTCGGGTGTTGAGGCAGGTGTTGTTTGTTCCTCGAGGTCTCTTGATTTGTTTCCGATGTCGTCTTGTTTTGAGTTGAAGTCTGATGGAGTGGGTGCGCGTTCTGTTGTGGATTGCTTGGCGATGGAAGGTTCACTGGCGGCGGTGGTGTCAATTGTATTGAATACCTCTCAATGTGAGGGTTTCTCATCTTATATAGGAATCGTATCTCACCAATTACAGCAACAATAGGAGAACAAATAAGGTAATTACAATCTACCTATTAATTACAATATACTATAGCTATAATATAAAAACATGCCATAACTAGAGAGGCTAAACTGGCTAACCTGCTGAACAGCGAAGGAAATATCAGGCCGAGTAATAGTTAAGTAGTTCAAGCTGCCTACCAACTGTCGGAACATTGTAGGATCAGAAAGAAGATCACCCTCCTCACTTCGATATTTCACATTGACCTCCATAGGAGTATCCACCGAAGAAGAATCTTTAAGACCAGCCAAGTTAATCAAATCCTGGGTATATTTGTGTTGATTCAAGAATATACCTGAAGAATCGGTGTACACCTCCAACCCCAAAAAATACGTAAGAGGAACAAGGTCTTTCATATGAAAAGAAGCCTGAAGATTCTGCTTGAGATGTGCAATCAAACTGGAGTCAGTGCTAGTAATGACAATATCATCCACATACACAAGAAAAAGAGCGAGACCAGTTGGAGTCTTGCAAAGGAACAAAGATGAGTCATATCGGCTTTGGACAAAGGAGAAGCGAAGTAGAGTTGACCTGAATTTTTCAAACCATGCCCGGGGAGCCTGTTTCAAGCCATAGAGAGACCGCTTTAACTTACACACAGTGGAAGACGGAGAAGAAAACAAACCCGGAGGAGGAGTCATGTAAATATCCTCTTTGAGATCACCATGAAGAAAAGCATTCTTGACGTCCATCTGGTGATGCTGCCAGCCTTGAGAGGCGGCAATAGAAATGACAGTACGCACAGTGGTCATCTTCGCCACTGGAGCAAATGTCTCCTCATAGTCCACCCCATATTCTTGTCTGTTCCCAAGAGCAACTAATCGTGCCTTATACCGATCCAGAGTCCCATCAGAGCGTAGCTTAATTGAGTAAACCCATTTACAGCCAATGGCTTTAACATTAGAAGGGCAAGGAACCACATCCCATGTATGATTGTCCTGGAGAGCCCGAAGTTCCTCATCCATTGCTTTTCACCAACATTCATATTTACCAGCCTCGGAAAAGCATGTAGGAATGGAAATAGAAGACAAAGTAGTATTAAAAGAAGTGTGGGAAAAACCATACCGATCAGGAGGACGTGATACTCGGATAGATCGTTGAGGACCAGATTCAGGAACTGTCTCAGATGGTGGGTTAGTCTCAGGAGAAGTGGTCTGAACAGATTCAGTCGGTCTCGGGAAGGGGCAAAGTTGATCGACGTCGAGTATACACCATTCCAGGTTTGAACCGTTCAGGTAGAGGAGACAATTCATCAAAACAAGGTAGAATACTAATCTCAGGCAATGACTCAACATGTGTAGAAAAGAAATATTGATTCTCAAAGAAAACAACATTACGAGATATACGAATTTTGTTAGAACAAGGATCATAACAAACATAACCTTTGTGAGAAATACTATAACCCATAAAGGCACATTTAACAGACTGAGAAGAAAGTTTATGACGTTCGTGAGAAGGTAAATGAACAAAACAAACACAGCCAAAAGTATGCAGATTAAGATAGCTAGGATGCTGATGATATAAACGATAATAAGGAGAATCAAAATTCAAGACCTGAGAGGGCAGTCTATTAATTAAGTAAACTGCAGTAGGTAATGCCTCAACCCAAAATTTAGAAGGAACAGAAGACTCAAGCAATAAGGTGCGAACAACATCCAAGAGATGTCGATTCTTTCGTTCAGCCACCCCATTTTGCTGAGGGGTATAAGGACAAGAGCGCTGAGAGACAATTCCTTTGTGATGTAAGAAATCATGAAACTCGTGGGACATGTATTCCCCACCAGAATCAGACCTCAAAATCTTAATACCTGTAGAAAATTGATTCTCAACATATGCTGCAAAGGTCTGAAAGACAGACAAGACCTCAGATTTGGACTGAAGAAAATAGACCCAAGTATACCGACTAAAATCATCGATGAATGTCAGAAAATATTTATATCGAGCATGAGAAATAACAGGAGAAATACCCCATACATCACTATGCACAATATCAAAGCATTTTTCAGCATGACTACCATGAGAAGAGAACGAAAGAGTCTTACTCTTACCAAGTTTGCATACAGAACAGTCAAATGACAAATTTTTAGAAACTTGTTCTTTATTGCTTAACAAACCATAATTTAACATATGAGACAGAACAACAGAGTTTGGATTACCCAAACGTTTGTGCCATACTTCATTTGGAGTGTTAACAGTCACACAAGCCAAAGATAAACAACTAGGAATTGAAAAGTGCAGTGGAAATAGTCTTCCAACTTTAGGCCCCTTCGCGAGTATCTTCCCCGACACCTGATCCTGCACAAGACAACCATCACGAGAGAAATGGACATCATAGTTTTTTTCAACTAACTAGCCAACTGAAATAAGGCTATTAGATAGTCCAGGAGATACATAAACATCTTTGAATGAAGAATTGATATCCCCTACTTCATTAATAGCTAAATGACTCCCATTAGCTACGTGAATATGGGATGAACCATGATATGGACGAACATTGCAAAGAGTATCAGATGATTTGGTCTTATGATTGGATGCAGCAAAATCAAGAAGCCAAGACTTATATGAAGTAATACCATTACCTTGGAGCCCTAAGGCGGAAAAGGCTGATATAATCATCTGCTGAACCATTTCAGGAGTAAGAACAGAGGATCCGCCCGCAGAAGAAGAAGTTGAGGACATCACTGGAGCAGAAGAGGTGTTCACTGCAGCCTGATAGGCGGTAGCTTGACGATTTTGAGGCCGAGTGGGACATTCTTTGATAAAGTGACCTTGTTTCTTATAATAGTTGCAAGATTTCTTGGCAGAGTTGGCGGCAATATGACCATACTCCTTGCAGCTGAAACATTGAACATTGCACATATCCTTACCTTTCCCTTTCCCGTAGGCGGCATAGGCTACTAGATTCGGGTTGGAGTCTTGCTGGAATGTAGCCTGTGTGAGAAGACGATGCTCCTCGCGAAGCAATTCTCCAAAACAAACATCTAAAGATGGAGAAGGATCCCGGTTCATTAAATTGGAACGAGTGACCTCAAATTCAGGGCGTAATTTCATCAGGAATTGATCTGTCTTGCTCTGCTCATGAACAGCCTAAACATCAGAGAGAGATGTAGCAGGTATCTTCGCATAAACCATATCAGAAAATTCTCCCCACAAATTCTGAAAACTAGAAAGATACTCCTGAATGGAGAGATTGCCTTGAGTGTAATTAGCAATCTCATATTCTAACTGAAAACAACGTGCAGTATTATCCTGGCGATAAACCTTTAACAAATACTCCCACATAGTCTTAGCCAACTTATAGGGCCTCAGATTGAGTACAATAAGAGGATCAACAGACCCTAAGATCCAAGACATCACACGTGCATCCTCAACCATCCACTTAGCCAAATCCTTAGTCTCCGTTGGAGCTGGATCACTACCGTCAATATGGCCCCACAACTCTTTTCCCATAACAAATAATTTAAACTGAAATTCCCAAGCAGCATAATTTTTTCTAGTAAAACGAACCCCAAAAGACTCGCTAGAAGACATGATGAAAAATAAAAATAAGAAATTATAAAACCTGATAAAGAGTAACAGGCCTACCAGAATTGTTGAACTGCCAGCCCAATTCAACAGCACCAACCAGCAACCAGCAACCCACCAAAATATCAACCCAAACAAACAAAAACAAGCCCAGGCCCAGCAAGCCCAGACAGCAATCAACAATCCACTTAAGTCTAAATCGCAAGCCCAAGCCCAATCCACTCAATCAGCAACCCACCCAGCAAGAAGTTCACGCTTGCTGCTACTCACACCAGAATCAGCTGCAACCTTCAGTTCACGTGACCTTCACCTCAGCTGAAAATCCACGCTCCTCCAGAAATCGCCGACAGCCCCACCAACTCCTTCAGAAATCGCCGGCAGTCTCACCAGAATCAGCCAACAGCCTCAACTCCTCCAGAAATTGCCGGCAGCTCCAAAGTCTCCACGCCGACAGCCCAACTCCTCCACGTCGACGGCCCCAAATCTTCCAGAACTCACTGATAGCCACTCCAAGACTACTCTGGTAAGAGATAGCTGCAACAGAAATCGCCGACAGGCTTTCTCAAAGCCTCCACGCCGACAGCCCCAAGAAGAAATTCCGGTAAGAGTAACCTTTCTACCCTCAACAGAACTCCCGCTACCCTACCCTCAACAAAAACTACCAAATAGCAGTTTAGAACCCTCACCAAGATTATCGACAACTTCCCTGAAGTCACCGACAGCCAAAGAGACCAATTGCTCAACCCCGACCCAACTCAATAAACTCGTATCACAACCCTAATTTAGATGATTTAGGTTCTGATACCATGTCAATTGTATTGAATACCTCTCAATGTGAGGGTTTCTCATCTTATATAGAAATCGTATCTCACCAATTACAGCAACAATAGGAGAACAAATAAGGTAATTACAATCTACCTATTAATTACAATATACTATAGCTATAATCTAAAATCATGCCATAACTAGAGAGGCTAATTATGGCTAAATATGTAAGATATATATGCCGTATCAGACTGATAGGTGGCTGGGTCTGTGAGTTCGAAGAAGAAGCGGAAGGGCAAGTTCGGTATTGTTTGGTTGATGAGGCTGCTAGGGCATTTTCATCTTAAGTTGGACCGGATCCTTGCTGGGGTTAATGCTAAGTCCATTCGAAGGAGGAAAAGGGTTTGCGTGTTGGGCTTAGACAAAATGTTGGGTTGGGCGTCTGGGTCTGTACCTGAAGCGGGTTCGGAGCATTTGTTGGTTCCGGGCGTGAAGTTGGGCCCAAATCTGGACTTGGCGTCGAATACTCTTACTCTGGGTTCTTCTTATGGTTCTGCGACGCACCGGGAGAATCCTTCGGCGCTCACGCTAGTTTCTAAAGATGTCTTGGAGCCGCCGGCTAGGTCTCCTGCGAGTCGGCAGGATTTTGGTTTATGCCTGCTGCCGGAGGTTGTGCTGACCTCTTCCTTGGTGGAGCTTTCTCTTTCTCCGATGCGTGCTTCGGGTGAGAATGTTGGGTTTGTCGGTGAGGGGTCTGCTCAGAGATCTCTGAGGATCCTACCTTTCTCTGGCATTCGTCTGCTACTCAAGCTCTCTCTAGAAGGAGAAAAAAGTATAAGGAAATCATGATAACTAATCTCCAAAGGGGAAATAAAAGTTGTGCAAAGATAGAGTATAGAAAAATAACAACTTAATCTCCTCTAAAGTCCTTTCATAGTTCTCAAAAACTTTTATCATTCCTTTCCCTCCATAGACACCACAAAAGACAGAAAGTCACAAGTAACATCCCTCAAGACACCAGGAACTACACAATGGAGAAGATGGTTCATAAATTCTGTAACGCCCCGTTCTAAATAATATGATATTGTGTACTTTGAGCGAAGCCCGTATAGTTTTATTATTGGGTTTACCCCAAAAGGCCTCATACCATTTAGAGAAAGCATATTCCATATAAACACATCATTTTTTCCACACCTAGGCAATGTGGGATGTCACTGATTCTCTATTTCTTTTATGTATACAATACCTATCAACCATGATGACATGCCGTTTTCTGATATTATCCATGGTAAGGATCTTTCCTAGGGTCGCTGGCCAAGCAATAAAGATCAATCTCAAAGGAACCTTAGTTCACTGAACTCTCTTCTAAGGGAAGAGAAAGCCATCATTGCGAACCACGACACTATAGGAGGATGTAATAAAGAACAAACTTCTTTTATAGGGGACCCACCAATGCTTGTCTTCACCTTCCTGTTTCACTATAGCTGAATCCAACACTTGAAGAACGAAGTAAAGATTACCTCCCAGTCATGAGCCGCTCTAGTGAAGCAAAGGCTTCCTTAAGAGACATATTTCTGCACCACAAATTATGCCAAAAACTAATCTTGAAGCTATCTTCCACCTCAAATTTGGTTTGGCTACACAAATTCTTCTATAAACCCAACCCATACATCCCAAGAGGCTCATTAGAACACCACTCACCCCACAAAGTGCCAAATTTACAGGCCACCACAACTCTCCACCAAGCCTCTCTCTCATACACATTGCACCATAGCCATTTTCCTAAGTGAGATTGATTGAGCATCAAGAAGTTTTGGACACCTAACCCTCCTTCAGAGATTGGAGAACAAACCTTGGACTAACTTACTACTTTTCAAAAAAAAACCTTGGACTAACTTACTGGGTTATATTTGAACACTTAGCCTACCTCATGAGAAATCATGTTGAAGCTTCTCAATAGTTTGCAACACTTGTGGGGGGAGATAAAAAAGGACATGAATGAAGTACGTAGGTAAATTGCAAAGTGTGCTCTTTATAAGTGTAATCTTACCACCCTTAGAGAAATACATATTTTTTCAATTACCCAATCAACTCTGTATCTTTTCAACAACGCCGTATTAAATAGGTGGCCCCCAACAGAAGACCAAGATACTTTAAAGGCAAAGGGGAAACCCCATAGCCCATAATACTTGCCAACCCATCCACATTTGCAACATCACCCACAAGAACCAATTTGGACTTGGCCAAATTAACCTTTAAGCCTAAGACACTTATAAAACATAAAACAAGCATTGTAGATGACTTAGATGATCTCGGTTAGCCCTACTGAAAAATCAAAGTATCATTCACAAATAGAAGGTGAGATATATCAATCCTTGTGCTCACAAAGAAGCTCAATAATAGTCTCCCACTCACTACAATAGAAATCATCCTACCCAAAGTCTCCATCACAATGACAAACAACCAAGGGGACAAAGGGTCCCCTTGTCTCAAGCCATAGAGCTACTAAAAAAACTGATGGTCGCCAAAATCAAGAATTGCACTATGGAAATATAATGAGCTATCCAAGTGCAGCATTTATCCCCAAAACCACATCTCAGCATGTAGAATAGAAAATCCCTTGCATAGTACACCCAACTCCCCATATCTTATTCTACTATCAAGGTACTTATTTGTGATAAGAGCATGATCTAGGATTTGCCTACCTCAGATGAAAGCATTTTGCAACTTAGATGTAATCTTCTCCAACACCATCTTTGGAATAATTTTGTAATGCTACTCACGACGCTAATCAGGCGAAGTCTTTGGGATCAATAGCCCTTAGAATCTTTGGAATAAGGGCGATTAATGTAGCATTAAGGCTCACCCTAGCATGGAAGTCACAAAATACATTTGTAATGTCTTTTAATATATCTCATCAAGCTTGGAAGAACGCAATAAAGAAACTGTCAGAACTCGGTACCTTTTCAGCATTCATTGCTTTCACTACCTCCAACACCTCCCTTTCTTCAAATTCTCTCTCAAACCAAATAGCCTCAGCCTCATTGGACAATGTGCTTGTTGATCTCCACCCAGCTAGTAGAAAGTGTGCCATCAATCGACAAGGAGTGAATGGAGTTCTTCCTCCTATTGGACCTGGCCACTGTGTCAAAAGGCTTTGTGCACTTGTCACCTTCGTTTAACCACAAAGACCTAGCTTTTTGCCTTCAACTCACCTCCTCCATGAGAGTGGATCTCTCTAACTCACTTAAAATTTCTGCCTTCATTCTCTCCTCGTCGCCCAATGCCCTCACTTCTTCAATGATATCAACAACACATACTTCTTCCCAAAGGATCTTTTTCTTTCTCCATACATCACCAAACACCTCCTCATTCCATTTCCTTAAATCAACTTTTAAAGCCTTGAGCTTGATGGCTACAATAAAGCTCAGAGAGCCTTGGAAGTGATATGAGTCCCACCATTGTTTCGACCTATCCTCAAAACCCTTAGACTTCAGCCACATGTTTTTAAATTTGAAGTACCTACTTCCCCTATGAAAATTGCCATTGTCAAGTAAAATCGGGAAATGATCTGAGCATAGCGTAGGAAGCCTTCTGTGGGACAAACCCGGAAATTGAGCTTCCCAAGCCGAAGAAACAAGAAATTTGTCAATCATGGACCAAGAGGGAAACTCCCGATTATTCAACTAGTAGTACCACCAGTAAGAGGGAGGTCCATCAAGCCTCGATAAAAAATGAAGAGAATTCCATCATAGTTGGGTATAAGCGTGCTACTCTCGATTTCTCACTTAGGAATCGAGTGACATTAAAATCACTTCTAATACACCATCGCAAGTTCCACCAATTGAGCAAGCCAACCAACTCATCCCAAAGAAGTCTTTTATCCTTCTCAGAATCAGAGCCATAGACACATGCAAATGCCCAAGTGAAATGATCTTCAATATTTTTGAAGGTAACAGCTAGGGTAAACTCTCCCACACACTCATCGATCTTTTCCACTACCCTCTTATCTTGCATAATCAAAATGCCACTTGAAGCCCATTTGAAATCCAAACAACACCAATCCACATGATCGCAACCCCACAAACTATGCACTACAATATAAGACATTACCTCCAGCTTAGTTTCTTGAAAACATATGACATCAACCTTCCGTTCTTTGAGTAAGTTTCTCACCCTTAGGCATTTTTTCCCCTCATTCAACCCTCTCACATTTTACGATAAAATTTTCACATTCCACGATAAGATTTTAGACTTAATTAAAAACTAAAGAACCCCTCTCCTTTCCACCAGCATGGCTAGAAGTCTCAAATTTAGAATCATAATTTATGGAGCATTTCAACCTTGTTAACTCCCTATTGGCTTTGTTACCTAGTTTAGAAATGGAACCTGATCCCACTTGAGGATGACCCGTTTCAATAATTGCAAAATTGCCATAAACTGCTCTTTAAAGCCTACACACGAAACCCTCACAACATGATGAACCCAATTTGAATACAATGACCTAATATGACCTGATGGATCATGACACATGAGCGGTTTACAATTGAATTCCTTCATCCTTCTCGGTATCGGCTTCGCTACCATACTTATCCGGGACTTCACAACTCGAGTCACTTGACTACGTTTCTGAGCAATCATAGAATTTGACCTAGCCCTAGATAGTAAGGGCATCGAATAACCTCCAAGATATTTGATGTTGGATTCTATTAGGGAGAAGGAAGAGAGAAGAGCCTACCGGGAACGCATCCATTTATTGTCCTCTATAGCGAATACTTATGGCTCGATTCCTTGCGCTGCAATAGACTAACTATAGGAGAGAAAGCAACAATTATTTGTAGTTATTACACTTATAGCAAGCTTTCCTTACCTTACGTAATAGGGGGCGTATGGAATACCTTATCTTATTATTTATTAGATAAGGTTGAGTCATCAATCATGGGCTTGGGTCTTTCTTGGGCTAAAGGGATTGTAGTTCATAATGCCCCCGACCATCGATGAAGTTTGACCTAATATGATGAACCCAATTTGAATACAACGACCTAATATGACCTGATTTCTCGATGATTTCCCGACCATCGATGAATAGGGCAACAACAATGGATGGGTCTATTTGGGTATCGCTAAATGCTTAGCCACAGGGGAATGGGTCGTACCCACAACTCCATACCCCGAATGCTGCCAACTCCATTTTGGCTAGATCTAGCATGCAAGAAAGGGACAAAGCTGCTTGCAAGGTTTGGGCAGGACCACTGACAAGAAGAATAGGTAGCAATAGAGGCTCCAAAGCCATACCCATGACTCCAAAACCAGACATAGCCACCTCCTCCTTGGCGAGCATTGAGAAGGACCATCGATGAAGTTTGACCTCCCCACAAAGGCAAACAACTCGACAAGGACTAGGTCACAGTGAGGAGGACCACCAGCATTGATCTTACCAAAAGGATCACTACACCTTGCCAAACTACCCTTCGCACATGATTGCGGCATTTGCAAGACTTTAGACCAGCCTCGTCTCGATGACCTGCCGAATGACCACTAGGTTGTGCGAAATTTGAGCCCTTCACACCCCAATAAATTAGTTTTGGGTTTATACTCTTTGCTTTTGAATATTGGAGGCGGGCCCAAAGCATTTGGGCCAAAGTAATTTCTCCACTTTAGAAATTTTGGTCTAGGCTTAAAGGGGAATTTGACCCTAAAGCCCCCCGAGCCCATTGAGGCCTTACCCTTAAGGTCATGACCTGCATGGGCCACATCAGGCTTGGACGGACCTACAGTAGCAATGAACTTCAGCTTAGCAACACGATATAGCAATTGCGAGAGAGGGGAACTACCATTGAAGATCCTTTTTCCAGAGTTGTTCACTATTGCCTGTGATAAGGATATGTGGGTGGAGGAGAATATGCAACTTCAAAAAGGTATCATTCATTGGAATGTTTTGTTTATGTGCCTTGCGCGTGATTGGGAAGTGGATGTGGTCTCATGATTCTTTGAGTTGTATCCCCAAAAAGTTAGGTATGAAGGTGAGTATACAATTTGTTCGGTTCCATCAAAAAGGAAGACATTTGAAGTGAAGTCTTACTACCAGGTATTGTCCACTCTGGTGCAAGTCTCTTGTCCTTGGAAGAGTATTTGGAAGACTAAAGCTCTTGAGAGTGGCTTTTCTTGTGTGGACAGCGGCACTAGGAAAAATCTTAACCTTGAACAATTTACGTAAGAGGAATATTAGAGTGGTGTTGCATGTGTAAGCAATGTGGAGAGTCAATCGACCATTTATTCCTGCATTGTGAGGTTGCAACTTCAATATAGAGTGTGATCCTTCTACTCTTTGGTGTTGATTGGGTTATGCTTCGCAGGGTGAGTGACTGTTTGGGAAGTTGGAGGTGACAGTTGGGTAACCGTCTTGCATTGCACATATGGAAGATAGTTCCATTGTGTGTGATGTGGTGTCTTTGGCGAGAGCAAAATGCACGAAGTTTTGATGACCATGAGAATGGCTTCCTTGAGTTGAAGAAGTTGGTGCTACAAACTGTGTCTTTTTAGAGAGTGGCATGGCATATTTTGCCTATTTCTACTTTTTCTGAGTTTCTAGATTTATGTTCTTTCTCTTCATATTAGGGGTCTCTTGTGTACTTATTGTGTACATGGGTTGCGCTCCTTTGCACGTAGTTTGAGTATACATTATTTATAAAAATAAATCTAACCACATCCTTAAAAATGCACTTCAACGTCTCTTTGATGGTGCACAATTCAAGACTTCAACCAGAACTACCTCTGTCCCATCCTGGACAACCTTCAGCAGGTAAAAATGTGGGACTACCTCCAAACCCAGTTGCTACCAATTGCCCAGTCAGTGTGTTTGTCCCATTGGGGTAAACATTTTGAAGTTTCCAGCGACCTCTACTAGGTACCCCCTCTCCCGGGCGAAGAACACGACATCGAATGTTCTTGCCCACAACATTCAAGGATTGAGTGTTGGAAATTTACAATCAAGTGAAGCTTTGCCGCAAACATCCTCCACCCTACACCGTCTCTCCCTTCCTGCACCAGTATAGGTCCCCTCTGTCTACCTCCACTATGCTCCACAACCACAAACCGTCTGTGCTTGTTTGAGCATCGTTGGGCAAGAATTGTAGGGAAGCTAGTTTTGGATTGTCTCCACAACACCCTCAATCCCCTCTCTCGCAATAGCTCTTCTACGGTGGCTAGCAACCCTCAACAATCAGCTCTACCCAACAAAACAGCAAACAAAGGCCCTGCAACTTTCAAGAATTGAACCCTAGAAGAATTTCCCTCAACCGCCAGCTCAGATGCTTTGGATTCAATTAAACACTGTGTACACAACCCATTGCTCACGCGTCCAAAGCACAGCAAAAATCTAACAAAATTATTCCAACAAGCATTCAATGGACACACCTACACTGGCCGCCGAGGTTATGAGTAATCAAAAGCGCATGGTTAGAGAAAGGGGGGCGGGGGGGGGGGGGGGGGGGGNGGGGGTTGGGCGGGCGGGGGGGGGGGGTTTAAAAAGAAATGGCTTATTCTTTACAGAAACCACCATGTTGGAGTTATTATTAAAAAAAAAAAATCATTTCTTGAGATTGTTTGGTTGTTTCATATCAGTTTTTTGTCATCCTTGGATTCAAAATGTTGCATGAAGCCACTATGTTGGAATTTTTTAATACTTAAAGTTAGATAAAGTCTTACGAGATTGTTTGGTTTTTTTAATCTCAGATTTTTGTTAACCTTATATTCAAAATGTTGCATGTAACCTAACATTTTATTAATATCATTAGATTTAAATTCGGTTTTAAGCATAATTTGCAACTTTTATGTGTTGTTTTGGCAGTCGAGGCAGAAAGCTTTGGCAGATTTACATCAGATGCAAACTGTGCATGTAAGTGGTCTTCCTCTCTCTCTCTCTCTCTTACACACAAACACACACATATACATTCTGTTGTTTGTGTGCGGGGTTGGGAGAGTGGTTAAGTGGATGTTGATGTGTTTGTATATGCTAATTTTATTGAAGTAACGATTTCTTTGTGGTTATATTTCACTTAATAAAATAAAAACGTAAAGAAATTATGATCGAGTATTTCCTTTGGTATTGTTTTTATAAAACATGCATTTGACTTAACTCTGGTATTCCTTGAGGAGAATGCACTAGAGAATTATGTGACGAGAAATGTGTAAGTGTATTTTCATTTAGGGTTGTAGTGCTGAATATATTATTATTATGTTTTTTGATAAGGAATGTTGTATTGTCAAAAAAGTTGCAAAGCGCCTTTAAGTACACAAGAAAGTATACACTAGTACACAACCAAAAACCCCAAAAAAACCCTAAACACCGACATAAAGTCCCAAAATTGAAGATACCAAGACCCAACAAACTGCCCAAACAACCCAAATCCCCTACTGCACCTCAGGGGAAAAGGAAAAAATACATTTTTAGACCCAAAAAAGCCCCGCCGACACTGGCACTTCACCGGAGAAATGGAGCAATCTAGATTTTTGAGCTCCCTCATCCTTTTAACCTTTGAGGCAGAAACGTCAATAATGGGCTTCCTCTTGTCAATGACAAAAAAAAGGTCCAAAAGATTTTTATCTTCACCTCCCCAAGACAACCCTACATTGGGAGCGAAATTCATCGCATCGACCACCCCTTTGGAATAGCCATCCACCCTTTCCACCGGAGTTTCTACCACAACCTCAGCAAGCATCTCCATGTTCTTATACAACTGCTTAGCAACTTTTTCCTTTACCCTCCGGGAATACCCGAGTTGAGACTTGGATACAAAGGAATAAATGGGAGCACCTCCCTCTATCATGCAAGGAAAAGCTTGGCTAAGACTCCTACCTAGCTCATCTGCCCCATAGGAATGGGTATTAATCGAGAGAGGATAGCATACCTGAGATGAAAGCAACTCCTTCGCTACTGGCATAGAGGGAGAAACAGAACTCGACCCTAAACACCCCTACAAATCAAAACTTTCGCCGGAGCAAGGTTCTCATCAGCCTCAACCTGAGAATCCTTACAGCCCTAAGTTGACAAGGACGCCTCCTTTTCCACAGACCGAGAAGGAAAAACAACTGTCGAACCAAAAAAACCCCATTTGATCAAGCCCATCGCCAGCGAAGGGTTCCGAATAGCATGAGCATCCACCGACGCCATAGAAAGGACGGGAGTCGTCACCACAGGAAAAGAATCCTCCCTTACCCTGCACAGAGGCCTCGCCGAAGTAGGAGCCTCCGCTTGAGAGAGAGGCCACCATTGGAGGAAAAGGAAAACACAATGGAGAAATTTGCCGGACCTCCGACGAAGACCCAGACCCAACATCGGCAGCCCTAAAGCTAACTCTGAAACCAGGCTCAACGTCCGTGATCACTGGCGCCCCCTGCCAAACCACAGACACTGGTGGATTATCATAAGGCACCATCACAAGCTCCGGAGTCGGGCGAGCCCACCGGGAGAGAAGCCATCGGCAGAAGCACCTGCGCCTTATGAGAAGGCTTAAAACGTCTAGGGGTTTTGGCCATTAGAGAAATCCCAGACTTAAAACGCCCAGTAGATTTGGGCTTTGGAGAAGGCCCAAACCTGTTGCCCTTTAAACCTTCCAGTCTTTTTAAGGCAGCCCTAATCCGTTTTCTTAAAGGGATTGCTTCAAGCCCTGTTAGGAAACCTTCCAACAACCCAGTAAGAACCTGGCTCATCTTAGAATGAAAAGACCCTAAGAAATGATTGACCCATCGCTTGACAGATATGCCCCTCGTCTTCTTCAAAGAGCCAGCCGCCAGCGAAGGATGCTTTTCCAGATCAAAACAATCCACCGCGGGCTGCTGATCCAACCCGCCATTCCCCACCTCTAAACGCTTCGTCGCCTGGAGAAGGTCCATACAAAGCGAAGACCGTCCCTTCAACTGGAAGCAAGGCTTCGATTGTAAAACCTCCGTAAAAGACCGACCTTGAGAACCTCCCGTAGAAGCATCAACCCATGCGGTCTTGGATTGCTAAGTTTGTGTCCTCGGCAAAGGGAGAGACTCGGTCTCCTCAATCCCATTCTTACCTTCAGTAGAAGGCAACATCAGACGCAGCTCCCCTGCAAAATGACGCCAACGCTGCCCATAACGGCCCTCCGGTAGCCATAAAACTCCTCTACGACCACCCTCCGCATAAACAGACACCTCCAGGAACCTTCCTGCTTTATTAACACCCCCATGAACCATCAACACCTTATCTCCCTCACGGTAAGAGTTGGCGATATCATCCTTCACCTTACTCGCTGCTTCCACTGTGTCTACCAACGAAGATGAACATTGGATGCTTGCAAATATATATTCTACGATCCTTCCTTTGCCAAAAAGCATAAGGATTTAGCTTCATTAGAGAAGCAATGTTCCATCATGAGTCGACGCGCCACCACTAGGGCATAGAAGGGAAGGAAAAAAAAAAAGGAGAGAGAACGGAGCATTAAAGAGGAGAGAAACAACAAATTAAGTACTGAATATTGAACAGGTTTCATTGAGAACTCCCTTGCAAAATGAATAGCCTAGGTGATTAGTTTAACCATCAATTTTTCTTGTTGTATTCTGAACCTATTTTGTTTCATTTTGATGATATGAAGATATCATTTACAGCAGGTTCTTTGAAGTATTGGTGTTTCATTGCTTAGAAGATCTTCTGTTGATAGAATTACTGAATTGTAGAACAGTGTATTATAATCTGCTTACAGGGGGAAAAAAAACCAACGTGCAGTTCTCTGTTTACTTTATGCCATTTCTTGTAATGACCTTTTAGTGGCCTTGCGACTTTAACTGCTACTGGAGGTTGTATAAGGACTTGTTGAATTTCTTGGTTTTTGGCAGATCGAGAAGCTTAGTGACCTACAGTGCACGCCTGAGTCTCAGCTCAAGTTCATTATTGAGGCTTGGATGCAGGTGATTTTTGTGCTCATCATTAGAGATTTGCAAATTTTTATTTTTTATTTTGTTTCTCTGGGAATCAAATCAAAAAATATTATGGCCTTAATATAATCAGTGCATATGTGTAATAATGGCTTATTGGCAAAGATTTTTTCTCATAAGTTAGTTGGCATATATTAAGTACACGTTTTTTCTTTGGGAAACTACACTTTAACTCTCTTGAACTTACACCCCATTTGCAATCACCCACTTCAAACTTTTAAAAGTTACAATTGAGCCCATTTAACTTGTCAAGTACTTTCAATTTGTTCCTTCTGGTAGCATTTTTTATTAACTTGGACAGAGAATGAGTCATGTGACTTGTACGTAACTCAAATTTTCCACTACATTAAAAAAAAAAAAAAAAACACCATGGAAGGAGGCCTCCACTGCTGTGGCCCTGGCCGTGGGTCTTTGTGGAAGGAAATCCATGGCAGGCCGTGGGCTCAATGGCCAGAGACCGTGGGTCTCCAAGAGGAGGGGTGTTTTTTTTTTTTTTTTCAATCTAAAGTGGATAATTGTATTTTCACTTGTGATAGGGAGGGTATAATGGAAAATTTTAGTCATGCGTCTTGCACATGACACATTTTTAAGTTGGAGTTGACAAAAAATCCTAATTGAGGGGTAAAGTAAAGGGCTTGGTAGTTAAAGGGGGTTGATTCACTTTTTAAAGTTTGGGGGGTTATTGCTAATGGGGTGTAGCTTCTAGGGGGCTAAATTTAGTTCCACCTTTTTTCTTTGAATCTTTTTCCTTTCTTCTAATTAGAAGTGGGTGTGTTTAGTATGTCAGTACCAGGTTTTATTTTTTTAATAAGATATATCATACCAAAGTAGGATTTCATTGGCATGCCCTGGAAGAAACATATCTCATAAGTTAGTACTATCTCTCTCTTTCTTTCAGATACATTGTACCTTGGGCGTATTACGTATACCTCCATCTTTCAGAGTGTTTTTTTTTGTTTATATGCGGGGAACGATAAGCAGTACTCATCTGGTGGATCATTTATCCCTCTGTAAAATACTGAAAATAATAATAACCTAGTCTGTCCACTGAGCGGCAGACTACAACCTGCACTGTTGCTATCTACTGAATATGGTTACGTAAATGCATTTTGCCTTTTCCCTGCGAACCAGACATGGCTAAAGGGGATTGGTTTTGTTGAGCAACAAGTCTGATGTTACTCAAGCTTGTATTGTAAGCAAGTACCATGTTCATGAGTATTTTCATCTAGTTAAAAGCCCCAGGTGACTAAGCTGTCTTTCAGTTTGTTGATTGCTTGCTTTCCCTTGGTAAATTATAAATAAATAAACCTCAAAAAGTTGACAAAACTATTTCTTGACTTCGTCTTTTCAAAGATGCACTTACTGTTTACTTTTCAAGTATTTAATTGTACCTGTTTCTGATGATTCTGTGACTCTTCATGTTTTTTTAACTCTTTGCATTAGTGAAAAATATCAGTCTGAGAAAAGATCATTGGGAAATTTCGACCCACACATGCACATGGTGGGTCTTTTACCCACAGCTTCACCTTCACCTGTTCTTAAGGGGGAGAAGGGTACTACTTGAGCAACAGCTTATTATTGCTTGCACAGATCTTGTATTCCCCACAAATGTAATCATACAGCACTATTCATGTGGCAGCCATAGTTGAGTTACTGATTTGGTGCATGATTATTAGATCTTCCATCAAAGCTTTAAGCTCATAATAGTAGCAGTGCTGATAAATAATGACAGTTCTAGCAGTGTAGTAATTGCAATGTTATGGTGGTTTTATTTGGCTTGAAATACTGGCAAAACATTTGTGGATATATATCTAGAAATATTGCATGCTTGCAGATAGTTGAATGCAGGCGAGTGCTGAAATGGACTTATGCATATGGGTTTTACCTACATGAGAATGAGCATGCTAAAAAACAGTTTTTCGAGTACTTGCAAGGTATATATTCGTATTACTAAGAAACAGTTTTCTGAGTACTTGCAAGGTGTATGTGTGACAATCTTGTCATCAGGTGAGGCGGAGTCTGGTTTGGAAAGGCTTCACCAATGTGCAGAGAAGGAACTACAACAGTTCCTCAATACTGAGAGCAAACTGCCAAATGATTTCAATGACTTCCGTACAAAGCTAGCTGGACTGACTAGGTATTTATTGTGTACAAAATATTGCTAAAAGTGGGTTTTTGAATTGTACATTGATTATTTTTCTGCAAGGTAATAAAAGATGAAGTGCTTTTATTGAAAGAAATGGAGCCATATGAATTTTTTTATATTTCGTAGGAGCATCTGTGATCATATCTAGAATTTAGATTTTGTTTTAGTGCAGCAGAGTTTTGTCATATATATATTTGACCTTGTCAATGTGTTTTAGTTATTTCTACCCAAGTAGTGTTAGAAAGTTCCTCTATAAGTTTCTGCTATCAGAAGATGGGGAAAAAGTTTGTATGCAAGTTTCCCCTTGTATATATATATATTTATATTTTCCCCTTATATTTTTATGTTCATTAGTAATCAAAATTAATCAAAATTTATTTTTATACTCTTCTGACTTATCAAAAAAAAAAAAGTAATCAAAATTTATTTAAAAGCGAAAAGACTAAACCTAATCAAGACAATTAAGAAAACTAGAAGTATGAAGACAATCATAGGCGGCAGCTATCCGTTGGTAAAGGGTTTTGAAGAAGAAGGCCTATAACTTCACCACCATCATCTCATGATCTATAAACATAGATCATTTCTTTCTCTCTAGGTACACCACGTTAAGCAAGGTGGGATCCTCTAATTTCAGCTGAGTGCCCCTCTTCTGGCGACGATGTGAGCGACGCATAGAAGTGTGTCAGGTGCGATTCTCCTCGAAGGTTGTGGTGTATGAAGTGGTGCTTTTTCGTCGAGGCGAAGTCCTTTGTATTCTCGGTGAAGGAGGATGAGGCGGTGGTGCAGCTAGAAGAGAGAAGGGTTTTGCTGGTGTGGTGTCTCTGGGTCTTCAATGTTCAGTTTGGTTGACTGCGATGGTGGAGGTTGCATTGCGTAACACTGGGATGAAGGATTTCATTAAATCCTTCCGTTGATGGCCAACAAGTCGTCTTGATCGTCCGCCGTGGTGGGAACATGGCCAATTTTTTCCTGAAGTTGGTGGTGTATGCTGAGGGGGGCTGACAAGGGCTTATATTACTGCTGGAGGGATGAGAGGGGAGAGGTTGGGGTAGGTTTGCTGGGGAGTTGAGTAAGGTGGTGACTTTCCTAGAAGCCATGACTACTCCCTCATCTTCTTCCTCTTTTGTCAGGTGATAGGTAAGAAGAATGGTTCGAAGTTTCCATCGTACACAGCGGTCCTGCGAGCGGAGGGGGGAGTTCACCAGAGGCGAAAGGTTCAAAAGTTGTCTCTTGGCCCGCTGGGTATTGAGCAGGCTTTCAATGGAGATTTGTGGGGTAATTTTTTTCGAATCTCATAGGGGTCCTATTCTCGAGGGATGGTGGAGTCTGTTGTTGGTGTTTTAGGGACTAATGAGGAGCCCTCTGATCTAGGTATGTAGCTGTTCTGTTTTGATGTAGTAGCTGAATGCGCTGGAAAATATGTGGGAAGAGGGAAGAAGCTTTCTCCATTTTGAGCAAGAAGGGTGAATGCTGAAGTGGAGCAAGCTATTCAGCAATTTTTAGTTGGGCTTTGAGATTTGGGTTTCTCGTGTGTTGGGCTCTCTCATAAGCCCATCTCTACAGGTCCACTTGGTGTTCTTGGCTTAAGCCCAAGACCAAGCTTCTTTGTAAACCCAAACCTAGGCTTGGTTTGGGCTATGGTTTTAATCCCACTTCTGAGGTGGGTGTGGTTACAAATCGTCGTTCTCAAGCTTTGGCCTTGGTGGTGGGTCTTTCTTCAGTCCGAGAGCCCTTGCCAAGCTCGGCGAAGGATGGGAGAAATTTTCGTATCATACCAAATTCAAGGTGGGAGATGGGTCCATGATCAGTGGTGTGGGGATGCGGCTCTAAAGAAAGCTTTTTTAGGTTTATTTGGTATTGTTCGTACAAATGATGCCTCTGTTGCAGCTTACTTGGGAGTTTTTTGGTGGTTCCAAACAGTGGAATGTGAGCTTTCTTAGAGTGGCGTATGATTGGGAGGTGGATGTCTTTGTCTTATTTCTCGAGGTGTTGCACTCCGCTAGAGTGAAAAGAGGAAGTGCTGATAAGCTGTGGTGGGTCTCCTCCAAAAGAGGGTTGTTTAAGGTCAAATCCTTCTGTTGCTACTTGGCTTGTACTGAAGGTTGCAGCTTCCCTTGGAAGAGTGTGTAGCAGACTTAGGCTCCTTTGAGGGCAGCCTTTTTCGTGTGGTCAGCGCTTTAGGTAAGATCCTTATCTTGGATAACCTTAGGAAGTGGAACGTCCTTGTGATGGATAGATGTTGCATGTGTAAGAGGAATGAGAAGTCCGTGGACCACCTTCTTATTCATTGTTATGTGGCTTGTGCCATTTGGATTGCCTTTTTCACTTTTTTATTTTTGGTTTGACCTGGGTTATGCTTAAATGTTAGGGTTGGCAATTTTAACACGACACGTGAACCTAACATGAATACAACACGAAGTTACAGGGTTTGGGTCATAATCAAGTCAATCCGTTTATGACCTATTTATTTTCGTTTTTGGCAAAACTAAAAGCCTAACGTATTTATTTTGTAAACTTTATTCTTTGAAATTTGCTATTTCATATGATGGAGTTGAAAATTGCTAATCTTTGTGAATGTTTTTATTAAATGCCAATGGGAGCAGCTGCTATACGGTCAAGGCAGAAAACATGGGTTTTCTGCCTTCCACTCAAATGCTGCCACCTCACCTATTGCATTTTTAAGAAAATAAGAACAAAACACAAGATTTCACTGCTCTCTCTCTCACACATGCAGCACCTTGGTTTTTTTTTTTTCTTCTTTCCTTTCCTGGTTTTTGGGCGGCCAGGCCGGTGTGGGTCTCAAATCACTGGAGACCCACCAACCTAGCCGCCGTGGGTCACGGCTGGCGAAGCCAGACCCAGCCTTGAGTCTGGCCGTGACCCAGGGTGGTGCTCCCCAAGAACCATCCTTCTTCGGCCACTTTCTTACCGATCAACTTCTCCAGCCACTTTCTCATCGGACCCAGCCACAAAATCCGTT
This sequence comes from Carpinus fangiana, assembly GCA_006937295.1. Lineage (NCBI taxonomy): Eukaryota > Viridiplantae > Streptophyta > Magnoliopsida > Fagales > Betulaceae > Carpinus > Carpinus fangiana. Next base: position 19,538,564 of record CM017326.1, read on the forward strand.
TTTAATGCATCAAACTCCGTTTCTAATGCCTCAAAAATCGTTTTTTATTCAAAACTAAAACCTAGATTTTGAAAGTTAACCCTGAAGGGGTCCGGGATCTGCCGGAGAAGATGAACGTGGATCACGCCAGACCCATGGCTGGGTCTGGCCAGCAGGGATGGGTGGCGTAGCTGGGCGGGGCGTCGATGGCCGGCCAGATCCAAGCCGGCCGTGGGTCGGCTCTGCACCGCAACACCGTGGGTCGGCCGTGCTTCCTTCTTCCTTCTCCTTCTTTTTCTTCTTTCTCTTTTCTTTCTTCTTTGGGATGGACGTGGGTCTCATGCTGTAGGATGTAGAGTTTTTTTTTTTGCATTTTTCTCCCTTTAGCTGAGGTGTCAACTTGTGAGTAGTGGGCAAAAAACCCTCACTTTTGCCACATCCGAACTGAAGTTATTCTCAATGCCAATTTGTTAACAATCAAACCTATTATGTTTCTATTATATTGTAATTTGTCAATTCTATTGACTCCCAATGGTATTATTATATTATTTTTCCTATTTTTCCTTCAAACGTGTCGGGTTGGGTCGCTGCACCTTGTAAGTAAGTGGGTCATGTCGCTACACCTTGTAAGTAAATGGGTCGTGTCAACCCGGCACGACTCGTTATTTTAAATGGGTCAAGCGGGTCGTGTTGGGTTATCCGATTATTTTTCATATCGTGTACATGTTTTAGAGTTCAACCCATTTATCTAAATGGGTCGTATCCAGGTTTAGGCTAATCGGGTGGCGGATCACCTGGGTCATATTCGGGTTGACCCACCGACCCATTTCTACCACCCTAGTCGATCTATATGCTTGTTAGTGGACCTTTGGCAATCCACGAAGTGTTGTAGTGTGGAAGATCGTGTCTACTTGCCTTTTTTTTTTTTTAAGAAATAAATAATTCATTGAAAAGCACAGATGGGTGTAACCCTAGTACACATGATGTATACAAAGAAAGGCCCCACAAAGGCAAAAAGAGGAACATAAAGACAAATTGAGGCATAGTGGAAAACTGAGACACTTGGAAAGCGTCGGCCCAATGAAACTGAGTCTGGATAAACAGCTTTTTGAGCTCTTCCAATGACCTTTGTTGATCTTCAAAACATCTTGCATTCCGCTCTCTCCAAATAATCCACATTAGAGAGTGGGGCGATACACCACATCTCCTTTGATGAACTATTACCTCGTTGACCACACCAACAAGCGAACAAATCTGCTACCCTTCCAGACATGACCCATGTGACATCAAAAAGAGTAAATAACACTCCATTAAGCTTGTGCCACTTTGCAGTGAAGGAGAAGATGCTTGATAGACTCCCCACTTTGCTTACACATACAACACCATTCCACCACAATTATACCTCTCTTACGCAAATTATCCAAAGTCAGAGTCTTCCCAAGAGTCGCCTTCCACACAAAGAAACTGACTCTCAATGAGACTTTTACTTCCCATATACTCCTCCAGGGGAAAGAGGAAGCTACCACATCTGTCCCCGTAGAAGAAAGGATGCGAAAAAAATGACCTCACCTCAAAAATATTTCGTTTGGAAGGAGTCCACCGCATGCAGTCCATCCCTCCATTTGACTACAGAAGGCATATAACTTTCCAAAGAAAGCCATCACCAACTCTACCTCCCAATCCTAGACTGCTCATAAGAAAGGATCATTCCACTGTATAACACCATTAGACAGCTGCATATGATCCCTATCCCATGCCTCCTTATTACTAGCAATTTGAAATAATTCATGAAAAGCTTCCTTCAAGGACTGATCCCCGCACCAATTATCATGCCAAAACCTAATATGGGAACCATTTCCTGCTCCAAATGTAATAAATTTCGAGAAAACTCCCCACCCTCTCCGAATATGTTTCCATCCGTCAACTCCATAAGGGCTCTCGACCACCTTGTTACACCAACCTCCATTGATGCACCCATACTTGAACTCAACAGTCAACCTCCAATACGCTTCCCTTTCATAACTCCATCAAGTTTCGAATTCCCAAACCACTACCTTGCTTGGGAGAGCATATTTGAGACTATTTTACTAAGTGGAACTTAGGCTCCTCAATGAGACCACCCCCATAGGAAATCTCTTTGTAGCTTCTCCAATCTGTTCGCCACACACAGGAATAGGGAATAGAGACAAAAAATACATAGGAAGGTTGGACATAGTGCTTTTAATCAATGTGATCCTCCCACCCTTTGATAGATAGTCTTCTCCAACCCGCCAATTTCCTTCCCATTGTCTCGACAATACCATTCCAAATGGTGGTAGACTTGTAAGGCGCCCCTAGAGGAAGACCCAAATATTTCATAGGTAATCTTGTTACCCTGCAACCAAAAATACTCACCAGCCTACCAACATCCTCCACCTCACTAATTGGAACAATCTCAGACTTTGGCAAATTAATTTTTAACCCTGAGACAGCTTCAAAGCATAGAAAAAGACAGCTCAGATTTTGAAGTTGGTCCTTGTTTGCCCCACAAAAAATCAATGTATCATCAACAAACAACAAATGTGAGATAATGACTCTAGGATTTTTTTTTTCTTTTTTTTTTTTATTGGTAAATAACAATTTATTAAAAGCGCAAGGGGCGGAACCCATGTACACAAGGAGTATATAACAAGAGCCCACATAGACAAGCTTTTAATTTGAAAATGACGCACATAAATCTAGGAATTCCGCAAGCATTGAAACTTGCGAAGAATGCGACAAAACTCTCAATGAGAAAAGTGTTTGAAGCACCATTTTCTTCGACTCTATAATTTCAAGCTCACGATCCTCAAAATTCCGTGCATTCCTTTCTCTCTATAAACACCACATCACGCACAAAGGAGCCATTTTCCAGATTTGTATAACTATACGATTACCCTTTTGTCCTCTCCAACTTCCCAAGCATTCCTTTAATCTACTTGGCGTCACCAACATAACACTAAGGGTGTCAAAAAATACTGAGAAACCGGAACCGGAAAACGGGGAAACTGGGGACCCGGTTGGAAAAAGCCAAAAACTAGGTAGCCTGGTTTCAATACCCAGTTTTTGGCACCCGGTTATTATCATGTTACCAGGAACCGAGGTACCACTTATATATATTTAATTATATATTAATATTTTTTAGTTTAGGTTTAGGTTTAGTGAAGTCTTCTTTAGGTACCTAATTTAAAATGTATTTTAGGGCATTTTAAAAAATTGGATTTTTGTTTTTAAGGCCTATATAGGCAAAAATATTGATTTTTTTGGATTTTTGGGATTTTTTAGGTTTGTTTTTAAAATTACTTGGAATTTTTGCCTATTTTTGGCCAATTTTTTAAAAATCTATTAGCCTTTTTGTCCCAATTAACTGGGCTTTGTTGTGATTGTTGGGCTTATTTTAGGCCCAATGCCTAAAATAAGCAAAAAATACAAACTTTTTTTTTTAAAACCGATTACCCGGTTCAGATAACCGGGTACAAACCGGGTTACCTGAGGTCCCGGTTCTCGGTTCCAGTTTTCAAAACCAAGAACCGGGGTACCCTGGTTCTGGTTCCCGGTTTTCGCCAAAAACCAGGAATCGGGACCTGGTTGACACCCCTACATAACACCAAACAACTGACAAATCATATTCCAAACCTCTAAAGCAACTTCACAATGCAATAATAAATGATCAATAGATTCGCCACTCTTGTTGTACATACAACACCACTCAGTCACTATAATGTTCTTCTTACGTAAGTTGTCCATTGTTAATATTTTCCCCAATACTGTCGTCCACACGAAAAAAGCCACTCTTGGAGGCATTACTCTTCCAAATAATCTTCCAAGGGCCATCCACCAGTTTCGAATTAACCATCATCTTATAGTATGATTTCACCTCAAAAATCTCTCTTCAAGGGAATTCAACAAATTTTTTCCACCCCACCATGCCTAATTTGTTAGGAATACAGCAATTCAAAAAATCGCAACACCTCTTCCATTTCCCAATCATAAACAATTTGAATAAACATTACATTTCAATGAATAGCACCATTTATTATAGCCATATTCTCCTCCACCCATGCCTCCTTTGCACATGCTATAGTAAACAATGCGGGAAACACATTCTTCAATGGTAGCTCCCCACACCACACATCCTATCAAAATAATATTCGAGAGCCATTTCCTACCTCATACCTCTCTGAGTCCAGGATTGTTTCTTGTTCCAATTGAAAACCAGCCACAAGACCACTATCTTTTGTAGCCGCCATCATTCTACTCAGCGTCTCCATAACAATAACAAATAAAAAAGGAGATAGCGGATCCCCTTGTCTTATACTCCGAGTATTACTAAGAAAACCTAAGGGTTCTCCATTAATCGAAACTGAATATTGGATTGTAGAAATACAGAAAGCTATCCATTTTCTCCATTTCTCCCCAAACCCACTTCGTTGCAATATGAATAGTAAAATATCCCAATTCTTTCTAGGTCCAACTTACATAATAAACCGGGTTCCACAGATCTAAGACGGCTATCAATGCATTCATTAGCTATTATAACCGAATCCAGAGTTTGTCTCCCCTTAATGTACACATTTTGAGACTTCGAAATGATCTTCTCTAACACATTTTTCAATCAATTCGCTAGCACTTTAGAAATCAATTTGTACACAACGCCCACTAAACTTATAGGTCGAAAGTCCTTTAGCTCCTCTGCCCCTACTTTGTTAGGAATTAGCGCTATAAATGTTGTATTCAGACTTTTCTGAAACCTCCCCTTGCTATGGTGCCTGCTTGCCTTTTATAGTGTTTATGGAAGGAAATGATTGGCAAAAGTTTTGAGGACCGGAATCCTCCGGTGTGTCTGTCGGAGGAGGTTGCACACTCTCAAGCGGAGGAGCCCGCTCCTCAAGCTCGTTTGGATGAGCCTGAGCCTTTGGACGCTGGGCTTCCAGTTTAAGTGCATCAAATCGAGGATGCCGTGGCTGGGTCTGATCAGGGGACGGTTTCGGAGGCTAAGTTGGTTTGTTATTCCAATTCAGGATCTGGGGCGGCAGACACTGTTAAAGTGCCGGTGTCGGAGGTTATTCCGGCCAAGGCTATTTGCGCACCCGAGAATGCGCCGAGCTTGATTCGAAGGGGGTTTTTTGGTCCAAGAGCTGCGTCACCTACTTCGAGGGGGTCTTCACAGGGTAAGGGTGCTTTGTCTTCATCTTTGCCGGAAATTTCTGTCTTGTCTCTTGGGGCGGCTAAGGTGGGTCTTAATCCCACTGTATCCAAGTCTGAAGTGGTGTATGCCCGGAGGGTTAAGAAAGAAATTTCCAAGCAGCTGCTTAAAAATAAGGAGATTCTTGCTAAGGTGGCGGCTGACATACCAGTGGAAGGTTTCTCGAAGGAGGTGATTAGCACGATGAATTTTGCTCCGGTGGTGGGTTTATCCTGGGGTGGTGATGATAAAAGAATGTTGAACCTTTTATCAAAAATTGAGAAGGAAAAGCGGGAGCTAGCTGCTCCTAAGGTGAAGGGGAAGAGGGAGCTTAAGAACTAGAACTTGGAGTGCTCCTTCAACGTTGAGGCTAGTGGGCAGAGGTCCTCTCAGGCGAAGTGCCAACATAGGCGGGGCTTTCTTGGGTCTAAAAATGCTTATTCCTTCCCCCCTGAGGTGCAGTAGGGGGGGTTGGGGAGGTTTTTGGGGTGTTTTTTCTTGGGCGGATCTTTGTTGGGTTTGATTGGGTTGTTTCTCTGGTTGGGCTTCTGTTTCTAGGGTTTGATTTTTGGGGGCTGCTTATGAGCTTGGCGCCCTATACCCATTGTATATGACGCGCCCTTTTGGGTTTTTTGGTATACAACATTACTTATCCAAAAAAAAAAAGTTTTGAGGACCGGAAGAGGATGATGGAGGAGATTAATCTTTATTTATTTATTTTTAACTTTGTATCTGTGGATAGTTGCTTGTGTGTCTCTTCTGACAATTAGTTATCGTGATTTCTTTGGTCTTTTTGCTAAGATGTATACAAGGTTGTAGTATCCCAACTCACAACACTACCGAACCAGTTTGAGTCATGTCCTTTAAATATATGTCATGGTAATTCCCATGCTTCCCCTTTTGCTCTTTCATCTACTTCAAAAATGCTTTTTGTATAAGTGAAACTTTGTGATAAATTCTCACATAAAAAGCTTGCTTGATGCGTAGAAGTATGCAAACTTCCTACTCTATATAAGCTTGAATGGTAGTAGGCAACCCAACCTGTTCAGGATGCAGTGTCCTAGCGAGTGGTTTTGCAAGACGATAGTATATATTATGGTGTTCTGTCTGATTCTGCTTTAGGTGTTTGTTATTCATACGAATAGAGATGGGAGGGAGGAAAGAAGTTGAGCCCCCGAAATAGGGTATATCACTGTAGAAATGGCATGCAGTTCCATTGCTTTAATGAATGGTGCTTTGGACATTGCTGCCTGATATCCCCTGCTGATGGAATCAGAACTTTTTATTAGCATTTTTTGGGGATAATCTTTGATTTTCCCATCACTTTGATTTTTCTCTATTAGTTGCTTCCTAATCGAAAAGTTCTTGTAATGTGCGATATTATATATTGTTTGTTGGAGCATCTGCCATGCATGTTTTTTGCCCCTATCCCATATTTACCATTGGCTATACTTGGATACGCAATCATTTAGCTAGTTAATGTATAGCCTTCTCTGATCCAATTTCATATCTTTATGTAATTGCAACAGTGTGACTAGGAATTACTTTGAGAATCTGGTTAGGGCGTTAGAGAATGGTCTGTCAGATGTGGACACCAATGCGGCTTGCAGCAAGACAAGCATGAAAAATGGAGGGAGCAGCAAGGGGCGAGGTGGAAGGGGGAAAGCACCTACTCGAACTGGTGGTTCAAATACAAGTGCTGACGGTAGCATTTATTGGTCTTGTGAGCAATGTACCTATGCCAATGTCAAGTCTGCCACCAGATGCGAGATGTGCAACCAGCAGCACCGGTGAAAATTTAATCACTTATGGCACGACGAATATGGACCGCAGACCCTTCAAACAAGCTGACAAAAGCTAGATTTGAGGGGATAGCTGGTGTGGAAACCAGAAGGTTTTTTGGTGGTTCCTTTTGCTGAGGCTATTGAAGGTACGAGGAAAAAAAGAAAATGAGAAAGTGAAGAAAAAGCAGATGAAAGACAAGCCTCTTTTATGTTTGTGTTTGCAGTAAACACTAACTTATATAATTCTGTATATAGTTTCCATCTATAATTTCTGCAACTTGCTTTTGTTGCTGATTTTAATGTATTACACATTGCTTAAAAGTGAATGCAAATGATTTCTTATGCTCTGGGACTTGTTTTTCCAATACGTTGGCTCATATTTTCGTTTTTAATTGATGCAATCGGTTTCTAAATAAATCAGGAAACTAGGTTCTTCATATAGTTGTTCGATGCGGTTTATGGTAGCCGTGAAAATCTGTTAGAAACAAATACTATTTTTGCGCTGTATTTACTCAAGATTTGGATGTTTAGAATGTGAAGCATAGCATTATGTTCTACATTTCGTTTATACTACTATTCATGGATAACGCAAACTATGAGAATTGTCCTTTTTTCTTTTTCTTTTTTCGAGACTGGATAGCAAGAAGCTTATTATTAATTAAGTTTTGGATACAACCTGAACATGGATATGTATTTGGATCTGGTAATTGGATTGTCTGCTGCAGCTCATTGTGTTCCAATGTGAAGTTATTCCTTTTTTTTTTTTCCTAATCATTCGTTTTATGGTTGTTTGCTTGATTACTATTTTAATGATCACTGATTGTGAGTCCCGAATATTAAACTAATTCGAAGTGGTTTGGCTGTGTAGTAGCATAAATAAAAGGTCTATAACGTGATAAAATTCTATGAGCGGAATTGTGTTTCATTTCCGTGTTTGAATATGTTAAGAGGGGTTTAGGGTTTGCATGAAAAGAAAAGGAAGAAGAGGCTGTGTTTCATGTAGCCTTTTCTCTTCTTAGAGCATTCTCAATAGACTCCTTATAAGGAAGTCTGTTCCCGATGTGTAGGGATATGTCCAAAAAACCGCAAAAAAATGTCTCACAACAAATTCCCGAAATGGTTCCCTAAACTATTAGACTTTACAGTGGAGCCCAATATATAAGGTTCCACTGTAGCAATCCGATGCCTTTATTAAATTGAAAAAAACTCTCTTGTCACAGTACACCCTGTGTCAAAATTCATGCAACCTCTCGTCACTCATGCAACCTCTTTCTGCAAAACATCAAAACTCCCATCTTTTTCAACCTCTCAAATTTCATCCATGTTCTACACAAGGTAGTGAGGAGACTGGAAAGAGAGATCGAGATTGAAAGAGAATGGTGAGCGTTCTATTCAAGCCAAGAGAGAAAGAGACTGAAGCGTGGTGGTTGAGCCACCGTCGTTGTGCAGTGGGCAATGCCTGGGCAAAGCTGAGCTAGCCCTCTTTTGGTGAGCATAGCGCGTTTGGTTATTCCCGGTGTCTAGATTATAATCAGCTAAAAGAAAGGTTCATTCTTCCCTTTTATTCAAATACGGTGACGATTTTTTTTCTTTCTTTGAGTATTATTTTGCCTCTTGTGTGTCATGACAGATTGAGTATTAAGAAAAGGAAAATTTGGTTTCTGTTTTTCATTTCAATTTGGTTCAATTAACAAATTTGGTTGAGGTGATTATTCAAATACGGTGACGATTTTTTTTTTCTTTCTTTCTTTTTGGGAATTATTTTGCCTCTTGTGTGTCATGGCAGATTGGGTATTAAGAGATGGAAAATTTGCCTCTTGGGTATTAAGAAATGGAAAATTTTGCCTCCTGGGTATCAAGAAATGGAAAATTTGGTCTTTGTTTTTCATTTCAATTTGGTTCCATTAAAAATTTTGGCTGAGGTGATTATTCAAATGCGGTGACGATTTTTTTTTCATTCTTTTTGGGTATTATTTTGCCTGTCATGGCATATTGAGTATTAAGCCGAGTAGATGAAGTTGTTAGTGTTTTAGGTGAAATGTTTGAACTTGGGTGTTAGTCTGGTTTGAGTTTCTATACCTGCACAATACCTTTATTTTGTACGGAAAATAAGCCCAATGAGGGAATTAGGTTGTTTAGATTGGTGAGAGCTTCTAATTTTGTTCCGGATTCATTCATTTGTGAGGTTCTAATACGGTGTCTGTGTGAGAACCTTTTGCTGGATGATGCGATGAACATTTTCAAAAAGATGATAGACTGTGATATAAAGCCGTCTTATAATATGTTTTTGGATATGATAAATGTTTTTTTGTAAATTAGGGAAAATAAACGAAGCTTTAGAATTCTTGGAAGACAGATGTGTTTATGAAACTTCGCCACCCAATGCATTGCTTGAAGGTTGCTGCCGTGCTGGTAAGTTTTCCTTGGCAAAAGGTCGACTTGAGAAAATGTATGAGAGGAACATAGCCAAGTGTGACTCTTGGAATATTCTTATCAGATGGCTTTGCAAGAATGCAAGGATCAGGAAAGCATTTGAACCTCTAGGGAAAATGATTCTCTCCTCATGTATTCCTGACTGTGCCACATACTTGGCATTAGTTATTGGTAACTGTAGATTGAACAAGTATGGAGATAAATTGAAGCTATTTCACGAGATTCGTGCTAATTGCTGGGTTTTGGATGCTATATCTTATTCTGAGCTAATTGAAGGCATGTGTCAGGTGGAAAGAACACTAGAGGCTGCTGAAGTGTTTTGCTATATGTCTAGTAATAGATGCTCTTTAGTCTTCCTCCTTTGATATGTTTGTTGATCAGGAGTGTTTGTGTCGGAGGAAAGGTCGATGAAGCAATAAATTTACTGTAGTTAGCTTATTATTCTGGTACTTGGTGTAGTAATGCAACGTACACTACAATTATGCTCGAGTTGTCTAAACTGGGCAAAGCAAAAGATTTGTTAGTAGTTCTCTCACAAATGCTGATAGAAGATTGCAGTCTTGATCTGGAAGTATATAGCATCCTCATACAAAGCATCCGTTAACAAAATCAAATCAAGGATTGTGTATTCCTTTTTAACATGATGGTTAATGAGGGTTTGGTACCTGATTCTGAAAGGCTATTTGATCTACTTTCATGTATAGCCAACCATTCTTAGTTGTATAAGGTTTCAAGTTTGATCGATAAACTTATTTGTAATTCTGGAATTCTAAATCCAGCAATTTACAACATGCTAATTAATGGCTTTTGGAAAGAAGGTTATAAACTTGTAGCATGTCATTTATTGGATTTGATGTGGGAAAAAGGTTGGGTACCAGATTCTACGACTCATGGATTGTTGATTGGATCTGTTGCTAGAGAGGAAGGGGACAGGGGGCATTTGCCTATAGGAATTCTACTGCACAAGATGCTGTTAGTAACATACTAGCTGAGGGCTTAGGAAATACCTGATGTACCTACTTTTCAAAGAATATCATTTTGATCATTTGAAGGCCCAGTTCCCTGGCGAACGATACTCTTGACTCACAACTTCATGATTATAGATTCTCTCCAACTCATCAGGAACATGAGGGATTGAAACTGCTTTCAAACGTAGTTTTGTGTCTATGGTGCATTCTGTGACAAATGGTCTTTTTGTGGAATATGATTGCTGGCATTCCAGCATCTTTTGATCTCTACGATATTCAGCGTATTTGTATACTTCAGAATGTACTTTGAGCAAGAAAATCTTTAGAAATGATAAAATTGGTAGGTGCTACCACTTTATTCTTTTTGGTCATCTTAGGAGCAGGAATTATTGAATATCATTTAGTTTTCTTCTCCTGATTGTTATAGGACTAGTTCAAGGCAAATTAGGATGTTATGTGTACATTTATTGCATTTTTACTATTACATGGCTCTATGAATGGTACCAAATTTATGATATTTTTAGTTCCTTTTTTTTCTCATTTAGCTACTTGCATTCATGGATTCACAAGAGGGATTGCAAGAGTTCAATGAAACTCCTACTCAAAGCTTCACCATGCTCTTACAAGGGGGCGTCAATACAGCAATGAAAATCCACCCCAACCTAAAAAGAAATCTACTAACAAAAAAACAAACTTCTCAATGGAGGAAGACATTTTACTAGTAGAGGCTTGGCTCAATACTGGCCTTGATCCAATTCAAGGGAATTCTCAAAAAAGCACCAAATTTTGAGATAGGATTTTGGAGAACTATAATGAGAGCAAGAAAGAAACCACTGCAGAACGGACTGCGCATTCTTTATCAAACCGGTGGTCTTTTATCCAAAAAGCTATTAACAAATTCTGTGGGTACTTGGACCAAGTTGAATCTAGGAATCAGAGTGGTATTGGTGAGCAAGATAAGGTATAAATGATTTCTTACTAGTAGTGTAAATTAGTCATTTATTTGATTCAAGATTTTGATTATTTTCATTTTATGAATTTTCTTTCAGATCAATATGGCAAAGGATATGTACCAGGAGTTTAATAACAATGCCATATTTCAATTTGAATATTGTTGGAATATGTTGAAGACAATACCGAAATATAAGAAATATATGTTGGCTCAATCAGATTTGAAAAGAAAATTCCTTTATACAAGTACTTCTTATCATTGAGATGTTATACATTTAGGGGAAGTTAACGATGATCAAAATGTACCTGTAGACTTGGAGAGACTTATAGGCAAGAAGGCTGCAAAAGAGAGAGAGAAAAAAAGAAAGAGCAAACATTGTGGAGAGAAAGAGATTGTAATGGAGGTTTTGAGTGGATTAGCGGAAGCGAAGAAGAGATCATATGAGGAGAGAAAGAAAGAGATCGATACGACAAAGGAGAAGATCATTTGTATTGAGAAAGAAAAGCTTGAGGTTGAACTTAGGAAAGAGGAAAGGGAACAAAAGAAAGAAGAATTTGAGAAACAAAAGCTTGAGGTTGAACTTAGGAAAAAGGAAAGGGAACAAAAGAAAGAAGAATTTGAAAAACAAAAGCTTGAAGTTGAACTTTGGAAAGAGGCAAGGGAACAAAAGAAAGAAGAAAGGGAAATTATGATGCTAGATACAAGCCACTTGTCTAACGTGCAACTTGAATATATTCAATCCCTCCAAATGGAAATCATCAAGAAGCGTAGGAGTAAATAGTCATTGGTATTTGCGTATGAATGTATTTAAGTGAACTAATCATGTAATTTTGTAAATAGTAATTGATTTTGTCATCTTTTTGTTCACTGACTATTTTGCTATTGAGGGGTTGTCTTGTTATAAACTAAATATGACTGGCCTCTTTGCTGCACATTGATTAATGCTAAGAATGCTTGTGTTGTTTACATATATGAAGATCCTTCTCTGATGAGGTTCTAACTGAAGGTGTAGCATTTGTGTAATTTTGTCTTCTCAATATATCAAGTTACTTTTCTTTGTGTGCAAAGGCAGTGTGTGAAATTCTGTATGAGAAGGTGTAAGATGTTTAAAGCTTTTGCAGACAAGACATCCTTTGGAAACTGAATGTGCAATCATGCGAATTACAATTTAATAAGCATAGTGCAATCATATGAAATTATAGCTTTTTTTTAATACATTGGTTAATAAATTGGGCATTGAAAAACAAAAAAACAAAACAATTTAATAGCCATGGTGCAATAGTACAAAATTTAAAATCAAAAGTTCTTATTGGCCATGTATTTGCCATAAATGCTCGACAAGGTCTGACTAGAGTTGAGAATGAGTTTCTCGATCTCTAATACGATGATGATTTTGAATGAAGTCCAAAAATTCAATTGTATGCTCATGTAATGGTGGTTCGAGGGGAGTCTCATTGATTTGTTCATAACCAAAGGCATCTGCTCCAAGGTATAAATCTTGCTCGTCTTCAACGATCATATTATGCAATATTATGCATGCCATCATAATCTCTTTAAGCATTTCAGGTTTGCATAAACGTGCAGCGCCACGTACAATAGCAAATCGAGCTTGAAGTACTCCAAATGCCCGCTCTACATCCTTCTTTGCTAACTCTTGAGTTGCAGCAAAATTTTTTCTTTTATTTCCTTGTGGAGCATGAATTGTTTTTACGAATGTTGCCCATGGAAGATATATACCATAGGCAAGATAGTATCCCATCATATAGTCGTGATCATTGGGTGAGTAGTTTACCGGAGGTGCATGCCCTTCAACTAGATTGGTAAATGCAGAAGACCGTTCTAACACATTGATGTCATTGTGAGACCTTGGTAACCCAAAAAACACATGCCATATCCAAAGATCATAAGATGCCACAGCTTCCAAAATAATGGTTGGTTCATGGATATGACCAGAATACATACCTTTCCAAGCATTTGGACAATTCTTCCACTTCCAATGGATGCAATCAATGCTTCCCAACATACCTGGAAATCCACAACTTTTGCCAATTGCTAGCAATCTAGCAACGTCATCTTGAGTTGGTGACCTCAAGTACTATGTGGAAAATTTTGAATTTGCCGCTTAAACAAATAGTTTAAAACTATCCATTGCAGTGGCTTCTCCAATTCGTAAGTATTTCATCCATAAGATCTGCATTACACCATAAGCGAGCATTCTAATTGCGGCAGTCATCTTTTGTAGGGAAGAGTGCCCAAGCTTGCCAGCAGCATTTCTTTTATGGACAAAATATGGCTCGTGATCTACTATTGCGTCGTAAATGTAGATAAAAAGTTCACGACGCATAAGAAACCTCCTTTGAAATTTCTTGGCAGGATAAGCTGGCGATGCAGCAAAATAGTCACAGAAAAGGTTTTCTTGACCTTGCAAAGATTTACGGCAAATGGTATTGTGGCTTCGACCAAAATCACAATGTGATATTGATCCTCTTTCACTATGAAATCGTTCTTTTGCCATAGCAATTGCTGAAATTATTTCTAACTCATCATCAGAAGAAGAATCATATTAAAGGTCATCGAGATTAAAAATATGATTCATAGTGAAAAGACAAAGAATGGATGAAGGGGAAATTTGAGGTCAAATAGATGGAAATTAGAAATAATGGCTATATGTTAAACTACCAACAATAAGATATATATATATATATATATATACTATAGTAGTAGCCTTTGGAAAAAAAAATGAAAAAAATAATAATAACTATTGGCTATAAAAATCAGCCAACCAACGGTCCAAAATCATAAAAACACTGCCATGTTGCCAACGTTCAAAAACAAGACTTAAAAAATAGTAACTATTGGTTCATTAAATATAGCCGTTGGTTTATTTTAAAGAATTAGATTCTTTTTTATTATTATTTAAAAGAATTATTTGTTGGTTCATTAACAACAGTAAGATATATATATTTTCAAAAAAAAAAAACAACAACAACAACAACAACAACAATGCCATGCCAATGGTCACAAACCAGCCATAAAAAAGTAGTTGTTGATTCATTAAAACTAATTGGAAAATGCTAGGGGTTCTCCCCCTAATGTTCTCCTAGTGTTCTTTCATTCTTACGTAGAACATGATTTAAGAAAAAATAAAATTGTAGTGGCCTCCATGTAACGCCCCCAAAATTAGCCTCGGCTAATCCGGTGGAGTCACTGGCAATTCACCCAGTTGAGCCAACTTGTGAGCAAATGGGTAATCACCCTTGTAAGACGTCAGAGTAGATGCAAAGGAAGGTGAATAAATCCGAGCTACTATAATCATCAAAGAAGAACATGGAGCAACTATGAAGTAAAAACGAACCTGAATAATAAGTAAAGCACAACCAAATAAGTGGTAGCGTCTCTTGCCACCTTTATAGTGATAAGCCAGATTACCTAAAGAATAATAACCACGTAAGTCTAACGACTTAGTAAGTAAACTTTACACTTAGGTATGACATGAGCCCATTTAATGAAAATAAACATGCATTTCAAGTAGTAACCAAAAAGAGGGCATTACCTCCGCTAATACACAATTTAATGTGTTTTAGGGTTTTCAAACCTATGGTGTAAAACCGGCGATAAATACCTAATTGTTTTGATGCAGAAAAGCTAATGCATTATAAGTCATAACTCTCATACATGGTCTAACCGAGATATTACCCCTTCTCAGCAGGGTTGATGCTATCCCGAGGGACCTATAATACAACGCCAATGCCTCAGCCATTGTACAACATACCATACGTAACATTAGTGGCACGATCGAGTCCGACCTCGAGTGGCCCACACCAACTAATGACGTCCATCCTATAGTGACCGAATCATTGGGAATATTGCATAAAGGTCACAAAACCAATGGATCCACAGCCCTCACATAACGCACACATTTGACCATAATACGCAGTTTATATAGTAAGCTTATGGTCGTTTATACTGTACGTACCGGCTTACCATGTCTTATGATGCATCATAACAATTTATTTAATAACATAGTTAATGAGTAATTATGGAAAATAGACATGCTCATATCATACGCGTGGTCAGTCAGCTGACATATCTTACGTTTTAGGTAAAAAGGGTGTAAGTGTTTACTTACCTCGCACATTCGAGTGAATCCTCCGACCAAGCTATTTCCTGTTATAACAGATACAAGACACCGTTATTCTAAGCCTTATGAAACCTAGAGTTATGGCTAAGCCCAGGCATACACGTGTGAAAATTAAGAACAGGTGCTCTGCCTACTGACCGTACGTCTGCCCTCGATGGTGTACGTCCGCTCAGTGTGTTAAGCATTGTTTTAAGATTCAGACAGTACATGTTTCCAATGGCAGTCACATACCTCTAAACCTCTTCTAAGCTAGTAAAACAGGACATGTAACACAAGAAATCAAAGAACCATGATCTTTTGAGAAAACTCTTTAAAAACATCATTATTTTAAAAGAACGCTCAATGAACACTTTGAAATCCTTACTGAAGCAGAAACACGAGATGACAAAGTGATAATGACAAAGGGAATAGAGCTTACCCCAAAGCTAAGCACGGACATGGTCTCCTCTCCTCGGAAACTCTTCTTCGAAGCTCTCTCTCACAAATTTTCCACTCAAAACACTAAGGAAGGGTTCTGGCAGCCTAGGAGCATACCAGGGGAAGGAAGAAGGCATGATAAATAAGAGGAGGGGTAGGCTATTTATAGAGAAAGCTCGCCACCAACTCTCTAATAGAGCAGCAGACATCCAACAACCCTAGCGTACGTCCGGTGGTCTTTGTACATTGGTCTAGAAGGTGTCTCGTACACCCAGGTATTATCCAAAGGGTATTCAAAAAGTAGCTTACATCCGGTGGTCCCACGTACGTCCGCTAGTACAATTTATAGAGCATACGTCCAGTGGTCCCCCATCGTATGTCTGCACTACAGACAACAGCGTACGTCCGCTAGACCTAGTGTACATCCGCTCCCTGAGGATCAGTGTTTGGCCTCTATTTTTCTAAGGGTTTAAAGTGTGGTTTGGTTGGCGCTAAGGGTTTTGGGTCCCGTAAAACACCTTTATTGAAAACCTCTGTTAATAGCTCCTATGGAGAAGATTCCATTTAAAAAAAGGTGGGTTTTTATCGGGGTATTACACTCTGCCCTCCATATAGAAATTTCGTCCTCGAAATTTAGAGCTTTCAAAACCAAATGTAAAATGTCCATTTGAAAAAGAGTTTTGCAATTCAAAACTTGGAAGGAAAGATAAATCATGTAAAAGCTTTGCAATTAAAAATAGCAAGAAAACGTACTAGATAACATTTTGCAACCTTTGAAAGAAGAGTAGAACAAACCAACAAGCATCACATGAACCAATAACATAAGCAATCAATAAATATACACAAGACAAAATTGCCACCCTAAAAATGGTGGACTTAAGCTGTAGCATGAAACATCCCAAAATTGCCACCATCGCAGTGGGCTTAACCGAAGAAAAAGAAAAATAACACCTACAAAGATAGTCAGCCAACAACACTAAAACTACGAGCGGGCTCATCTCCTCGGAGTTGGCTCTGCAGATGCTCGCACCGGCGTCCATCTCGTACTCGGGCTCCCTCTCATGCCTGGGCTCCCACGGGCACTAGGACTCCTTCCGCCTCTTTTGAAACTGGAGTTGTGGATGCCATAATCCCTGACGTCCAAAGGCCCCATGAGGTGCATGCATAGCCGGTCTAGGACGGCATGATCCTCGGCTCTAGCTCTTTGTAATGCCTGTAGAGTCTCTCGCACCTCTCGGAGTGAAGCCTCAAAGCGATCCATGCGCTCCTCTAGCCTAGCAGGTGCCCCGCCAGCTCGGGCTGCTTTCTGCGGTCGCTGTGCCCTCTGCTCCTGCTCTGCCTCCCGCAAGTGAGCCTGACTCGCGTTGAGGAAGCGTACGCCTATGGTCCCCTTCTCTGGCTAAACCTCATTCAGCCCTGCCATGTCCACCCCGAAGCGTATCGCAATCCGAGTAATCAGGGCCCCGTATGGCAACGTGAAACCCTTGTCCAAGAGTCAGACAAACATCATGGTAGAAGTGACCATAAAGCCATAGTCGATGGGAGTCTTTGTCATCATGGCATATAGGCAGCGTGCCCTCTCTATAGTGATCATCGTATGGCTGATGATCGGGAGTACTCGGCTAGCGAGGATGTGGTAGATGCAATGGATGGCATTGCTAAAGTCACTCATCTGGAAGCTACCCTCTCCCTCTAGCTCCAACTGGTGAGGGCGCCCCTCAGCGAAACATGCCACTAGATCGGATAGAGCAGGGAGATGATCAACCAGGTATGGGTAAGCCGGGTCACATACACGAGGAACTCCGGTGATCTTGTTAATGAGCGTAGGAGTCACATCTATCGTGGTCCCCCTTAGCCAGGTACGGAATGAGTCACCGTGTCTCTGGTGGATGTTCGCATAGAACTCCCACACTATGACCTCCATCGCAGGGCGGTGATCTTCTGCCATGGCGATCCACCCCTAGGCATCCAGCACTGCCAGTATCCTTGGTGCACGCTCATCGAACTCCTCTATGGCGGCTCCCCTCTCGACTATAATCATGCACCAGTGATAGTAGCGAAAGTATCGGTGTCTGACCTTGTCCCTCCAGAAACGAGTGTGGTCATACACCAGGTCAGCATCCTCCTCATCCGTGGTGGTACTGGCCTTTCTGATCAGCGCACCAAGGACTGGCCTGTCTCCGGCAGTGTTGTCACTCCCTACATCCTCCATCTCGACCTCTGGCTCAAACTTAGGGTCCTGAGCCTCCTGTAACGGTGCTCGACGTAGTCACTGGCGTGCAGCCAAAGAAGAAGCGGCCTCGCTGGCGCGTGTGTGTACCATCGTCCTGCATGGTAAATTCCTATCAATAATAACTCTCGAAATTCCCATGCAAGGGTCCTACTGCTACATGCTCTAAAATGCAGGTACAAAAAACAGAGTTGTATTGGTGGATTGGAGCTTAGGCGGCCTTTAACGATGCCAGGAAAGTTTGGGCATTTCATAATTGTCAAAATATCCAAGACTTGGTTATTTGGATAGATATAAAGCACCTAGCAACAATTTTAGGCGTATTAGGACCTAGTAAGTTCAAAAAGTCAAAATTGCCCCCTTCTAGGAGAGAAGGGCATGTCGGGAATTTGAGGTAAATTAAAAATAATGAAGGTTTTGAGTAACTAGGTGGTATTAGATCCCACGGTGAACAATCGGGACCTATTCGATTAGGTTAGGTGGTGAAAGGCAAAAATGCTCCCCCTAGGAAAAGAAGGGCACTTTAGTGATTTATGAGACTTGGACGGGTTTCCAAGGATCGGGTTGGAAATTCGAGTTTTTAGGAAGAGTTTACCTTCCAATGGATCAGACAGGGTTAAATTTCCGCTTTACAGGCAAAAAATTCGATTCCTTGAGGGTGAGGGGTATTTCGGTAATTTTACAAAATTGGGCGGAATTCCGGATCAAGTGTCAAAATCGTAAATCGGAGTCTCAATTACAATTATTAAGTCTCAGTTGGTCTAAAGGACCCAGGATAAGCCACAAAGCTAACAATGTCCGAACTTAGGCGAAAATCCCTAAATTCAAGAACTAGGGTTTGAGTTTGTCAAATTGGTCAATGGGTTTCGGTTCAATCTCAAAAACGATCACGAACACATCAATGTTAGGTTTCAAGGGGATTGTAGGAGGTTTTCTCAGATTTAGGGTGAAAAACCCTATCCTTTGTATGTGAGAGGCATTTTGGTAATTTTTGGATTTAACGAAAAATTTAAATCCGAACTGTCCAAATCATAGGTTGAACTCCAAGGTACAAGTCTTGAGTTCTAGGTGGTCCAAATGACCCCAAAATCCACAAATTTGATCAAAAACCCGAAACCCCCAAATCTCAAACTAGGTTTTTGACCCAAATTTTTTTTTGAGAAATTTTGGGCAAAATATGAATGGGTTTTGTTCCTAGATCACCGTGGAAGGGTTTAGGCCTTACTTCATGCATCAATTGCATGAAGAGATCAATAAATTTTGAGAAACTCAGATTTAGGCCAAAAAATCCCCCAAATCCGAATGGGCATGATTCCAAAGGAAAAAATGCATAAAATGGTCTTATACCCTTAAATGCATGATCCTAGTTCACAACCAAGCCAGCTAAATGCAAAATATGCAAGAAAATATCAAGATTTAAATCAAAACCCTAAAGTTGCGAAAACTTGAAAAATTTGGGAAAAATCTTCATACCTCGATTTAATCTTGAGAATGAGGTGGGAATCCTTTAAAACCTTGAGAGACTTGGCCGAAAATCACTGTGGGAGTGTTTGGGTAGAGAGAAAATAGGAGAAAATCCAAATGAATAGGGTTTGAGGACGTTCGGCTATTTTATAAAATGCTGGGTTAATGGCGTACGTCCGGCATCGGGGGCGTACGTCTGCTTAACCCTAAAAATGATTTTTTTTTTTTTTGAAAACCTTTAGAAATTCCAATGCACAAAAAAAGATGGAGAAGGATCCTCTCCATTTCAAAGGAAATGGAGAGGATCCAAGTCCAAAAAAGCTAGGCATAACGAGGTAGGTCAAAATGATTTTATTTCTCTGAAATTTGGGGTACAATGAAAATTCTTTTAGGTTCTACAATCGACCCCAGACGTTCAAAGATCAAAACTCACCACTGCTAAGGGTGAGGGAAAACCTTGCTATCTACATCTAAGATTTCTACCCCCACGACCTATCACTCTTCAAACGGGTCTTCCTCATCCTTGGCCAGTGCCTCGTAGTCCTTGTTGATACTGGATAGAAATGCAATCCTCTGACGATCAGATCCTTCTGGTAATGCTCTCGTCTTCAGCAGTCGAATTTCCTCTAGTTCCATTTGGGCGTATTCATCCGAAATCTGGGTTAGTTGAGTATGCATTGCTCGCTTGTGTTCATCACCAAGGTAAGGGTTAAACCTTCCAGGAATAGGTGGAAAATCTCGTATCGCCGAGATACTGCGACGCTTAGGAACGGCTGTCCTCCTCTTAGTTGCTACTCGTATCTCCTTATCTACAATTGGCTTAGGCAAA
This sequence comes from Carpinus fangiana, assembly GCA_006937295.1. Lineage (NCBI taxonomy): Eukaryota > Viridiplantae > Streptophyta > Magnoliopsida > Fagales > Betulaceae > Carpinus > Carpinus fangiana. The sequence continues at coordinate 19,558,964 of CM017326.1, forward strand.
GGTTTCAGCTCCTGGTTAGTTTGGGATGAATCCCTGCGTTTACCAGAGCGAGGTTGGTATCCCAGTGCTTAGGGTCTGAACTTAGTTGGCCATTCGTGAATAGTTGGTAAGCGTCTACAACCATCCTGCATCTAAGTATGAAGCAGAATCAAGTACCTGTAACGCAGAACAGGCGATCCCGTTCATCCCAAGTCAAACAAGCAATTAGGCCATCACAGTGGCCTGCACCCGCAAACAAGGGAACTAAACCTATCCTATGCTCCAGTTCTTTTAAGATCAAGCCTAAATACTACATCCTATGCTCAGATTTATAGCTACGGTTGGCAAAACCGTATGCTCTGATACCATACTATAACACCCCCAAAATCAGCCTTGGCTAATCCGGTGGAGTCACTAGCAATTCACCCAGTTGAGCCAACTTGTGACCAAATGGGTAATCACCCTTGTAAGACGTCAGAGTAGATGCAAAGGAAAGTGAATAAATCCAAGCTACTATAATCATCAAATAAGAACGTGGAGCAACTACGAAGTAAAAACGAACCTGAATAACAGGTAAAGTACAACCAAACAAGTGGTAGCGTCTCTTGCCACCTTTATAGCGATAAGCCAGATTACCTAAAGAATAATAACCATGTAAGTCTAACAACTTAGTAAGTAAACTTTACACTTAGGTATGACATGAGCCCATTTAATAAAAGTAAACGTGCATTTCGAGTAGTTACCAAAAATAGGGCATTACCTCCGCTAATACACCATTTAATGTGTTTTAAGGTTTTCAAACCTATGGTGTAAAACCGGCGATAAATACCTAATTATTTTGATGCAGAAAAGCTAATGCATTATAAGTCATAACTCTCATATATGGTCTACCTGAGATATTACCCCTTCTCAGCAAGGTTGATGCTGTCCCGAGGGACCTATAATACAATGCCAATGCCTCAGCCATTGTACAACATACCGTATGTAACATTAGTGGCATGATCGAGTCCGACCTCGAGTGGCCCACACCAACTAATGACGTTCATCCTATAGTGACCGAACCATTGGTAATGATTGCATCAAGGTCACAAAACCAATGGATCCACAGCCCTCACATAACGCACACATTTGACCATAATACACAATTTATATAGTAAGCCTATGGCCGTTTATACTGCACGTACCGGTATACCATGTCTTACGATGCATCATAACAGTTTATTTAATAACATAATTACCGAGTAATTATGGAAAATAGACATGCTCATATCATACGCGTGGTCAGTCAGCTGACATATCCCACATTTTACGTAAAAAGGGTGTAAGTGTTTACTTACCTCGTATATTCGAGCGAATCCTCCGACCAAGCTATTTCCTGTTATAACAGATACAAGACACCGTTATTCTAAGCCTTATGAAACCTAGAGTTATGGCTAAGCCCAGGCATACACTTGTGAAACTTAAGAACAGGTGCTCTGCCTACTGACCGTACGTCTGCCCTTGATGGTGTACGTCCGCTCAGTGTGTTAAGCACACTGTTTTAAGATTTGGACAGTGCATGTTTCCAATGGCAGTCACATACCTCTAAACCTCTTCTAAGCTAGTAAAACAGGACATGCAACGCAAGAAATCATAGAACCATGATCTTTTGAGAAAACTCTTTGAAAACATCGTTATTTTAAAAGAAGCTCAATGAATACTTTGAAATCCTTACTTAAGCATAAACACGAGATAACAAAGTGATAATGACAAAGGGATTAGAGCTTACCCCGAAGCTAAGCACGGATATGGTCTCCTCTCCTCGGAAACTCTTCTTCGAAGCTCTCTCTCACGAATTTCCAACTCAAAACACTAAGGAAGGGTTCTAGCAGCCTAGGGGCATACCAGGGGAAGGAAGAAGGCGTGAGAAATGAGAGGAAGGGCAAGCTATTTATGGACAAAGCTCGCCACCAACTCTTTGACAAAGCAGCGGACGTCCGACAATCCTAGCGTATGTCTGGTGGTCTTTGTACATTGGTCTAGAAGGTGTCTCGTAAGTCCAGGTATTATCCAAAGGGTATTCAAAAATTAGCATACGTCCGGTGATCCCACGTACGTCTGCTAGTACAGTTTGCAGAGCGTACGTCTGGTGGTCCCCCATCGTACGTCCGCTCTACAGACAGTAGCGTACGTCTGCTATACCTAGTGTACGTCCGCTCCCTGAGGATTAGTGTTTGACGTCTATTTTTCTAAGGGTTTAAAGTGTGGTTAGGTTGGCGCTAAGGGTTTTGGGTCCCGTAAAACACCTTCATTGAAAAACTCTGTTAATTGCTCCTATGGAGACGATTCCATTTAATAAAAGGTGGGTTTTTATCGGGGTATTACACTCCACCACCGGTTTTGTTAGGCATTAGTCCCAAATTTGAGGCATTAGCACTAAATTTAGGATGATCAAATCTATTTTAGGTGATACCATCCCTAAAGGGTTAACCTTCCACCGTTAGATTTTAGTTTTGAATCCAAAAAAAAGTTTTAAAGTATTAGAACCTAAATATAAACTCATAAAAATTAATTTATTGGCAAAAAAACGGTACTACAATTTTATTTTTCTTAAATCATGTTCTACGTAAGACTGAGATAACACTAGGGGGAGAACCCCTAGGAAACCCCAAAATAATTGTAGCCGTTGGTTCATTAAAAATAATTATAGCCGTTGGTTCATTAAAAAAAAAAAACAAAACAAAACAAAAGGACAATGAGAATGAATTTGACAAAATAGTGGTTGGTTGGTAGTTAAAAAAGAATCATTAAAAAAAAGGAGGGAAATAAAGAACTAAGAAAGAAAAGTAAAGAAATAATATTTAATTGCTATAGGGAATGATAAAGGGAAGCTATTGTAGAGTGTATATCGATAGGGAAGTAAAAAGTAGTTTGGATCCCTAAACTTAGGGAATATGATGAGGAAGCTGCTGGGAATGCTCTCATACTGCATATATATATATTATAAAAATTGAATACAAAGACCAAAATACCCCGTATAATATATTAACCATAATTTGCTCTTCTAACACTCCCTCTCAAGTTGGAGCATATATATCATATAAGCCCATCTTGAAACAAATAAACTCTAACTTCTTTCGACACAAGGACTTTGTAAACATATCAGCTAGTTGATCTCTAGACTTCACAAATGGTGTAGATATATCTCCGTTGAGTATCTTATCTTAAACAAAGTGACAATCGACCTCAATATGCTTGGTTCTTTCATGAAAATCAGAGTTATACACAATATGTATAATAGCTTGATTATAACAAAATAACGGTATATGAGTAGGAGCGGCGAATCCAATCTCCTAAAGGAAATGTTGTAACCATGTCAATTTACTAGTAGTATTAGACATTGCCCTGTATTATGCCTTGGCACTTGTCACGCCCCCGATTAAAGAAAAAAGGGAAACACAAACTAATGAATTTGCAAAAATTAAGGAAATATTTTATATTACTATTAAACATGCACATACATTCCAAGGAAAGATAAGAGAGACAGCTAGTATAATTAAAATTTTAATATAGATAATCTGTCATTTTTAACACATATAGACCTGAGAATTCAACACAAAACATCTCAAGCTCGGTCAAGGAGGTATAATCAAAAGTAGGGCTGGCAAAACAGGTATGCGGGTTGATATGTTTACAACTCGTGGTGACCCGCGACATGTTTAAGCTAGACCCAAACACAACCCATTTAATTAACAGGTCGAAGCTCCAAACACAACACGACCAATGAATTTTCATGGGTCACCCGACACGACCCGTGAGAAAACTTCATAGACCTCACTTTGTCTGAGTCACGACTCACTCCTCACTCCTTAGTGACTTAGTCTTCAGCCTGAGACAAAATGAAACCAAGAGAGAAAAAATGATAACAGAGACGGAGTGACTCAGTGAGCGGGAGAAAGGGAGGCGAGCTAGGAGTGAGAGGGATGCGGCGGCGGCGGCGAGAGAGAGGCAAGGCTAG
>CM017326.1:19563039-19616438 GCA_006937295.1 Carpinus fangiana
GCAAGTACATGTATGTCATTCTTATCTTTTTTCTCAGATATAAATGCTTCCTTAGATGGTATAACTACCTGGTCATACTTTTATATGCGAACCGGTTGAAGTACATTTCCCGTTGTTGAGGATATAACTCCATTCCTAAAGAAAATTGTTGTTTCACTTAATTGTAGGCATCATGCTTATTCCAGAAGTTTTATAGTCAAAACAATAGTGATAATCATGTTAGTACAGCCATATAGTGGTACAATGTGCCTGCATCATTTTCTTTTTCTTTGATACACAAGTAAAGCATTAAAAGAACCGAAGGATGAGGCTTAAATGTGCGACCTCCTCCTTCCTTCTCTATGGTTACATGAATCATAAGGTTGCATTGCGATCCTTTGTATATTATCGTCCAATAAAAGAACAAAGGGAAGCAGGCATAGCGATGTGAACTTTGTTTATTTTCCAAAATTATTTGGTCTTTATATCCTAGGCATGCCAAGATATTGCCACTTAAAAGACAACTTAGGCTTGAATTTTCCCCATAAAGGTTGAATTTATTAGAGAGCATGTTGCTGTGAAGTGTGAACCCCTGATTTGAGTTGGTTTTGTTAACATGCTATTACTCGGAAATTATAGATGATTTGCAAATAATACCTTAAGCTCTAATGAACTTGATTGGTGTCACAATGACGTGTTTATAATGTACTTGAAAACATTTATTTGATCACTATCTTGTTAAGAGCAATTTGTCATTTCAGGCTTTGAGTTACCCTTTCATTTTCTTTTTGGTTGATATTGTTTCTTATTACCAAAAAATAGCAGCAATTGTCAAATTCATTTGTAGCTTACCACATGCTTGGAGCTTATTGGGCATGCCCTTTCCATTTCTTTTTGGCAGAATGAAGCACTAGCCCAGCCAAGTAGTAGCAAGCCATGCACCAATGAATTTTCCTTTCTTTTTTTTTAATTAATTATTATTTTCCCATTACTGACGTGTCAAAAATTGTCACGTTAGTAAATGAAAAAAAAAAAAAAAGAACAAAACCTAACGTGTGTACAATTACCACGTTAGTAAATGGAAAAGTATTAAAAAAAAAAACAAAAACAAAAGCTAACGTGGGAAAATGACACGTTACCCCAGGGATAACGTGGTATAATTGGGCCACGTTACCCCAGGGGTAACGTGGTAATTGTGCCACGTTACCCCAGGGGTAACGTGGTAATTGTGCCACGTTACCCCAGGGGTAACGTGTGACATTTTCCCACGTTAGCTTTTGTATTATTATTATTATTTTTTAATTTTTCCATTTACTAACGTGTAAATAGTAACACGTTAGCAAATGGTAACGTGGCACATGTTTGACACGTTAGGAAATTACCATTTCTAACGGACACTTTACTAACGTGTGAAAAACGTTAGCAACGGCACGTTAGGCCCATTACTAACGTGTCAAAGTGCTTAAAACGTTAGTAAATGGGCGTTAGTAATTATTAGGTTTTTTGTGGTGTATGCAACCTGAGGAATTTCTGGATTGGGTAGGGGCAGTTGAAGAAATTCTCGACTTCAAGGGGGTGCCTAAAGACTGACGAGTTTCTTTGGTTGCAACCAAATTTTAGGGTAGGGCTGCAACATGGTGGTAGTAGTTGAAGCAGGCAAGGGTGTGGGGAGGCAAATTGAAGATCACTAGTTGGGAGAAACTATTGAGTAAGATGTGGCCCGCCTTTTTGCCCCACAATTACCTTCAGACTATGTACCAAAGGCTGCAAAATTGGAGCCAAGGTTCGAAGTATATAGATGAGTATACGGAGGAGTTTTACAAACTGTTGGCGTGGGTTGACCTGTCAGAGTCGGATGAGAAATTAGTGTCGCAGTACATTGGAGGTTTGCGGCCACAAATCCAAGACACATTGAACCTCTTTGATCCTAACACTGTTTCAGAGGCCTACCAAAGGGCTTTACTTATTGAGAAGACGTCAGCTCGAGGTTCCTTGGGCACATTTGGGTGTGGGGATATTGGGAGCTGGTTCGTTCTCAAATCAGGAATCTACTCCACCAAACGGCCCAAACAAGACAACCACTACCGTTGGGTAGCCAAGTCGAACCAGGACAACTACAGGTCTCAAGTGCTTCCAGTGCAGTGAACCGGGTCTACTTGTTGATGCGGGTGGAGCCTTTGAGGATCAAGGCGATGGAGAGGAACAAGAGGCAAATTTTGATGGAGACGGAGGCGCCGACAAAGAATTTGTCACAAGGGAATGATGGTCCTCTATTTATGGTGAGAAGGGTGTGCTTCATCCCTTGGAAGATGGAGATGAGGAGCGCCATAATCTTTTTCATTCAAGATGTACGATTGGAGGCAAGGTATGTCGACTTGTCATTGATTCGGGCAGTTGTGAGAATGTCGTAGCGAAAGAAGTAGTAAAGAAGCTAGCCCTAGAAACGGAGCAACATCCTAACCCTTACCATTTGGAGAGGCTCAAAAAAGGCACTAAGGTAATAGTTTCTAAACGCTGTGTAGTGTTTTTTTTTTTAAATTGGGGTTAGATATAAGGATAAGATGTGGTGTGATATCGTGGCCTTGGATGCATGCCAATTATTGGTGGGGAGACTGTGGCAGTATGACCAAAGTGCACACCATGATGGCAGGATGAACACTTATAGCTTCATGATAGGTACTGTGAAAATAACACTCTTACGAAGCTTGGGAAACGGCCCTAAGTCCACCAAGGACGCGGGTCACTCCCAATCTCTACTGGCAAAACCGGAGTTTATAGCGGAGCTGTTATCATCAAAAGTGGTGTACTTACTATTGAACAAGGAGAGTTCCAAAGGGGAAGAGTTGCCGGAAGAGGCTAAGGGGTTAGTGTACGAATTTGAGGATGTGTTTCCGGGCAAACTACCCAATGAGCTTCCACCTCTTCCTGACATACAACATCAGATCGACCTAGTGCCAGGATCGAGTTTGCTTAACTGACCACACTACCGCATGAACCCCAAAGAACATGAAGAATTGAGGCGACAAGTGGAAGGGTTATTGGCCAAAGGGCACGTTCGGGAGATGTTGTGCAAATATCTACCCAAATTAATAGGTAAATAATTGTACGTTTTACTTGCAAGTGCACAAGGTCAAAAGTGTAGTATAGTGTGTAAGTGCAAGATCGATCCCACAGGGATTGGTAAATTTTGCTTAAAATTAAGTTCGCAATATAAAATAAACGAGCGAAAAATTTAGTGTGATTAAATAATGAGAAATAGGTAGGGCTTTGATTTCCACCGCTAATCATGCTTACACAATAAAACAATATGCCAATGCTTAAATTACATGATGAGTATTTAATGGTTGCCAACCTAAGGGCATGGTGTATACTCCTTAAGCTATTGGTTTTCCTAAGCAACAAGTTAGGCATGGTGTATACTCTAACTCTTTTCTTTCCTAAAGGATTTAGCATGGTGTATACTAAGTTGTTCTCTAGGAAAGCATATGAACTGTGAAAATCGACAACCACATGAGACCTAGGGCATGGTGTATACTCCCAGTTTGCCATGTTGATTAACCCAAGAACCCGGGATGGATTACTTTTGTTACTTGTGTTAAACCCAGGACTTGGTCATCTAAATTGATCTAACTAACAAGTCCATACCACATGCATATGTTGATCAGGCAGACACATGAGGAATTCATGAAAATAGGTATTAACCAAGTTAAATACTATCATGCAATTATCGTAAAGGTGCCAATATTGAATTAAAATATAAACATAAGCAGGGCTTCAATCAAGCCCTACTGAATGGTTTAGTTACACATAAAATTGATGCTAATCATCTTCATGAATTAAAGTAAAGGAAAAAAATAAACCTGGAAAATCGCTTCCTTAAGAGCTGTAAATTCTTCTCCCAAAAATAGCGTGTCCTTTTTCTATGTTTACAGGTCTATTTATAGAGTCTAAGAGTATTCTAGAAACCCTAAAACGTGTAGGGTTGAATCCTTGTGCAACAAGGATTAGCCAAAACCCTAAAACCAAAAACTTCCAAAACAGGGTTGCGCCTATATTGAGCTTCACGCATAGGTGCGCTCGATCGCACTACGATCAATCTCCTTCTTTTGCGCGCAAACGCAGGTGCGTTCGATCCTTTCCTTGGGTGCTCAAGCGCTAGTGCACTCGATCGCATCCACAGACTCCAGCTTCTCCCCTTTTTGCTCTTTAAGCCCAGATTTTAAAAAATGTCTCATTTTCTTCCAAAGACTTGTAAAACAAAGAAAACACAAAAAAAAAAAGTAAAATAGAACAAAATAACATAAACTAAAGGCATAGCAAATATAAAATAAGGAGCTTAAATATGAATATATAAGTACTTATCAGGAGAGTTTGAGTCCGTGTGCGATACTGGCATTGCTCACGCCCAAGAAGGATGGCACATGGAGGATGTGCGTGGATAGTCAAGCCATCAACAAGATTACAATAAGGTACAGATTTCCTATCCCTAGGTTAGATGACTTGTTGGACCAATTGACTGGGACAATTATTTTCTCAAAACTTGACCTACGAAGTGGGTATCACCAGATTTGGGTGTGACCAAGTGATAAGTGGAAGACCGCATTTAAGACACAAGAGGGACTGTATGAATGGTTGGTGATGCCATTTGGGCTATTTAATGCCCTTAGTACGTTCATGAGGGTGATGAATCAAGCTTTCTGACCGTTCATTTGAAAGTTTGTGGTAGTATATTTTGATGACATCCTCATCTATAGCTCCAACAAAGAGAAGCATATTCAACATGTACGGGAGGTACTTTGTGTGCTCTGAAGGGAGAAAGTTTATACTTCACCCACCAAATGTTCATTCATAAAGGATTCGATCCTTTTCCTTGGTTATGTGGTGTCTAAGACGGATTGGCAGTGGATGAATCCAAGGTAGCAGCTATGAGAGATTGGCCCATACCCACTACATTACATGAAGTTAAAAGTTTTCATGGGTTGGTGTTGTTTTATAGGCGTTTCATTCATGACTTTAGCACTATTGTGGCGCCTATCACAGAATGCATGAAAGCAGGGAAGTTTTCATGGAGCAAAGCGGCGACAAAGGCGTTCGAGTCGATCAAGCTTAAACTAACGATGGCTCCATTGCTTGTGCTTCCAGATTTTGAAGTCCCTTTTGAGTTACATTGTGACGCTTCTAAAGACGGCATTAGAGTGGTGTTAAGTTAAGTAGGGAAACCGGTGGCATTCTTTAGCAAAAATTTGAGTGGTTCAAGGCTCAACTAGAGCACCTATGATGTGGAGTTTTATGCATTGGTGCAATCATTGAGGCATTGGAGTTCTTACCTAGCCTACAATGATTTTATCTTGTAATCAGACCATGAGGCTTTGAAACACCTCAATAGTCAAGATAAGCTGTCGTCTCGGCATGCTAAGTGGGCTGCGTATGTCCAACAATTTTCTTTCACCATTAAGCACAAAGTAGAAGCATTAAACATGGTGGCCGACGCCCTTTGCCGAAAGTCAACACTTTTGGTCACAATGTAAAATGAGGTACTTGCTTTGAATTTATAAAAGAATTGTTGAAAACTAATTCCTTCTTTGGACCCATTGTTAAAGATATAAATTCGGGAGTGAGGAGTGACGTTGTATAATGGGTTCCTCTTCAAAGGGCATCAATTATGCATTCCTGACTATAATCTGAGGCTTAAAATCATCCAAGAGTGCCATAATGAGGGGCACATGGGGCGAAACAAAAAGGTCCTTTTGGTGGCGGAATAGTTCTATTGGCTGACCTTGCGAAAGGAGGTGGGAAAATTGGTGCAGTGTTGTAGAGTATGCCAAATGTCAAAAGGAGGAGCTACTAATGCAGGGTTGTACATGCCACTGCCTATTCCGGAGGGTCCATTGACGAATGTGAGCATGGACTTCGTATTGGGCCTACTTGGAACACAAAAAGATAATGATTCCATTTTTGTGGTTGTTGATGGTTTTTCTAAGATGATTCATTTCATTGTGTGTAAGAAAACTGTCGATGCCATGAATGTGGCATAATTGTATTTCCGTGAAGTCTATCGACTACATGGTTTGCCATTGTCCATAGTCTCTGACGGCGACATGCGATTCCTTAGCCACTTTTGGCGATGCTTGTGGCAACTATCGCACACTAAGTTGGATTTTAGTAGTGCATATCACCCTTAAACGGATGGTCAAACGGAAGTGGTCAATCTGTCGTTGGGAGCTTTACTTCAAAGTTTAGTGGGAAAGCATCTCAAGGCATGTGACCAGCAGTTGTACTAAGTAGAGTTCGCTTACAATCGGTCAACTAATCGAAGCATGGGTCTTAGTCCCTTCACCATCATCTATGGAGGTAATCCGCGGGCACCATTGGACCTAGCACCTCTACCTGATTTGAAAAGGACACACAACAAAGCGGAGGATCTCATTGCACAAATTCAAAAGGGCCATAAATTAACCATAAAAAATCTATAGGAGTCAATGGTGAAGTACAAAGCAGAGGCGGATAGGAAGTGGCATCCATTGGAGTTTGAAAAAGGTGATTTCGTATAGGCAGTTTTAACTAAAGATCGATTTCTTGTTGGAAAGTATAACAAGTTAGTGGCACGCAAGATTAGTCCAGTTGAGATTGTGAATAAGATCAATCCTAATGTGTATCAGTTGAAGTTGTCCAACCACATCAAAACCTTGGACGTTTTTAATGTCAAACATCTTGTGCCATTCATTGAAGACTAATCAGAGGAGGATGCGAATTCGAGGGCGAATTATGTCCAACTTGGGGAGGATATGTAGACCAAGATGCTTGGGAGTATATGAGGAGGAAGATAATGGATGTCAAGGTGGAACCACCGCGTAGGATGGTGACACGTTCCCAAACCAGCGCTGTAGCAGAGGACCGAAAATTAGCCTTCTTTAGAATTGCGCTCGATGACTACGATCGAGCGCATATGCTCGATCGTCTTTATTAAAGCGACTAATGAGCGCATGATCGAGCGCATCTGCTCGATCCACTCTGTTAGAGTGACCGATGGGTGCGATCGAGTGCACCATCAAGTGCATACACTCGATTCTCTCTGTTAGAGTGACCGATGGGTGCGATCGATCGCACCATCGAGCGCACGCGAGACCTTTATGTTATTTTCTGCGTTTTAGTTATGTTACACGACTCTATTTCCTTGTTTTAGTAGTATTAGGGCTTCAAAAGTCCCTATTTCATACTTTACTAGTCTTGAGGCTATATATACATGCTTATAGCCTCCAAAGAACTCAGTTTTTTATTATTAGTTGTAGTTTGTTATAATAAGAATTCTCACAGTTGAGATTTCTTCATATTTCCTTTGATTTACAGATAGACTTCGTATTTTGGAGAAGAATTCTCAAATCCTTGATAGACTCATGATCTAAGAATTACTTATCCTTCTTCTTGTATTATTTTTATTTGCATTCGTCATGTGTCAGGCTACATCACTCGGGTTTGCAGTTTCCCTTTGCCACGCAATCATTCGCTCATGATGGCTTTAAATGGGCTCGTTTATGCTGAATCGTGGGGCATTGGGCTCAAGCGTAGGTATGCTCGAGCATAGTATCCTGCAATCGATCGTAGGTTCGTAGGCAGCAATTCTCTTAAGAGTGCACTTTCACATAAAAATTGCAATTTTCCCCTAGCAACCTACAAAACACTAAAGACACAAAACTAACCCAGAATATAAGATAAGAACACAACTAAATGATTAACAAAAGTAAATTAAGGGGTCCAAATATGCAATATTTGGCACACATCAACTTCAATTATGAATAGAAATTGCTCTCATGGTTTCATTGTATATTACAAATGGTATTAGAGTCATTGCCCAGCTTGAGATGGGAGGAACGTGCACAAGCCCATGAAAGTTGCTAGCGGGCACTCGCTAGGATGCCAAAAATGGGCTAATCCCATGAGGGCTGCCAGCGGGAACGCTGGGTCAAGAGGAGGTGATTGTGATGTCTCACATCTCCTGGGTATGGAGATAGGGATGTGCTTATATGTATACTTACACCCTTAATGACAACAATGCATTTTAAAGCCGTGATGGTTATGATCCTATCAGAATTCCGTAATTAAAAGTGCTTCTGCAAGAGTAGTATTAGGATGGGTGACCCCTTGGGAAGTCTGGATCGGGGGAGCCAAAAGTGGACAATATTGTGTATCATTAGGGTAGAGTGTTATAGCACTAGACCGTGCCACCACCGTTTGTTTCTTACTTTTCCAATCTGCATTAGCAAACCTTTCTACCCAGAGGTATCCATTCGGTCTATGCAATATCCCAATTCTAGGAGCTCTTTTCAAATATTCTATAATACAAGTAACAGCTTCCCAATATGAAACCCTAAGAGCCTCAAAGAACTAACTCACAACATTAACTACATATGAGATGTTTGGCCTAGTGATGAGTGCCAAATAGTGCTTATTTGGACCCGTTAATTTATGTTTGTTAAGCCTTTAGCCTTGTTATTATTTAATGTTTTTGCTTATTTAAGTGTTTTATGGTGATCCAGGTCCTTGCATTCTGATGAGTGCCTATTACATATTTGAGCCCTTGAACTTATATTTGCTAAGCTCTTAGTGGTGTTGTTTTCTAATGTTTTTGTGAGGTTTTGGTGTCTCAGTGTGTTGCAGCACTGACATAAGAATGCGGTTAAAATGTGGAAAATAAGCACAGAAAGAGATAAGAGTGTCCTTGGCCGTACGATCGATAGCACAGGCTGTGCGATCGAGCGCACAGACTGAGGTCTAGCGCAGGCCACGTCAACTGAAAACCCTAGCATCATCGTTAAGTGCTGCGCCGCAAGGAACTTGAAGAACAGACTGCGATCGAGTGCATGGATTAAGATCGATCGCACTCGAGCTGATCTGGTAGCACGCGAGAAAACCCTAGTGTTTAGTATATATTTATCATTTTCTTTTGTAAACACAACGTTGGGAGGCGCCGTAGAGAGCAGAAACACGACTTTTGTCGTGCCTAGGCCTTTGTGAACGCTTTTTGATTGTAAGTTTTGCTTTTTAATGAATTCAATTGATGTTTCTATGTCTATTGTAATCATGAGAGGCTAAAACTTCAGCTAAGGTTGAAGATGAAGCCTCGTCGTTGATTCACATTTACACTTTCGTGGTTTATGCTACAACAATGTTTAATGAATTAGTTGTTCAAAGTCTATTCCATTGTTTGATTCATTCTATGTGATTAAGCACCCTTTTGATTTTGTGCTTAGTTTTATATTCGATGTGTTTTGTCTGGGGGTACATCGAGCGATTGGATTGAGGCTAATATCCATCGTGATCTATGGATACGGTGGATGATTTGATCTCAATTAAATACTCGTTGTGATCCTTTAAATGGATGAATTCATCGAATGATTTTACGTGCACGATCACGACTATTGAACTTTGTTAAAATACTTCCAATTATTGATTGTATGCATAAACACGAGAGTGTAGTGTGAATTTGACGAGGTGGATTTGGAAACCTTAGTATTTTACTTTGTTTGTTGATTAAATTATCATTTCATTTAGTTTGTCACCATTGCACGACCAACTGTGGAACTAGGTTAAAATAGGATCTATTCGAATAGAAAAATTGATTTAATCACAAAACACAATTCCCTGTGGATCGACCTCGCATTTTTACGCGCACTTTACTGCATACGACTCATACACTTGCGAGTACTTTATTTTTGGTACATCAAATTTTGGGGCCGTTGCCGGGGAATTGTTAGTTTTTTGTAAAAATTGATTTTTTATTTGAGTTGATTTTATTTTTCTACTAGTTAGTTAATTTTCTTGTTTTTATTGCTTGCAAGTTTGTTTATTTATTTTCTATTTTAGTTCCTGTNAACCCCTGCCGAGCACGATCGAACGCACTCAGGACCATCCTACGCGCCTGCATTTGACAACTGTGAAACAGACGCATGAACGCATAGCCGGCGGACGCTCGAACGCAAGTGCTAGACGTTCGAACGCAGATCACGATCAATCACACACATTGACGATCGATTGCAGTTGCGAACGAACGCACACCTCCAGCGATCGAGCGCAGAGCTGCAGTCAACAGCTAAGCGCCACCTCTTTGTTTATAGTTTTTAGTTTGTTAATTCTTCATTAATTATTTTTGTGCATATTTTTGTTTTCTTTCATATTTCAATTGAGTTCTTTATTTTTGAATACTTTGTTTTTGCTTTATTAGTTTATTCTCTTTATCTTGATTTTATTTTTATTTTTATTTCTTTGTAAAAAAAAAAAAAAACTTGTGCTTGGTGCATGCATGGTCATGGATCCCAGAACCTAGAGTTGATACCCTTGGATCTCGACATTGATAGAACTCTTAGGAGAACTCGGAGAGCACCTACTGTGAGTGAGATTAGAGGAGAGATGGGAGACCAACAAGAGAACATACCTGAGAATGTGGAGCAACCTATATTTGAAAACGAGAATGCGAGAGCGGAAAACGGAGAGCAAGCCAGGCAATGGCACGTGGACTTCACTACATCACTGCGGGATTGTTCGCACCTGTTGAGACTAGTTCCCATTCTTGTATAGTGTTACCACCCACCAATGCCACCTATTTTGACTTAAAGCCGCATGTCATCCAACTCTTACCCTCTTTCCATGGACTTGATCATGAGAACCCCTATGGCCATGTCAAGAAATTTAAAGACATATGTGCCACATTCAAGTTTCAGAACTTTTCTGAAGAGTCGGTTCTCCTTAGACTTTTTCCATTCTCTCTTCACGATAGACCTAGGGCATGGTTGGATTCCAACACTCCTGGGTCTATTACATCTTGGGAAAGCCTGTTAAGCAAGTTTTACAATAAGTTTTTCCTCATGTCAAAGGTCAATGAATATAGAAAAGAGATTAGCTCTTTCACGCAAGAGGATGATGAGAAATTCTCAGAGAGTTGGGAAAGGTTTAAGGACCTGTTGATAAAGTACCCTCCACATGGATATGAGAAGTGGAGACTGGTTCAGTTTTTCTATCAAGGGCTATCTCAGCCCAACCGTAGCATGATTGAATCAATGAACGGGGGGGCATTCTTGAGTTTGACGGGAGATTTGGAGTACAAGGCGTTGGACAAGCTGTCCGACAACTCACAAGTATGGGATTTTACGAATCTGCCCGTATCCCAAAGAAAGGAGGCATCTATGAGTTGAAATGAGAGACTGAGATGAATATGAAGATAGATGCACTCACCAAGAGGCTGGACGCTCTCGTTGTAGGTCCATCTATCAATGCTGCCAACACTTACACTGTTGATAGCTGTTCCATCTGTGCGAGTCCTATGCACACTCAGCACAGAATTATCCATCTGCACCAGTATTTTCCGAGTATCCGATGGAACAAGCGAATGCTTTCAATGACTACCGAAAGCAGTCAGTTGGACCCTACTCTAAGATGTATAATCCGGGATGGAGGAACCATCCAAACTTTTCATGGAAGCAAAATCAGGGAGGTGCACCTCAGAATGCAAAGACCTAATACCCTCTCGGATTTCAGGCACAACAGCACAATCAGCCTACTTCTCAAGTGCCTGCATCTTCACCTCAATCAGCTCTGGAAGAAACAATGAGGACATTCATCCAATCAAATGCCAGCTGATGCAAGAGCTCCAGAAGTCCACCATGAACAATAGCCAGGCCATCCAGGAGATGAAGAATGCGACCATGGTCAACACCCAAGTTATAGTAAAGATGGAGAATCAGATAAGACAAATAGCTAATCACTTGGGTGAAAGAGAAAAGGGGAAGTTCCCAAGTCAGCCCGAGCCGAATCCTAAGGCATTTGCAATTGGAAATTCTTCAAATTCGGCACATGGGCAGGAGCATGTGTAGGCGATTGTCACACTGAGGTCGGGGAGACAAGTGGACAATCATGTGGTGAACCCAGAAGTTGACACTACTAGGCAAGAAGAGGAAGCGAGTGGCAACAAGGAGGAAAGAGATGCTGAGCCATCTCTAGCCACGCCCATTGTGAAGGATCCTCCTAGGTCTTTTGTACCTAAGGTGCCCTACCTTGAAAGACTACAAGCGCCCAAGAAAGGAGGAAAATTTGAGGACATTCTGGAGGTATTCAAGCAAGTCCAGATTAACATTCCATTTTTGGACGCCACCCAGCAAATACCTTCCTATGCCAAGTTCTTGAAGGACTTGATCACTGTGAAGAGGAAGACGAATGTCCCTAAGAAAGCATTCCTGACCGAGCATGTTAGTTCAATCCTACAATGCAAGTTACCCATCAAGTACAAGGACCCTGGATGTCCTACCATTACTTGCATGATCGGAGTCAGTCAGATTGAGAAGGCCTTATTGGATTTGGGAGCAAGTGTTAATTTGTTACCCTACTCAGTCTACGTGCACTTAGGGCTTGGTGAGTTGAAGCCCACGTCCATGACATTACAGTTAGCTGACAGGTCAGTGAAGATTCCACAGGGAATAGTGGAAGATGTGCTAATCAAGGTTGATAAGTTTTATTTCCCCGTGGATTTTATTGTGCTTGACACAGAGCCGATTCATAACCTGGGGAGTCAAATACCACTGATCTTAGGGCGACCATTCTTAGCTACGGCTAACGCCCTGATTAATTGTAGGATTAGGGTCATGAAGATTTCCTTCGGGAATATGACAGTGGAGTTGAACATTTTCCATATCAGGAAACAACCACTGGAATATGACGAAGTGCAGCAAGTGTGCTTGATAGAGGATATCATGGAAGAAGTTGTTGAGGAATCAAGCATGGAGGACCCCCTGGAGGCATGCTTTGCTCAGTTTGGAGAGGATCTGGACTTGGATAAGTTACTTGAGCAAGCAGATGCTATGTTGGAGACTACTCCTTTGGTGAGTAGTGAGAAGAAGGAGACCATTGTACCCAATCCTCCCAAGAAGGAACTCAAGCCTTTACCTGAAAACCTCAAGTATAAGTTCCTAGGTCCATCAGAGTCTCTACCTGTGATCATAGCTTCAGATTTAGTGGATGCTCAAAAGGAGAAGTTATTGGATGTGTTAAGAGAGCATAATGAAGCTATCGGCTGGACCATTGAGGATATCAAGGGGATCAGCCCCTCGGTGGTAATGCACAAGATACATCTGGAGGAGAATGCTAAGCCATCGAGGGAGCCACAAAGAAGGCTTAACCCAGCCATGCAAGAAGTTGTTAGAGCTAAAGTGATTAAGCTGTTAGATGCTGGGATCATATATCCGATCTCTTACAGCAAATGGGTGAGCCCAATTCATGTCATGCCCAAGCGAGCTGGATTGACGGTAGTCAAGAATAAAGATGACGAGTTGGTGCTGACTTGTTTTCAATCAAGTTGGAGAGTTTGTATTGACTACCGTAAGTTGAATGCCGCCACCAGGAAGGATCACTTCCCACTTCCGTTTATTGATCAGATGGTGGAGCGGTTGGCTGGGCAGGAGTACTATTGTTTTTTGGATGGTTATTCTGAGTATAACTAGGTCCCTGTGGTCCCCGAAGATCTGGAGAAGACAACTTTCACCTGTCCTTTTGGGACGTTCGCCTACTGTCGCATGCCCTTCGGCTTATACAATGCACCTGCTACTTTTCAGCGGTGCATGATCAGTATCTTTTCTAACATGGTAGAACGTTTCCTTGAGATTTTCATGGACGACTTCTCGGTCTTCGGTTCATCTTTCGATGAGTGTCTGCACCGTCTCACGCTGGTCTTGGTGAGATGTGATAAGCCCCGAATGTTGCATATTCAAGCCCCTTTACTCGCATATGTTAATTCCTTAGCATTATTATTTGTTTGATTTTGCGTTGTTTTAGTGTTTCAAGGTCAAATGCAAGAGTTCCATTGGAAATCGGGCTAAAAGGGACAAGTTGGCATCATTCTGTACCTGTGAAAGATCGCCCAAAGCTTGTGAACGATCGCACTACGAACGATCGCCCAAATCCTGTGAACGTTCGCACTCGGGCGTGCAGAACACGGAAATCACCCTTTTTGACAGCGAATCTCGATTTTCAGTCTCCCAATTGGACTGGGAGATTGACCTACGACTATAATTAGGGTTTTAGGGTTTCTAGGGTTTTTAGGCCCTATAAATAGGCCCTTAAACATTGTAAAAGGGAGCCGTTTCCTAGAGTGAAATTCAGAACTTGTCTGTAGAGCTTAGAAGATCATGAGTGGCTAAACCCCCATTGTGGAGTACCGATGTAACCATTTCCAAGCACAATGGTGATTGTATTTGATTTCAGTTAATTAATATTATTTATGTTGATTGCATAACTGTGAGGATTGCAACCTTAGAATTCTGTTCTTAATTTTAATGCAATTGTTCTTTAATTCTAAAATCAATACTTGCGAAATTCTTATCTTGTCTTAGAATTTATTTTGCCTGTATTGAACTCAATCAATTTTATTTTCTGTGATCATAAACTTGATGGTTATGCAATGGGTTTAATATGTATATGATTAATAGGATTAGATAGACCATGCTTAGGAAAGACGGGTCGTACTACGCCTTAGTTTAAAGTAGACGATCCGTGCCAACCGAAGATGGGTTATACTATTCCGTTAATCATATAAAACTTATTAAGGGATTTTATAGTTTATTCCTAGGGAAGACGGGTCATGCCGCATCTTAGTGGTTAGGCGGACGACCCGTGCTAACCGCAGATAAATTATTATTACCCTTTAATAAGTAATTTCTTGTTTTTTATAACATACATGATTATGAGTTACTAGAATCGAATTACGGTTACCATTCTTGTGCGGATAGTGGTGAAGTCGGTACCCTACTCTCTTTCTCTGATATTATTACCTTTAATACTGCGTTTAATTTTATGCATTTCAATTTACAACAATCAAATCTCGTTTTCTCAATTAGGTTAAATTTAGTCTTTCAAATTTAGGAACGAAACCCTACAGTCATTGAGATTCGACACCCTCAATATAGCCCTATCCTACGGGATTCGTTCTATTGCGAGTGGTATTTTATTATTGATTATTTTGGTCACGAAATAATCACATCAATTTTTGGCGCCGTTGCCGGGGACTGTTTAATGGTTTTGTTATTAAATTTTAAAGATTAAAGTTTAGCTTAATTTTTATTTTTATTTTAGTTGTTTTTTTCTTTCCTTTATTTTCAATTTGTGGATTTTAATTTTCTTTTCAAGTTCATGATTCAGCTCCGCAGGTGCAAGCTTCTGTAACTGCGATCGATCACAGCCCGTGTGTGATCGTTCCCCTCTTCTGCAGTGCGAACGTTCGCACACTGAAGTGCGATCGTTCGCATAACTTTCCTCCAGAGTGCCAAACCTACTGAGGAAGCGAACGATCACACCTCCTAGGGCGATCGTTCGCCCTCTGGACAGTTCTGCAACAGCCCATTCCAGTGCACCTAAGGGCTGTTTGTGAGCTTTTCTTTTTACTTTTAAAGTAATTTTTGTTTTGCTATTTTCTGTTTTGGTTTTAGTTTCTGCTTTATTTTCTAATCTAGTTTATGTTGGGTCGTCAATCATTGTCTTTGCCATTAATTTCTTGTGACCCCGACATTGAACACACTCTTAGACAACTTAGAGCCGAAAGGAAAGCTAGTTTGTCTAAAGAAAACACCACTAACACCATGGCTGGCGTTCCTCACATAGCTTTGCAGGATCACTACATTCCACCCACATACACTACTCCCTCATGTCTCAGGTTGTCGGCAGTTACGGCAACCCACTATGAGATCAAGCCTAGCACCATACAGAGTCTACCGACTTTCCTAGGGTTTTCCCATGAGAATCCTTATGACTTCCTCAGCGAATTCCAGTCAATCTATTCTACCATTCAATTGACAGGATTCACTGAGGATGTCTTAAAGATGCGTCTGTTTGTCTTTGCCCTTAAAGAAAGAGCCAAACATTGGTTCCAGTCCTTAGAGCCTGATTCTATCACTTCTTGGGATCAACTGCAACAAGTTTTTCTCAAGCAATATTTCCCCATAGGAAGGACCAATGACACTAGGCGAGCCATCACTGGTATCACCCAGTACCAGGGTGAACCACTACATGAGACTTGGGAGAGGCTTAAAGATTTACTTAGATCATGTCCACACCATGCTGTCCCCAAATGGCAGCTAGTGCAGAGTTTTTATGATGGTCTGACTGAGTCTTGTAGGAGCACAGTAGATGCATCTTGTGGGGGGACATTCATGTTAAAGAGTGAAGATGAGGCATGGGCGATGATTGAAAACTTGAGTAACAATTCTCGTCAGCAGGCTTCCAATAGACGGAGAGAACCCGCACCTAAAGCACCAAAGACGGAGAATCTTTGTGAAGTAGGACCTCTTGCAGACATGGCGACTCAAGTAGTTGATGCCATCACCAAGAAGCTGGACCAATTGATGACTGGTTTTGCTCTTAATGCTGCTCACATCAACACCCAACCTGAACCATGTTCATTCTGCTCTAGCACTACGCATCAGGTGAATAACTGCCCTACTGCTGTCAATTATACTGATGTTTCTAATGAACAGGTCAATGCCGCTTTTTCCCGACCGGGTAATGATCCATACTCCAACACTTACAACCCGGGGTGGAGAAATCATCCAAATTTCTCCTGGAAAAGTCAGAATGCAGAAAACTCAGCCCCAGGGCCACACAATCAAGCTCAGTCCAACAGACAGCCCTACAACTCGTCTTCCACATACCAACCTCCACATAAGCAATACCAAGCTGCACCACCTCCTTGGTCAGACTCAAATTTTGAAGACCGGATGTTGAAGATGATGAGTGACATGTCAGACAGAGTGGTGGGTAAGGTAGATGGCAAGATTGGCGAGCTAACTCAAATAGTGGGTGAGATACATCAGACAGTAATTTCACATTCCCAATCCATTGCCAAATTAGAGACTCAAATGGGGCAAATGGCGAATACACTCAACAGGAGGGAAGAAGGGAAGCTTCCAAGTCAGCCGGTGGTAAATCCTAAGGGGCTATACATGGTAAATGCAACTTCTCATATGAAGCAAGTTCAAGCCATCACCACATTGAGAAGCGGAAAACTGGTTGACAATCAAGTCGAAGATAAAAGGGATGAGCATACTGAGGTTTCAGAGACTCTGCAGAGGGACAAAGGTAAGCAAGTGATCAAAGATACATCTTCATCAGCTGACCCCAGTTTAGAGACACCATATGTACCCCGAGCCCCATTTCCAAAGCGTCTTAAGGCACCCTCCCACTTCGGGAAGCAAGGAGAGAAGATACAAGACATGATGGAAACCTTCAAGCAGGTTAAGGTCAACATTCCACTCCTAGATGCCATCAAACAAGTTCCAGCCTATGCAAAGTTTCTCAAGGATTTGTGCACTCAAAAGAGGAATAATCGAAAGCATATTCCTAAGAAGGTTATTCTCACTGAACAAGTGAGCTCCCTGATTCAGCACAATACTCCTCCCAAATTCAAGGACCCTGGAACACCTACAATTTCATGCATCATTGGAAATACTGAGATTGAGAGAGCTCTCCTTGACTTAGGAGCTGGTGTAAATTTGCTTCCATACTCAGTGTATCAGCAGCTTGGCTTAGGGGAATTGAAACCGACAAGTACTGTCTTGCAACTAGCTGACAGATCTATCAAGAAACCCCGAGGAATTGTAGAAGATGTTCTTATCAAGGTGGACAAGTTCTATTATCCAGTTGATTTCATAGTTCTAGACACAGAACCTGTTCCTTATCCAGATAAGCAAATTCTTGTCATCCTTGGGCGTCCTTTCCTTGCAACAGCCAATGCATGCATAAATTGTGTACTGGAGTGATGAAGATTTCCTTTAGGAATATGAAGATCAGGCTAAACATTTTCACTGCTTTCCAGAATGCACCTGATCAAAAGGCCTGTTTCTTCTTGGATGACATTGGAAAAACCGTTGAAGACCCACTGCCTGAAACTCTATCTGAAGCCCCAGCATGGAGAAACCCACCAGAGCCTATGCCCCTTACTTCAAGCACTCCCCCACCTGATGACAATCCCACAGGAAACAAATTTCATTCAGAGGTTTCTAAAGTGGACTTCATTGGGGTGGACAATTTTTCAGCAAGCTCCCAGGTTGTCCTAGTTTGTGTGGACCCCTACAGAGATAAAGGGTTGATCATGGAACTAGTTCGGGACAAGCAGCTAGGGCATGGCCATGAGGAGACTCAAGACCTTTCATCTGAGGGAAGCAGTTTCAAAATAATAAGGAGATTTCTCTTCCTTGTGGAATGCTACATGATTATAAAGAAGAAGGGATGGAAGAGCTTGATTGGACTTCTGAAGGATCGAGGTAAGATCCTTCGGGACTATGAATTATTTTGAGCATTACCTCAAAGGATCAAGCGCAGACCCTATGCGCTTGAATCCTCACTTCACCAGGGTACATTATCTCCATCCAGGTTTATTTTCTCCATTGTTGTTTCATTTTTGTACTTATATTTTCCTTTCCTTAGTTAATTTTATGGTTCAATCAAGGTGGAAAGTGACATTCTGAGGTTGCGAACGATCGCACATCCTTAAGCGATCGTTCTCATAAGTCCTCCCCAAAGTGCTGAACACACTGAGGAAGCGAACGTTTGCCCAGCACTAGGCGATCGTTCGCAGAAGTGCTCTCAATAGTGCTGTAGACATTGAGGAAGAGAACGTTCGCCCAGCACTGGGCGATCGTTCGCTCCCTCGCCAGGTGCCCGAGGACGAACGTTCATCCCCCGGCCACACACACACACTGGCACGCGGGCGAATGTTCGCCCAGCACCAGGTGATTGTTTGCCCTCGAAGGAGACTGTCTCACGTGACCTATTTAGGTCACTTTTCCCCTTTTTCCCATCACTTTTACAACAATGTATGCACTTGATTGTTTCTTGGTTGGATCATCAACTTCTTTTTTAGGACATGTGTTTTTGGATACAAGTTTGGGGGTATGATATACCCACATCTGCTCATTCAGGTACTCCTATACCCTTAACCTCATTTTTCAATTCTGTACATACATTAGGGACAATGTATGATTCAAGTTTGGGGGTATGAGAGACGCATTTACACACACCTGTCCTGTTTTGAAAACAAAATGCATGTTCATGTTGTCCTAAAATTTTGGTTGACCTAAAAATCTGTGATTTGATTTCATCAGTGAGCTTAAAATTTTGAACACATGATCTGATGATAGAATTTGGAGTTTGTTACTTACTTTAGGCAATTGAGAATTCACATGTTTGATCTGCTCTGACACAAGCACATTAGCACATGATTTGTGGGGTATGACATGTGGGTTTAATGTGTATGTTTCTATGTTTGGGGAACACTGGGTGACTTATCGGTTCATGGAGGCTCGGCTCAGCCAGCGTCATCATCTTATCAAGCCCCCACTCAAACCCCAGCATCATCGACACAGTCATTGGAAGAGACCATGAGGGAGTTCATGAAAATGACTGGTCAATCAATCAATGACATGAGAAATTCCACCACGGTGAACACCTAAGCAATCTCTAAGTTGGAGATGCAGGTGGGGCGGTTGGCAAATCACCTTGGTGAGAGAGATAAGGGAAAGCTCCCTACCCAACCAGTGAACAACCTTAAGGCATGCACTATCGGAAATTCTTCAAATCAAGAGCATGTGCATGCGATTGTCACACTGAGGTTTGGGAGATGAGTGGACAATCATGTGGCTAAGCCAGAACCAGACCATGCTGAGCCAGAAGCAGATCATGTAGTAGAGCCAAAAGCAGCCCTTGCTGGGCAAGAAGAGAAAAAGAGTGACAACAAGGAGGAGAGAGGTGCTGAGCCACCTACAGTCACTCCCATTGTTAATAACCCTCCGAGGTCGTTCATTCCGAAAGCTCCATATCCTGAGAGATTGAAACTCCAAAGAAGAATGCACAGTTTGCTGAAATTTTAGAGGTGTTTAAGCAAGTTTAGATAAACATCCCGTTCTTGGATGCAATTCAGCAAGTGCCGTCATTTGCTAAATTCTTGAAGGATTTGATCACAATCAAGAGGAAAACAAATGTCCCAAAGAAGGCATATCTGACCGAGCAAGTGAGCTCCATCCTCAAGTGCAAGCTGCCAATCAAGTATAAGGACCCTGGGTGTCCAACCATTTCTTGCATGATAGGAGTAAATCAGATTAATAGGGTATTGTTGGATTTGGGAGCAAGTGTGAATCTCCTGCCCTATTCAGTGTATCTACAGTTGGGATTGGGAGAATTGAAGCCTACCACGGTAATGCTCCAATTGGCTAACAAGTCAATGAAGAGACCAAGGGAATAATTGAGGACGTATTGATCAAAGTTGACAAGTTTTATTTCCCTGTGGATTTCATAGTAATAGACACAGAGCCAGTGCATGATGTTGTGAATCAGATTCCAGTGATTTTAGGGCGACCCTTCTTAGCTACAGCTAACACCCTAATCAACTATAGAACGGGGGTAATGAAAATCTCTTTTGGGAATATGACAGTGGAGCTTAACATATTTAACATCAATAACCAACAACTGGAGTATGATGAAGCCCACCCTGTATGCTTAGGGTCTGTTTGGGATTGCGTTTGGGAGGCTTAAAAGTGCTTTTAATACTCAAAAAGCTCGTTTAAAGAAAAAGGTAGTCGTTTGGTAAAAAAATTAAAAGCGCTTTTAGAGGTCCAAAAAGCCTAAAAATGGCCAAAAAGCACTTTTGGCAAAAGCTTAAAAATAAAGCTTTTGCCCAAAAGCTCTTTTTGACTTAAAAGCTCTATTTCTCAAACTCAATCCCAAACATGCTCTTACTTGAAGTGATCACTGATGAGATTGTAAGTGATTTTGGTTTAAAGGGACCTAAGATTGAGTGCTTTACTCAAGAGGAAGATGACCTGGCTTTGACAGGCTGATTGGGCAAGATGAGTTTTCGTATGAGCCTAGTTTGGAGGATCCTGAGATGGAATGTTTCACTCGGTGTGGAGGAGACATAGACTTTTATAGGTTACTTGAGTCAACTAGGGTTGTAGTTGAGCCAAGTATGGAGGATCCTGAGATGGAATGTTTCGCTCAGTGTGGAGGAGACATGGATTTTTATAGGTTACTTGAGCCAGCTAGGATTGTAGTTGAGCCAAGTATGGAGGACGTTGAGCTAGAGAGTTTTGCTCAATTGGGAGATGATGAGTACTTTGCTGAAGTAGTGGAGCTACTTAAGGCCATTTTCGATCCCATTTCTGAGATGCAGCCGGAGTGTGGGGAAACAACTAAGTTATCATTTCCCACTACTTATTCATCCGCATTTGAGCCACCCGACATGATTTTTAAGAGCAAATGGGTTGGACCCATTCATAGGTGGCCTAGACGGCCAAGTTTGACTATGGGAAAGAACAATCATTTTCATCCTCCATTCTTTGATCATTTGATGAAATGGTTAGCTGGATATTTTTTTGTACTTATTGATTATCCCAACTATGAGCATTACCCTTTTGACCCCGGCAAGATATAGCATACCATTCTCGCTCGTGCAATTGATGTGTCTACCTAGTGTCATAGGTAGTTTGGTCATACTGTCATGAGTCTGGTTGAAGACGTTAAACTTAGCGCTTGTGGGAGGCACCCTTCATTATGTTACTTGTTTCATTTTTGGCATTGTGTTTTCCAAGTTTTATGTCTACCATTCAAATTTGGGGGAGCATTATTTTTTTTGCTGCACCCGAATTGACCCGTTCCTTAGGTATTGTAAATCTGGTCACATTGTGGGCAATGTGCCATTTTAAATTTGGGGGTGGGGTAGATGTTTCTGGACCCTTTTTGCTGTTTGTGTTTGTAAATATTTTTGTGTAAACATTTTTGAAAATAAAAATAAAAATAAAAAGTTTGCACTCTGCGATCGATCGTACTACTGTACGTTCGATCGCAGACACGGGCTTGCATTCGAACTCACTCACGTTTGTTCGAGCACAGAGGCCCACATCACACACACACTCTTGCACGAATGCGATCGAACGCACCTTGGTGTGATCGATTGCACACGTTCAGAATCCTCACATGACCCTTTTTAGGTCACTTTCTTCCCTTCTCCCCCTCATTTCTTACCTGTGCCGTACACCTTCTTCTCCCTTTTCTCTCATCATACCTCACACGTCCACTCCGAACCACCATCCCACCGCCCAAACACTCTCCCATCACCACCATATCACCTCCACACCACCGCCGCACCTTCGCCGGGCCCTCCTTTCACTCCCATTTTTCCCTATTTGCTCTTCTCTCACAAACCCAACTTCTCCCAAATTTCTCATTTTGTCCCCATTTTTGAGTAGCCAAAGGCACGAATCCATCCACGGATTGTGACTTTTGCTATCTGTGTTGGTTTGTTTTACTTTTGCAGGGGGTTGGGTTAGGATTTAAGGTGGGTTTTGAAACCCTTATTTTTAGAAACGCCCACCAAGTGTTCGACGAATTGCCCCAACCAATTTCCAGCATGCCTAGAGGGCAAGTTTCTATTTCTCGATCCTCTGGGACCCAAGCCATGGTAGCCAGGCCCTCTATCCAATCCTGGAAGCTCATCTTGGAGATCACATTTGCCATCAAAGAAGACTTCTCCAAGAATGATGCAACGAAATGGGCAGTTCAAGAGTTGAAGCGCCGCGGTTTGAAGCGGCTGTTCAAACTGGTCGCCTCCACCACATATGAACATCTGGTCCGGTCCTTTTATGAAAATTTGAAGTATGAATGCAACTGACCAGGTGTCCTTTTCTCTTCCATCGACGATGAAGATGTCGAGGTGACCATAGGCGACATAGCGGCTGCTTTGAAATGCCATGCCGAGCCACCCGAAAAAGAAGAACCATGGATTGTCTGCCCCTCTATGCTCACCACAGAGGACATTGTCTCAGACATGTGCCAGGGGCAATTTGCAAACAGGCACAAGAATGCCGCTAGCAAGGCGAAGATGCCTCCACAACTCTTGTTTGTGGACGTCGTGTTGCAAAAGAACGTGTGTCCCTTGGGACACAAGACATAGAGACGGGACTTGTTTCTTAGTGCCCTGTATTCGTTCTACAAAGGCTATTGGTGCTCCATTCCCGATATCATCTAGTGGCAGATTCATAAATTTTGGGAGGGGGTGCACCACCTAGTTGCTGAGCCTACCTGAACTTGGGGATTACCATTCCCATTTTTGATCACTCACATACTTCGAAAGAAGGGCATTAAAGGAAATGCGGCAGATGGGCCCATCATTGAGCATCCACGGTTCGGCCAAATACAGTGGAATCAGAGCTATTCCCACATGCCCAGACCCGCAGCAGAGCCAGAGCCAGAGCATATGGACATACATGAGACAGCAACTGAGCAGGAGATAGCAGCTGAGCATGAGATGGCAGAAGAATATGAAGAAGAGCCTGAACAAGAGCCAAAGGTAGAAGATCAACCAGATGAAGAAGAATATGAAGAGATGATCACCCTCAGCACTACAGATGTTTATGCCTTACGGAGGACATCGGATTTTAGATTTTGAATATACAGAGAGATGCACGCCAGGATAGGCTTGAGTTACAAGCCATGTTGCAAGACATTTTATCAAGATTGCCACCTGCATCAGGGACATCTCCTCCAGCTCCAGGGGCTTCTTCAGCACCACCTCAATGACATTTTGAGTACTCTAACCCCTTTGCATTACATTTTTATTTTCTGTATCCACACACTATGGACATTGTGAATTTTTAGTTTGGGGGTATGTGTGCACATTTTGTTTTCAATTATGTAGTTTATTTTAAGTTATGGTTTTATTTTCTTTTGTGAGCTTAACTTTATGAACATATGATCACCTTGTTAAGGGAATTTAAATTGTGTTACTTTCGTTGACAGCATGAGATATTACATTTTCAATTTGATTTTCAAGAGCACATTGGCACGTAGTTTGTGGGGTTTTAAATTCTGAGTTTAGTCATGTTGGTTTTGTAAGCTTGGATGCAGTTGGGTGGCCTATTAGAATGATAACCTTGGTTTGTTAAAAAATAAATAAATTTTGATGATCATTTTGAGCTTTCCACCGAGTAACCGGACCTTATGCCTCATTAAGCATTGAGCGTTCGCGTAAAAAAGTGAAAAGTTAGACATGGTTAGCTTAGCTTCGTAGCCTTTTTGGCTTGAGTTAGTAGGTCCTTAGGGGTGTTTTTACACTTAATGCCCTAAAACCATCTGGTTTAGGAGTCATTGACTTAACGCTCGATACATGGGTCAATTAGAAAGCTTAAGGGAGCTAAGCACAAAAATTTTTGAATTAAATAAACCTTGGTTATTGTGTCCGTTGGGTAGTCTAATGAATTCTAAGTGTCTAAGCATGCATGATTAAGATTAGTTTTGAAGTCCCATAATTATGTGCTAATTTCACTTTCACTAGAATTGATTCATGTGATGTCTCATAATGCCATGATGGTAGCTTGATTGATAATTCTCTGAAAATTATGAAGATGGTGTTTGTTTGGTTAAGTTTGCTCATGAATAAGAACCATGATTTTTATATTTTTGCGTTGTTGAGAATAAAATGATTGTACAATGTTTGTGGGTGTCATTCCTGGAAAAACCTCACGAGACTTCACTCGTCCTCTAGGGAATTTCTAGAGGTTTAAAAGGCTTGTTGCATATGCTAAATGCAATCATTCTCCCACGAAAGCGGACCTATGTTTTAATTGTATTTTTCATTCCGTTTTGCTAAGGGACTAGCAAAATATAAGTTTGGGGGTATTTGATGAGTGCTAAATAGTGCTTATTCGGACCCTTTAATTTATGTTTGTTAAGCCTTTAGCCTTGTTATTATTTAATTTTTTGCTTGTTTAAGTGTTTTATGGTGTTGCAAGTCCTTGCATTCAAACCATGGTTATAAAGGGTAAAAAAGGGCAAAAGAAGTGAAGCTCTGTTCCCTGCCACTGCGCTCGAGCGTACAAAGGGGCGATAGAGTGCACTACGCTTGAACCCAAGGCCTACGATCGAGCGCATGCCTCATTAGCCCGGGTCTCATGCATTGCCCTAGCCGCCATCGCTTCTATCCTTGCACCGTGGAATTTCTGAGGCAGTTACGAGCGATCAAGTGCACCTTCCACGATCGATCACATATATGCCTGCGCTCGAGTGCAATGCTTGCGATCAAGCGCACCTATGTGACCTGGTAGCACTTTAGTTTTCTATAAATAAGTCCCTTATGTATATTTTCATTTTTTACGTTTTCATAGGCGCATTTTGAGAGCTTTTGCCTCTGTTTGGCACTGCTCTGCCCATTTTAATTGTCAAACTATATTTACTTACTTTAATTTAATGCTTTATTGTAGTTTTCTTGTGTTTCCCTATTACATGGGAGGATAAATCCTCAACTAAGGTTGAGGATGAAGCCTCACCATTAATCTTATGCTAGTTTTTACATTATGTTATTTAATTTCCATCTTTTACATACTGCTTGGTCATTTCAATTTGGTTTAATGACAAAATCGAGTTCGATTGTGCCATAGTTGTTTATTCATTGTCTTTCGTTCGATGGATACATTTCATCCTTCGGTTTAAGTCTATTTATCCATTGTAGTTTGTGTTAAATCACATTCATTTTGGATCCTTTGGACTAAATCGTTTATGCTTTGTCTTTCGTCAAAGGGACGGATTCTTTGAATCCTTTAATAGGTGCAATAGATTAAGCTTTGATTCAATCGATAGACGGATTAATTAACTTAGTGCATTTAACTAGCGTTTTTGATTTGGTGAGGTGGAGTCTTTAACCTTAGTGTTTCTTTTGTTTACTTAACTGCAATTTATTTAGTTTATGTTTCCTTTGTTTTAAAAATACCCATTCTAAGCTAGGTTAAGATAATATTAGTCTAGAAGTAAAATTAGTTTTTAAACACTCACGGTTCTCTGTGAATACGAACACGTACTTGCGCAAACGCTATACGAACCACGGTTCATTCTATTGCGAGTACTAAATTTGGTACGATCACCTAGTAATAGTAAGATAATTCAACTTTCCAACTAAATGACGGTACCTACTAGGATCTTCAAATACTTCTCCTTCATCCTTTACTAATTTATGATTAGGATCCATTGGAATATCAACAGGACGAACACCCAGAAGACCTGTCTCTTTTAAAAAATCTAGTACATATTTTCTTTGAGATAATTTGATGCTTGTTCATGATCTAGCAACTTCAATCCCCAAGAAATATCATAGTTTTCCCAAATCTTTTATATGAAAATTATGTTGTAAAAACAGTTTCAATCGAGCAATGCCTCTTGAATCATCACCTGTAATCACAATGTCATCCACATATACCACAAGAAGAATATAGCCTACACTTGTATGCAAGTGAAATACTGAATGATCTGTCTGCCAACGCTGAAGACCAAACTCCATAATTGCCTCAGAAAACATCCCAAACCATACCCGTTGAGATTGCTTGAGACTATACAAATCCTTTTTTAACTTAAAAACACGACTCCGATACCCCCCTGAGGAACAAACCCAGGTGGTTGCTCCATATAAACGTGCTCTTGTAAATCCCCATGTAAAAAGGCATTTTTGACTTCTAACTGAAATAAGGACCAATCAAGATTAGCAGCCAAAGAAATAAGAATACAAATGGAAGAGATTTTGGCAACTGGAGAAAACGTCTCATCATAATCAATACCATATGTTTATGTATAATCCTTAGACCCTAAACGAGCTTTCAATCGTTCAACGGAACCATCTGCCAATATAATGCAAGGCCTTCTTTTCCAATTCCACAGCTTGCCTCCAACCAGAGTTAGATAAGGCATCCTGCACTGTCTTTGGAGTGGAAACAATAGAAAGATGGGAAATAAAGCAAGAATGGAAAGGAGATAAAGAACTAATGGATACAAACTATCTAATAGGATGTTGAGTAGTGCAAGAACATTTACCTTTCTATAGGGAAATGGGCAAGGAATCAAATGCAGGTGGAAGCGGAAGATGGTGGTGGAGGTGCAGGAGCTGATGGGCGTGGCCGACATGTATAGACCCGAAGAGGAGCAGGTGAGAATGGAGGCAACACGATAGACGTAGAAAGATGTGGAATAGGTAGTGGAACATACGTGACATCAGGCTCAAGGGTAGATGTTCTGAGAGACGCATCAACAGGAAAATAGGAAAGACTCAACAAATGTGACATCGGAACTAGTAAAGTAGCGGCGAAGAACATGACTATAAACAATGATATCCTTTATGAGTTGTGGAATAACCAGGGAAGACATATTTGGTAGAACAGGGATCAAGTTTATCATAACTAAGACCCTACTTATGAACATAGTAAACACAACCAAAAACCTTTAGTGATAAGGCAAACAAGGGTGAAGAAGAGTATAAGGAGAGAATGAGGAGAAACACCATCTATGACCGAGGTGGGCATTCGATTAATGAGATAACAAGCAGTGAGAACAACATCGCTCCAAAATGTTTGGGGACATGCATATGAAATAAGAGACAACGTGCAACATTCAATAAATGACAATTCTTGCGGTCAACCACACCATTTTGTTGTGGAGTGTGAGCACACGATGTTTGATGGATAATGTCTTTATCAGACAAATAAGAGGCAAAAGGACTCAATGTGTATTCTTTGGCGTTATCATAAAGCAAAATACGGATTTTTTTAGTAAATTTAGTCTTAATCATATTACGAAAAATTTGGAAAATAGAAAATAACTTTGAACGATTTTTCATTAAAAATAACCAAGTCATGCGAGAAAAATCATCCACAAAGGTCACAAAATAATGAAATTTATTGGACGCGATATTCATAGGACCCCGAATGAGCTAACTTAAAAGGACGTGAAACCTGACTAACAACTCTAAATGGAAAAGAAACACAACGGTGCTCACTAAGCTGACAAGCTTTGCAAGACACGAACAACTCATGACAAAGACTTGGGACTTAATGCTACAACGTGAAGGGAGGAATGACCAAGACAACAATGCCACTAAAGAGCTGAGGTTGGCGATTGTAAAGCACGAGAAGGAAATGAAGGTTTGAGATCCAAATAATACAAGCCACCAACTTCATGCCCTATACCAATCATCTTCCGCGTCTTAAGATCCTAAAAAATGCACAAAGAAGGGTAAAAACTATTAGAACAATTAAGAGTTTTGGTAATTTTACTAATGGATAACAAATTCAAAGGAAAACTAGGAACCTGTAGAATAGACAACAACTTAATATCTAGACTTAGATGTGTATGGCCAAAGCCAACTATGGTGGATAGGAAACCATTAGCAAGGGTGACATTGTGGGGTGTATCAACGGGATGATAATCAGAGAGAGAAGTGGACGAACCAGTCATATGTTCATTGACGCCAAAATCAATAACCCAATGGTCGGGAGTAGAGGATAAAAGACATTGAAATGTAATACCTAATTGAGCAAGAGTAGAAGTGGAAGTTGAAGTGGCCCGCTTATGAGCCAAGAACTGAGCATACTCATCTTTCGAAATGGAGATGAGATCATAATCTAGAGTAGGACTCGAACTAGCAGGTGGTCCAGAAAGTGTAGGAGAATCCTTCAGAGAAAAAGCTTGATTGGCAAACCCAAACGGTTTGCTATGTAAATCCCAACAAAAATCCACAAAATGATTACTATGACCACAATGAGTACATTTGCGAGGTTCACAACAACCAGTCCAACCACCACCTCGAGAATCATGGCCACCACAAAACCACGACCACTGCAGCTGCCACTTTGCCACGATAACTATCAAAGCTGCCACAAGTAGTAACAAAACCAGTGCACTCACTAATACACTCATAACTCAGCTGAGAGCCATGATCAAAAATAGTAGCACGTTGAATCCGAGAAAAAACCTCAAGAAGTGAGGGGAGGTTAGAACCACCCAAAATTTGTGCACGAACCGACTCAAACTCGGGTTTCAAGCCATGAAGAAACCAATCCACATCCACATCCTGATGTTGCTTTTCCATTTTCTTCAAGTCTGTAGAGAGGGGTTGGTACAAGTTCCTCTCCTTACTGATGTCCATAACCTGATTGTAGTACTCATCCACAGTTTGAGCACCTTGTTCAAGCCCAAAATATTGTTTACATACCTTATAAATCCAAATGATATTTCCAATACCATAATACATATGACTAAGGTGATCACAAATATCATTGGCAGTAGGTAGATAAATGCATGAAGATCCAATGTGGGACTCAATACTTTTCAACATAAGAGAGATAATTTGATTATCTTCTTGTTCCCAAAGGCTAGGAGCAGTTGTCTTTCGGCATACCAAAGGTTAAGTGAGTAAACAAGCCCTTTCCTCTCAAAAAAACTTCAACAAATTGTGCCCAATAAATTTAATTATTTCCATTCAGCTTCACATTAGTCATTGGAGCATTAACTAAGGGAGTCTCAAGTTTAAGGTCCATAATCTCAACAGCAAAGAAGTCAAAAGACTCAACCACAGCAATACAACAAATAAGTGACCTTAACAATCACTTGAAATAATGAGAAACTCACTGCAACAATGCTAGAAAAGGACAAAACTAGCTCAAACCAACACAAATCAGCAAAATAATAATAAAGAGAGGAACCAGGAGAAATACGGCTGAAAAAACCAAACAGGGGCTATGTCGAAGCTTTATCGGAGACAACCAAACTCACCGGAAACAGATAGAGCACGCCGGAAATATCAAAACCAATGGCCATAGACCCAATTGACGACCACAAGGCAGCAATTCAACATCAACGCAGTTGTTACTAAAATAAACCAGGTGCTCTGATCATCACTATAATTTGCCGGTAGCCATATACGTCACCAACCACCATAGACTAGGCCGGCCAACCACCACAGACCATGTTGGCCACCATCTAATCACGATTTGCGGGCATGAAGCCCACTTCTCACAATTCCATGCTCAATAGAGTAAAACGCAGAGAGGGAAAAACATAGAGAAGAAGAAGAAAAAAATAAAGGGGGGAGGAAGAAGCGAGGTGGGAGAGAAATCAGATGCCGTCAATAGTTATGGCACTGATACCATGTTAAAGGGGTTTAGGGTTTGCATGAAAAGAAAATGAAGAAGCGGCTGTGTTTTGCATACCCTCTTCTCCTCTTATATATATATATATATATATGTGTGTGTGTGTGTGTTGTAACATTGAGTACAAAGATCAAAATACCCCATATAATATATTAACCATTTTATGCTCTTCTAATAGAATAAAAAATTGGAACTCATTTTCCTTTAAAGACACCGAAGCCCTTCATATTTGTTGCCATGGAAGGAGGGAAACTTTTCTTTGCTTCCCTCCTTTGCTCTCCCTTTCTACTCCCCTCTTCCTCTTCCCCCCATCCCTTTTCAAGATTTTAGCCTCTTTTGAGACTCTATCTATTGCTTTTGGCGATCTATCTGAAGAGCTTGTCTATAACGCCCTGGCTTTTTAAACAAGCCGTAAGTGGGATTATCTAAATCCTTACTGCTTTGCATAAATATATTTATATATATATATGTATATATATTATCTAATGAATCAAAAAAAAACCTCCATAATGACGTTCTCCTGAACGTTCTATTCCATCAATATATATCTATATATAATATATATATGTTAAGCATTAACTGCACATCCACCTAGCTGTACTACACCATATATGTATTCATATATATATATATATATACACATATATCTTAATATATAAACCAATCAAACTAATTTATTTATCATACTAATACCATTATGCTTTTAACTAGGTATATCTTGAATGCCAATTAATACATAATATGAATCAAAGCTAGCTCTAACTATCTACTTCTCAATTCAGACTGAGAATATTAAAATAGACATCAAATATATTTTCCTAATATATTTGATTTAGATAAGATCATAATCTATACTAAAGCATTCTTAGTCGTCTAATAAATTCCTCAGGTATTACATCCTCATCTCCTGATTGGAATTTCATCCTCGAAGTTTAGCTGTGACCTATATAGGTAGCATATATCTATGCATCCTATAACTTGAATATACTCAAATATAGTTAAAACAATATTTACCTATTCCTCATCAGAGGCATGCTCCTATATACTGTATTATCTATCCTAATCATCCAAATATAGCAAGTATAAAAATAAAATACTGAAAAGGGTTTTGTTCTAAACCTTCAAACAGATGTGGGTATCTGTTCCTCATCTCTTGTTCCAGTTCCCATGAGGCTTCTTCTACGTCGTGATTTTGCCATAGTACTTTTACAATAGGAATGGTCTTGGTTCTTAGTTGTTGCTCCTTGCGGTCCATAATTCGAATCGGCACTTCTTCGTATGACAAGTTCTCTTTAATTCGTAGAGGTTTAAAGTTGATGACATGTGAAGGGTCATGCATGTACTTTCGTAGTGTAGATACATGGAACACATCATGTACTCCAACTAACTCTAGTGGTAATGCAACTCTATATGCTACTGGTCCAACCACCTCCTTTACTTCAAAATGGCCTATATACCTCGGGCTCAGCTTACCCTTTTTACCAAACCAAATTACACCTTTCATTGGCGAAACTTTAAGAAATACTTGACTGCCAACTTCAAATTCCAACTTGCGTCGATGTTGATCAGCGTAACTCTTCTGTCGACTTTGAACCATTAACATTCTTTCCCGAATGAGTGCAATCTTATCCTTGGTGTCTTGAACTATTTATGGTCCCAATAGCTGCTTTTCACCAACTTCATCCCAATATAAGGGTGATCTACATTTGCGTCCATATAGTGCTTCATACGGTGCCATCCCAATAGTTGCTTGGAAACTATTGTTATAGGCAAACTCAACCAAAGGTAGAAATCAAATCCAATTGCCTTTAAAGTCAAGTACGCATAACCTTAACAAGTCTTCAAGAATTTGAATGGTCCTTTCTGACTGACTGTCAGTTTGCGGATGGTATGTTGTACTAAAATTCAGTTTCGTTCCCATTGCCTCTTGAAACCTTCTCCAGAATTTCGAAGTAAATCGAGGATCTCGATCCAATGTTATTGAAATAGGCACTCCATGCAACCTAACAATCTCTCGTATGTACAATTCCGCCATCTTTTGCATGGAGTCATTCATTTTGTAGGGAACAAAATGAGCACTCTTAGTAAGTCTATCCACTACTACCCAAATAGCATCTTGTCTGCTTGGTACCCTTGGTAAACCAACTACAAAATCCATCGCTATATGATCCCACTTCCATTCCGGAATGCTGAGTGGCTGTAATGGTCCTACCGGTCGTTGATGTTTGGCTTTTACTTGCTGACATGTCGCACATCGTGCTATGTATTATGCAATATCCCACTTCATACCAGACCACCAATAAATCTTCTTCAGGTCTTGGTACATCTTAGTACTTCTGGGGTGTACTATATACTGAGTTTTATGTGCTTCTTCCAGAATTTCTGTTCTCAACTTATCATCCTTCGGCAATACCATTCTAGAATCATTTGTTCTCAAAAGACCATCTGAGGCAATGTTAAAACCATGAGCTTCCCCTTGACTAGCTTTTTCTCTAAGCTTTTTTAATTCTGGATCATTTTCTTGAGCCACCTTAATCTGATCTGTTAGCATTGGTTGGATAGTGAGTGTTGCAAGACTCATTCCTCCAGTTGTTGACCTTGTGTCAAATTGAATCATTACAAATTGCTGAGCAAGCCGATCTAGACTCAGCATAGAATTGGATGCTTCACCCTGTGATTTCCTACTTAATGCATCTGCAACCACATTTGCCTTACCTGGGTGATAAAGGATACAACAATCATAATCCCTAATCAATTCTATCCATCTTCTTTGCCTCATATTCATGTCTTTCTGAGTGAATATATATTTGAGACTTTTATGATCAGTGTATACCTCACACTTTGATCCATAAAGATAGTGCCTCCATATCTTTAAAGCAAAAACTACCACTGCTAATTCCAAATCATGAGTAGGGTAGTTCCTTTCGTGATTCTTTAACTGTCTCGAGGCGTAAGCTATTACCTTTCCTTGTTGCATAAGTACGCACCCTAAACCTTTATAAGAAGTGTCGCTAAAAATCACAAATCCCTCTTTATCCGAAGGAAGGGTGAGAATTGGTGCGGTTACCAATCTCCTCTTTAGTTCTTGAAAACTGGCTTTGCATTCGTCACTCCAGACATAACGAGTGTTCTTCTTTGTCAATGCGGTTAAAGGTCCCGAGAGTACGGAGAATCCTTCTACAAATCTCCGATAGTAGTTGGCAAAACCTAAGAAACTGCGAATTTCCTGGACATTTGTTGGCCTCTCCCATTTGACCACCGCTTTTATCTTACTCGGATCTACTTCAATCCCATTTCCGGAGATTACATGTCCCAAAAATGTGACCTTCTCCAACCGAAACTCGCATTTCTTAATTTGGCAAACAGCTTCTTTTCTCTTAGAATATCCAACACCTTTTTTAAGTGTTCCCTATGTTCATGATGATTACTTGAGTAGATTAGTATGTCATCAATGAACACTACCACAAATTGATCGAGGTACTTATGGAACACTTTATTCATTAAGTCCATGAACACAGAAGGTGCATTGGTTAGTCCAAAAGGCATAACCATGAATTCGTAATGGCCATACCTTGTCCTGATAGCGGTTTTCTGCACATCATCCTCCCGTACCTTAAGTTGATGATACCCAAACCGAAGATTGATCTTTGAGAAAACTGAAGCTTCCTTTAGTAGATCAAACAAATCATCAATCCTAGGTAGAGGTACTTATTCCTAATAGTCACCCGATTTAATTCCCGATAGTCTATGCATAACCGCATCAATCCGTCCTTCTTTTTTACAAACAACACTGGTGCTCCCCATGGCAACACACTTGGACGAATGAAACCTCTGTCCAACAGCTCTTCAAGCTGTTCCTTTAATTCTTTTAACTCCGTTGGTGCCATACGATAGGGTGCTTTGTGTATTGGCTGAGTTCCTGGCACTAAATCAATACTGAACTCAACTTCCCTATCAGGTGGTAGTCTAGAATAAACCTCTGTAAAAACATCAGGATAATCACGAACCACCAGAATATTCTTCAATTTCACTTCGTTTTCTGGCTTAGCTGTTACATAAGCCAGATATACACAACTCCCTTCCCTAACACTCCTTTTTGCTTGCACTGCTGAGAGAAGTGCCGGAGTAGCTTGTACTCGAGATCCGCAATACTTGAACTTCTTCCCGTCAGGTGACCGAAAGGTAATTTCTTTCCTTCTACAGTCGATGCTAGCATGGTGCTTTGACAACCAGTCCATCCCCAAAATAACGTCATAGCCTAGCATTGTAAATACTACTAAGTTTGCTAGTAGAATCCTTCCTCCAATACTTATAGGACAATCTTCTACTACCTTACTACATATCAGGGAATCTCCTACGGGTGTAGCTACTGTTATGTTCTGCCTTAGGGGTTCAAAACACATATTACAAACCTTTGCATATGTGGCAGAGACAAATGAATGTGTGGCACCCGAATCAAATAGTGTGCATGCAAGGCTACCAAATAGAGGAATGGTACCTGTCACTACATAGGTGTTTTCCGCTTCTGTATAAGCATTGCCTGGGGTGAATGCATACACCCTGGCTTGTGCAGGCCTTTGTTGATTGCCGCTTCCTTGTGGTTTGGATCCTCTAGAGCTAGCCACAGGGCAGTCTCTGACAAAGTGATATGTTCGACCACATTGGAAACATGTCCCAGTTCCCAATCTGCATTATCCAGCATGCATCTTCCTACATTTTGGACACGTCGGCCTCAGTGCCCCTTGGTTCTCTAGTCCCTTCCTTCCTGCCTTCTGTCCTGAGCCACTACCAACTGCAAGTTTCTTTGCAGGGTGTGTGGCATAGGGGATGAATCGTTTCCTCTTTTCCCTGGCAGCTTCGTAATCCTTATGTCCCCTTTCTGCGATGGCAACAGCATTTACTAGCTTAGTAAAGTCTTTGATTTCCAAGCATGCGACCCTATCCCTAATTCATGGGTGCAGGACTTCTTGGAATCTTTCAGTCCTTGACTCTTTATTAGGTACTAAGTTTAAGAGCAAACCTTGCCAATTCCATGAATTTGGCAGCATACAGTTCTATAGTCATGTTACCTTGAACTAGATTCAGGAATTCTTTGGCACAAAGTTGCTGTTGGGCCCTAGGAAAGAATCTATCATTAAATTCTTTCTTAAAACGGGCCCAAGAGATTTCGACTCCCCTTAACTCATGGTTCAAAAGCTCCTTCTTGGTCTCCCACCATCTTGCTGCTAATCCAATAAGCTTGTATGCAGCATAGAGGACTTTCTGTCCATCGGTGCAGCCCATCACCTCAAACAATTTCTGGATATCAGTAATCCAGGATTTTGCTGCAAAACATCCTCGACTACCATCAAAAGTTTGGTAGTGGTGCGCACAGAAGTCTTTAAAGGAACAACCTATTTGCTCCTCTCTCTTTCCTGGACGTGGAACCCAGGCCATAGCTTCAGTCAAGTATCGGGCAACCTCTGCAACATCCGGATGCCCTCTTTCATAAGGTGGGGGTTGTGGTGGTGGGGGTAAAGGTACATGATTGCCCCTATTTTGATCAGGTTCCAACCCTTCTGAGTTGTAACCCATTTGACCGAACGTCTGAGCTATTGGCTGCATTGGTTGGTAACAATACAATTAATAACTAACTCAGGTCAAAGTATCCAGACAATGTTTCACACAAAAGTTGGCATTAGAGCCATTTATTGATTTTCTTACAAGCACGCAGTAATTTACAATTTATTTTACATAAATGAGGTAATGCAGGTACCTTCCTCAATGAAGCTTTTTAGTAAATCTATCACCATTCTAGGTGGGTTAACTACTTTTTCTTCTTAGCAAGATACTTCTTCTTGTTAGCAACATCGTTCTCCTTGGGATCCCAGTCTGGATCATCACTATCAGACTTTTCCTCAGATTCTTCTTCCTCCTCAAATTCCTCTACACTTTCCTCATAATCCCAAGTTGGTTTATATGAGCATACTTCCTCCTCATATCTTACTCCTTCTTCCACTATGAACAAAGAATCTTCATCCTTTGTATGCTCATCTTCTTCAACATAGGTCATCATTTCTCTTATATGTTCCTCGGTAAGCATAAACTCTTGCTCGTAATCTGGAAAACTTGGGAGTTTCTTCAAGATCGGTCCACGACCAACCGGCCAAGTACGTATGGCCGATTTCATTCCTTTGTAAGTTGGTTCCGAAGTCGTCCTACTACTAGTTTCACTTGACGACATCTTCTGCAAACATTAAGATCAAGCTTTTAGACTTACAATTTTGATATCCTAAAGCTTTGATATACTTTCCAACATATAACCTAGATCCTTATGACTTAACTCTAATAAGCAATCACTTTCTTAGGGTCCTCAGAGCCGATTGCTCTGATACCACTCTATAACGCCCTAGCTTTTTAAACAAGCCGTAAGTGGGATTATCTAAATCCTTACTGCTTTGCATAATTATATATATATGTATATATATTATCTAATGAATCAAAAAAAACCTCCAAAATGAAGTTCTCCTGAACGTTCTATCCCATCAATATATATATATATAATATATATATGTTAAGCATTAACTGCATGTCCACCTAGCTGTACTACACCATATATGTATTCATATATATATATATATATATACATATATCTTAATATATAAACCAATCAAACTAATTTATTTATCATACTAATACCATTATTACTACTAACTCTTGAGCTTTTAACTAGGTAAATCTTGAATGCCAATTAATACATAATATGAATCAAAGCTAGCTCTAACTATCTACTTCTCAATTCCAATTGAGAATATTAAAATAGACATCAAATATATTTTCCTAATATATTTGATATAGCTAAGATCATAATCTATACTAAAGCATTCTTAGTCGTCTAACAAATTCCTCAGGTGTTACATTGTCTCTTCTTCTACCCTCTTCTCATTTTCTTTCTTTCCATTTTCCATTTTATTTTTTTAGGTGCAGTCCCTATTGGTTCTTCTACCCTCCTTTTTGAAGTTTTTTATTTTATTTATTTTATTATTTTTTATTTTATTTTATTTTATCTTTTTATTTTTTTATTTTTTATTTTTTTTATCAAAACCATATCTATTAACTTAAGAAAGGTCCACATTTACATGGACCACTTCACTGTGCTACCCGACCTTCCTTTGTCCGCGTTACTATTTTGTGGGTTTTTTTTTTTTTAATTTTTTTAACTGCTTTTTATTTTCTTTCTTTCTTTTTGTTTTTAAGTTACTGCTATCGCAACAGGTGTTCAGGTAGGATTAAAGGGTATCTTGAGGGTTATGCCTCTATCTACATCCTTTGCTTTTGAGGTTTGGATAGAGTTGAAGAGTCTTGCAACGGTTATGCCCTTGTCTGTGTCTTGTTTAGCTGGCTTTATTGGCGGCAACAATTCTTGGTGTTCATGCCAAGAATGCATAGGGCCTCGTCATTCATTTCTATTTTATTGGGCTTATTGTTGAGTTGCCCCCAACTCTTTTTTGGGCAAATGTAGTTTTTGTTTGATGTACTTGTAAAAGAAAAAAAAAAAAAAAAAAAAAAAAAATTGTTTTCAAACAAGTTTGTCCCTTTTATTTGTAATACTGTTATATTCTATTCGGTAATTTTTACTTAGAAATTGTAATTTTATACCATTGTTATTCAAATGCAAATGCTTAATTCACATAATGCAATTTATTTATTTATTTTTTAGATTTTAGGAAACGCTTAACCATTTTTAAAAATCTCATTTTCATTAACTCCTTTTGAAATTAATATTTTTTCAAACTGCAGCTACAATAATAGTCATTCGCAATACGAATTCTATGGAATCAATAGGTGTACTAATTGCTTAGTCATTCAAGGTTTGCCACAAATCGTCTTTATGTGCAACAAAGTATGCTTGATCAATGACCAAATTAAAGGAGAAATGGAATGATTCATTTTATTGATGGGATCATTGTCATTTTCTTTTTAGCATGATAACCTTTCCTTATGATTCAAAACAAGAAATTGTTATATATCACATTTGTGTCCCACTTTATTCTACTTGGTTGGTGGGGCATTGTCAATCAGTCCTTAATAAATATATATATATATATATATATGTATATGTATATATATATATTAAGAAAAAAAAAAAAAAAGTTGATTCAATGAGCGATTGGTAATACCACATTGATAATTTGGAATAAAAATATGATAGAAGTGTTGTGTACAGAATTAGTCATTCAAAACAAGAAGCCCCTCGAACAAGTCGAATTCACTAGATTGATCACGATAGAAGAATCTGTTGGGGAAGATAAAGCAGTCATGAAGTTTTTGCCCAAACTACATTAATACACATAGTTGAACACCATTCTGGTTCAAAAGCCTAAGCTAATGGGTTATGGTCCACTTAGGTAACTATTCTTTTTATTTATGTGTTCTAGGATTCAACACTCATAAGTGCACTCACAACAATCTTCCATTTACTTGTATGTTTCTTCACATTGACCCAATTCCCCTCGCTTGTAAGTCTTTTTACATTTCCAAGAGTGACTCTCGTCAACAGTTGTGAAAGTGGACACAACTCCAAACCCAACTCATCTACACCTAAACACTTGTCCTAGGAATTTAATCATAACTCTAATATCACTTGTTGAGGAGATAAAGTGGTTATATTTTTTTTTTTCTAGATAGAGATAAAGTGGTTATAAAGTTTTTACTCATAGTACATTAATATACATATATAGTTGAGCATCACTCTAACCCAAAAACTTAAGCTAATGGGCTATGGTTCACTTAAGCATATTAACCTTTTTTTTTTTCAGGGTTAAATACCTTTGTGACCCCTGTGGTTTAACAATTTATTTTTTATCCCCTCGGTTTCGTTTTGTATCATAGCTGATATATCGGTTATGGATAAAGATGGAAATGATACCTCCGTCTAACTTATGTTCAAAATTTGACAAAAATATACATCAGCACTCCTAAAAACTTTGTGTTCGTATACCTAATTAAAAAAAAAAAAAAAATTAAAATGACTAAAAATTCTTTAATAAATTTTTTTAAAAAAATAAAAATAAAAAAATAAAAATAAATAAAAAAAAAATAAAAAAGGTGCCAGCTAGCCCCAAACAGGCCAAGGGTGGCTTCAGCCACCCCATGGGGCTGGCCGGCCAACCCTTAAGGCAAAATGAGGGTGCCCAGGAACCCCTTTTCCAATTTTTTTTTTTTAATTTAATTTAATTTTTTAATTTTAATTTAATTTTAATTAGGTATATGAACACCCGTCAATTTTTTAGGTGTTGACATGGATTTTCGTCAATTTTTTTAAAGAATTTAGACAGATGTACCATCTTCGTTTTTAACCATTATTGAGGTATCATCTATGATACAAAACAAAATTAAGGGGACAAAAAATAAAGCTGTTGAACCATAGGAGCAAAAATGTTTTTAACTTTTTTTTAATGTTTTATAGGATTCAATACTTACAAGTACACTCATAACATAATCAAAACAATAATATTCACAATTAAAAATTGTTATATACTACTAAGAAAAGAAAGAAAAAGAAAAAAAAAATTGTTATATTCCATCAAGTACTAAAAACATTGGACATGCTAAAAATCATTTGGTCTTTAAAGTGGAAATTTCAATTTCCAGTTAAATGATATTTCATTCTCGATCTAAGAGTGTGTTTGGCTTCGCAATTTTGTAGGTGAAACACAATTTTTTTTAAAAAAATAATAATAATAACGAAAAGTGTCTCGTTTGAAAGTACACTTAGAAAAAAAAAAAAGGTTAAAAAATGCACAAATTTTAAAGTTGAACTGCATTTTCATTAGCTAATTTTTAAAAACCTCACAATTTTACGAAACTCTTATTCGTGTTATTAAAAATTACATTTTCATAATGTGCATTTTAAAATTGCTATATTTTAAACAGCACGTTTTGAAATTCCCGCTAAACCAAACGGACGCTAATAGGCAACCTAATAACAATCTCATCATCAAACCTGTGCTTCTCCCAAAAGAATCCATATCAATTTCCATAAAACCAACTGTTCACATGCAAGTCAAATAATTACGAAAACAGCTTTGATATTTATCTTTCCGTTTTCCATGTCTTCTGGGGAGAGGAGGACAATATTTAAGGTACCTCAATTCTTGGCATTACCTGATGATCAGGTGATTAGTCAAGTTTTAGTTCCATAGACTTCTCCTTGAACAATTTGAGGCTTAATGCATTTAACAGAGCTCTAGAATATTGGCGAGAAGCCATTTTCCAACCCATGCCTGTCTTCATCATTGCCTTGAACTCATTATAACTGATTCTACCGTCCTGTT
This sequence comes from Carpinus fangiana, assembly GCA_006937295.1. Classification (NCBI taxonomy): domain Eukaryota; kingdom Viridiplantae; phylum Streptophyta; class Magnoliopsida; order Fagales; family Betulaceae; genus Carpinus; species Carpinus fangiana. Next base: position 19,603,322 of record CM017326.1, read on the forward strand.
GATGCAAATTCAAGAGGAAAATATTAGATAAAAGGTATATTAAATAATAAATTGGGAAAAATATTAAAAAGCTCCACAAATTAACAGCCGTTTGAGATGGATCCTCATAATGTTCAAAAGGTACTAAAGTAGCCCATCAACTACCAAAGTGTGTAAAAAAGGCCACATATTTTTTTTTATATTTCTATAATAACCCTATTCTTTTAAAAACTAATTAAAATAATAAATAAAATAAATTATTTTTAAAAAAAAAAACCCAAGGGGCGAATAAATACAAATTTTTTTTTTTAAATAAATAAAATATTAGTCACTATAGTTAGCTTAAATTACAAATCGCTTGTGCGGTGTAAACAACTATGGATAAATGCAGAATCAAACCATGTGGTTGGCTCAATTGGCAACCACCCCTTTCATTTTTTTCATTTTTTTTTTTTTAAAATATTTTAGTTTTTAAAAGAATAGGGGTATTATAGGAATATAAAAAAATATGTTGCATTTTTGACACACTTTGATAATTTGATGGGCTACTTTAGTATCTTTTGAACATTGTGGGGCTCTTTCGCAAACGACTGTTAGTTTGGGAAACTTTTTTATATTTTTCCCTAATAAATTCTACTATAGTTTACTAAATAGAAGACTTTCGTATAAGAATTGTATGGTAGTCATCTACCAAAGTCTACCAAATAGAAGACTCTCATACAAGAATTATTGAATAGTATGATAGAAAGTTTACGAGAGCCTACTAAATATCATTTCTCGTAATAATATATTTCAACAGTAATATATGAGTGAGAGGATTATTACCTTATCCAAGTCAGCATCAAATATGATATCTTTGATGACCTGATCATTGTTAGTACCATGCTTGTCATCTACCAAAGTCTCTCTCAACTCATCAAATTCGATATACCCATTTTGATTTTTGTCAAAGACGCTAAAAGCTTGAGAGAGAATTTCATCGCTGTCAATCTCTTTCAGGTGAACAGACATTGTCACAAATTCCTCACAGTCTAGTGTGCCACTTCCATCAATATCCGCCTTCAGTATAAATTAAAAAGTCTCAGATTCTCAGGATTAGGGAAATGGAAATTAATGGAAAGGACTCCCAGATATAGTGACATAACAATGGAAACATTCAGCAGGAAAGAAGCAAAGACACGACATTGGCTACCTAGAAAAATAGATCCATCAAGATCAAGGCTGCAATTGATATGAGCAGTCCAGCCAAAAAAGTATTTAATGCATGTATAATATGTAAGCATAAACTGTCATATCCTCAATCTGCTTATAGATAAAATTTGATGCTCCTGGGCTTCTGCATCAAATATGAATTTTAAAATAAAAAAGAAAGGCTTATATTGTCCAAGCAATTACCCATTGAATGCTTTTCTATTCAGAGACTCTACATAGTCCATCAAGGATGACATTGAACAAATATAAATTGCACTTCTATTTATATATATATACACACATAAGAGTAACTCATGCATTTAATTAGTGTTAAAAGTGCAATGAAGTAAAAATGTATGCATTGATTAGGAGAAAGCTAGACTTGCAAAACCTCAGCTATCTGACATCTATAGTGCTCCACTAGTAGACTATGTAAGCATCTTCAACACAATTATAACACGGACATTGAGGAAGTTTTGACCTTAAATTAAAGGATGAGGAACAGGTGTTTGTAGTTCTTGATTCTCCAAGGTACTAAAGGTGGATGCTACAGTGAGCCAACAGGCAGTGATTTTAATGGAATGGTGTTTAATGATTCACGAAGTAAGAAAATGAGAAAGTTTATTCTATCTGGAATATTTGAAGTGAAACCAAAGAATGGTATTTTTAATAGTTGCTATGTTTATAGTGAGAACAAAGAACACAAAAAGAAAGTCTATGTAACAAGGAAGGCCATAAGCAGAATATACTCACAGCATTCATTAACAACTGCACATCAGGATCAGCAACAGGGTGCCCAATCATATGGAGGCCCTCTTTGAGCTCCTCAAATGACAAATTTCCATTTTTGTCTGTGTCCATCATATCAAACGTCTGTTTGATTCCATATATTTGCTCATCTGGCAAGTTCTCTGCTACCACCTGAGGTGAAGAAAGATAGCAACTGATGGTGCTTGAGGAAACCCACCTTTAACTCCAATCAGATCATGCAAAGGGAATAAAGCATTCAAAAACTTACTCTTAGAACTTTCTTCTTGAATTTATTCATCAAGGTGAACTGCTTTATCCTTATTCTGACATCTTCTCCCAAGGAAACATTACGAACATGATTTGCATTTTTTATCCAAGTATTTTCTTCATATAAGAAACAGAAGAATTATTAGTTTATTTATTATATGATTAACATTCACTCCTGTGCATAATTAAAGTGGGCATAAGTGCCAAACAAATGCTAGCAAGGAAAATACAGACATTTCATAATATTTGTCAAAGGACAATTAATCAATGAATGCCTTAATTTCATTTTAATAAAAAAAATATAGAGGGGAATCAATGTATACTTATGAAGAAGCTTATTGGCCAATCTAGACTTTTTCAAGATATTTCCAAATACTTAGGTCTTTCAAGACATTCTTCAAAATGTTTGTACTGGTCAGAGGAATGAGAAAATCTTAGATGTGACTACTACTGGAAAAAGGGACTGAAAATCTCTTTTCCTGTATTGTTTTTTTAGAGACTGCAGTGAGACGCAAGCTGTGTACGCATGAAGTATGCAGGAGAGATCCCCTATGAGGGAGAAAAGAAGAACAAAAGTCTAAAAATTCATTACAGCTATAAAAGTGAGGACTACTATACGCCGTCATCCATGCACCAAGGGATTTGAACATCATCAAAATCTTGCAATCTTCAAAGCTCCTTGTGTTCCTTTCTTCCCAAATGCTCCACTTTAAGTACAAAGGAAACAACCTCCAAATTTATAAAATATCACGGCGTCCCACCTGGCCTCTCTCCGGCTAGCCAATAACTTTATTACATTTCTAGACATGACTCACTCTACACCAAAAAGATGGAACATCACAACCCATAATTCTCTTGTCACCTCACAATGATGCAGAAGATGATCTATAGACTCCCACTCCTCTTGTATATACAGCACCAATCTAGCACTATATGATGCTTTCAAATCCTTCCTAGAGCTGCCATCCACACAAAGAATGTTGCTCTCGAAAGAACCTTACCTCTACAAATACTCTTCCAAGGAAATGGAGAGCCATGGCTTAACACAAAAATGGATGACACATGATAAAAGTATCTTACTTCAAACATCCGCCTTTTGGATGGGATCCAACATATTTTATCCCCACCTCCATGTCTCAACCTGATAGAGTACAAAATATCAAAGAAAGAAGTGACCAAATCCACCTCCCAATTATGCACTGGTCTTGTAAATGATATATTCCACTGAGGATATCCATTAGAGAACTACACATGATCGCGCGCATCTTGAATATTTTATTTATTCCCGTATAGTAGACTATAGGGACTAATCCCCACACCACAAGTCATGCCAGAACCTAGTCGTTGACCCATCTCCCACCTCAAATCTAAAAAATCTAGAAAAGACTACCCACCCCTCCTCATATATTTCCACACTCCCACTACAAAGGATCCCACTACCTCTTTAGAACACCAACCTCCCCCCATACTATCATATTTAGTTTCCACCACCAACTTCCACAAAGCCTCCCTCTCCATAGCCTAACGCCACAACCATTTCCACATAAAGCACAGTTAAATTGGACTGGATTTTTAACCCTAAACAACCAGAAGACATCGAAAAACAAATTTTCGACCAACTAACTAAATAGTTGTTGCATTCTTCAAATAAAGTTGGTGAAGTGGCTTATCTTAGTTCATTGCCAAAGAAAGCAGGACTCGGATAGAATTCATCTTTGCTACTGGAGCAAATGTCTCCTCATAATCCATCCCATAAGTTTGAGCAAAGCCTTTTGCCACCAAACACACCTTATATCTTCCCACTGACCCATTAGCCTTATGCTTAACTATAAATACCCATTTGACCCATTATTTACTTATGATATTGAGTGTTTCTAAATAATGAGTGCTCAGCATTGTTATGTGTGCCAAGAGATATTGATGTATATGTCTAGAAGACTAATTTTCTTGGAGCGTTCAAACCACATTGTTGTTCTACATCAACGAAGTGATTGAATTCTATTGGTGGGTTGTTAAGGAGATCGAGAAGAAAGATTGGTTAGTGAAGAGCTGGAGCTGCCATGAACAAGAGGCAAATGAGGAGCTTGTTTGAGCACAAATTGTCTTAGTCGTTACAAAGGATTTTAAGTGTACTATACCTGTGTATTGAATCTTGCTTAGTGTTTATTTCTTAGGTTTGGCTGTCCTAAAATGGTTTACCTTTAAGGTTTTCAAAGGGTTTCCACTTTGTTAAATTAGGGTTCGAGTCATTAGGGTTTTGGGGATAGTTTAGTCTTTATGGTATTTTCCTAATTCTATATAATAGGATGCTTGTATTAGGTTAATAGAAGTTGAATAGCTGAATGATATAATACAGCCTCCGCCTTCTCCCTCTAAACCGTTCATACAAACTATAACATGGTATTAGAGCTTGTTTCGATTCTTAGCTAATCTTTGGTTTTCTCTTGTTGGCGAGCACTGCCTGTGTGGGCTAAGCTCGCATGTGTAGTACCTTCAAAGAGCTCTCCTGAGCAGTTTTTTTTTTTTTTTTTCATTGTGACTAGAGGAACACCCTCCAGTGGGAAAAAAAAAAAACCAGCAACAGTGTCGTTGCTGCTAGGTTGCAAGTTCTTCCCCAAACAAAAATATTTTTCTATCAGGGTGTATTTCTGTGATGGCCGGTGTTGTCTGTGGTGGCTGGCGAAGTTGCAACGGCCATTAGAGAAAAAAAAAAGTTTCCAACGATTTGATGTTTTTGTTGTTGAAAAGTTACTGTGTGGCTCTCTATTGATTTTGTAGCCATTGTTTTTAAAGTGGCTGGAGTTTTCTGTCTTCTCCAGCAAGTTCCGGCGATACTTCGGCAAGTCTCCGATGGCCTCCAGTGACTGTTTCTATTCTGTTTTTCAGTGTTTTTCTTCTGTTTTAAGTACTACCTGCATGTTCTGCTTGTCTCCGACTTGTTTTGAAGCTTTGCTAAAGTTCTGGCAAAGCTTCGGTGAAGTTTTTTTTTTTTTTTTCCCTAGTATTTGTTTTTGGGCGAAACTTGTTTGTTTATCATGCATTGGTTGTTGCTAATTGATGTATCTGACCGGCCTTGGTGTTTTGTGGCGAGAACCGATCCCAAGTTGTTATTGATCGATGTATCCGACTGGCCTTGGTGTTTTGCGGCGAGAACTGATCCCATGTTGTGATCGTTGTATCCGACTGGCCTTGGTGTTTTGCGGCGAGATCCAATCAAATCTTCGTTGTTCAAGTTCCATACCAGTTTTCGACCAGCCTTGAAGTTTTATTAAATTATCTTGTTATTTATTTTGAGTCTTTGTATTGTGTACTCCAAGCTGTTCCAACTTGAGGAGAAGTGTTAAGAGTATGTTTTTCTAGTTGTTTTTCGTTTGCTTGTATCTTCCAAGCTAGATTCATATGATGTATATGCTCCGGCTTGAGGGGGAGTGTTAAAAGAATTATGGTTTGAGTCATTAAGGTTTTGGGGGTAGTTTAGTCTTTATGGTATTTTCCTAATCCTATATAATAGGAGGCTTGTATTAAGTTAATATAAGTTGAATAGCTGAATAATATAATACAGCCTCCACCTTCTCCCTCTAAACCGTTCATACAAACTATAACACACTTCATTAACAAAATTTTGGCGTGTTGATGTGTGGATGTTTTTATGCTTCTCTTTGTGGTTTGATATATCTATTTGATGCATACTTTACTGCATAATTGGTTATTGTGAGCACTGGGGTCTGAATTCCGCATCTTAATATATGCTGACTTGCCATGTTATCCTTGCTGTTTGTCTGTAGCTTGAGTCACATTGGACCTAGGAGTCTTTAGCTTTGTTGGCAAGCATGTAATCTAAAGTAACAACATAAACATATTTTCATGTGCAGGTAAAAGGGTACATACCAAGGACTTCTTGGACTGTCATACGATTGTAAGGATTTGGATCAAGCATACTCTTCACTAGATCCTTTGCTTCCTTAGAAACCTTTGGCCAAGGATCCTTCTCAAGATTCACATTACCCCGAACAATTGCCTGTGCAATTCCTTCCTCAGTTTCTGTGCTAGTTGTAAAGCCCATATTAGGATGCACTCTGAATTTAACTTTTCCACACAATTTTCTTATGCTAACATGATAAACTTCATATACTATTTTGTAAGAACTGAGATAATTTATAAAATGCAATTTGAAAGGAACTTACCTGCCCAAAAGGGGGGAACTCCGCAGAGCAAGATATAAAGGATAACACCTGCACTCCATACATCAACTTCTGGTCCATAATTTCGTTTTAGGACCTCTGGAGCCATGTAATATGGACTTCCAACAATTTCACTGAATCGCTGACCTACCAACGAATAGTGAAGATCATCGTTGAAGAGACGTACTTAAAATATGCACAAAGCTAAAATGAAAGCACATGCTGTCAAATATTATAATCCAAGAAAGATTAAGGATACCAGGTTCATAGAATATGGAGAGGCCAAAATCAATTGCCTTCAGCTGAGCAGTTTCACTTCCATCTGTGAATAAGAAATTCTCAGGTTTCAGATCCCTATGTATGACTCCATGCTCATGGCATACCTGAGACAAGCATAAAAGATTTGCTTTTCACATACTTGAATAATATGCCATACATTCCCAGAAGCAAAAACCATATCCATATAATTGAACAAAGCATGGAGCCAAATTCTGAGAGTTTATTGAATAAAGCTTGTCCTTGACATGTTAGAGATTTAAGTTTTGATTTTCTAGATGTAATTGGTCATCAATTGCTCTAAATTTCATCCTATATTGGAAGGTTACGGTTCAAATGTCATTTTCCATAGCCACTACAAGATTGATTGACACTGTCCCAGACTTGATCATGGTAAATATGGGTAAAGCAAAATACAGTAGCAGTTGGAGAACATTTGATGGATAAAATTTCTTTTCTCCTTTCGCTATTCATAATTAAAATAATCACCCCAAGGACAAGACACTCTCGGATAGATGGTGGATATCAAATAGGCATAGACCAACAGCAACTTCAAAATCATGTAAACCCAATAAAAATCAGTAGGACGTAAATCAGCTAACACTATCAACTACAGATCAGATGAAGAGAAGCATGCAAAAAGAAGTGCATCAGAGAGCCCTGGTACAAATGGAAACAACATATCTTTTTAAATTTAAGTTTCTCTCAGTTTGTGATTCCAGGTTGATTGATAACTTGTTAACTTTTTCCCTTTGTATTATTTTTTAACGTATATGTCCCACTTGTAGACATTCCTCAGCATCACAATATATATTTGAGTATTCCAGGTCGGTTCAATATGAAAATTTTTATATCCTACCGGAATTAGAAGGACAAATTATATCTAGTTTGAAACATTTTATATTGGAGAGTCAAATAATCAAGTGCATAATCAACAAGGTGATACACAGAAAGTGGCCTAGCTAGCTAGGATTGTGCACTAACACATGCAGAGAACAAAGGACCAAGCAGCTGTTGAATGTCAAATGGTAAAGTTGAAATGAATTATATGTGTATCTAGATTCTAGTCTTGTCTTAAGTCGAAAAGATTTCTAAAAATGGGCTTATTAGATGAAGACCAAAGTACTAAATATCACCACAATCTAAGCAGCTAAGCTACCTCGGAATGGCACAGACAATGAAGGCATGCATTTTCCAATTTACATGTAACTTTCTCCTTATTTGCCACCAATGTCATGACTAAGATTCTTCGACATTCTAGTGCCAATGCTTTTAGGTCTTAAACTCCCCACTAAAAGCTTCGAGAATTACCATTAGCAAATATAATACATAACCTAATCTTATTGACCATGTTCCCTTGATCAGTACTTCAAAAATGCAACAAGTTATTTTATCAATGCACTTCTAGATTAAAATGCTAAAACTTTAAACCAATCTTTCCATACATTTTCTTCAGGGAAAAATATAAAAGCCACAATCTAACAGTCGTTTGCGAGATGGTCCCAAAAGGTACTAAAATTTAAGTAACCTCATAAAGTTTCAACATGTGTCAAAGTGAAAAAACAGTAAAGATTAAAATAACCAATTACTGATTAACATAACCTAATCTTCTGGTTATTTCTCATTCTTTCTCCAAAACCAATTACTGTTTTGATCGGCTACGGCGGATGAGAGAAAAGTTCACGAGCCGCTCAAGAGAATTTTACTTGGTAAACTTTGCGTGTTACAAGCCGGAGAAGGAGCGGATGTGCACCGTACCGGGAACTCTTCGTGTCTTCTGGGTATTTCTCATTCTTTCTCCAAAACCAATTACTGTTTTGATCGGCTTTGGCGGATGAGAGAAAAGTTCACGTACGAGCCGGCCGAGAAAATTTTACTTGGTAAACTTTGCGTGTTACAAGCCGGAGAAGGAGCGGATGTGCACGAGGGAGATTTTCATGGAGAGATCGTTTTTGACGGGGAGTTTCTCGGAGGAAAACTTGATGTTTCAGAAGCAGAATGTGGAGAGGTTGGGGTTGGGGAAGAAGACGTACTTGGCGGAGGCCGTATTGCGAGTGCCGCCGAACCCGTGCATGGCGGAGGCAAGGAAGGAGGCTGAGGGTCTTGTTGGGCCAGTGAATGTAGTAGCTTTTGGGAGAGAGGTTGGAGGGTCCCATGTCCATGCGGTCGAAGATGACGACCTTATTATTTTTTAGGAGCTACATGTGCATGGCGGAGACGCCGATGCTGGAGTGGAGCAGGAACCACTAGCCGCTCATCCATGGCGGAGAAAGCGTAAGAAAATTAACATCCAAGGATGAACAAAGTGTGAATAGAGGCCAACACGTCATCATAAAGAGTAGAAAGTAGAAACGAGGGTAAAGAAGGGCTAACAGATACATAAATGTTAAAAAAAATAAATAAATAAAAGAAAAAAGAAAAAATAATGGGTTAAAAAGTCTTTACAGTTTCCCATAAAAGGGATTTTAAGATGATCAAGTTAAAAAAAACTAACGTGAACTGCACATAATCAATTTTCATTCAAATTAACGGGACTGCCTCACGGAGTGCCACTTTGATACATGTTGTATTGGATTACTTTAATTCCTTTTGAACAATGTGGAGAGCCTTTTTATTTTTCTTAAACATTTTTGGATTTTTAACAAAGTAAAGAGCTCGAAACAGAGAAACATAATCTCCATTTTAGACGATACAGCAGCAAGATCTTTAAAAACAAATAATTTCCATTTAAAATGCTAAAAGTTTAAAAGAATGAAGAAACATATCAAAATAAGAATCATATATTCTATGTCCTTGGATTAAAAAAAACACATTTACCACTCTTGACGTTTCATTCTTTTTGCAATCATATATATCATTTAACTTAAAAAAGTATCAATTTAAAGTTATCATTTTTTAAAATCAAATTCAACTGTTAAATTCTAATGGAGGAAGTGAAATCCTTAAAATATCTGTCCAAATTTAAGATATTTTTGTAATTTTATAAACATTTTAAGTTTACTTTGAATTTTTTGCTCATTAAACATTTGATTTAACTATGAATTTTGACAAGAAAATTGATATTGCAAACTTTTAAAAGATAATAATACTAAATTGACACTTTTAAATGTTTAAGGCTGCGATCGCAAAAACTAATGAAAATTTTCCTTCTAACTTTTCTTAGAAAGCCAAACATATCGAAGACCCAAAACCGAGCATGATTTGGCAAGAATATCTATTGGTATTAGTAAAAGTGAAAAAGTTTTACCTTGCAAACCTCGATAATGGTCTTGGTAACGGTAGCGGCTGCACGCTCCGTGTAATGCCCTCGCGCGACGATCCTATCGAAGAGCTCGCCGCCCTGGCAGAGCTCCATGACGAGATAAACGGCCTCCTTGTCCTCGTACGCCTCCTTCAAGCTCACAATATTGGGATGCTTTGGCAAATGGCGCATGATTTCGACCTCCCGCCGCACATCCTCCACATCGATCTCGGTCCGGAGCTTGCTCTTGGGTATGGTCTTGCACGCAAAGGCCTCGCCCGTCTTTAGGTCGAAGCACTTGTGGGTTATGCCGAACTCGCCCCGGCCCAGCTCTTTCCCGAACCGGTATTTGTGGTGGATGTTGCCACCTACGGGGTTGCGGAGGATCGAAACGCGCCTTGACCCACAAGGCGTCTCGGAGCGTTGTCCAGGTACACGGTTGGAGTTGTCCTTGTACCTCTTGAGGGCACCTGCTTTTGAAGGTGCTGCAATGCAGCCTCCCATGGGGGATCGGATATGGTGATTCGATGATTGATGATGCTTCTTGTTTGTTTTTGTTAATTAATCTGGGGTTTATTTTAGTTTAATTTGGTGAATTAAATTGAAAAACAAAACAGTTAATAGCTTGGGTTGAACTCGTCCCGCCATTTTGATAGGGGATGTTTGAAAACCGTTATGTAAATTTCTGATGGTTGGACTTGAATTGTTGTAAAGATAGAATGAGCCAATGAGGTGGCTTTGTTTGGGGGGTTTTGTTTCTAAAGATAGGTTTTTTTCAGTCAAACTAGCATTTTATACAAATTTTCAATTGGAAACAACGTTGAGTTGATATTTGGATACCGACAAAGTTTTCCTCTAAATTTGGTTGAAAGGAATTTTCTTCAATATAGTTTATAAAAGTGAAATATATTCTTAAAATATGTGAGATGCACATATTTTTTTAATTGCAAGAACAAATTAAGTTGGAATGAGCCAATGGGTTGGAGGAAAATTCTGTCCTTTAGATACTACGCTAGGAATGGGAGAACCCCTCCTATTTATAGATTTTTTGGGCCCTAGGAGGTGGGCCATTGTGGACCTTTCCGACCTTTGAGTTGGGGCATTCTAGGTATCCTTGGGGAACCTTGCAATGGACTCCCTGATCATACTAATTTCATGATCCATCTCCGGAGATTTAAGGCTGTTCCAACTTGTCTAAGAAGAAAAGTTTGGTAACATGTTTTTAAGGGTGTTTTTAGTTTGAAATTTTGAATGGTTTTTTTTTTTTTATTGCGGCCCTAGAGTGAAATTCACAACAATTGATAATAGTCACAACTTGTCAATAGGCATGAAATTCAACGCCACTACTTTCTAGGACCATACCTCACGAGCGGACAACATTTGGCAAAGGACGTACCTCACTAGAGGAAACGAGTTAAGACACCATGCCTAACCAGGGTTGAATTCTATCAGAGAATGACACCTAGTTAAAGTCGTACAAGGTAACTCCACCATTCTTACGTAAATTTTCTCCTATATATCACTCTCACACAAAGAATTATCAAAGCCCTTACTAACTTAATTAAGCATAGAAGGCATCCTCGCTCACACATTCAGCAAGTTTTTCAATCTTATATATTCTCTACCTCTTTCACAAGCATTTCCGGTCTGAGGTCAGTTATTTGATCAACCACATCATTAGTTGTTATCAATATTTGTGGGAACATTTTGTCGATTTCTTAAACCATAGATCGTATGGCTAACACCAGGTCGATGGTGCCAGGAGAGGAAATGCTGGTATGTCGACATAGTAGAACCTTTAGGAACAGCATTGTAAATATATATATACACACACATAATAAAAATTATTTCTTTCTTTAACAGTATGAACATACTGTTATGCCCTGTATGCTATGGTTGTCCAACTACCTTATTGTAGTACTCCAGGTAATTACTAGATTGTGTTTAACTTAGTAGGAGTGTTACCAAGATTTTTCGATTCATTAGGATTCGTTGGAAGGAAGGTTTTTGGGATTTTGAGTTCTGATCAAATGTTCGCAGGGGAACCACTGAACGTTCGTTGACCAAATTTTGACCTACTAGGTAATGACCAAACGTTCATCCTGCAACCCTATAACCGTTGTGCAAATAGTATACCTAACATTCCCCAGGATCACTAAACATTTGCTGACCACTAATTAGTTCACTTCCAACTCCTGCAATACGTGCATGGTTGCTTATTTGTACAAGGGTTGGAAATGTGAGGATGGAATTTAGGTGGGGATGCAAATAAGTGGAAGTAATAATGAGAAGATGGGTCTTGACTCTTGATGGGTAGCGAAGAAAAAGAAAATGGGGAAAGAGGAGAGATGAGAGAAGTATGAAAAAGAACTATGGTTGACTTGATCCTGCAAGGGGCAAAGAAAATGGCGAGGATTTGAAAAGGTTGGGTCGATGAAGAATTTAAGAGGAGTAGTATCCCCCTTTTTTTTTTTTCTTAAAATAATTTTGTTAATAAAAGTTGTGTATAACCTTAGTCCTTAGGGCCCAAATAAAAAATATATCAAAATAGGGAGTTAAATTATATATATTTTAAAAAAAAGGTCCTTTCCTCTTGTGTAAATGGTCATCTATGTGGTACATATTACCGCACCATCACCCATTAAAAAAAAGCCTAATTTAAACAAATCCCAATTTTTATTATTTTATTATTCCCTTGAAATTAACCTCATCTAAACTTCCACTCGTTTCCACATTGATTTCCAAAGTTTAAAAATTCTTAATTAAGGATATCTAACTTTTAATTTCTTTCAATTATTCTGTTAAATTTTCTCAAAGTTTTCAAAATACTCTTGTTTTTTATTATTAAAAAAAAAAAAAAAAAAAAAAGAAGAGTATTTTTGGAAATTTTGACAAGATTTAACAGAAAATCCTAACAAAATTGAATAATTGAAAGAAATTGAAACTTCGATATCCTTAATAAAGAGTTTTTGAATTTCGGGCAGGAAAATTATTTCAAAACAGGTAGATATTCATGGAGCTAAAAATTAATAAGTATTTTCATATCAAAAGGTATCATAATAATTGATCTTGCATTTGATTTTCTACCATTAGAATCAAGATTAAGAGATTCTAATTTTCTATTATTTATCATTTATTTTTCTTTTAAGCAAGTATATACAAATCACAATACAAACATAATCCTTAAAAACTATTAATGTGTTTTAGAGTTTTTTTTTTTTTTTTTTTTTTT
>CM017326.1:19617558-19639999 GCA_006937295.1 Carpinus fangiana
TCAGAGTCGGAAGCCTCAGAAGCCTCGGGAGCCCAAGGCCTCTTCGACCCTGATGCCCCATCGACTCCAATAGGAGTCAGACTCTGAGGCCTCTTGGGGGTCGGGGCTCGAGAAGTTGCCCCTGCCTCCAGAATTGGAGATAAAGGTTTTCGAGGGGTCTTCGCAGCCGCAGCAGTTGAAGGCCCCATGTTGTCGTCCGCCATTCACACGGACTCTTCCAAATCCATGTCCAGATCTTCCAGGATGTGCTGGATGTTCGATCCCAGGAGTTGATTCAGAACGGAAGGAATGGGGCCCCCTGGTGCTTGTAGCGGCTCCTCTAAGACCGGCTTTGTAGCATTCACCAGAATGGCCACGACGGGTTCGTTGGCAAGGAAGGCCTCTACATCCACCATACACGGTACAGATGGTGAGGGCACCTGCCTCCTCCGAGCAGCCAGGAAACTGGCCGCATTCAAAGCCTCAACGACTGGGGTGACAGGTTCGACGACCGAGGCAATAGGCTCGACCACTTGGGCAGCAGGTTCTTCCATCGGGGTAGCTTGTTCGACCACCGGTGCAATTTGTTCAATAACGGGGGCCACCGGTTCAGCCACCTTTTTCAGCTTCCTCTTCTTTATTAAATGAGCCTCTATCACTTCAACGTCCGACTCCTTAGCGGGAGCCGGGACTTCAGTGGTTGGTCTTGGGGCAGCCTCTGTAGGCTTCTCTGCCCCCAACTCTTCCTCCTCGTCAACTAGTTTTAGTGCTCTGGCCACCCGGGAAGGAAGTTCAACCAGCTTCTTCGGCAAAACAGGACTCTTTTTGGCCAGGGGTGCAGCTGGTGACACTAGAGGAACTGGAGCCTTCGGCTCGTGGATTTTGAAGGCCCCACATATCTACAGGGGAATGGGCCCAGCCTTCTTGGGCTTCTCGGGCTTGACCATTTCGCCTTTACCCTTGTCTGCCTTCGATAACTTGCCCCTATCAGCGGTTTGGGCTTGGTCCTTTCGGGGGGTAGCACCCCGAGTATTGGCGGCAGGAGGACCCAGGTCAGCAGGAATCCCGAGGAACTCTTCTCTCAACCTAACCGCCACATGCCCAGTAGGCGCGTAGACGAACTCCATGAGCCTCGGGACCAAGGCTAGCACGCTGTATAACATGCACGTGTCGTGCCTCTATGCCAACTTGAGGACATCGTTGACTCAAGACATTTCGACCCTTGTCAAATTGGGTCCTTGCTGACCTTTCTCAAAAAGCACGTTGGTCTCACACGGAACCTTGGGTCCAGTTGCTGGCTCTAAAGGGGCAAACTCCTACTGCCCTGAGGCGAAGAAGAATTTGTTCTTCCACCCTCAATTATTGGAGTACTTAGCCTCCATCTGTATAAGCTTTCCCTGCCTAGTCTGGATGTTGTACACTCCAGTGCCTCCGTGATTTTTGTGGACTCGATGCAGGTGCAAGAACTCCCTTGCTGTTAACTGGTGCTCCTTGCCCAGTGCAAGAGGCCACAGCACCATACAAGCGTGAAGAACCCTCTAGGCGTTGGACAAGAGTTGGTGAGGAGCCAAATCCAGGTAACTGAGCAACTCTTGAACCACAAGGAGGAATGGAAGCCGAAAGCCGGCCCGGAACATGGCCTCATAGATGCAGACCTCATGGTAGTTCGAGTGCACCATAGCACCAGATCTCTCTTCGTCAAACTGAAGCTTGACGAACCTTGGGATGAAACAATATGTTCTAATTTGACGCTCGTCGGCCTTGGTCAGCTTGGCTTCCCACAAAGCAGGGTGGTGGGCATCGCCTAACCCGTCGGAGTCGTTGCCATCCTTGGTCATATCTGATCGAGAAAGGTTGGGAAGGAAAGGAAAGTTGGAAACGGAAGGGACTTAGAGGTAAAGAAAGGAATTCAGAGATGAGCCCAGAGAAAATTGTGCAGAAACAAAAATGAACAAGATAATGGAACCAAGTCTGGGTTTTATAGGAAGGTCAGGGAATTCGGGGCGTCGATGGTCGAAAAACAAGGAAACAGCGAAGAGACGTGCCTCGAAACCCTAAAAAACGTTTCGACTCTCGACACCTGGTCAGTCATTATGACTGACAGCCGACAGCCGCTCGTGTAACCACTCCGAGGCCGACACGTCGCCAAACCTCGACTACTGGAATCAGTGCACTAAATGATCGGCACCTCCTCGAGCAACCCAAGCATCTTGGGAATTTTGGGCGGGAAATTTCAAAAAACTTCCCGCCTAAAATATTTTTTGAAATTCAAAATTTTCCCACCTCGATCGAGTCGAAATTTATTTTTTCAACTAGGCCTCCGATTCGACCAGGCCTCGAGAGCCATCTATGCCCCGGAATTAGGGTAGGCCTCGAAAGTTTGATCCATTCCCTAGTGACATGGGAATTTCCTTAGTCCTCCAGGCGAGGAAATTGGGGGGTAACTGTTGGGTCGTGGATCAACCTCACACAGGCCCAATAGTTCACTAGCCCAAGTCAAAGCCCAAGAACGTCTCAGGCCTCGAGCCTCTGAGACCAGTTCTAGGATCTGAGACCAAGGACTCGGATTCGAGACCTCCGAGACTCATGTCCGAGACCTCCGAGACCAACATGTCCGAGGCCTTCGAGACCTCCAAGTCCAAGACCTCTGAATCCAAGGCCCTTGTATCCGAGACCCTGGAATTTAGGGATCGGGAATTTGAATTCATTTGAATAACATGCGATGTGATCTTATCCAACCAATTCAAATGTCAAGTACCTGGAAACACGGAATCAGATACGTTATCTGCTAGAAATCAGAATTCAAACGCTATAACAACCAAATCCTATCTTGATCTCATAAGATCAGGAGATGGATAATTACTCAAATCCCTCGATAACAAATTACCTCGCAACAAATCAGGGAAGTGTCAGTCACTGGTTAGGGGACTACCACTCCATGCCTATATAATACAAGTCATACCACACATTCTGGTAACGCAACTCTAGCACTCTTTACACTTTTGTTGTTTTCTCATTCTCTCTACAGCAAACACTGACTTAGGCATCAGAGTGGCCCCGCCGACTCACCCCCGGTCTTTTCGATCCTACTGTCTTTTTCACTGTGCAGGCAAGTTCACACTTGGAGCACTTGAACCAGGAATCCAATAAGCGTGCCACGCCACCAATCGGAAACTGTGCATCAATAGTATTCAACCCATTTCAATGTTAGAAGCCTACAATTTAAATGAGATTTTTATTTTTATTTTATTTTTATTTATTATTTTTTTTCTGAAGCTTAATTAGAGCCTGTTTGGGTGTGCGTTTAAGAGGCCTACAAGTGCGTTTAACATTCAAAAAGTTTGTTTGATGAAAAAAGTATCCGCTTGGTAAAAAAAATTGAAGCGCTTTTAAGAGTCCAAAAAGCCTAAAAATGACTAAAATGCACTTTTAGCAAAAGCTTAAAAATGAAGTTTTTGCCAAAAAAAAACTTTTTAACTTAGAAACTTTATTTTTCAAAGACAATCCCAAGCACACTCTTAGTCCATGGAGCAAATTTTGACCCCTTTTTAGTGTTCTAACCTAGTTGAGAGTACACTTATTCCGAGTAGGCAATCGCTTTTGTAGTTGGGTTTTGTGCGACTTTTATATTCTTTTCTCGAAAATATTAAAATCTCGCTGAAACTATGTGGATGTAGCATTTAATGGTGAACCACGTAAATTTCTGTATTTTGTGATTATGTTTTTTTAGTTCTTAATTTTTCGCATCTCACAAGTTCTATGATTAATTTCCTAACAGTCAAAGCAAGTCACTCAAACTATTAGCAATTCAGATAGATAAAGAAATCTCAATTTCCACGAGGCTACCTCCCTATGTTCCTGTATTAGATATTGTTGTCAGGGACAAATTATATGATTCATATTTTAATTATGGTCCCGCCTGCCACCACTTTTTCGTGGGGCAGCCTAAAACAGGTCTGCTGTTCAATTATTTTAGACTCCCCATTCATTTCGGGTCCCCCACCCACATCAAAGATAGGTTTACTTTGACCCAAACCATTTCCATTTTTTTATTTTTTATTTATTTTTTTATGAGTAATAATGGATTGCATATGTAATAGAGAGAGGCAATGAGTTGCTAAGTTTCTCAAAATATTGTCGGTATTAGACTGTTAGGTAACACTTCTTCCATTGATGTCCTTTTGGAGGGTTAAGGATATCCCTTCAAATTGGGTTGTCCCAATTGTACACAATTTTTGTTCTTTTCTAAGCGGTTCGAAAATTGTAAATGGCCATACGACCCTTTCTTTTTTTAGACTGTTCAAATTGCATGCAATTTATATGAATCTCGATCCTACCTAAGATGGAATGAATTGCATTGCCTACCGTATAGGCTTAACGGACCTAAAACAAGAAAAAAGATAAGGAAATACGAAAGAGAGAAGAAAAAAGAAGAACATTTGTTGTATAGGATAAAATCATTTCCTTTTATGCAAGTTTATATTTTAATCAGCAAATGAGGTTCACATCATTGTATTTTAAGATTACCAAGATTAAAAAAAATAAAAAATAAAAAATATAAATAAATAAATAAAATAAAATAAAATCTAGTATAATAAAAATGCAGTTTTTCCAGCATTTGGAGGGCCAAGAGAATTATTTTAGGAAAAAGTATATTTATTCCACTTAAATATAAGTAATTTACAATGTGTCTACTAAATTTTAATTTGTGTAATGTCTCCCCAAATTATTATTATTTTTTCTTTTTTGAACAAAAATGATAAGTCAGGAAAGACTAATTATAGCTATCCTACTTGAGCGTGACCATAGCACCTACCCGCTGGGAACTGTACAAGAAGGGTCTAGACGGTGGGAACCGTAAGTGCAAACAAATGACAAATCGCTATGTGATAAAAAGTTTAGAAAAATTTATCTAAGATAAATTTTCTTGAATTTTTTTCCCTTTTTCTGAGTTTTTTTTTTTTTTTTTTTTTTTTTGTCTTTTTTCAATTTTTATCCTGATTAATTTTGCTATTTTTTGGGAAAAAAAAAAAGCATTATAACCTCAATAATAAAAAGTGGGACATTATACAAACTAAAGGTGAAACATTACAAATTACAAAAGTTGAAAGGAATAAATGTACTTTTCCCATTATTTTACCTTAAACGTGTTTTTCACTTTTCTAGTGGTTGGTAGTTTCCATTGTTGACCCCTAATTCTGCTTTTCTTTTTTCCCAACATGTTTTTCTCGCATACCCTTTTTTTTTATCTTTTAACAAACTTATGCTTTATTGATCAAATCATTGATTAACCATGGCAATTTGCTTCCCAACAACAATACCATAATTAAGTACAGTTTGAAATTTCTTCAAGCCAAACATTCTCTATCACACACTTAATGGCTTATCTAGCTAAGACATGAATTACTGAATTTGCTTCTCTTTTTACATATTCAATCCTACAACTTGGCAAAAAACGCATTCTTTCTTTAATATCATCTACTATATTTCCAAATTTGCTCTAATTTTTGTTTCCCGCTTTGATCGCATTTACAATCTGCAAGGCATCTCCCTCCACAATTATATCATAGAACCCCAACTCCCTTTAAAATGCCACTGCATACAACGCTGCCAAAGCTTCCGTAATAATAGGGAAAGCCAATAATCTCATATGAGAATCATATAGAGTGTGCCCATGTCATAAGATTCTTAGAAGATACCTCACAACTCCTCCTATTCGCAATTTCAGACCGGTTCCCATTTTAATTTGAAGCAATTATTTGTACATAGTACCACCAAATAAGATGAAATCGGATCCTCTTCAATTCATTTATGATTCCTTTAAGGACAAACTTATCATTTTACATTTTTTGACAAATTTGCCCCTCAAATATAAAGAACCGACTCCTCTCAAATTCCATTCATGCCATGCATTGGATTAGCTAGCTCTAGTTTTATTCGAACTATCAAAATTTAGTTTGCACTAATGAAGAAGCAAGGATTCGAGCTTTAGGCCTCGTGATGGATAGATGGGGGCAAAAAAAATCATGTAATTTATTTGTGGATTTGCTTTTTACGTTATCGGGGAGACCCGGGGATAATAATATTCTAATGATTCATTTTTTTCATAGTATATTATTATCATTAATCAGTATATGCAGTATGCTCAGAAAAAAAAAAAAAAAAAGAAGTTCAGTATAAGCAGTATATTGACTGAAAATAACCTTTTGAAATTATTACAAATCATTTCTGTCCAAAGATGCCAATTGCTAAATAACAAAAGGACTTTGGCAATCATCTCCAGCCAATACCATTAACCCTAGATTGGCAAATTTTATTGGAAAACTTTGCCCCTTTTACACTACTATTAGGACAAAATGTTCTTAAATTAAAATATAATTTATGCACATCCCACCCTTGAATTGTCTTTAAATACTATCATTAAGGCAATGTTTGTTGTGATGTAAAAACTTTTTTTGAAAATGTATTTTTATTTTTTTTCCTTTTCTTTTATTTACTTTTAGGGTATTTGATACGGTCGAAGATTTTGGTCAAACTGAATCATTTTTGGTTGACAAAAACAAATTTCTTTAAGCTGCCAAAAATGATTTTATTTTTTAATTTTTATAAACCATATTTTCGAACTTAAACTTCTCATTCTCATACTCACTCTCTCTTGCAGTTCATTCTCTGTCTCTGACAAAGGTTGCCGGCTGCCTTCTCTATCTCCGTCACAGATTTTTCATACAAGCCAAAGGCTGAAAAATGTTTTCAGCTTAAATAAATTTTTTGAAAAATAATTTCGCTAGAAATATTTTACTTACTAACTCTTAAAGTCAAATAATTATTCACATATTCAAATATTTTCACTACTATTACACAGAAGGAGATGGTTTCCTAAAACACAATCCTCAATCTAAAGAAAGATATCCTTTCCATTACCAACTAGCCAGCTAATACCTTTACAAAAAGAAAATATTCCCTGCATTCCAAAATGTTCATCAAAATCCGGATCCTTACCAGAAGACTTAAGCTGAAAAGGGCTAAATTTTACTTGTGCATCTTCCCCTAACCATACATACAAACCCAAAAAAAAGCTTCTTAAGTTAACTAAAGATTCATTTGGGTTTGCAATTTAAAAAATAAAATAAAAAAAGTGATATGAAAATATGTAATTCGAAAAATGTGATTTTTAAAAACGCAATCAAACATTTGGCAAACTCACAATTTGACCTTTAAAATTATATTTCAGCCTTTAAAATTGTGCGTTTTGAAAAAAAAAAAAGATTTTCTATGTTTTCAAATCGTAGTTTTTTTTAAAAAAAACACAATCACAAACGATCCGGTTTCTACCATTTGCTTTAAATCATACTTTTTGTCTACAAAATTACAATTCCAAATACAGCCTAATACTTATCTTGATCGTAAAAAGTATGGTCTCATTTGATAACCTTTTTTTATAATTTTTTTTTCTTTTAACAAAAATAAAATGAAAACACAAAAACATTAACGAAAAACTCCAAATATTTTATATCGCATCAAAATATTTCTGGACCAAAAAAATTTTAAAAAACAAAGAAAAACTTTCCCAGCCAATTAGTTTGTATAGCAATGTAGGAAGACACCTTAAACATTCAAAATGGCTCATAAATTAAGGTAGGGACCAGAGCATCTGCATATAGATTAGTTAAAGGTGTGGGAATTGAGATAAAAAGAGGAAAAAGTTTGCCCCCACAAACTTCAAACTTCTGCAATACTAATGATGGTGACTCCCTAAATTCTCCACCGCTTGGAAAATCATTTACCATACGTTTTCTGCTTTGATTTCCTAAAGCATCTCGAATAGGCCACCTCTGTCTCCATCTCACAAGCATTTCAATCCTGATGGAAAGGATTTTTCCTTGGGACCATTTTTTATTTCCTTCTTTCTTTCTTTTTCTTTTTCTTTTTTTTTTTTTAAAAACGATGAATTTGAAATAAATGACTATTTAATTTTAGCCAATTTGAATTGGAATTTTGATAAATAACTTTTTCGAATTTTAAAAAAGTAATTAGATAAAATAAGTATCCAAATGTCTTTTCGATGAATCCAGATGTCTTTTCGACAGACTACTCTTGGTTACCACCACAAAGGGAGGTAGAGTTTGGGATTGAATGCGTGCCAGACACTAATCCTATTTCTAAGGTACCGTATAGGATGGCGCCGTCAAAGTTGAAGAAGCTAAAGGAACAGCTCCAGGAGCTTTTGGATAAAGGATTTATTCGCCCTAGTACATCACCGTGGGGAGCACTGGTCTTGTTCGTAAAGAAGAAGGACGGGTCAATGAAGATGTGCATTGACTATTGTGAGTTGAATAAGGTGACAATTAAGAACCGATATCCTTTGCCAAGGATTAACGATCTGTTAGATCTGCTGCAAGGAGCACGCTTTGTGACGTCCCACATTGCCTGGGTATGGAGATGTGCTTATATGTATACTTCCACCTTCACTGACAACAACGCGTTTTAAAGCCGTGATGGTAATGATCCCATCAGAACTTCGCAGTTAAGCGTGCTTCTGTTGGAGTAGTACCAGGATGGGTGACCCCCTGGGAAGTCTGGTTCGGGGGAGCCAAAAGCGGACAATATTGTATGTCATTGGGGTGGGATGTTACACGCTTGTTTTCCAAAAAAAATTTCAGGCCATCACCAAGTAAGGGTGAAGGAAGAGGACATTCCTAAGACAGCCTTCAAGACTCGTTATGGACACTACAAATTCTTAGTTATACCTTTCGGACTAACTAATGCGCCAGCCGTCTTTATGGACACGATGACTACTAAAGAAAATAAACTAAAAACAACTAACTAACTAAAAGAAAATAAAACTAAAATTTAAAAACTCACAAAACGGACCAAAAATAAATTTTGGCAAAAATCTACAAAACTGCTGACGTTGCTGCCTTTGCTGTGAGTGCGCTCGAGCACAACATTGGTGGGATCGAGCACAGGCGCACTAATCCGCCAGTGATGATGCCTGCTATGAGCGTGTGCTCCTATGCTGGTGTTGTCGGCTGCGGGAGTGCGCTCGAGCGGGATGCACTTGAGCTCGATCGCACTTGCGTCAGTGTGCAGACAAAGAAAACGGCAGTTGGCGAGCACAAGTGTGCTTGACTCGCTGTCTTGGCCGCAAGTGAACTTGATCTTAGCGGAGCTGAGATCGATCGCGAAAGTAGGGGTTGCGGCAGAACTGTAAAACAAGCCAACAAAACAAGAAAAAAAACAAAACACCTTTTTTTTTTTCCTCTTTTTTTTTTGAAACAGGGATAAAATACAAATAAATTGCAGAAAAATAAAATCCTAATTATAACTAGTAGAAAGATCAAATCAATTTAGGCATAAATTGGTTTCAAAAATTGAACAATTCCCTAGTAATGGCGCCGAAATTTGATGTACAAATTTATTATACTCGCAAGCACATGAGTCGTGTGCAATATAATGGTGCACAAGTGTGAGGTCGAATCCACAGGGAATTGTATTCTTGAAAGAAAATTTAAATCTAAACTAATTAAATCCTAATCTAGTTCCAAAAGGGTTTTGAAAATTAAAAGACAAAACATAAATTAAATAAAACAAAACAAAAGATGAAGTTACTAAGGTTTGGAAATTCACACTCACCGCTTCATAACAACATACTCTATGCTCATTAATATCAATCTGAAGTTCTCACAATTAAAATCTTAGATATGTTTTACTACGCTTCAAAGAATTAATCAAAACCATCCCATATATCCATTCATTGATCAAATCACAAAAGGAATCCAAATTTAATTGAAACACCAGATGTATCCGTAGAACAAATCACAAGGGATATCCAATTTTTATGAGTTAAAAACCAAGCAATTAATCATATGAAATTATCTCAAATCATCACATGTATCCTTGAATCACAAGAGCTATCTGTAACGCCCAAGAAATTAGATGAAAATCTGTCAGCTCTAAATTTGGCTAAGTCTGGAAAATGACTTTTTCAATTGTTGAGATTTTCATAATAATTTCCAACCGCACTTGCTCCTCATATATTAGATAGTCAATTGTGATTTTATGAGATTTTATGATGGGGTTTACATTGGTGAGCATCGATGAAACTTTTGTCATGAGCTGCCGAAAATCACATTTTGTACTAAAACTGGATTTTTGGATTTTGATCTACTAGGAATTTGATTTTCTAGTATTTTTATTTGGATCCAAATGGGGGGTATTTCCTTATTTACAATGTAAACTTAAAGTAAATGGACATATAAAGAAACCTAAAAGACATTTACTTGTTAACAAGTCAGTATTGTCCGAGAAGAGGTTAGTGTTGTTCGTTCGCAGCCCGTTCGCTGGCAGTCCGAACAGTTAACAAGTCAGTGTTGTCCGAGAATAGGTCAGTGTTGTCCGTTCGCTGGCCGTCCGAACGGTGAACCTACTAACTATATAAAGGGCTGAAACGCGTTTTCACCTCATTTCTTCCGCCCCTCTTCCCCTTCCACGGGATTTTCTCCCTTCTCTCACCTAGGGTTTGCACCCAAACCTTAGGTATTGATCATTTGAAGTCTTCTAACATAAATCCAACCTCGGGGACGTGTTCCTTGAGGTTAGATTGTGGTTTTTACCGATTAATTTGAGGTAAATCCCTAAACTCTTAGTTTTCTTAGTTTTACTTATAATTTTGGGGGTTTTGCTTAATCTCTCCAATTTCTTTGGGATTCTTGTGTTTAAAGGACTTCCAAACGTTTGTTGAGCATTGAGTTGGAGTTGTGTAGCTTGGAACTTCAAACTCCATCAAAAACCAAGGTAAGACCCAAAACCCTAGTTTTGACTAAGTGTTGATTTAGGTATTTTGTAGGGTCTAATCATCTAGATTCATTATGGGTTAGTGTTATAAACGAAAATTATGTCAAAAGGAAGCCCTAGAATTCTATGGGTTCCCTTGTTGTGAGAGATATTTATAGGATTTAAGTATCTTGGAGAGGTTTGAGTTGTTAGAGTTTGGTATAGAGTTTAACTATGTATTTATCATGCAAATTCATAGGTATTCGCAAGTGGGTCTGGGTTGTTGAGAGAACCTAAGCGGATCAAGGTAAGTATTTTACTTACTGAGCGAAAGATACTATGTTTTAAGGTTTACAATATGTTTTATGATGCTTTGATGATTTAATGATGTTTCCCGTAAGTATTTTACTTACTGGGCAAAGGGTTACTATGTTTTATGGTTTACAATGTTTTATGATGTTTTGTTGGTTTAAAGATGTTTAATGATTTAAGTTTTATGATGTTTATCGATTTAATGATATTTAATGATTTAAGTTTTATGAGGTTTATTTGATTTAAGGATATTTTATGGTTTAAGTTTTATGATGCTTTGTTGAGTTAATGACGTTTTATAAGATATTTGACGAATGGCTTTTATGAGCATTTATGAGTTTACAAGATGATATGATGACTATGTTATGAGTATGATTATATAAGATGAGTTTTTATGTATATGAACATGAACATGAGCATGAGCATGAGCATTTAAATGGAAACGGTGATACAACTCCGGTAGTGATGAGTTAACCTCACACTATCGTAGAAGATGGCCCGTATGTAATGGAAACGGTGATACAACTCCGGTAGTGATTGAGATGTGCTCACACTATCGTAGAAGATGGCCCGTATGTAATGGAAACGGTGATACAACTCCGGTAGTGATGAGATAACCTCACACTATCGTAGAAGATGGCCCGTACTTAATGATAATGATGTTATATATGTTATATGTTTATGATGATGATGATATGAAGGAGATGATGATGTTTATGTATATGTATGGATGATATGAAGAAGATGTTGCATAAGCATGCATGGCATATGGCTTTATGATGATGAGATTTGTTGATGTGAGTTTTTAAGCTAGGCGTATCCATATGCCTATGTGCAGGAGATGCAACTGCACATAACGTATATCGATATGAATGGTTGCATATGATGTTTTATGATGTTTTCTGATGATTTCTAAGCTAGACGTTCCAGTGTGCATATGAGACGGGAGATGCAACCGTGCATATGTACATTGTTATGGATGGATGATGCATGATGACTTTTAATATGTTTTATTGCTCAACTATATGATTTGTAAGAATGTATAAAGTTAGATGGGTTAGTATGCGCATGTCCCGAGGCGGATAAGCGGGCTTACGTATACTCTCACAGCTAATATAGTATGTTTTCCAATGTTAACTTTTTGTAAAGCCTAGTAAGTTCTATACTGCTGAGGTCTCTATTTTATAGAGGCGGTGGGCTCATAATTCCACCTGTATCTCGGGTTACCGGGGTACAGATGATGTTATTGATGTGGATGCAGAGACAGACGCCTTGGATGATGACCCAGTGGCGAGGTATCTAGGCTACTATGACCTGTGAGGCGTCGATACGTCATATGTATATACATATTTTGTGGGACTTGTTGACAGTCCTAATTTTGTAGAGCATTCATGTAAATGCTTAGACTTGAATATTTTGTATATGGCTTGTGTCACTTGTGACACTTTTGTATAGCCATTCTTTTGTATGTAAACTTTAATTACTTAGATGTAGTATTCAGCTCTGTAGTGTTATGTATGTTTAACATATTTAGTTTCCGCTGTAAAAGATATGAACTCTGATGAAACAATGATCATGCATGTACCTCTGTGAGACTTATTATATTGTCAATCAGGTTAATGCATGAGTTCGTGGCATACTGCTGTATCGCTATGCCACTGTGACCATCCGCTTTATTGTGGGTTATTGTTTATATTTAAAAGAAAAATTTTTAAATCATGTTTTGTCAAGCGGGTCGTCACACTATCCAAGAATCACTCTACATAATTAATTAGGAGTAAAACAATAGAAATAATAAACTCTACAAAATCAGATGAATAAAAACTTATATAACAGCAATGTTGTTCTTCAAAGGTGAGGCTTCATTCCCAACCTTAGTTAGGGATTTAGCTCCACATGAATATGAAAACTAAAACCTCAACTACAGAAAAACTAAACTAAAAAGAAGCTGTGAATTTTTGTCTCCAGGCTTCCACCCTTTCTTGAATACAAAGAGGTCTATTTATAGGCTTAGAAAAGTTCTATAAGCCTTAGTAAACCTAGATAATTTGGAGGTTAGTCTCCCTGTCCAATTAGAAGTCTGAAATCCGGATAAGATTCGCCCAAATTTGCGCTCTCATATTGCGGAATGGTTTTAGCATAGTAAACGTCTGAATTAGGAAAATCCTATTTCACAATAAATTGTAACATTTTGAACTAGCTTTCCACTGCCGTTTGAATCACCTCAATCTTATATTTGACCAGAAAGTTATTGTAAAAACACTGAAACATGTGCAAAATTTGAATTTGAATCTAATCCAAACTTATCTCCATTTAGGGAAATTCTGATTTTATTCTTTCTTTGATTTGGTCAAACTTAACCACATCTTATAGGTCTTCTCAAAGTATGCTTTATTCTAAGACTATGCAATTTTTTCCCTTTTAAGATGCAGTTTCTCTTCAACAACCTACAAAACACTAAAACACAAATCTAACACAAAGCGTTAGATAACGACACAGCTAAAGGATTAACTAATGTTAATTAGGGGGTCCAAATGTGCAATATTTGGCTCTTATCAATGACCAGAGTCTTTCATGACTACTTGGATCAGTTCACCATGGTCTTTATTGACGATATCCTAATCTACTCAAAGATGCTGGTGGAGCGCGGGGAGCATCTACAGAAGGCATTGGAGAGGCTTCAGAGGGAGCAGCTCTATGCTAAACTTGAGAAGTGCGAGTTTTGGTTGGATAGCGTGTCTTTCCTCGGGCACGTGATTTCTGGTGGAGTAGCAGTTGGCCCTGAAAAGGTGAAGGCAGTAGTAAGTGGACTAGGCCAACTAGCATGTTCGAGATTCAGAGTTTCTTAGAACTCACTAGTTATTATCGACGCTTCATCGAAGGTTTTTTGAAGCTGTCGGGACCACTCACTGCTTTGATCAAGAAGAACGCTAGTTTCGTTTGGACTGACAAGTGTGAGCATAGTTTCCAAGAGCTGAAGAAGTGATTGGTGACTGCTCCAGTGTTGGCATTACCTACGAAATCTTGCAATTTCGTGGTGTATAGTGACGCCTCTAAGAAGGGTTTAGGGTGTGTGCTTATGCAGAATGCCAATGTTATTGCATATGCTTCACGCCAGCTAAAGCCATACGAGCAAAACTATCCTACACATGACTTCGAGTAGGCAGCGGTCGTGTTTGCTCTTAAGATCTGGAGGCACTACTTGTATGGTGAGAAGTGTGAGATCTACATGGACCACAAGAGCTTGAAGTACTTCTTTACCTAGAAGGAGCTTAACATGAGGCAGAGGAGGTGGTTAGAGCTAATCAAGGATTATGATTGTGAGATCAATTATCATCCTGTCAAGGCTAATGTAGTAGCAGACGTGTTGAGCGGGAAATCAATAGTGGAGCTTGCCGCTCTTGGGATTTCTCAACCCCAGTTGATAAAGGAATTTGCTGGGATAGGATTGGAGGCAGTAGGCAAAGGTACGCCTGTACACTTGGCTAACCTGGCGGTTCAGTCAGAATTGCTTACAAGGATCAAAGCTGCTCAGTTGGAAGACCTTTAGTGTGCCAAGATCAAGCAATTGTTGAAGGAAAGGAAGGCAAAGGAGTTTTGTCTTAAGGAGATTTGTCTTAAGGAGGATGGGTTGCTCACCCATTTGAAGTAAGTGTGTGTACCGGGAAGCAGAGGATTGAGGAAGGAGATAATGAGCAAGGCTCATCGTTCCCCATACACTGTACATCTTGGAGGTACCAAGATGTACCGAGACATGAAAGGGTCATATTGGTGGAACAATATGAAGAGGGACATTGCGAAGTTTGTGAAGCAATGTTCAACCTACCAACAAGTGAAGGCAGAGCATCAAAGGCTAGCGGGAACGCTCAAGTTGTTGCTTATACCGAAGTGGAAATGTGATGAGATCGCTATGGATTTTATTTTGGGGTTACCTAAGACACCCACCGGAGAAGATTCCATTTGGGTAGTCATCAACTATCTCACGAAGAGTGCTCACTTCATTCCGATGAAGGTTAAGGATCCGATGGATAAGTTGGCTCGACTATATGTTCATAATATAGTCTGTTTGCATGGAGTACCATCAGTGATCATTTCAGATAGAGACTCTCGTTTTACCTCGAGGTTTTGGCAAAGTCTCCATAAGGAAATAGGGACAGAGTTGAAGTTCAGTACCACTTTTCATCCTCAGACAGATGGTCAATCTAAGTAGACAAACCAGATTCTGGAGGATATGTTGAGGGCATGTGTGTTGGAATTCAAAGGTAGTCGGGTTCAGTACCTACCTTTGATCGAGTTTGCCTACAACAATAGTTATCAGGCGACTATTGGAATGCTGCCGTATGAAGCACTCTACGAACGTAAGTGTCAGTCGCCCTTGTATTGGGACAACATCAGTGAGAGGCAGACGTTAGGGTTAGAACTGATTCAGGACACTCGCGATAAGGTGCTTGTTATTAGAGAAAGGATGAGTGTAGCTTAGAGTTGGCAGAAGAGCTATGCTAATAACCGAAGGAGACCCTTGGAGTTCGAAGTGGGAGATCATGTGTTCTTTAAGATATCACCCATAAGGGGAGTGGTGTGATTTGGGAAGAAAAGGAAGCTTAGCCTTCGATTTACTGGACCATTTAAGATCACCCAGAGAGTGGGGAGGTTGGCATATAGGATTGCCTTTCCCCTAGACTTGGTCGGGACGCATGACGTTTTCCATCTATCTATGCAGATGAAGTACATCACTAGCCTCGATGTAGTTGTGGAATACGAGCCGTTGGAAATCCAGGAGGGATTAACCTACATTGAGGAACCAATGAAGATCGTGGATAAGAAGGAGCAAGTGATACGTACCAAGACGATTCATATCGTTAAGGTACTATGGCGTAACCATGGAGATGAGGAAGCATCAGTGGAAGCAGAGCATGACATGCGAAGTCACTATTCGTATTTGTTTGAATGACTGTGTATGACTCTTTTCTTTAAGATTATACTTAGACAGTATACCTATTTCTGTTTTGGGTGAGTGAATAGTTGTCTAAGAAAGAGTTGTTTTCTCTTCAGGATTATGGCACCTATAACGATCGACCTGGACTGCATGTGGAACCACTCCTTCCGTGAGCTGATGGGCCTAGGAGTAGAGATTGACGAGGATTGGTATAGTATGGGCAACATTGAGTACGACGCGCTCGATGACTTACGAGGTGATTTTCTGCAACTATTTGAAGACGACATAGTGTTAGTTAATGGATAGGAGGAGATGCCCCAAGAACCTACTGAGCACGATATTGATCACTCTACGAACAGAAGGTAACGTTCTACTCCTATTTAAGTACGGTTCTTTTGGTATTTGTCTAGAAATTTCGAGGAAGAAATTTTTATAAGGAGGGGAGAATATAGTGACCCAAATAATTAACTAGGCGTAAGTAGCTTAGTTAAGGGATGAATTTGGGCTTTGGGTCACTAAAACCACTTAAGGGGCAATTTAGACTGTAGCGCGGACATACGCTAAGTTAAGCGAAAGTATGATGCTATTTTTAGTGCGGACGTACGACGAGGGACCACTAGACATACGCTCTACAAATAGTACAACAAACATACGCGAGACCACACGGACGTATACTACTTTTTGGAATACCCCCTGGTTAATACCTAGGCGTACAAGACACCCTTTGGACCATTATGCAAAAGTGTCATACGTAAGCTAGGGTTTGGCAGACGTCCGCCGATTTTATAAGGAGTTGGTAGAGCCCCTTAGCTATAAATACCCCATACCCCCTTCGTTTTTCATGCTTCACTTCGCCCCTAGGCTGTTTGTTGATTGTTTTGTGAGTGGTTGTGAGTATTTTGTGTGTTTCGATGCTGCCGGAGGAGGAACTCTTGAGGTTTCGCTTCAAGGAGGTAACGCTCGGTTACCTAGCTTTTTAATACGTCGTTATGCTGTTCAATTGTTGTTTTGTGTAGCTAGTCATAGTTGTTAGCTTAGTTATGCTTTAAATCTTGCCTATGTTAGCGTTTTATTAACTTAGTGTTGTTACGTTGCATAGAGGTTATATTCTAAGTTAGGAGGCCTTAGGGAGTCTTTAACAACCCTAGGAGTCGGAGAATAGGCGGACAGTGAAGAGAAAATGAGGTTCTCCCTGAAAACTTCAGAGCGGACATACGGTCTTGAAACCTGACGTACGGCCCCGAGCCCGGAAGTACGGTCAGAGTGTGACAAGGAAACTCCATTTTTACCAGCTATCCCATAGCTCATGTTTTTCTTGCTCTAGAGTTGTTTTAGTAGAAGTAGGACTAATAAAAGGTTTTCCACAGATTTAGAGAACCCAGATCAATTGAATTACTCAATGCTTAATGTTATTCGACCCAAGTGAGTTTTAACTCACATAATGCTTAATGTCATTTTTCATGCACTACATGTCTATTTTGTGTACCAAGAAAACATGCATATTTACAACTCTCACAGTTTATACTAGTTGCACATGAACTCTAGCATTTTGAGAAAATGTTGTGCTGAAAATGTTAATAAAGTGAGACTTGGAAAAAGAACATGCATGTAAAATATAGACAAGATAATTTGTATCGCATGACATGATACACCTATACGTGCGGTATAATGGCCATGGGCTTACTATACATGTTAGCTTTATGGTCAAATGTGTGAATTATATGGACCCTTAGATTGAATGGTTGTTTGTGACCGGCGCAGCCTTAACGGGCGGTCACTACAGGACGGATATTATTAGTGGCGTGTGTTGTGACAAATACTACCTAAATTAATAGATAATATTTGCTACGTTTTACTCGCAAGTGCACAAGATCAAAACGATAGTATAGCAGGCAAATACGAGATCATTCCCACGAGGATTGTTAATTTTGCTTAGAATTAAATAACTAAATTAAAATATCAAACTGTCACAAAATTGATATTATGAAAAATAAATAAAAATAAATTAAAGTGTAGGGCTTTGATATCCACCACTAATTATGCTCAATTAATAAATCAATATGCCAATGATCCAATCATATTATGAATACCTAATGGTTGCCAACCTAAGGGCATGGTGTATACTCCTTAAGCTATTGGTTTCCCTAAGCAACGAATTAGGCATGGTGTATACTCTAACTCTTTTCTTTCCTAAAGGATTTAGCATGGTGTATACTAAGTTGTTCTCTAGGAAAGCATATGAACTGTGAAAACCGACAACCACATGAGACCTAGGGCATGGTGTATACTCCCGGTTTCCCATGTTGATTAACCCAAGAACCCGGCGTGGATTACTTTTGTTACTTATGTTAAACCCAGGACTCGGTCATCCAAATTGATCTAACTAACAAGTCCATACCACATGCATATAATGGCCAATCACATACATATGAGGAATTCAATAAAACAGGCATTAATCAAGTTAAGCAACACAATATGATTATCACAAAGGCGCCAATATTGAAATATTAAATAAACATAATTAGGGTTTCAATCCAGCCCTACTAAAATAATTAGTTACACATAATTAAAATAAAAACTAAAAAGAAAAGGAAAAGAAAGAACCGAAAACCGCTCCTAGAAAGTAGCCTCCAAATTCTCCTCTCTGAAATTGTGTATCTAGTTGTGAGGCTTAGAGGTCTATTTATAGGCTTTAGGAGAGTCCTAGAAACCCTAGTAAACCTAGGAAATTCGGAATTCTATCTCCTAGTCAATTTAGGAGACAATCCTATTACAAATCGGAATAGAATTTGTCCAGAATTGAGCTTCTATCTTGCGAGGTGATTTTAGTGTTGCGGCGGTCCGAATTAGGAAAATTATATTTCACAATGATTTGTAGCCTGTTGAGTCAGCTTTCCAATGCCGTTGGAATCACCTCAATCCGATATTTGAGCTGAAAGTTATGGCCAAAATACCGAGACCTGTTCAGAATCCAAATTTGAATCCAATCCGATTTTAGCTCCAATTTGATAAATTCCGATTTAATCCTTTCCACATCTTCTAGGTCTTCCCAATTTGCCCTTTAAGCTTGGAACATTTCCAGAAACGCTTCCTTTTCTTCCATGACCTACAAAAACATAGAAAACACAAAAAGGAAATAAAATGGAACAAAATAACAAAAACTAAGAAATTAACAAGTGTAAATTAAGGGCTAAAATATGAATATTTTGGCACTTATCAGCGTGGGCCATCCAATGTCAGACTCGGTTGTGCCGCTAGTGTTATATACGATAGCGTCCAATGGCTAGGGGCACCGGCATTGTACTACATGTCCCTCGGGAGAGCGCCAACCCTACTGAGAAGAAGTAATATCTCGAGTAGACCATACTGTTGAACTATAACTATTACTTTGTATCATATACATATATTATATTATATTATATTATATTATATTATATATATATCACTCATAATATAAGTTGTCATGACGGAACTGTCATCTGTTTTATAAAAACATCTGAGTTCAATTACTAAACTGGCATGGACATTATTTTTTTTAAAAATCACTATGTCTTAGACTCACCCCCTTTATTTATGTTTCCCCCTTCATTCCAAATATTTGTGCAATTTAGCTGCCCTAGAAGAGGATGCCGTCGTAGCCGACTTGGGTGATTGCACAGGATCTGATTCGGATCATTTTTGAGGATATGGATCCCATCTGCCTGTGAATCATATGGGAAGATGGAAGGACTACTCGAGTAGATATGATTGAGATTTTGATCTCTTTAGCCCTACTTAAGCTTAGATCTAAGTTGTGATCTGTTGATCATTTTTTAGAACAATGTTATTATGGTTTGTACCCCTCTACTTGATGATGGTCTGATGACCAGTATATTTGATGGCTATCTATGTGATAATGATGATGTTGTTATATTTTCTCTGGTACATGTTGTGTGATGTTTCATTTATTATCTCTTATTCTCATAGTCTTAGTAAAGTCTTCCGCTGCAGTTTTCTTGTTATGACAAGAAAGGTTGAAATCCCTGAGTCTTGTTTTGTAGGGACATGGCTAGGAGGCGAGCCATGAGATCAATTACTAGTAATTGATTTACCCATTGGGGTCATCACAGTTGGTATCAGAGTCTTTGTGCTCTGAGAGACTATAGGATAAAGGGAAAGAGAACTTAGGCCATGATCACAGCAGAGATTAGGTTAGATAGACGGTTAGGACTTAGCCTTTAGATTTGGTCGCTTAGTTCTAGAAGAGTCAGTTCTAACTCTGCTCTTCGTTGTAGAGTATGTCGCCTTGAAGGAACCCTACAACTGGACCTAATGCGCTGGAGATCGGAAGCCATGAAGGTAATGTTCACCCCAAGCCAGTGGATATCCCTATGTATAAAACAGCACCCCCAGGAAGTCAAGTGATGGACGCGATTGGTCAGTTGGTATCAGCCCTAGATCGCGTTAAGGTTGCGAGACAGCTAGTTGAAGGGACTGGATGTTCTTTGAAGGACTTTTGTAGTCATCACTCGGAGAGTTTTGACGGGAAAGGCGATCACATCAGCGCAGAGAACTGGCTGAACGATGTGGAAGAGTTGTTAGCCACTGTTGGATGCACGAATGAGCAGAAGGTGGCTTATACTGCTTACAAGCTGACAGGAGAGGCCAAGCACTCATGGCAGGACAAGAAAGCTATGCTTGTCACTGACTTGGGTTTGGAGACTACCATTTCTTGGGATGTCTTCAAACACGAGTTCAACTGGCACTTCTTTTCCTGAGTCATGCAGGAGGTAAAGGCAGGGGAATTCTTAGATCTGGTCCAAGGAGGGATGCCGACATAGCCAACCTAGGTAATAGCGTAGGACCTTATCCGAGTAATCTTTGAGGACATGGACCCTGTCTAGTTGAGATCCATGTGGGGAAGACGGAGGAACTGCCCGTGGCGACATGATTGAGATCTTAATCTCATTAGCCCTACTTAAGCTTAGATCTAGGTTTTGATCTGTTGATCTTTACTAAGACAATGTTTAACTGAAATTTATGGTCTGTAACTCCTTTTGATGATGGTCCGATGACCGATACATTCTGATGATTATTTATGCTATGATGGTTTTATAATTTCTCTGTTGAATGTTGTGTGAATGTTAAATTATTGATCTCTATTTCCTATAGTAATAGTAAAGTCTTCCGCTGTGATTTTTTCGTTACGACGAGAAATGTTGAAATCCCTAAGTCTTGTCCCGTGAGGAATACGGCTAGGAGGCGATCCATGGGATCAATTCCTAGTTAATTGATCTGCCCATGGGGGTCATCACACACACAAATTCAATAGTAGATTCACCTATTCATTATACAGAGATGGGTAAAAGATGTGATGGCGAATAACTTTTATTTGTGGTGAAAAGGTGGTTAGTAGAATCTGCAGACAGCCTCCGCTAACCGCCTAGGTTTTTCAAAACCTAAAACCATTAACTGTAACCGCTTAAGCAGTTAGTGGTTTTTCCTAACTGCCTTCTAAAGCGGTTAGCAGTTCCTGCGATTAGCGATTATTAACAGGCCAGTAGGTAGTTGATAGTAAGGCTGGCAATTTTGACATAACCTGCGAACTCGACATGAAAAAATAGGTATTGGGTTTGTCCTTATCAGTTTCAGGTCTTAATCGGGTCAATTAAGACTAGGTAATTTCGTGTCTGGCGGATCTATTGTTCGGGTCTAGTGGGTCTACCTGTCAAATCCTTTTTTTTTAGAAAAAAAGGGGGGAAAAAAAAAGAAAGGAAAAATACTGTAAAAACCCTAAACTAAACACCCAGTATTCCCTAATTCCCTAAATGCCATGCCTCAGCTCTCGACTCTCGGTCTCTCTCCCTTTCAGCTCTCTATCTCTTTAGTCTCTACAGTCTGCCTCCTCGTTGTCGCCATCAACCACGGGGCAAGAGCAATTGAAGACCCAGAATCAAAATTCAAAAAAGTTCATTTTTTTAGATGTTTTGAGGATATGGTTTTAGTATTTAAGACTTGGATGTTAATTGGTTTTTCTAATTTTCTTGTCGTCGACCCACCGGCATCTCCTCAGCGACGACGCCTGATGAGTGCCTAAAAGTGCTTATTTGAACCCCTTAATTTATATTTGTTAGGCTCTTAGTATTGTTAATTTCTAATTATTTGTGATGTTTTTAGTGTTTTGAGTTGTGCAGGTGTTTACAACAAAAGTTGGCCACAAGAAAGCAAAAAGACACCAAGTGAAGATTTGGACCCCTGCCAAGTGCGTTCGACCGCACTTGGTGCGTTCGAACGCACTCACGGTCGAACGCAGGGACGCGGTCGATCGCAGTCCCCGTCAGCCCGCGTATCGCGCGGGTGCCCTAGGAGTCCATCGCTTCAGCGCTGCGCCGTTATGGTTTTCTGCGGTCGAACGCACTGTGTGCGATCGAACGCACAACTCAGTAGTACGTTCGAACGCAC
>CM017326.1:19642118-19663664 GCA_006937295.1 Carpinus fangiana
CTTCCGGCCTACGTTGACTGGCTCCTCACCCTCCGACTCGTCCTCGTCGGCCAGCTTCAAGACTCTGGCCACCCTGGGAGGGTCCTTAGCCTTGGGCGGAGACGAGACTGGTAGGGTTGGCGGAGCGGGAGGCCTCGGCTCCCTAATTTTGAAGTTTCCCCCAGTTTGAATGGGGTAGGTAGCCTTCTTGGGCTTCTCGGGCTCGACTAGAACGCCCTTGCCCTTGTCGGGTCTCGTACTTCTGCCCTTCTCGGCCCCTTTGGCCAGGTCCTTCCGCGGCATATTGCCCCGGGTATTCACCGCCGGAGGATCAGGGTTGGCAGAACCCCACAAGTATTGCTCTCTGAGCTCCACCGCCACATGTCCAGCAGGCTCGTACACCATCTCCATAAGCCTCGGCATCGTGCCGAGCACAGCATAGTTGAGGCAGGAGGGGTGCTTCCTAGTCCACTGAAGGACATCATTAACCCGAGCCACCTCCTTTGGCGTCAGGTGTGGTTCTTGAGAACCCTTCTCGGACAGATAGTTCATGTCCCGAGGAACTCTGAATTCGTTGGCCTTCTCTGTAGGGGCAAACTCCCACTGCCCCGAGGCGAAGAAGAATTTATTCTTCCATCCTCGATTGCTGTAGTACTTAGTCTCCAGAACTATTAATTTACCCTTACGGGTTTGGATGTTGTAAACCCCGCCTCCTGGGTTTTTATGAACGCGGTGTAGGAAGAGAAACTCCCTCACCGTCAGCTGATGTCCCTTACCCAACGCTAGGGGCCATAATACCATGCAGCCGTAGAGGTACCTCCAAGCGTTTGGAGCGAGTTGGTGGGGAGCCAGGTCCAGATAATGGAGTAATTCTCGGACCATGGGGAGAAAGGGAAGGCGAAAACCTGCTTGAAACATCGCCTCGTACACACAAACCTCGTGACGGTCTGTACGAGCGATGGCGCCCTCCCTTTTCTCTTCGAACCGGAGGGAAATGAACGGGGGAATGAAGCATTCCCTCCGAATCCGGCGCTCGTCAGCTCGAGATACTTTGCTGACCCATGTGGCTGGGTGAGATTCACCAAGTTCGTCGGAGTCTTCACCGCCTTTTGTCATTTTCTGAGAAAAGTATGTGACGAAGAAGAGAACGAAGAGAAAGAAAAGAATGAAGAGAAGAAAAGAGGATGCCTCAGAGAAAGCAGAAAAAATCACAACGAAGGAAAGTAAAGGAAAATAATTTGTGAATGGAGAATTTATAGACGGAACAGAGGAGACGAGACGTCAGCGCGGTTTAGGAGGAAGCAGCGAAGAGTAGTACCTCGAATCCCTGAAAAAACGGTTCGAATCCTCGACGACGATTCGGTTTTTAAGACTGACAACTGCAAGCCGCTCGAGCAACCACTGACAGCTCGACACGCGGCACGACCTCGAAATTTGAATCGCCGCATTTAATGCTCGGCGCCTCCTCGAACCTAAGCGTCTCGAGCATTTTTGGCGGGAAATTTCAAAAAAAAAAAAAAAAAAAAAATTTTACCTGTGTTGATTCATCCTTTCGAAACTCTTTGAATTTCCATAGTCCTCCAGACAAGGAAATTGGGGGGTAACTGTTGGGTCATGAATCAACCCCACAAGACCATCCGGCATGTACTAAGCCCAAGGAAGGCCCATGTTCTCAAATCCCAAGAGCTTCTCGAGCCTCGAGAGCCCAGGCAAGCCTCGAGCACCCGAGAAAGCCTCGAACAGGCAAGAAGGCCTCAGGCCTCGATCACCCGAGAACCGCCTCGGGCCTCGATCACAATGTATAACCGATACTTTGAGCTTAAGGCTTCCGAAGCCCGAAAAGCTAGGGATCAGGAGATTAAATTCAAAGATCCTGTCTTATCCGTTCAATTCAAATACCAAGTACTCAAAAGTGCAAGATCAGATATATTATCTACAAGCACTCAAAATTTAAAGTGCCATAACAACCAAATCCTATCTCGATCCCATCAGGTCTTGATACGGATAACTACCCAAATCCATGGTAACAAATTGCCTCGCAGAAAATCAGGGAAGAGTCAGTCATTGACAAGGGAACAATCACTCTATGCCTATATAATGCAAGTCACCTCTACACGTTCGGGTAACGCAACTCTAGCACTCTAAAAGCTTCTGTTGATTTCTCATTATCTCAAAAGCATACACTGACTTAGGCATCGGAGTATCCCCGCCGGCTCACCCCCGGTCTCTTCGATCCTATTCTTTTCTCTATTGTGCAGGAAAAGTCAAACTTAGATCATTCGTCAGGAAATCAACAAGCGTGCCACGTCACCAATCGGGAAACTGTGTATCAACAAGGTTGAAGTCAATCTCACACCAAACCCATAATGGAATCACAGCAGCCAAACACGACCCAATGTTCTGAACAAGCATGCATACGTGTCACATGGACCAACGCTCCGTTTTACACGCTGGGAAGGCTAAAACGACGGCTGACCAACCCGCTGCTTTCCTTCTCCCATTCCCACGAGGACTCACGTCTCA
Source organism: Carpinus fangiana (assembly GCA_006937295.1). Lineage (NCBI taxonomy): Eukaryota > Viridiplantae > Streptophyta > Magnoliopsida > Fagales > Betulaceae > Carpinus > Carpinus fangiana. The sequence continues at coordinate 19,644,621 of CM017326.1, forward strand.
ATGCCCAAAAGCGAAAAACTGTTTCTGTCCAAAAGTCGCCCTTGTCCTCTTCTATTATTTACGCAAAAGCCACCGTAACAGCTTTAGCCACACACTGGCTTGTACTTCGATGTTTATAGTTCCAAAACAAGGGGTATTTTTGGGAATTAAGCTGTAACAGTTAAGGTCTGAACCGAAGCTTCTTTGTTCTCTCTCTGTAAGCGTGTTTGGGAAACTTTGTGATTCCGTTTGACTTGTGGAAAACGATCTCTTTGCTGTGAAATTGCAGAGTCTTAAGATTTTGATCTCTGAGATTGCAATTTAAAAAAGGGTCTTGTTAGATTCAGATTTTTCGCGCTGAACTCTTGCTCATCACAGGCATTGTCTTTGTTGGTAAGGGTTTTGCCTTCTTTGTTTAGCTGAGTTCATTTTTGGAGTTTCTCGTGCAATTTATTCGATTTTTCTTTTTGGGTTTTGGTCTTGGCTTTAAAAGAAGAAGTGGGTCGTTTGTATTTTTGTGCAAGATTCTAGTTATCGTATGATTTGTGAGTTTTGAGGGGTTGTATATTGTGGGATTTGTTAGCATAATCAGGTCGATTGGGTTTTCTATTGCCCAAGTTTTTCGTTACTTTTGTTTTCTACATCTTTCTGAATTACTCTTGGTTGTTCGTAATTGTATCATGGCTGACTTTTTTATTTTAATCTGGATTTGTTCGTGGATGTAATTGAAGATATGGATGGATTAGCTATATTTTTCTACAACTCTCTAGTTTCTAGTTGTTAGTGAATTTGAAAGTATCTTTCTGGGAATAATTTTTTTACTTTTTATCATGTTTGATTTTTCTTTATGCTTTTTGCTTTTTGGATGGTCTGGAAGATGTTGGCTGGTTTGTGTCTAATGTTACATATTCTTACTGTTATTATTATTTTACTTTATTTCTTTTTTAACCGACTTTGGTTATGATATTCTTGATTGATCTTCAAGAATCTAGGTGGCTTTGCTTGGCTGGATTATACTTTCCTTTCATTTTCTTCGGAGCACAAGTTGCACAATTTACGTGTTCTCTTATTAAAGTGTTACATCTGAAATTATTACTAGTTAGGTATTTGGATCCTCCCATGGTATCTTAATGGGTTGAATAATATGTTTCATGTATATTCTTTGGGGTTCTGATAGCTGGAAAATGATTCTACTAGTCTCTTTAGACCCTTTCCACTCTTCGTATTGTATAATTAAAAGGGTTTGCATTTGTGTTTTTAATCACAGATTGTTGTTCCATTTACCGGAACTGCTTTTGATTTGTTTCTTCCCCTTCTTTTTGAGTACTTGTTTATGATTGTGGCTTTACATTTCTACGTTCTATGATGATTCCTCACTCTTCAGATATTTTGTTCTTGTATTGTGTAGAATTGTTCTAAGCGGGATTATTTAGGTCTGTATTTGTTTCTAAATGAATTCTGGTTATCATATATCAATTTGTTAGCGTCATCATATTTAATGAGGTTTGAACAGGGGAGAATCAGAGTTTCTGCTGAATTAGCTTTGTGTGCGTGTGATTATATGTTAGTTTTTTGTGGTTTCTAAGCTTCTATATGGAATTCTGTAAGGAGTGTTCTGCATTTTGATTTCAAGCATTAATGATTGCAGGTTATTCTTTCCTGGAGGACAGTTTTCCAAAGGCCAAGTACAATGCGTGCACCAGCGCTGCTTGCACATTGCTTGCCTGGGTTGGTGCCCCAGGACCGAGGAAGTCAAAGCATGTCCTCCATTTCAGAGAGAGATGTGCATCTCCCTTCACCAGCAGTTGAGATTCTCCCATCAAAGGTACATCCCTATCCTCATCAGTAACCATTCCAATCTAAGGCAAAGGAAGATTCATCACCATATATTAAGATTGTTTCAGCTGGAGCTTTTTTTTTTTTGGGTGGGTTAGAGGTTAGAAATTGTGTTCAGAACCATAACACTTTCCTCTTTCTACTTTGCAGACAGCTCACCCCTACAAGTATGCTGGAGAGAATGTAGACTTGCAAGGGCTCAATATATTCAAGGTATTTCAAACCCTTATGTGACAGTTGTGCTTGTCAGCATTTATATCTTCTCTTGTTGTTACAAGTAAAATTCGTAGCGGAAGATGATCTAATTGTTTGTTTGGGAAATTGATTGTATTCCACCAATAGCAACTGGACCAAGCTAAGGCTATTCCCTTCGTTGATCAATGTTTGTGGCCCATTACGAGAGAGAGAGAGAGAGAGAGATTCCACCAATAGCAACTGGACCAAGCTAAGGCTATTCCCTTCGGTGATCAATGTTTGTGGCTCATTAAGAGAGAGAGAGAGAGAGAGAGGTGTTAATGTACTATGGATTCTGAAATGAGAACAAGTTTCTGCTGGAATATAAACTGTAGGTTTGAAACTTGTCCTGAAAGGCTCAGTATATATGCTTTTCCCCTCCTTTTCTTGTTTGCCAAGTAGCCTGGGTGGGGGTTGCTGATTTGTGGGGAGCATGGGATACTGAAGGTTGGTGGGATGAGTTAAAAATATTAATATTCCCCTTTCCATGGAAGAAAAAAAAAAACAAAGTAGAATCTTGGTTGTTATATTTGTCTTCTGTAAAACAGTTGTAGAGGCCATCTTTTGTTTTTCCTTTTTCTATTTCCTTGTTTTAAGGTCACTTAAGTTATGTGTATGTTACAAAATTTATTGGCAGAGTTATTTTGGTTCTTCCTACTGCCCCAGTTGATTTAAAAATTAATTTCTATGATACGTTTGTTCCTAGAAATTTACCATTATCTAGATTTCATGGGGAAATTGTTTCATTACTTTGTTATTTTAAAAAATGTCTAGAGAAAGCTAAGGAGGTGGCCACCCTCCCCCCCAAAGTCTTCATTCCCATGCATTAAAATTGTGGGTCTCAGTTAAAGTCGTAGGTTCGACCTGTACCTGGCGCATGCATTATCAATAATCTCTTTTACTTATCAAAAAATAAAATAAAATAATTGTGGCTCTCAGTTTGTTTCTTCAACTTGAGTTAATATGAATTTGATTTATGACTTATGAACTGTCACAGGTAAGCTAAAAGTTTGTAAATCTAACAAAATTGGGGTCTTTCTAGAAAACCAGCCTTCTGGCCTATGGGGTTCTTCAGTCATGATATTTTTCTAGTTTTAATGTTGAGCATTATGATTGACAACCTCAGAGCATCCTTCTTGCATATATATTATTTGTATAAAAACAGTATGTTCAGTAAGCCTGATTGATGCCTTTTCCAATGTTTTACAGGGAAGAGTTAGTGTTGCTGATATCATCGGCTTCAATGGTTTGGAAATGATTTCCTCAAAACCTGATGGTAGGTGCATGGCATTGCAGTATTCATTTTCAATCTGAAGTTATCCAATTTGATTCTGCCACTGACTAGGAATAATGTTACAAAAAATTTCTTTGTTAGTGGCGTTCTCTATACAAGGATTGGATATAATTTTTTCTTTAGTAGCCTCGTTCTCCATGCAAGGATAGGATATATCAAATTACTGATTTGAATTTAAAATTAAAACTTCTTCTGGTTTTGAAGGATATCTGAAATCTTGGGACAGCTCTATTGATCTTGTTAATGTCCTTAAGCATGAGATTCGTGATGGGCAACTGAGCTTTAGAGGCAAAAGGGTCCTCGAGGTAATTTAGTCATAGAGGAATTTCAATTACTTGCTATTCCATGCTTCAGTGTGACTATTTCCATTCCTTTTCTACACCATTTTTATGCTCTAAAGCTATGAAGCTTGTTGATTTGATGAATTACTATTTTTTAAGCTTTTGTTTTTCAATATTCAACCTAAATTGGGAAAAGTTAAGTATCCTTCCGTGGTGTTTCTGGAGGGGAAGATATATATTAGCTGGGATCATTTTGCTCATGACCATGTAGTATTGGCTCATTTTTTTATATGGCTGACTCCTTTTCTAGAGGCTACCACATCCAAAGAATGGTTGATTTGGGTCTGCAGTTAGAATTCTTATCTATGTTGGTTTGATTTGATATTTATATGCATTTAGACAAGTAATTAAAATGTGCTTCTGAGTTACATTGAAATTTTTTAACTGGGCTTCTGTTTTCAATAGCATAACGGTATAGAAATCTTTTTACATGCACTTTTTAAGAGTTCTGGGTTATGATAAGCTTCCTCACTCATGCTTCTGTCAGTACTTTCTCCTTTGATGCAATAAAAGTTATGTACTAGATTTGTTAGTTATTAATGGTACAGTTTGAGAATTAATTTCTCTACTTGGTAATTCATACAGCTTGGCTGCACCTATGGACTTCCCGGGATTTTTGCTTGCTTGAAGGTAAATCCCATTAATTGGAGCCTTGGGTTCTTTACTTTTGCTGATTCTTTTTTCAACATGTACCTAGAATTGTGAATAAAATGACTCATTTTAGTTGCTCTTTTTCTTTTCCCTGTCAGCTTCCAGTTACAATCTCTGCTGATGTCTAAAATACACAAAGCATAATAGCATATTGTTGATTTTATGTGAGAACTTGTACTAGGTATCACATGAAAACCATGAGCATGTTGTTGAGAAGCAACATCAGATGGTGGGCATTTAGAATGTAAAAACCATTGGACTTGAAAATGACCCCTTCAATGGATTTAGATGGCTTGCAATATGCAGCAATATGATTATCTTCTGCATATCATATCAAATATCATCTACATATCAAAGATGATCCGCTCTGGTCAAGTTGTAGTTTATATTTCAAAGGCAGAACATCACATAGAATTAGACTGATTGGGAAAGATATGCCCTTTCAATTGAATTTCTGTAAAGGCAAAATCACTTTGTATTGAGTAGGTTGAAATTTGTTGGCTTAAATCATCGTTGAGTTGACATTGTCCTTATCAATGTAAAGATAGTTACACACAGACCTGGTAGGTCTTGAAAGCACAACTTTAAATTTGAAATACAATTCGAGCCGTAGCTCATTAGCACTTAGTAAGATACGTTCGAAATATACCATTTAAAGGTAATACATTGTCAGTTGTATATGCATCATGTCACAGAGAAAACATAGAACCAGAAATTTATTTAGAAAAAAATTAAACCGGCCAAGGGGCATCAACTAGATGCGCAACAGATCAAAACAAATGAATTTATTTCTTGAATTCTTTCATGTTCAGGGAGCTTGCACAGTGCACTTTCAAGACCTCAATGCGGAAACTATCAGATGCACAACCATACCAAATGTCCTTGCCAATCTTGAGCAAGCTCGGGACAAGCAGACCCGACAGCCAGAGAGCCCCTTGACTCCATCAAGACAAACTCTGGCTCCATCAGTGCACTTTTTTGCAGGGGACTGGGAAGAACTCCCCTCTGTCTTATCTGTGGTGAAGACTGAAGGGTTTGAAGTGACACCAGGGATGAGCCTAAGCTTCTCTGAGGAAGATTTCATGGATGGATGTAGTAGCCTAGATGGTAGCATGACGGGGCAGGAATCCTCCTCAAGGCGATCAAGAAAGCTTTCGGGAAGTCGTGCATGGGAGAGGGCCAGTGAGACTGATCAGGGGGAGGGTGGGTATGACGTTATTTTGATGACAGACATCCCATACTCAGTGACCTCTTTGAAGAAGCTATATGTGCTGATAAAAAAGGTTAGTTTCCTTGTGTCCTATGACTCATTTGGGAATATTTTGTTAAATCAACATACATGCTTCCAATCTTCTTCATGACAATGTGGTAGCAAATTTCTGGTATTTGGAAACAATGTTTGATCAAATCTGAAAAATTAATAAATATATAAAAATTGGTGGTAGTGCCAGTGTCATATATATATATACAGTGAGCTTCAATTATCCAACTGATTTTTCTTTTTTTCTTTGAATGGCTAGTGCGTGAGGCCTCCTTATGGAGTGGTCTACTTAGCCACAAAGAAGAATTCCGTTGGCTTCAACAGTGGAGCGCGGCACCTGAGAAGTCTGGTAGATGAAGAAGGCTTTTTTGGAGCGCATTTAATCAAAGAGATGGCAGATAGAGATATTTGGAAATTCTTTCTCAAGTGAACAGAACATACAGAGACTGCAGAAAATTAGCCAGTAACCTCCCTTACAAATTTTTAGATATTTGTTAATTTGTGTTCATAAAAGAAAAAGAAAATATATTTGTTAATTTGTATGACACAGATCACATGCACTTTTTTTTTTTTTTTTCTTTTTTCCTTTTGGGTGGGGGGTGTTAGTAATTAATAGAGTTCTGTGAATCTGATTGTCCTGCCATGGCTTCTGTAATTTTGTGTTACCCCTTCTTTTCAGAAAAATGTGCTCCTTTTGTTGAAACTGTAAATCACAAGATTTACTAATTTTATAGTGGAAATAATATACTTAATTTGTTCTTCTATATTTTGTGTGCTATTGCTGGGTTTGGTTGAACTGGAGTTGAATATGAATAGACAAATCTATGTTAAATGTATTAATATCCCAAGAACTGTTTGGTTGAGTTTACAAGTAAAGTTAAACACATACCTAATTCCTAATGGTTCAATCTCATTCATATAGGAGAAGGAGATATCATTTGAGATGGAGTTTATTAGTGTAAATAGATGTTTACTTTGTTTAAAAGGGATATAGGGGAGTTATTTTGAGTAGGAATTTATTGGTGTAAAGAGATTTAGTTTCTGTAAAAATGATTTACTTGAGATTTTGATGACAAATTGGAGATGGACAAAGATCAATCTAGGTTCTGTAATTCTATATTAATAGACAGTGCTGAATGTATTTTTCTTTTTCATTTCTTTTTTAATTAGCATGTGAAAAAGCACATGGTTGTTAGGCTTCCATTGAAAGAAATGCATAGGGTCTTTTTCCAAGCAATTTGTTGCCACTCTTTGGCAAAAGCTAAGCATTATTTGCGTTTAGTGGCATACATTTTTCATTGAATTTCTGATGCCCCAAAGGAGCACGAGAAAAGCAAGGTTTCATGTACCAAATGATGTCCCTTATACGTCAACCATTGGGTACCGCCACCTCCAAATGTCGTCATGAACGTCTCCTCCAATGACCTAAGATCATTCACATTTGGCTCAACAAATATTTAGCTAAAATGCCACATTTTTCTATTTTAGCTAAAATGTCACTTTTTTCTATTTTAGCTATCCCATTTTTTTAAAGTATCTTTATTCGGCTTAGCATTTTTAGCTATTCACTTTCATTAATTTTAGGGTTAAATACTTAATTCCCCCCTGGGGTTTCGTATTTTTTTTTTTCCCCCTTAGGGTTTGATTTTTATCATAGGGGGTCCATGTGGTTTTGATAAAGGACCAAATTAGTCCATCCGTTAGTTGATCGTTAGTTGACTTAAAGGAAGTCTAGTCATTGACACGTGGCCTAATTAAAAATTGACACATGGTATAACTTGACACGTCATCCGTGCTGACCGTATATTAAACTGCCACCAATTTTTTTTTTTTTTAAACAGATTACAAATTAAAATAAAATTGAATTTTATTTTGTTAATTAGGTTTAAAACAAACAAATTACAAATTAAAATAGAGGTTGTGGGTTTTATTTTGTTAATTAAAACAAACAAACAAATATATTAAACATAAAAATTTCAATCAAATACATAAGAAAGAGGATTGAAGAAAACGAGAAATATCCGGCGTCATCCCCACCCAACCCCGTCTCCGGCGTCCACCCACAATATCCGGCGTTCACCATAGAGTCCGGCGACTTTGATTCCCCCACTGGTCGGCGACGAACCCACTATCCGGCGACAGACAAAACACCGCAGACCCACCGTTCGGCCTCTATCTTCTCCGACAATCCCCACCATTCTTACACGGCCAAAACCACCACACCAACCTCCGGCGATGATGATTCCCCCAACGGACTCCGTTTAGACCCCTTCTTCCACAATCTGTAAAACACATGATCCCGTCAATCTCAGCCCAGATCCAACGCCCTTATCTCGTGGTATGCTATTTTGGGTTACTTTTGACTGGTTTCTAGTTAAATAGTGAAGAAACCGTGTTATTGGATTGTGGTTTTGGGATTGCTTAACAATGAGTACTTTTTTGGATTGTTGTTTGGTTGGTGGACACATTGATTGATATTCAACTTTTATGCCTACTTTATTCAATGTGTGTACTGTTAAGAAATACTTATTCAATGGTCCTACCGCATGTGTGTACTGTTAAGAAATACTTATTCAATGGTTCTTTGATTGACGGGATCGTGGGTTTCTCGGATTGTGGAAGAAGGGGTTTATTGTCTGTCGGAGAAGATATGGGCGTTGGGTCTGTCGCCGAAGAGTGGGGTTCGTCGGAGAAGGTTCTGTAGTTGCTGATAGGGGCGTTGGGTCTGTCGCCGGAGAGTGGTGGGTCTCATCTGAGATTTGGCCGTGGAAGCTTGGGGTTGGGGAGGAAGCTTCGTCGCCGGTTCGTGGAGATTTGGCCGGAGACAAGGGTTGGGTTGGGTTGGGTCGTGGAGGCAAGGGTTTGGGTTGGAATTTTTTCTTCACCTCAATCGAAGAGGCTGAAGTTGTTTTATATAATTAGTTGTTTTGTTTGTTTAATTAGGGATTTTGTTTTTTTAATTAGGTTTTTTTTTTTTTTTAAGTATTTTAATTAGGTGTTTTAAAAAAATAACTTTCAGCCTTTTTAATTTATTAATTGGATATTTGCTTTTAATTAGGTGGCAGTGTGAATAATGATGACATATCAAGTTATGTCATGTGTCAATTTTTAATTAGGCCACGTGTCAATGACTAGACTTTCTTTAAGTCAACTAACGGTCAACTAACGGATGGACTAATTTGGTCCTTTATCAAAACCATATGGACCCCCTATGATAAAAATCAAACCTTAAGGGGGAAAAAAAAAAAATACGAAACCCCAGGGGGGAATTAAGTATTTAACCCTTAATTTTATTTAAATATTCTTTCTTCAGCAATCATATTTTTCTAAATTTGTCTTTTTTAATGATCATTTTTATATATATATAAAAAAAAAAAAAATTTATTTTCCTCATGGTCATATTTTTTAAAATTTTGTATTTTTTTTAACTGTCATATTTAAGAAAAAAAAAGGAAGCATTTAATACTCAGTATCTTCTTAGCCATCATCTAAAATAAAGCATTCATTGTTGCGGAAAGCCGGGAAGAGAAAGGAAGCTGATTTTTCATTTTATAGAAGAGAGGTGATAAAATCATTTTTTATTGGAGGTGAGATAAGAAATTTTTTATTAATATATGATATATATTATTAAGCTACAGCACTCTGCAAGTTTGCTGAGCATTGTAGCTGCTCAACAATTTGATGACCACTTTATTGAGTCGAATGAGATGTGTAAATACTATTTTATTGAGCCCAATATGAATGCATTAAGAACTTTGTATAGGTTAACGGCATGATACTTCACTTTTATTACTTTTGGATTTTCTATGTATTTTTTGGGATCTTGTGACTGAACGTTCTTTAAAAAATATATATATATATATGTATACCATGTTTGATTTTTAGGGACATTAGAGGTCTTTTTTGATTAATTTGTATCATGTTTTTGGTTGCTAAAAGTGACAGGCACTCACTATCAAAAATAAGAAAATATAAAAATTAAATGGATAAATCAACCCTTCAAAAAGTAAAAAGACGAAAATATCATTTTGCTATAACTAACTGGATATTATAGAGACGATTATATTTTAAGGAATCAAATCTCCAATTCTTGCTTAAAGCAATTGATATTTTTCATTGATTGATTGATCGATTTGTCATACACTATCTGCATCTTATATATAAAGATAATTAAAGCTTAATATGAATGATGAGGTCCAAGGTGCTTTGCCCGTTTCAAATAGATGAATGATGACGCTAGCAATCTAATACAAGTTTTATTATTCACTTGATCTTCAATCTTGAAATTAGATTATTAGATTATTGATAAATTCTGACCCTTGAATTCATGACAATCAGTTCTACCTCTTCCCAACGGACTTCCTGGTAGCTGTTGCCGTTGCCGTTGCCTTTGCCGCCACCGCCACCACCTTCTCCTTTGGACTTCCACGCACAAACAAGAAGACGATATCTTTAAACAAGTTGATTATTAGTATTTATCTGTAAAATGCTGTAATTCAAACAGACTTTAAATTAAAAAGAGTACATGACCAAAATCATGTTATGTGAACACTATTCAAAATCGTAATTTCATCATCAATAATGAGGAACAACGAACATAACTAATTCAACATATTAGTTGATTAAAACAAACAAGCTAACCAATAGTAGTTGATACATAGAATATTAAGCATTTAAAGCTCATATACAAAAGTTACTACATTACAATCCTGACCAATTTTCCTAAAATTGTTCCTAAAATTCTACAACAACTAATCTATCTCTAGCATGACTTAGAGCACCCAAAAATTCTTGTGTAGCATTCTCTGCTTGGTAATAAATAAAGCATCCGCACGGCTTTTATTTTATTTTATTTTATTTTTTATCTCATAGATTTCATAAAAATGGCTTTGTAGAGACCCCCAATGACTAATAGCTAAGGATCCAGTAAGGCCATTGCCAACCATATTTGTTGCTTTCTTTTCCCACTATTTTGGCTTGTCAATTTTCAGCCACTCAAAAATAATTGTATTAGTATTTAACTAATTTAAGCGGTTTTTCCAATACCTTTTTTAAAAAAATTATTTTGATTTCTTTCTAAAACCTAGTGATTCACTAAAACTGTGTCAAAAAGAATGTGGGTTTGTGAAAATTTACACTAAATCCGTAGAGAGAACAAGATGTCATGACATACAAGGTTATGGTTCAAAAACCTTAGAAAACACAAGAATTAAAAAAAAAAATTTTTAAAAAAGAAAAAAAGTCCGTGTAAATAGCGTGAAGCTTACGGAAGACTGCAAGAGGGATATAGAAGTCTTTTTCTTTTTCTGAGAGTTATATAAACAAAGGCCTTTAGGTGAGGGAAAATACCTTCACATTCCTCAATTCTCATTCTAGCCGTTACCACTACGCGTAAACCCTACGCCATTCTCTGTAGTCTTCCATCGCAAGAGCAAACGATTCATCTCCGTTCGTCGACGGCGGAATCGGCAGCCTCCGTATCAACGCGGATCCCAGAGACCCAATTGCTTCTATCTCTCTGGTGCGCACCCTATCCTTCCTCCCTCCCCTATCACCTAGGGTTTCTATTCCTTTTTCACCTCTAGGGTTTGTACGCACCCTATCCTTCCTCCCCCTCCCCTAGGGTTTCTGTTCCTCTTTACCGCTAGGGTTAGTATCATGTCTGATGTGTGGATCATTTTCAGGTATCCTCTTGGAAGCGATTCAAGAAATTTTTCTGAGATTGACAAGGAATAATGAAGAGATATAGAGAGGAGGAGGAGGATGAGTACTCGCTCCTCTGTGGAGAGCTGTCGTGGTGTAGGGGACCGAAGATTGGCCAAGGAGCTTTTGGGTCTGTATACATAGCAGAACTGAAGAAACCTAGAGCTTTTGGGTCGGTTGTGGCTGTGAAATCGGCAGATCCGTTAAATGGGAATTCGCTTATGTGGGAAAAGACAGTTCTTGATGCTCTCCAAGGCTGTCCTAATGTTATTCAGACATTTGGAGCAGACACGACAAAAACGAGGAGGAATGGGATTGTGCTCTACAACGTCCTCTTGGAATTTGCTTCGGGAGGAAGCCTTGCCGATTTAATCCTAAAATCAGGCTGTCGTGGGTTGTCTGAGAGCGATGTCAGAAAGCACACCAAGTCGATACTTGTGGGGTTGAAACACATGCATGCTCGGGGCTTCGTTCACTGTGACTTGAAGCCTGATAATGTTCTGTTTGTGCCTACTGCTGATGGGATTGAGGTGAAAATTGCTGATTTTGGATTGGCAAAGAGAGTTAACAGTTGCCAGACAGAGACAGAGACTCCATCTTGGAGAGGGACTTCCTGGTTTTTAGCACCAGAATGTGTAATTTACGGGCTACAAGAAGCCTTCTCTGATATATGGGCTCTTGGATGCACCGTGCTTACCATGCTCACTGGACAACTACCGTGGGCGGTAATGTCTGGTTCAAAGGAGTTTGAAGATCTTATGTCTCAAATTCGGTCTGAATCAGTGCCTGACATTCCGGACGACATATCAAACGCGGCAAAGGATTTCTTGAAGTGCTGTTTTGCAATAAATCCCATGCATAGATTGACAGCTGATGCGCTTTTAGATCACCCATTTCTGGAGGATTTAGATGAGACAGATTCTTCACATGTTCAACTATCAATAGAACAAGCTGCAAATGCAAAGAGGATTAAATGCAGTGCCTCATCTTTTCCTTTTGGGTGTAGCTTCATACCCTTGTCGGATTTTTCGACACAAGAGGCAGAGGTTCCAGAGATTCAAGCTGAAAATACAAACGCAGTCACATCTTTCCCTTTTGGGTGTAGTTTCATTCCCCTACCAGATTCTTCGTCAGAAGAGAGAGAGGAGGAGATCCAAGAGCCTGCTGATTCTTCTGCCCAGCAAATTAGCTGGAGTGCAATTTTCCCAAAACCACTCATCCGCTCAAGGCCTTTAGCTCATTGGCAACATCCCTTTACTTTCACAGCTTGTGCCGGGGCTTAGGGATTGGAATTAGTTTTGATCAAATTTTGTATAGGCAACAACAATAGCATATAACACCTCATTTTTGAGAGAGGGTACTTGTAAATCGGATTATGTTATGTACATTGTATGCATTCTTTCCACTATATAATATAATATGCTTGCAGCATTTCTTCCACTTCATAGTTTGCCTTAATATGTTTCGTTCAATGTTTTTTTTTAATCATTTTCTTGTACATATATAGTAAGAGCTTGAGCCTGCATATTGGCTGGATACAGGCATTGTTAGGAGGAAGCAGCATTGAGGTGCTTTCCTTAGAAACAAACAGCCTCTATGAGCCTTTGCTTTCTTTTTAATAAATCTTTGACAACCAATTCATTCACTCCCTTGTGCTCTGACTTTAGTTTTGGCAGGAATGGCCTCTGCCTCTCCTAGATTTCTGTTAATCTGCTATCCATCTTTCTTTAAGTGCCAGAGGTTGCATAGATTTTCCACCAATCTCTACTTTTTTGGTACCTAATTAAAGATTATTCACAATCCTGTTGGATCATGTCTTAAATTTGTAAGGTAGCAGATATGGAAACTAATCTTAAGTCCATTGGTTAATTCTTTTATGTAATTAATAATCAGTAAACAATAATAGCAGGAAATATTCATAATTGATTGTCTGATCATTTATGCTTCTACTTTCATAATTCATTTATGCTCTAGAGAGCCCCTATGGTCAGGTCCTCTTGCAAAAGTGGTGTTTTACAGCACCCAATTAACACGAGCCACATCATCATTTTAAAAAAATTGCAAAAACTCAAAATGAGAACAAAAACAACAAATCAAAGTGAGAAAAATACCAAAAAAAAAAGAAACCCTAAACCCAGCTGCCAGAGATCTACCAGACCCACGCCGGCAATGGGTTTGGACCCACGCCGGCCATGGGTCTGGCTAGACCCACGCCGACAATGGGTCTAGACCCACGCGGGCAGTGGAAAGAAGGACAAAACATGGAAAATTTTGAAGCAGCAAGATCGCAAGAATCCACAAAACTGCCGAGAAATCGGAGCCCCGCCGTACACAACAACAATCTTGACCCCGGTTTGATTCGAAAACTTCCTAGCCTCCTCATGTATCTATCCCACGAAATACAAGAAACCCAAATTTAATATTCCATATCGAATCCAAACTCCGAAACTAATTTCACATAAAAAAAATATTAAAAAACAGAAAAACACCAGATAACTCAGTTCTCTAGTCGGGGACAAAATAAGCGAAAGCGGGCACGCGAGTCGACTCGGCCTCGATTGGACCCACGCCGGCCGTGGGTCTAGCCAAACCCATGCCGGCAGTGGGTCTGGACCTACGCCGACTGTGACCCGACTTTGAACCCACCGAAATCCGCCTTAAAACTCGATTCTAATGCCCCATAACTCGTTTCTAATGCCTCAAAACCCGTTTCTAATGCCTCAAAACTTGTTTTTTGAATCAAATCTAAAACCTAAAAGGAAAAAAATTAACCCTTAGAGATTTTATTACCTAAAGGCCGGAAACCGAAGCTGGAGAGGGAGACCCGTCATCAACACCGTGGGTTTGGCTGGGTCACACGGCACTGCTTCTTTCTTTCTCCAGACCCACGGCGCTGCAGCTTTCTTTCTCCAGACCCACGACCATTTTTTCTTCCTTCTTTTTCCTTCTTTCTTTCTTTCTCTCTCTCTTCTTCTTTCTTATTTTTTTTCATCAGCTGATTCTGATTGTAGGCTAAGTTTATGCAATTTTTCTAATTTGGCTTATGTGGCAATGTGTGATTGGATGCTGTAAAATAGACTTTTAAGGCTCATCCTGACCAAAGTTTAATTCTATGCTCTATTGGGGATGTTGAGCCAAATCAGTCAACTGGCTTCTTCTTTTTCTTAATTGTTCCCATTGAACCAAAAGTTTCTGGAGAGTTGTGATCTTCCTCCCCCAAACGATACCACCTTGACCAAGAAAAAGAAATCAATGTCACCATTAATGAGTTACTTTCTATGAGTGTGAGGATATTTTAGTTTATTGAACATAGCTCGGCGTTCAACACAAATTTAACTATGACCAGCATCATGGAAAATGGATATTAGCACTTTCATATTGGTGGCCAGTGAACTATTTTGATTTGAACAGCCTAGAGAGCTGCAGAAGAAAATTTTCGATAAATTTTATTCAAATTTGAAATATGTTTATTACCTTTCTGTTTGGAAAGATTTAGGTTGAAAGCTTATTTCTTTTATGTTGACTGCTAGTTGATGAACTTGAAGGAACCACAAAAAGTGGAGTGGGGGGAATTAGGGATGGCCATTGCAGAACTTCATTTATTTCCACTAGTGGGAAAATTGCAACGAAATTCCGTCATTTGATGGTCGCTCTTTTTTAAATTAATAAAAAAAATAATATTTTAGTGAGGTGAAACGATGCGTTTTGATTGGGACTAACTGCTGTTAAAAAAATTTAACGGTAGAAATTTTATTGTAATTTCGATTGACATAAGGAGTAAATTGTAAAAAAAAAAAAAACTTAGGGATTAAAAAATTTTGGCGTGCTTACCCAAAGTGTTTTGATATAATTTCCCTAATTTTAAATGTTCAAAAGGGGTAAGAGCTTTATATTCTTCTGAAGAATCTCCAAAGTTAAAACTAGAAAAGAAATTTCAAGCTGACATGCATGTAGCAATGAGTAATATTAAAAATTAAAAAATATAAATAACTAATAACTAACCTTGAAAAAAAAAAAAGGGAAAAAAAAAAAGAAAAATAAAAGAAAAGAAAAGAAAAATTGGTGGCTAGTTGGCCATCTCATTTTGGCCAAGGAACCACCTCCCATTGCTAGTCTGGGGGTGGCTGAAATATCCCCAAAGGCCTTGGAGGTAGTTCAACCACCACTAGAATGGTGATGGCAACCACCCCTAGAATAGTTTTTGAGGTGGCAGAAACCACCATCATAGGCCTTGAGGGTGGCTCAGCCACTGTCATATGGCCTGGGTATAGTGTTGCATCTTCGTTTTAGACTTTGGTTAGTTTATGCAAGTATTCTGGGTATAGTGTTGCATCTTCGTTTTAGACTTTGGTTAGTTTATGCAAGTATATAGAGGCTTTTAAACAGTAAGGATAGTGGACAATAAGGACATAGCTAGACCTTTAAAAACTTCTAAACCTCCTGCTTTGTTGTTTAGACTGAAGTATCTCATGAAATTTTGTACAAAAAAATGTCTCTGTCCAGAAATTTGAAATAGTTCTTGGTTTCCCTCCCAATAAATAAAATTATTAGAGGCAAGGAAAGTGAAAATCACTACAAATAAATGTCTTCGTATGCCAAGATAATCAACGTGCTTATTTTGATTCTGCTAATTGGGTATTGGGAATTTGGGAAAGCTACTAATTTTGACAGCTAATTCTAAATTTTGATGAGTTTTTATATTTATTTTTTAGTTTTAATTTTGTTTCATTAAGCAAATATACATAAGACTATTGGACTATAAAGTACGAAAATTAAGTTGGAAGAGTCATATAATGGTGGGATTGATAATTTATGTTGAAGCTTTTGAAGGGTTTCTGTTAGTATGCAATATAATGATGGTTTGGCTATTATGATTTTAAAGGTAACAAAAATTTTATCAAATGCTAACTGCATTTTTAATAATCAAGGTTTTATTTACTGCATTTTAAAATGACTTTTTTTTTCTTTTTCTTTTTTTTTTATGTGAAAACCGTTGCACCAAACAAACCTTTAGTCAAAATAAACTGTTGGATAAAATTCACTTAATCCCCCTCAAACTACTACACTAATGACATACCCCACAAACTATCAATTGAGACAATTTACCCCCCAAACTACCAAAACAATGACAATATACCCTCAATTTTAACAAAATGACAAAATTACCCTTACTAAAATAAAAACAAAAAACTAATATTTAATTTTTTTTTTCCAAATTTTTAAGGGTATTTTTGTCTTATTGAAAATTTTATAAGGGTAATTTCATCATTTTGCTAACATTGTGGGGGTACATTGTCATTGTTTAGATAGTTTAGGAAATAAATTATCACAATTAATAGTTTGAGAGCTAAATTATCAGGAATAGGATCCCGTCCATTTCAAATGAAATGGATAATATCCATTTAGTATAAAATAAATGGTAGTATTGTCTTAACATTAAAATTGAATGATTAAATTTACAATATTACCCTTCATTTTATACTAAATGGATATTATCCATTTCATTTGAAATGGACAGGATCCTATTCCAAATTATCATTGGGGTGATAATTTGAGATGGTTAAATAGACTTTAACCATGTTTTTATGTTGATTCTTTTGAAAAATTGTGCATGCAATAACGAAGAAAAAGAAAGACTTTGCCAACAAAGCCAGGGTCCTGGGCCGTGGTCTGGACTAGTGATTCCAGCTGTTATAGGTGAAGTCATTAAGACATGCCGGGGATTTGACTTATGGGGCATCGCGCCGCTGCAGATTTTGGGCATTTTGGTAGAGTCCTATTTGATAGTGCGATTTCAATAAGTGCGATTTTAAAAATTGTGTTTTTAGAAATTGCGTTTTTAAAATTGCCACTTTTTAAAATTGTATAGGCATTTGATAAAACATGTTAAGAAGTATTTTTTTTATCAATCGAGTGTTTGGGTAAAATTAACATATAATTGCAATTTCAGACCAAATAGGTAAATATTGCCTTAAATATTTTTTAAAGCGAAATCGTAATTTTGGTTTAAATTTGCACTTTTTCAAATAAACATCATCTAGTCAGCTTATTGAAATCGCAGATTTTTTCACGATTCTAAAATTTGCATTTTTAAAATCGCAATCCCAAATACTTCAAAGTTGTGATTTGGTTTAAAAACGCACTCCCAAACGGACCCTAACATTAAAACTTCATTTTTATAACTAGCTTAATTAAAGCCCGCATTACATGTCGGGTTTTTTTTTTTTTAATATATATAATTAAGTCAAAAAGACTTTAAAAGATTATCAACAACAAATTTTATTTTCTTCTCTTAACAAACAAATTAGCTACCAAAAATGACAAATGTTCATAAGATTATTTTAAACCATAGTTTTACTTAATAGCATAAACCCACTTATCCAATAAATTTAAAAATTCATAAATTTTAGTTCTTATAAATTGAAACATGTTAAATATTTGTTCTCATATATGTAGTTTAAAATGAAATATAAAGGAAAAAAAATTCTAGATTAATCAATTATAGAAAATGATTAATTAATCATTATATTCCAACAATAATACCACTATTCCTCCGCTACACAATCCATTATGGTAAACTTTTATCTTTTAAGAGTTGAACTTCCTCCTCATAAACAATTTTTTTGAGAAATATTACTATTACAATGACAAAAGTAAATAAGTGTTCTAAAATATATGAGTATGTTGATATCTGATTACAGTTATATTATGGGATTTGCTAGGGGTTTTCCCCTTAGTGTTCTCCTAGCGTTCTCTCAGTTTTATGTAGAACATGATTTAAGAAAAAATAAAATTGTAATACCGTTTTTTTGCCAACAAATTAATTTTTATGAGTTAATATTTAGGTTCTAATGCTTTAAAACTTGTTTTTTGATTCAAAACTAAAACCTAAGGGTGAAAGGTTAATCATTTAGGGATGGTATCACCCAAAATGGATTTGATCATCCTAAATTTAGTGCTAATTCATCAAATTTGGTGTTAATGCCTAAAAAAACCGATGGTAGAAGCCACTACAATTTTATTTTTTCTTAAATCATGTTTTACATGAGACTGGGAAATAGCTAGGAGAATACTAGGGGGAGAACCCCTAGCATTTTCCTTATATTATTTACTAATTTTGTAAACAAAAGATTATTGGTAGTTTAATTTTTCTTTTAAAAAAGAAAGAGATAAATACAGTGGCGTGAATATAGGAACACTCAAAAGCAAAAATGAACAACAAAAGTCAATTAAATTTACAAAAAAATAAAATAAAAAATGTAACTTGTATTAAATAAAATTAAGAAAATTTGAATGAAAAACAATATAAAATTAGAATAGAAATTAAGGACCAAAAAAAAAAGTAAACAAATGAAAAATAATAATATAATAAAGAAGAACAAACTTTTTTGGCAATTTTGCTTTTCAAATTGTTAGCAATTAATTTAAGTAACAAATGTGAGAGTCGTTATGGAACCCATTTGCCTAGGTAGGTGGGTCACTACAAGATTTAAGCTCATCAGTGTCGACTTATTAGCGTCGACCCTAGAGTCGACGCTAATAGTCGACTATTAGCGTCGACTTTAGGGTCGACGCTAATACTCGTACCAAAAATATGACTATTAACGTCGACTCTAGAGTGGACGCTAATAAGTCGACGCTAATACTCAGAAAAATTATTAGCGTCGGCTAAATTACTATTAGCGTCGACAATTGTCGACGCTAATAGTCATATATAAAAAATAAAAAAATTAGGACTATTAGCG
>CM017326.1:19666608-19721212 GCA_006937295.1 Carpinus fangiana
TTTTTTTTTTGTCTCAAATTCCTTGCTCTTTATGCTTATATTGCGTGCATGACTTTGACTGTCCATTCTATGCCAAAGTGTTATTTCCTCTATTTATGCTAGTAATCTGGATTTAATTTGAGGACAGCTTGCATTTTCTCACATACAATGTTGGCTACCTTGATGAAGTAGGTTAATTAGTCTCCTAATGTTATGAAGCTATTAGTTGGGTGACTATCTGTTGCTATCAATGCTATATAATTGGTGCAAGGTTAGGAATGGATCTGAGATGTAGTTTGCCAAATTATGATCTGCCTTTCTGTTTTTCGTTTGGTCCTAAGTAGCGTTTGCACATCTTTGTTTGATTTGTATTTTTTCTCATGTTATCAGATTCATGGTACTTAGAAGTGGGTGAATCCATTGTTGATTCTCTTAATTTATACACCAAACTGGAAGGAGGATATGCAAGCATTAGAGATGTAACAACTATGGAGTTGGAAGATCATCAACATAGTTTTTTTCTTGCTGAAACGTATGAGCTTGAGGTTAACAAAACATATCCTTTGCCAAGAGTCTGAGGCTACAGCAAAGATTGGAATGACAATACATGCTTTGAGAAGGACAACATGGCTTTGTGTGAGGATTTTGGGTTCGATTCAGACAAAAGTAGGAAGCTATTGTGAAGCTGAGAATTCCCTTTTGTATTTTTTACCTACTGAATTATATATTGCATGTGAACTTTTTCATCTTCTTGCGCAATTATGTTGTAGGTTATCAGTTTGTGCTAGTAGTGCAGTTGCTAGTCTGGCTGCTCTGTTTGTTACTTTGCACATATTTTGTGTTTGCTCTTTTACTAATTTTTGGTTGCCTTTTGGTATTCTTTTGTCATGACATTTTTATTGTTTTTTTTCATTGGGATCATTTATATATTTTTTGAATATGACCTTATGTTTATTTTTTTTATTATTATTTTTTAATAATAATTATTAGGGTCTAATTGACCTTAATAATGTGTTTTTTTTTTTTAAGGACCATTAGCGTCCACTGTAAGTGGACGCTAATGGTTATTTTTTTTTAATTTTTTTCGCACTCATTAGCGTCCACATTTAAGTGGACGCTAATGGTTATTTTTATTTTTTTAAAATTTTTTTCACTCATTAAAGTGGACGCTAATGGTTATTTTTTTTAAATTTTTTTCACTCATTAGTGTCCACATTTAAGTGGACACTAATGGTTATTTTTTTTTAATTTTTTTTCGCACTCATTAGATGTGGACGCTAATGGTTATTGTTATTTTTTACTCATTAGCGTCCATTGGTTATTTTTTTTAAAATTTTTTTATTCATTAGCGTCGACCATACATGACTTTTAGCGTCCACTATGTCGACGCTAAAAGTCTACTATTAGCGTCCACTTTTGATGTCGACGCTAATGATACCATTAGAGTCGGACAATTAGCATCCAACCCTTTAGCGTCCAAATGTCGACGCTAATACTATTAGCGTCGACTTTTTGGACTTTTAGCGTCGACTAAAAGTCGACGCTAAAAGTGTTTTTTTTTGTAGTGGTAGGCAATCCAAATTAAATTTATTTGGTTAGGTGGTTCCATGTGTGCTTTCTTACTATTGTTGCCAAATTTGTTAGTAATTTGAGCAATAAATATAAGAGAGTTGTTATATGAGACCTATTTGCCTGAATAAGTAGTTGTACAATCCAAATTTTATTTGAACAAGTAAGTTCCATATAAGTTGTTCCATAATTGCTATTACTAGCAATGTATTTATTTATTTATACAAAAATAATAATAATAATAATAATAAAAACCAACCTTTGCCAGGCAATTAGTTAGCGACAATATATTTTGAACCAAGACATATCTCTAATTTAGGCCATCTGTATGGGAAGGACTGTAGAGTAGTGGTGGGAAATGTACGCGTAGCAGCCATGCATGCATCATGGTCGACAGGGAGTGAGAGTAACGTGAAGGGAAAATCAACTTCCACGTACATCATCATATTAAATATTCACAAGTAATTATGTGTATCCACAGCTAGCTATATGTAGCAGAAGGCTCTGAGATCACCATGAAGGCCTTTGGAAGAAGTTTATTAAAACAGTTAAACCAAATGCATGCGGCATGCCTTCCGTGGCCCATGCATGACAGCTTCATTAACTACTCTTATTATAACATTTCTTAAACTACCTAACGTGAAAACAAATTATGAATAATATATACATATATAACAATCTCTTGATTGGATTTTCATGAAGGATCCTAGATCGTTACTATTTATAATTTATTTTATTGAAATCATTTTGTGCCATGCAAACTTGGCAGCTAGCCTATGGATTAATTAATGATGGTACCCACTACCCTCCAAAATTCATTCAGAGCAAGAGCAAGAGCAAGAGCAAGAGCAAGAGCTATCAATTCTTTCTGTTCTATATATAAGCATTATTCTTTTCAAATACCTTACGTCCTATTGGAGAGACAGCCCAGCATCTTTATCGAATCAATGTGATTCTGTGGATCATGTCATCTCCAAACAAACAAATTAATACTCTTATGTAAGATCTTGCATCACCACCAAAGCGCCACGTACTACTGCAATAGAGTCCTTTAAATCTTGTTATCTCTCAGAGAACTCTTTGTCTACCACCGGATATATATATGCCATGGCTTCTCAAGCTCAGCAGCTTCACTTTATCTTGTTTCCGATGATGGCGCAAGGCCACATGATTCCAATGATGGATATTGCCAAATTGCTGGCGCAGCGATCGCGAGGCGTGGTTGTCACCGTAGTCACCACAACACATAATGCTGCGCGTTTCGAACGATCAGTTGGAGGGTTCTTAACGCATTGTGGTTGGAATTCAATCATAGAATCAATATCTGCTGGGGTGCCAATGCTTACATGGCCGCTCTTTGGAGACCAATTTATGAATGAGAAACTTGTAGTTCAGGTGCAAAAAATTGGAGTGAGAGTTGGGGTGGAGGATCCTGTGAAGTGGGGTGAGGAGGAGAAGACTGGGGTGTTGGTGGAGAAGGAAGATGTTAAGGCGGCCATAGACATGCTAATGGATGATGGAGAGGAAAGAGAGGAGAGGAGGAAAAGAGCAAGAGAGCTCGGGGAGATGGCAAAGAGAGCTGTTGCAGATGGAGGATCTTCTCATGTCCAAATTACACAGCTGATTCAAGAAATTATGCAACAAGCAAGTTGTGAAGAATCAACCTAACAGACTTATATTAGAGATTATTTCTCTCCATCGCATGATATCAAAGTGCAGGTTGTTGATTGCTAAATTCATTTTGAGTTTGTTCTCTTTTCTCATTTTTCCTATTGCTTCAACTATTTTTCCATTATATTTATATATATTTTGTTTTAAATCTTTACCTTCAAACACATCGTGTAATTGGAGCTTGTCCTGCATATGAAAGAAGCTAATTAGAAAAGCAAACCTTAAGCATATATATATTTTTAGGCAGTTTTCCACTTCACATTGTATCATCAATGATTTAGTGTCCTTATTAATATCTATTATATTGCACCATCTCTAACAATATCATAACATAAACTTCAACCTGCAGTTTTCTTCTCTAATGGGTGCCCTGCAAGTACAAATTCTGGTCACACAAGCACAAACTTTCTCTTTTTGTGTGTGACCAGAATTTGTAATATTGCAGTTGTCTTTTCTTATATGCTTGACCTTGTACATGTTTCTTTCCCCTTTTTATTTTAGGTCACATGATCGACCAGAAGTTATAAAATATAAATTTAATTATAGTATTGATGCATAATCGTGCTCTCACATTCCAAGAAGAGGCATAATTTGGAGACATAACCTAATAGAAAATTATAAGGGACAACCTTTTGAGGGGGTCGCCATTGCTTCTTTTTAAAATTTGGAGAGGTGCAGGGGAGTAAATGTAATTTACCAAAAATAATCATGTGCTCTGCAATATAGTAAGAATAAACAAACTGACCTACAAACTAACAAATATTTGGCCTTTTCACCGAGACAAATTGATTAATCAGCCCAACTAAGATAATAATTACAATAAAAAAAATTATCATGGTCTAATGTGTTTAGCTAGTTAAACTTATCCACAACTTGATCAAACTCAAAACAACCATCCTTCACATACATAAAAGTAAAAGAAACTAATTTTAAGACATACAGGAAAACAAAGACAAAAAAAAACTCTATCGATTGAAAAAATGAGTTTCTACAAAAAGAAACTCACTATTATTTCATGAATTCAATGTAAAATTTACAGAAGAAAAGTAATCATTTGAATAAAAAATAATATATAAATTAGAAAGAAAACAAATAAGGGTCAAAAACAAAAAAATGGAAGAACATAAGCACTAGAAATAAAGATAAAAAAAATGAAAAAAATTAATATTATTGAAAAATAACTATTATANTAAAAAAAAAAAAAAAAAAAAAAAAAAAAAAAAAAAAAAAAAAAAAAAAAAAACAAACAAAAAACAAAACAAAACAAAACAAAGAAAAAAAAATGGAAGTATAATTTTTCATTGAAAAACAACAATTGGAAAATTGAAAAGAACTGTTATAGGAAAAAAATATATATAAAGAAAGAAAATAAATGTAGTATAATTTTTCATTGAGAAACAACAAATAGAAACTCTCTAAAATATAAGGGACAAAAACAAAAATGAAATAACATAAGCACCGAAAATAAAGATAAAAAAAACATATGAAATGACAATACTAATATAATGGAAAATAAATGTATTTTTTTTCAACCATCCTTCACATATATAAAAGTAAAAGAAACTAATTTTAAGACATACAAAAAAAAAAAAATAAAATCTATCATTGGAAAATTGAGTGTGAAATATATTGAAAAAATTGAGTTTCTATGAAAAGAAACTCACTATTATTTCTTAAATTCAATGTAAAATTTACAAAAGAAAAGTAATCATTTAAAAATAATAATATATAAATTAAAAAAAAGGGTAAAAAAAAATTGTAAGAACATAAGCACCGAAAATAAAGATAAAAAAAATGAAAATATTAACATAATTGAAAATAACTATTCTAGCGAAACAAAACACAAAAACAAAAAACAAAGAAAAAAAAATTGTAGTATAATTTTTCATTGAGAAACAACAATTGGAAAATTGAAAAAAACTGTTATAGGAAAAATAAATAAATAAATAATGAAAATAACTGTAATATAATTTTTCATTGAGAAACAACGAATAGAAACTTTATCTCTTGTCTTTTTTGGGAATTGATTGATATAAATAGAAAGTAAAAGAAGAAAAAATAGAAAATACAAAGAAAAAAAATATAAAGGACAAAAACAAAAATGGAAGAACATGAGCACCAAAAATTTAAAAAAAAAAAAAAAAACATATAAAATGACAATACTAATATAATGGAAAATAAATGTTTTAGCACAAAATAATAATAATAATAATAATAACTGTAGTATAATTTTTCATTGAGAAACAACGATTGGAAAATCACTCTCTCCCTCTCTCTTGTCTTTTTCTTGAATTGAGTGTGAAATTTACAAATGAACATTGAGATATAAATATTATGTACGGAGATTAATCAACTAATGCAGAAGTTCTGGTGTGGCCAACACGGAAAAGACTCCAGAATAAACTGGATGAGTTGGGATCGTATGGGCACACCTAAAAATGCCGGGGGATGGGCTTTCGTGATTTTACATGCTTTAATAAG
Organism: Carpinus fangiana; assembly: GCA_006937295.1. Lineage (NCBI taxonomy): Eukaryota > Viridiplantae > Streptophyta > Magnoliopsida > Fagales > Betulaceae > Carpinus > Carpinus fangiana. Next base: position 19,672,309 of record CM017326.1, read on the forward strand.
GCACTCTTGGCTAAGCAGAGTTGGAGACTTTGGCATAACCCCGATAGCCTTGTGGCTCAAATTATGAAAGCTAAATATTATCCGGAGTCGTCCGTATTAGAGGCGCGAGTTGGTCGACGACTATCATTGGCTTGGAGGAGTATCAATAGCTCCTGTGATCTCCTTAGAAAGGGGCTGATTTGGAGGGTGGGGAATGGTGCCACAATAAGGATATGGAAAGATCGTTGGCTCCCTAATCATAGCACGTACATATCGGATTAATTCTATGCCGGTTGTTCTAGATCCTGAGGCAATCGTTAGTGAGCTGTTGGAGGGGGACCCAAAGTGGTGGAACTACCAGTTGTTATCTTTTATGTTCGACCAAGATGTAGTTCAGCTAATCACATCCATTCCACCAAGTAGCACTAACCAGCAAGACACACTCATCTGGAGGGGAACGAACAATGGCCTTTTCTCGATCGGTCCGGAGTGCCTATTACATACAGAAAGAAATGTTGGAGAAGGGCCGGGCTAAATGTTCTACTAAAAGGGAATCGAATGAATTGTGGAAGAGACTTGGGCTTTGCCGGTTCCCCACCAGAAAAAAAAAATTCCTTTGGAGAGCCATTAATGACATTTTGCCCACAAGGGAAAATTTAGTCCAAAAGAAAATTATTGAAGATTCAGCTTGTCCTATATGCGGGCTGGAGGTGGAGTCCGTTTCCCATATTCTCTGACGATGCCCTTCTGCTAAAGATGTATGGCGCATGGGTTGCATGAAAATTCAAAAGAGCTCATCTATGGGTTAGAGTTTTAGACTTGTGGTTGAAAAGCTTTTCCAAAAGTGTTCACAAGAGGAGATGATCCAGTTTGTAGGGCTTGCTCGACGGATCTGGATGAGGAGGAATGGGGTGGTGTTCGGTGACCAGATGATCTCTCCTCACGCACTGGTCCAACGGAACTCTAGTGCAATTGAAGAATTTAAACTAGCTATGGAGTTACGAGAGATGTCGATGCCGGTTCCTGTGGAGGTAGCTCCTACGAGTTGGAGAGTGCTGGAGATGGGCTGGGTCAAGGCGAATTGGGATGCTACCTTGGCGACACAAGGAGGGATTATGGGATGTGCAGTGGTGATTCGGGACCATAGCGGACAGATGGTAGCTGCTAGATGCATGGCTCGAAGGGGGTGTCCATCTCCACTTGCAGCTGAAGGACTTGCGGCAATAACTGGCAGTCAAGCTTTGCAAGGAATTAGCTTTAACAAACATCCACCTTGAAGGTGATGCTAAGACAATGGTAGATGCGGTAATGTGTAGCGAGGAGGACAGGAGCAGGAACGGTCATGTGTTAGAAGAATTGAAAAACGAGGTCTAGGCTCTTCAACACTGGAAGATGTCGTTCATCAGACGCGAAGGTAATAACGCAGCCCATACCCTCGCTAAGTATGCAGCCCAGCAAAGTATGAACCAAACGTGGGTGGAGGCACCAACGTGTATCCGTGAGCTACTGCTCCTGGAGTAGTTAGCTTCGATCCCTTAAGATATTTTTTGATTATATGTAATTCACTCATCAAAATTCTGATTTCGAAGAACCTAGTTGGGGGCAGGAGGTGTAGCCCTTGTGGTGGCGCTACTTGTTGCCTGTCAAGTCCATTAGGGAGAAATTAGAGTTTTTGTGGGTGAATGTATTTTAGACAAGGATTGTACCCAAGATTCGAGTTGGGGGGGGGGGGTTTATCCCTCCTTGATGATTATTAATGGAAATGTCTATGCTTTTCTCCTAAAAATAAAATAAAATAAAATAAAATAAAAGAGAAAAGAAAAATAAAAGAGAGAGAGAAAGAATTTGAGAACTTTTTGTTTTCTTCATTAAGAATGCATTCCAAATAAAACCCAAACATTTTAATTGTCTCCCATTGTTTTTTTTTTTTTTTTTTGACATGTCCACACAAGAGGGGGAGGGGGGATTCGAACTAGTGACCTCCGCTTTATGAGGCGTGGTCCCAACCGATTGAGCTACCTCTAGGGGAAGCAAGAGAAGATAAAAAGAAAAATAAAGAAAGAGAATTTGTGAACCTTTTGTTTTCTTCATTAATACAATTAAATATATTGCACATAAAACACATACGATTTAATTATCTCACATTGAGATATAAATATAAAGCAAGAGAAGATAAAAAGAAAATTAAATACAGAGAACTTTTGTTTTCTTCATTAAGATATCAATTACATGCATTTCAAATAATATAAAGAGAAAGTAAGAGAAGATAAAAAAGAAAAATAAAGAGAGAAAATTTGTAAACCTTTTTGTTTTCTTCATTAAGACAATTAAATATATTACAAATAAAACCTATACGTTTTAATTGTCTTATATTGATATATAAACATAAAGCAAGAGAAGATGAAAAGAAAATTAGATAAAGAGGGAGAAAGAGAGAATTTGAAAATCTTTTGTTTTCTTCATTTAGATAATTCCATGCATTACAAATAAAACCCTTATAGGATTTCATCACTTTAGCTTCCCCTCCAGAGCGCCGTAGCCTCAGGGGAGGATGGTTGGCCATCGGTTGCCTCCCTCCTCCCCTCGCCCCCTTCGCACCAGGCACTAGTTTATTTACTTGATGCTCCTAGTCCCAGTGCCCCTCCCTTCCTTTTCCTCTTCCTCCGTCATCTGCCTTTCGCGATGTTCTTGTCCCCCCAGGTGCTAGCTATTTACTTGATGACCTAGTCCCAGTTGCCTCCCTCCTCCATCTGTTTTCTCCTTAGCCGCTTTTTCCACAGCCATCCTTGTCGGCAGCGTTTTCATCTTCTAGGTCGGGTTTAGAGAGAGATTGGCCGGATCCGCCGTCGCTTGTCCTTCTCGCTCAACCGAATCTGCCATCTTCTGCACTGGATCCGTTGCTTTGACTTGTTTTTGTGGGTGCTGCCTCCGCACTAGTTTTTTCGCCGATTATCGCCTGATGCAGGTCCTATACACGTCCCCGCCGCATCAAGCTTCCACCGCCACCTCTTTCAGCGATTTCCGGCCAGCTCGTGCCCGGCATCCCTCTAGCTGTTTTCTTTGTTTGTATTTGCTTTTCCCTATTTTGCTTTTGTTTCCCTGTAGTTTTTTTGTCTTGCTATTCCTTTTGCTCTATATTTGTTTTGTATTTGCTCGTTATTTCCTTGTAGTTTTTGGCTTGTTGTTTGATTTTCCAGCAGCTTCACCGATCTCATCTGCGTCTGTTTCACCATCCTCCGTCCACCGTCAGGCCTTTTTCGCCCCCTACCGCGACGAGCTTTCAATGCCTCCTCCATTGTACGATTTCGGCTTACACGTGATCGGGTTTTATTTCCCTGTATTTATGTTGTTTATTTGCTTGTAATAAGTCATTTCTTGATCGGCCTGCTTTTGGGTGTGATGCTTGGTCCAGACCTTTGGGTTGTGGACGTAAATTTTATCTTGGCTTTTGGGTCAAGGAGGACAAGTGTTGGCCTCGGGTTCTCAACCCTGAGTGCCAAAAAATAATTGCTACTTATGCATTAGTTAGTTATGTTTGGTATAGACTGTATTTCATTTGTTGATTGGCCATAGGTTAGCGGATCTGTTTTGAGAGTATGAACTGTAATATGTCTTGTATGACGTTGGTATCTTTGTAATTAAGTTACGGATATTTCAGGACTTGCCCTGTATTGTAAGAGCTTTGCTCTTGATCTTTCATGAATGAGACTAAGTTGAATTTCTTTCAAAAAATAAAAAATAAAAATAAAACCCTTATGTTTTAATTGTCTAACATCTAAAATGTCACGTGTCGCAATTCTAGGCATAAAGCAAGAGAAAAAGAAAAAGAAAAAGAAAAATAAAGCAAGAGAAGATGAAAAGAAAATTAGATAAAAAGAGAAAAAGAAGGAATTTGAAAACCTTTTGTTTTCTTCATTTAGAAAATTCAATGCATTACAAATAAAACCCCTATGTTTTAATTGTCTCACTAAAAGGTTAACATCTAAAACGCCATGAGTCACAATTGTAGTTATTTTCTAAGAGGACCGATTAAGGATACGTGTTGCAATTCTACGCGCTATCTAAGCCAAAACTTGGATTTTATAATGATGTTAGTTCTTGATTATTTATTTATTTATTATTATTATTTAAAAAAAAAAAGAAATGATCCAAAAATTAGTTAGAACTACCATATTATTAACATTATAGAATAGTTATGTGATAAAATTGTAGTTTATAAAATTACTCGATTTTGGTGTGTTTTAACTATGTTTTTCCAGACTAGGCTATAGTAGATTTGTTGATTAGGGCAAGCCCTTAGAAAAGGGCTACACATCAGTATTTTTCCTTGTATTATGTGAAAAGCTAAATGGGATGATATATTTGAGTGATCGATTGAGTAAATTTACACTACTTTCAAGTGAATAACATTTGATACCAATAAATTTACACTATTTTTGAGAGATTATTATTAAAGTTTCAGATAGCTTTTCAAAAGATCAAATATATATATATTTTAACCTACTACACCTGAGAAAAGCAAAAGACAAGATTTCTCCTCTCTATATTACTTCACAAATATCACAGTACATTAATATTTCTTCATGCAACACAAGCAAAGTTTTTTTTTTTTTGCCGGGGGGGGGGGAGGGAGAAGTTAAAGAGTGTTACACGGAGGAGACATCAATTAGTAGAGAACTGTATTTAACTGATCTAAGAAAATAAGGAGACCTTTTAAAAGTTACTGGCTACTACCAGTTTCCCCTCGATTTTCTAATAATCTTCTCCAGACCATCCTCCCGCAATGAATCAAAGTCAAGATTGCAATGAGATAGAGGAGAGGAATACTGATCATGCAACCCCCAGATGCAAAATTTACCAGCGTCTGAGAAGCAAAAGGCAAAATATCAGTAGGATTAACTCCAGAAGTAACTACCAATTAACTTAATAACCGTTGGAGCAAGGTTTTCCAAATCCCATACATGCCCCAAAATTATGCAATGAGTATCCCAGTTTCAAGCAATATAACTGGGAATTAGCAAATTAATCCAAATCATAAATTTAGCGATTCATTCCAAGACAAAAATCACAATTTCAAACTGATATAAAGGATTCAGAAACGATTGTTCAAAGGCAGGAAAAAGCCAACAACTAAATTCAGACTTCATTTTCTTTGCCCTAAATTTTAGATCATCCTTGATCTTTCTGTTCACAGTTAGTCCTAAAGTTCAAATCAAATTGTAATGTTACTGGTGCCTAGAGGACCACTGTGAATTCCAACTTCTTTTTCTGGATAAGTAATAAAACTTCATTAAAATGCGTAAAGGTGCAACCCAAGTACACAAGAAGTGTACAAGAAAGGCACCTAACTAGAAGAAGAAAAAAGATCTAGAAAAATATGAAAGTCAAAGACAGCAGCCCAATGGTTAAGTGCCTTCAAGAATAAAGCCTTTAATACCACTAATGTCTTCTCATAGTCCTCAAAGCTCCGATCATTTCTTTCCCTCCAAAGACACCATATAAGGCAGGACGGTATCATCTGCTATATTGCATCAAACTGAGGCCTACCTTGTGCTCTCCGGCAAGCGCAATGGTCTACCACCCGACTAGGAATAACCAAGTTAGCCCTACACTGCTAAAGACAGTATTCCAAAGAGCACTAGCAATCTCACAATGAAGTAGAAGATAATCCACCGACTCTCCACTTTTCTTACACATGCAACACTAATCAACCACAATGACATGCTGCTTCCTTAAATTATCCATGGTAAGAATTTTCCCTAATGGCATTCCAACTTCCAGACTATTAAAGTAATGAAACAGTTTAAAGCATCACAATTAATACATTTCCTTTACCACAAATGATCAACAACTATAATGCTTATTTGTTACACCACAAATCCAAAAGAAACAGGTTGACGGTAAAACCCCCTTCATATTCTACCAGTAAAATGACAACCTTTGAATCCTATAACAAGTGATGGCATTTTTTTGGGGGGTGTCGGTTGACCCATGTCCTCATTGGGAGTCTCCAGGGATGTCTATTTATCTAACTTAGAAAAATGGCTTCAGTCACTCATTCTCGTCTAAAATTCAATTTTGAATGAAAATTTTATCTCAGATAAATCTGATTTAGTTTTGGGTTTAAATTATGGAGATCATAGAAAGATATTTGTCAGCAAGTATGTTTGCAGGTATAAAATAATGCTTATATTTGACAATATGATTGCAGTCTTCTTGAGTTTGAACAATAAGTTTGGTTAAGCACTTAATATGTAGTTTCTCTCTTTTGTAACATATTCAAGATTAAGGTTTGTACTTTATTTTAGGAAGCCAGTTTCAAATCAATTCCAGGAAAGGCAAACCCATATTATCAGGTTGTCTAATTTCAAGTCTATTGAGGCAAGATAGGTTTTGAGAGTTTTGATTATAAAACTGTTACAAGACATGCAGCATGGATTTGTAAGAACATGTCCTTACCGCCATTCCTGCAACGAGATGAACAACCGGAACAAAAAGTTGGTCCACTTTATTCCCTTCTGCATATCCATTAAACGCAATGACCATAGAAAAGGTGTGAATCGTAACAAATGCAAGAGAGATGATTGCTGAGACAAATAAGACAGTGATTGTCAGACAAATAATCCTCATAACCAAATTTCAAAATATCTGTCAACTACCATTGATTCACACGAATAGTAACCAATCAGAAAAGTCCACTTCAATCATTCCTTCACTAATCCTAATCTACATGTTGCATAAATTTGCATAAATTTACAATATACTTCAAGTATTAAGTTTTCATTATGTTATAACATATATCATATATGGATGCATGTAAGAGACCGACTCTTTTTTTTTTTAGAGAGGAAAAAAAAAAAAAAAAAAAAAAGAGAGAGAAAGAAAAAGAGAAAAAGAAAAGGGAAAAAAAAAAAAAAGAGCCTCAACTCACCAGAAACTAGAAAAAATGGTATCCTAGAGCACCTGTCGACAAAAAATGTAGCTGGACCAAATGCTGGTGTTAAGAGACTGATACAGAAAAATACAGCATGGGCCACACCATGACCCAAACCACCAGCTGCATGCAATTAAATGAAATTAGCATATCAGATTAGACAGAGAAGATGTTGAGAATCTGTACAAAATGATATTTATTGAAGAAAATTTCCCAAAAAAGAGCAAGGTGGAGGGGAGTGAAAATATTATATTGCAAACAATCACATGCATCTAAAATTTCACAGAGGAACAAGAAGGTTCCCAATCTTGATATAAACTGACCACCTATTGGCCCTATGGTTATATATATATATATATATTCTAACTAATTTTAAGGGTTTCTTTAATTGTAAATAGAGCTTTTGAATGAGGTTCTGCTGATCCCTTCATTCCTTATCAAAACAAATTTTACTCCTGGCAGCAGCTTAGATCCTGTTAAACCATGTTAAAATATATCCATAATGCTCAACTTATCTAAAACCTCAGCAATTACACACAAATTAAATTCATAAAATGACGTATTACAATCCAGCAAGCAACTATTTTTTTGGGAAAAAAGCAGCAAAAAGCACTAAGCAGTAACTGCCTAAATTGCATCCAGCAAGGATGACAGAGGTTATTAACAACCTGGTTTTTGAATTATTGATGCCAATAAAAACAAATTATCATTGCAAGGTCAACTCAAAGGTAATTTATAGGAACATGGGGTCACAAGAAGCAATCTTTGCAACTAAAATAGGAGAATGAAACACCTACAAAGCTTACCCAGTGCAATTTGCATTTTATCTGTCAGAAATAGGCGTGGTTTTGAAACTTTGTCAGCAAAAGCATCCAGTATATCTTCCAACCTCCTATATAAAAGTCCACCAAAGAAGGTAAGCCAGGAGGAAAAGAATGAGAGAGAGATAGAGACGAGACATCACAGAGATCACCATACCCTACAACATAAGACCGAGAAAATCATGGTTGACAACATCTGTATCTATATAGGATTCTAACATAGATTCTTTTACTTTCTATTTTACTTTTCTAATAGGTAGAAGATTCCAGCATATATCTCTATAAACATCAAATCACAATGCCCTAAGAAAAAAAAAATGAATGACTTATATAAGTATCAGAGAGAAAGAGAAACAATACATTTCAAGCAGAAAGGTTATCATCCTGACATCATAGGAGAGTTCTTCGCAGCATCAAGGTTGTTCCAATGTTCAATTTTGTTTTTGGGAAGCGTTTTAATCTCAAGTTCATTTAAAATTTAAAAATAAAAGATAGAAACTACTGCATCTAGAAACAGTCAGATTCCTAGTTTATGCAAAAAGAACTTTATCATTTGTAATATGCATAAGCAAAGGTAACAATCTGAATACAAGAGACTGGGAAATGATTGACATATGAATAACCTTTAAACAGGCTTAAAAAACTGTGGCATCAGTTGCATGTAAGATAACATGAGCAGGGAAAACTTGCAGAGCAATTAGGCAGAACCAGCCCCATAAGTAAAAAGCTACCACAGAAATCTACAGAATCATCTTCTCTTTTTTTTTTTCTTTTTTTTTAAGTAATCAAAAGGAGCATAACTACCAAATCCAGTTTACTGTATATGACAACAGAATACAATGAACTCCCTCTGGTTCATAAATTACACCCAATTTTACTTTTGAGCATGTGCCTCTAATAGACTCCAGAAAGATTATTAACTTACCAACATTTGCTAACATTATGGATAACAACTCACTTTTGTCAATATATCTAAACTTGCTTGCACTCCCTCCCTCCTGATATCCCTTTTCTTACCCTCAAATCCACTGTAAGCTCTTTCGGAAATTATCCAAATATTTTCTTCATTAACCCCACATTCTGAATTCTCTTTCAACCCAAATCTATTACTTAATACAAACAAGAGAAAATTCCGAGCATGAAATTCCAAGAGGCTAAATAAATTACGGACTGTGCTTGACAAGTACATGTATTTCAATGTGGCATTGCTAACCACAAAACAGAGAACTCCACCCACAAGCCCAACAACCCCGAAAGAAAAAGACTTGCCAAACTAGTGCCAATGGTTTTAGAAATAGAAAGGAGATGTTCCATTCAACACTTGTTTATATATTTTGGGGAGGATGAACCTTTGGGTGATTTTCCCCCTGCCACTTTATTGGATTGGGCTTTGCTGGGGGATGAGGGGAATGTAGACGCAATAGAGGATATCCCTTGGAAGGTTAAGGGTAGAAGAGAGCTTCTAAATTTGGAATGCTCCATTAACTACGATGCGAAGGGAGCATCATCTAGGTGTGGAAAGGGCAAGGCACATGCTTGTTAGCATTTTGAGGGTTTTGGGTTTGTTTCCTTGTGGTTGTTGGGTTGGCGGGTGTTTTGGGGTTGTTTGAGTTGTGGGTGCTCTTGCTGTTTTTTGGTTTTGGGCTTGTGAGAGCCTATGTATACGGACTGTGTACCTAGGGGCGCCTTACGCTTTTTCAATAAAGATTTTCATTACTTATTAAAAACAAAACACTAGTTTTATATAGAATAGCTTAAATTCATACAACTTTTCAAAGAATAGTAACATATATGTAGTGGAAGGAACTACCACAATATGGACTTACTTGTAGACTTTCCAAAAAAGAACCCGAAGCCCTTCTTGAAAAGCAACAGATGAGAATATAAGTAGTCCATAAGGCCACCAAGTCGCTGATTTCAGAGGAAGAAAACCCCTCCACACTCCCGCCAGCACAATCAGACTTATTAGCCACAAAAGCGTACTACACGTATGAAAGAAGAAAAACTATATAAACAGATTATGTGAAAACTAACATGTGGATAATGTGCTCCTGTCCTTTTGCATTTCATTTTTCAAATTATTTTTCTAGTATATATCCCAAGTATGAGGAAATATATTATATCCAAACTACAATAGAGATAAAATAAAAAAATAAATAAAAATTGAAAAAGGAAGATAATATTCTTATTCGTCCTGGAAGAAAGCTCATTCTAACCCCACCTATGCCCATATAAAACTTGTGCCAACAAGAATTTTTGCAATTCACGTTAAATCCTTTCAGTTCCTATTGATCTTGACAAAACTGAATTACATGAGAATCAAACTGAATTACAAATCATGCATGTAGACATACATATATAACTGCATGTCTGTGGGTTTATATGTATAAATGTAGTCATTAGTTCAAGCTAAATCCGATATGGTAAGTTGATGGTGACGATTTTCAATCTAGCGTCTAACAAATCATCACACTTGACAAAGTAACAACTAATATTTGAGCTTAACGCAGGAATTAATTAACAAAGAACTCAGAAATTATTTGGAAAGAGAAAAAGGACAATAAAGTGAGTCCTTCTATTCATCAAATTCGCCTTCCCTGTAGTGAATTAGCTACTCCAAACTCAGATAATCAGACTACCACTGTGTTTGGTTGCCGTGAAAAAGGAGGAAAAAAAAAAAAAGAGAGAGAGAGAGAGAGAACGCGATCCAATGGCTACAACATTTCCCCTCCCGAAAAACAGAGAAAAAAATAAATTAAAACGGGGTAAAAAAATTTAATTAAAAATGATAGGTAATGGAAAAAGAAAGGAGGAGGAGAATGAAGAGAACGGCGTCGTACCTAGAGAGGACAGTGAGGATCAAGAAGGGCTTCTTGGAGATGACGGAGGCGAAGAGGGAAAGAGACGGGCCTAGCGTGAGCAAGGCGTACCCGATCCCTGCCGCTACTGTCATGGCCCCCCCGCACTTCTTCTTTGGGGTTCTGAGGAGAAGCAAGCGAAGCGAGAGCCCACGGTTGCAGAAATGGAAGTGGGAATGTTGTGCCCAGAAAAACCCAAATAAAAAAGTTGAATGGTTGTACTATTATTGACTCTTGTGTGGGCCATACACAAAATATACTTATATGAGTTTCTAAAATAAACAAAAGCAAAAAATTCTTTTGCGCCAAAATATATAAAAAATTATTATTATTATTATTATTAATGATAAAAAAAATTAAAAGGATATAATTGTTAGTTTCAACTATCACCCAATTAATAATGTCTATCCCAAACTTTTAATTGTGAGAATGTCTCCCAAAACTATAAAAAAGTGTCCCTCCCCCAATGACCAAAATATCCTTCATAAAATAGAAATATAAATTTTTAAAAAAAACTAAAACTCTTTTTTTAAAAAAATAAAATAAAAATAGGATGTAGAAATTTACAAAAATTTCGTTTTTTTTTTTTTAAATGAAAAAATAGATAAATTTTTTTGGTTTTTTTTCAAATTTATTGGAGTATTTTTGTCTTTTTGTTGGCTTTAAAGGGTACATTGTCATTTTTTTGGTAGTTTAAGGGAGATATTATCATAATTGAAAGTTTAGATAAACATTATCAATTAAATGAAAATTTGTCCCTAAGAGGTACCTCAATCGGCTGGGACCACGCTTAATGAAACGGAGGTCACTAGTTCGAATCCCCCCTCCCCCCTCTTGTGCGGACATGTCAAAAAAAAAAAAATTAAATGAAAATTTAAGAAGGGTATGTGTACTTTTTCCTAAATTGTATTAAGGATTGGCTCCAAACTGAACTTTTTGAATCAATGCTTGTGAATTGGGGTTTAATGTTTCAATGCTCGAACCACAAACTCCTTGGTCCCTTTTCATTCCACAACAGCCAAACAATCATTACAAACTAACAGAATCAAAGGCATCAACAATAATTATCAATCCCACAATTATATGACTCTTCCAACTTAATTTTCATACTTATAGTCCAAAAGTCTTATTATGTATATTTGCTCAAGGAAACAAAATAAACAACAAAGCAGGAGGCTAGAAGTTTTTGAAGTTCTATGTCCATATTGTCCACTATCCTTTGGCTTGTGTTCAAACCATACATCCGTGCCACTAGGGATGGAGACAAAGAACAGATGATCCAGCTGCTAGTTTCTCTTCTGCCATGAAACATAGGCAGGATTAAGGACCTGTAAAGTGCCTGCACTATCAGGAATGAACTGAGGAGAGCAGATGTCAGAGCCATCAAGCAGTCCCTCAAGTTCATTAGCTCTGAGTAGGACCTGTGAAGTGCCTGCACTATAAGGAATGAACTGAGGAGAGCAGATGTCAGTGCCATCAAGCAGTCCCTCAAGTTCACTAGCTCTAAGTATTGGCTGGAACTGAGCGACCAGACCTAGGTAGTTAGGACCTTCCAATTTGAAGAGTTGAGAGAAGTTCGGTGCGAGTGAAAGGGCTGAGGTGGTTTCAGTTGGTGGATTAGCAGAGGAGGAGGTTGAAGAGCTAGAAGCAGCCATTGGTGAGTGTTGACACTTAATTCTTTGATACCATGAAAGTTTAAAGGAAACTGTTTTGGTTTTCTTAACCAATAACAGCAAGTGTATTCAGTATATATAGCCAATAGGCTCAAGTGTAATTACAAGAAGGAAAGACCAAACACAACTTTACAAGATAGGTAAAACACGAAATGGTGGAGAAAGGAAATTGAGGAACTCAAGGGTGTGCTGAGTTGATAGCACTGCTGGAGGAAAACCAGCCATGACTTAAGGAGTTGGACTTGCAGCATGAAATGAGGATGAAAGGCTGCTGAAGCTGCTGCAAGTCAGCAGAGATTAAGGAGAAGAGGCTGCTGATGTGTGCTGAAGTGGGGAGCAGGTTTCCATGAATTGGGGAAGAGAGGCTGCTGCTATGATGAGCTCTTGTAGGAGCTCTTGTAGAGTGCAAGGCAGCATGAAAGGATCTTCTGATTTACACTTAGCAGAAAGTATGCTTGTGTGCCCTGCCTTAGCATTGTTGATCCAAGTACCTCAAATATATATTATCCTTGTATGACTGATTCATCCTTGTGACAGATTTGGTTTACTCTGTTTCCCTTTGTTAAGTTCCTCGGGTGATTCTGATATTATCAAGTCACCCCCTTGTGACCAGTCAGATTTTTTTTGGTTATAATGCCCACAAGTCCTAAAACGAGTATGATTGTCTTTTAAGACCATTGGTAGAGTTTCCCAACTTCTGCTGTTACTAGAATACAATGCCGCAACCTTCCATTAGCAAAAGTAGTTTCGTGTCAGTGAGTTTAGGGCGACCCTGGTTTTGTTGTGAGAGGAAGATTGTGGTTCTGAAATGGCCATCTCTAACTCCTCACCAACCCACATAAAAAGAAAAAGAGCAAGATTAGGCAATCCTCTTTTCGTGGTTCCTTGAAGGTCATCCTTTCAAACAGAAAGGTAATAAACAAATTTCAAATTTTGAACATAATTTATCCAAAATTTTCTTCTGCAGCTCTCTAGGCTGTTCAAATCAGAATAGTTCAACGGTCACCAATATGAAAGAGCTAATATCCATTTTCCATACCGGTCTTAACTAAATTTGGGTTGAGGACCAAGCTGTGGTCAATAAATTAAAATATCCTCACACTCATATAGAAAGCAACCCATTAATGATGACTTCTTTTTCTTGGTTAAGGTGTTTCTTCTGGGGGAGGAAGATCATAACTCTCCAGAAAAGAGATTAATCCATTAATGAGTTGGTGTGTGTCTGTGTGTTAAAAGAGAGACTTTAGAAGGTTTTCTAACTTACTAGTCAAAACCTACTTCTGCTTATGAAATCAAAGAAAAAATAGATAAATGAAAACAAATCTCAACTTTTGGCTCAATGGGAACAATTAAGAAAAAGAACAAGGCAGTTGACAGATTTGGCTCAACAGTCTGCTCCACTATACAACACTATAGCATACCCAACAAAGCATAAATGAACTGATGATCAATTATGAATATTTGCTCATGCCATTGCATTCTGATTAAAAGAAGTTAACAAATGGACTTAAGATTAGTTTCCACATCTGCAGCTACCTTAGAATAATCTTTAATGAAGTATCAAAAAAGAAGAGGTTTTAATGCTTGATTGGTGCAAAATCAATGCAATCTATGGCACTTAAAGAAAGATGAGTAGCAGATTAATAAAGCCGATGGATCATATTAACAGACCTCTAGGGAAGGCAGAGGCCTAACAATGCCAGTATCCAGCCCATATGCAGGCTCAAGAAACTGATAAAAAAAACATTGCACAATGGTTCACTCAAACTAAGGCAGACTATGAAGTGGAAGAAATGCTGCAAGCATATTATATAATGGAAAGAATGAATACAATGTACATAACATAATCCGATTTACAAGTTCCCTCTCTCAGAAATGAGGTGTTATATATGCTATTGTTGTTGCCAATACAAAATTTGATCAAAACTAATTTCAATCCCTAAGCCCCAGCACAAGCTGTGAAAGTAAAGGGATGTTGCCAATGAGCTAAAGGCCTTGAGCGGATGAGTGGTTTTGGGAAAACTGCACTCCAGCTAATTTGCTCAGCAGAAGAATCAGGTTCTTGGAGCTCCTCCTCCTCTCCCTCTTTTGATGAAGAATCTGGTAGGGGTATGAAACTACACCCAAAAGGGAAAGATGTGACCGTGTTTGTATTTTCAGCTTGAATCTCTGGAACCTCTGCCTCCCATGAGGGTCTAAAGCTACGCCCAAAAGGAAAATATGAGGGACTGCGCTTAATCCTCTTAGCTGCAGATGTGACCGAATTTGTATTTTCAGCTTGAATCTCTGGAACCTCTGCCTCCGATAAGGGCATGAACCTACTCCCAAAAGGAAAATATGAGGGACTGCGCTTAATCCTCTTAGCTGCAGATGTGACCGTATTTGTATTTTCAGCTTGAATCTCTGGAACCTCTGCCTCCGATAAGGGCATGAACCTACTCCAAAAAGGAAAATATGAGGGACTGCGCTTAATCCTCTTACCATTTGCAGCTTCTTCTTTTGATAGTTGAACATGTGAAGAAGAATCTGTCTCATCTAATCCCACCAGAAATGGGTGATCTAACAGCGCATCAGCCGTCATTCTATCCATGTGATTTATTTCAAAACAGCACCTCAAGAAATCCTGCGCTGCTTTTGATATCTTGTCCGGAATGTTTGGCACTGATCCAGACCCAATTTGAGAGATAAGATCGTCATACTCCTCAAAACCAGATACGGTAGGCCAGGGTCGTTTTCCAGTCAGCATTTCAAGCACAGTGCATCCAAGAGCCCATATATCAGAGAAGGCCTCTTGTAGCCCGTAAATTACACACTCTGGTGCTAAATACCATGGAGTCCCTCTCCAAGATGGCGTCTCACAACTAGTGTAAGCTCTCTTTGCCAATCCAAAATCAGCAATTTTCACCTCAAACCCATCAGCATCAGCAGTAGGCACTAAAAGAACATTATCAGGCTTCAAGTCACAGTGAACGAAGCCACGATCATGAATGTGTTTCAACCCCACAAGCAGAGACTTGGTGTGCTTTCTGACATCGCTCTCAGACAACCCACCACCAGATTTTACGATTAAATCCAAAAGGCTTCCTCCCGAAGCAAATTCCAACAGGACGTTGTAAAGCACAATGCTATTCCTGGGTTTTGTCGTGTCTGATCCAAATGTCTGAATAACATGAGGACAGCCATGGAGAGCATCAAGAACCGCCTTTTCCCACATAAGCGAATCCCCCTCCAAGGGATCTGCCGATTTCACAGCCACAACCGACCCAAAAGCTCTGGGTTTCTTCAGATCTGCTCTGTATACCGACCCAAAAGTTCCTCGGCCGATCATCGGTCCTCTACGCCATGACAGAGCTCCATAGAGGAGCGAGTACTCATCATCCTCCTCCTCTCTAGGTCTCTTCATTAATCCTTGTCAATCGACTTCCAAGAGAGTACCTGAAAACGATCCAAGGAATTTAGAGACGCATCGGACATGATACAATCATACAAACCCTAGCGGGTGAAAAGGGAATAGAAACCCTAGGACTAGGGGGAGGGAGGAAGGATAGGGTGCGTACCAGAGGGATAGAAGCAATTGGATCTCTGGGCTCCGTGATGATACGGAGGCCGCTGATTCCGCTGTCGAAGAACGCAGCGGAGGGAGATGAATCGTTGGCTCTTGCGATTGAAGAGATTGGCTTAGGGTTTCACGCAGAGAGATAACGGCTAGTCTGAGAATTTTGTGAGCGAAATTTGGCTCGAGGCGTTTATATAGCGCTCACAAAAACAAAAAGACTTTTGTATCCCACTTGTGTAAATTTACGCTTTAACCCTCGGCTATAGCCAGTCCCTGCTCTCCCTTTTTTTTTTTTTTTTCTTTTTTCCAAAGGTTTATTTAACACCATCGCCTCTTATTAATTTCAGGCTTACTTTGAGGTGTCTGAAATTGTGTTAAAAGAATTTTCATTTTCATATATATATATATATATTTTAATGTAAGATATTTTCTGTTTTTTTTTTTTTTCATCTTCTTTCTCGATCATGCCTTTTTGTTAATAGCTTTAACTTGAATGATGAGCCAATCTTTCTTCACTTGTCAAGGTTGATAGCCGTCAACGAAAGCACCACCTAGTGACAGAATATTACTAAGTTCTCGGCTAAACCGAGGATTAATCCTATCCGAGGATTGGTTTTAAAGCCTCGATACATCTTCAGATATGCCATTACATAATGTGGATAATTTTTTAGCTAAGCCGAGGATTGGTTCTTTTAACAAAACGTCGATACCTCAAGGATTATCCAATCCTCGACCTGACCGAGTATTGGGTTTCTAGGTGTTGAAGACCAAGTATTGGGTCGCCACTAAGTGGGTCGGGCATCAACTAATACAAGAATCTTCGGCACTCTATACTTAATGATCTTTAGTCTAGGGGTTTTTATATAGCCTACTGAATTCACAATCTGACAAGGATTTGCTTCGAACCATTACGAAGCTACCTTCAGGATTTTGGACGAGATACGATTTATATAACTTAATAAGTTTATATAATATTTCTTTTTGGATATAGGGGTTTATATGGAAGAAAGAGAGAGAAGGTTTCTAACACGTCGATACTCCTCGTCCTTCTTTCAGAGATAGTTCTTTGTTTCGGCAGTGTCCGACCACCAATACTCGGTAGTCTTCTTGGATGGCCTTCACTCGGCAAGGCGGAGTCCTTCGAGGATTCCCAACGGATTATCGTACGAACAATTTCCGACGCCTTCCCCCTCTTGCTACGAACTTCCCCAACTTCCCTTGCTGGATGAACATTTCCACTTCTTTTTCAGGGCGACGCACTCTTTGGTCCAGTGACCGTGATCGCGGTGATACTCGCAGTATTTTTGATTACTGTGTTTTGCTGGAGAGGTCCTCATCTTTGGGGGTGGTTTGAAATTAGGATCCTTCCTTGCCTCCATGAAGACGGCTGAGAGACTCGTGTTCAATGGAGTCCACCGATCTTGTCCTTCGGTGCTAGCGGCTCTCTTCCTCTTCCCCGAAGGAGATTCTCCTACCAGCTTAATTTTGTTTAGTAGATTTCAGGGCTTGGCGGTCTTCTCTGCTGCTCTAGTGGCCTCTTCCTTCCACATGTGTACCTCAACTCTGCTCATGAACTACTGTAAGGTACACATAGTTGACCCCCGGGCTAATTCGAGTAACAAGGGTTCTTCAGTCTTCATTCCGTTGATCATGGCGGAGAGTATGATCTCCTCGCTCGGATCTTCGACTATCTGCAACTCTTGATTGAACCTTCTCACAAAACTTGCCAAGGATTCAGTCTGCCATTGCTTTAGAGAGAACAGCGAAGCAGGATGTTGTTTCTTTTTGTGGATAGTTGAGAATCGATCCAGAAAACTGACGTTTGATAGCACTGAAATTATCAATGGATTCCAAACCATCAAACCACTCCCGGGCCTCTTCTCTCAGAGTTAAGAGGAAAACTTGGCGAACAACCTCATCAGGGAGGTTATAAAGAGAATGATGAGTTTGAAAATCTTCTATGTGGATAACAGGATCCCCTCTTCCATCATAACTGCTAATCGGAGGGATTTTAAACTTGTTGGAAAGGAAAGGATTCTTTACCTAGTTTTCGTAGGACGGATTCGTACTTCCCATCTCCTTTGGATGGGCCATTTCCTTGCCTTTCTCCTTCCGATTTTGCATGTAGTGCTCTGCTTCCTGGTCCTTGATGGGTTCTGACCAGCTATGGTATGGTTGGTTAGGAGGAGACTGGTTGTGGCAATTGCGGGAATAGTAGTGCTCGCAACTACTTTCGCCATAAGACTGTCTCCTCTGGATTTCTTCATGGCATGGCTCCCAAGAGCGAACATCCCACCTACTCTGGGACTATGCTCGACGACCTCTGGGAATTAAACCCTTGTGACTGTGTTTCTGAATGAACCCTCGCCTTTCTTTGCGTTTACGCTCTCCTCGATGAAGGAGCCAAGAAGTAAGACATTTGAATTCCTTTGTTGTGGCTTCCACGGCACTGCTGACACGATTGATGATCTCCTCCAGCGAGGTTAATTGGGCATTAGAGAATTTAACTTTCGAGTAAGGAACTCGTTGTGGTTGAACGGCCATCCTTCAGAACAAGTTTAAAAATAAGAACAGATTTGAAAAATCGTCCCCACAGACGACGCCAAACTGTTAGAACACAGTTTTTCGAGGATGACGTGTCGTACTTCTATTTGTCGGTATGTTGATGGTGTATTGATGTATGGACGGGTTAAGCTGCAAAAGAGAGAGATAGGATAAGAGCGGCCAGTGGTGTCTCGACGATGGAGCTCCGATGCCTAAGTCAGTATGTGAACTCCAGAAATAGTTAAATAACTTGGAGAAAACAAATGAACTGGGAGAAGTTTTGGATACCTTGGAAACAAGGGTGGAGCTCTCTTTTTATAGGGGTCTGGTGATTTCAGCATAGTTGGCAGCAGAAATCCTCGGCAAAGCTGAGAATTTGGCATTATATGAGTAGACATCTGACCAATCCTCGGATATTCCCGAGGATCCAATAACGGGCATAATCCTCGGACATAGTCTAGGATTCAACAGTGGACCCGATCCTCAGATACACCGAGGATCCAACAACCGGAATAGCGTTTAGACGAGCTGAATGATGGATACCTTGCAAAAACAAGGAATCTGATATGTGTGCTTTTGTTTGATTGGTCATTTAAATTATTGCAGTACTGTTGTAATATGATTCCCTCTCATAGGAAAACAATACACAACTTTATACAAAGGCTTAGTAGCAGTAAGACTTTGCAAAGTTCTGGATACTATCATACCTACAAGTCTTTTGATGATTGTTAATTAAACTAAGAACAACACAACCAAGATGCTCAAAAATTTCTGAAAAGTATAAAAACAGTAAGAACAGGGAAAAAAATTTTGCTCATCTCTGCTGAAATAAGCCTTACTCCCAATAAATTGTTCAAACCTAATGATTATCCCCTTTCTGGATTCTAGTAAGGGCCTCCATCTCTTTTAAATGAAAATGTATCATAATCCCTTGAATCACTTTGTACTAGTGACTTTCATTAGAATTTATTTCATGTCGTATTATCCACATTAGACTTGAATCACTATACCCAATGTGGACAATACGACTTGAAATAAATTCTTGGCCTTTTGAAGGATTGGACTTGTTTTAGTCGGATCGAAGCATCTATTTTTTATATTGCCTTTTCAATGAATGTCTCTAGATTGTAACAATCCTTATTTTTAGAGTTGTTGGATTCTTTATATTTGTATACAGTCTGTGTGCTTCCGGTGTGCCCTTTTATTATAAAATTAATGAAGTAGTACTTATCAAGGAAAAGTTTAACCAAATTATGCCTATAAAATCTTAATTATAGATGAAATGTGGCTGAGTCAATAAGGTGCAGAGAGTTGAAAGTATCACAATATGTTGTCTGAATTGAAAAATGTGAGAGCAATGGTAGCTATATATTGTTGAAGTAAATTATACCTACCTAATATTAATTTCACAGATGTTATAAGCCTGACTGAGAATGCTCTTATATTTATTAACACTTTTAATCAGTTTAAACAAATTATTTGAGTGAATCATGATTTTTGTCTTGTGCTATTACAGGGATATTTCAAGTAACTCTTTGAGTGGATATATCCCTAAAGGTCACTTGGGAAGTTGGATAAGCTTGTTAATTTGAAGCAATGTGTCAACCAATTTTCTGATGGGGCCAATACCCTCTGATGGTGTGCTAATCAACTTTTCAGAAAGCTCGTAAGTGCAGCTTGTCCTGATCTGTTATGTTTATGATGTGTATTTTATCATCAAGCAGCTCTTGGTTAATAATTCATGAGGGATTACAGAATATTGTTGATGAAAGGGAAGGAAACAAATTTCATTGCTACTCTACTCATGACAAAACTTTGTTTATGATCCTTTACGACTTTTTTCTTTTGTTTGTGGCTGGCCTTTTCTTTTTAACATTTCTTGTTTTTTTGTCATCTTTTTTTGCTAGATACCAATGAAATCATTGAATCTTATAATAGTGGCAGTAGCTAATCTAAATTTAATTTGTCTTGTTTCATTCAACTTTTCTTTTCCTTTGTTAATCACACCATGCATTATTAAATTATGCAGATCCTTTGCTTTTTGTAAATGCACCACTTTGAAATAAGTATTAAATGATATAATAAGTTATTTACATTGATAGATTGATATTGCAGACCAATACGCATACAACTTGTTATTTCTAAATCAAATGGTATGCTAGCTGATATAGTATAAGATGCTCAAGATTACGTTTCCTCCTTAGTTATTGGACTAATTGAATATGTTGTTTATTGCAGTTTATATGCCTTGAATATGCTAGAAATGCACTAAGTCAAAATCAACACTTGGAATTTGCTGGTCGGCTCATCAAAGTATTGCAATCAAGTCTTTGTTCATACTCATGTTAGGCTTGTGAAGTTTTAGGCTTACAAGGATTGCGTGTTTCACTTGTTAGATGCCTATATGAAGATGCATGTAAGACCTCAATTAGTTAGGATTTATGATATTTGTGTTATGTTGAATGTGCATGCTAACTAATGGGGTTCAATTGTTTTGAACTTTTGTTAACAAGAGCTGGTGTAATTCTAGTCATATTTGCCTCGAGGTTCCTTGAAGTTCATCAACTAGCAGTTCACAAAAAAAGAAATAGGCTTTCAACCAAAATCCTTCGAAACAGAAAGGTAATAACAGATTTAAAATTTGAATATAATTTTTCTAAAATTTTATTCTGCAGCTCTCTAGGCTGTTCAAATCAGAATAGTTCACCGGCCACCAACATAAAAGTGCTAATATCCATTTTCCATGATGCTGGTCATAGTTAAATTTGGGTTGAACACCGAGTTATGTTCAATAAATTAAAATATCCTCACACTCATATAGAAAGTAACCCATTAATGATGATTTCTTTTTCTTGGTTAAGGTGGTATCTTTTGGGGGAGGAACATCATAACTGTACAGAAAAGAACCAGATGAGTTGGTGTGTGTGTGTTAAAAGAGAAAGAGTTCAGACACGTGCAAAAGGTTTTCTAACTTATTAGTCAAAACTGATTTCTTATGAAGTGAAAGAAAAATTAGAAAAATGAAAACAAATCAACTTTTGGTTCAATGGGAACAATTAAGAAAAAAACAAGCCAGTTGACTGATTTGGCTCAACATCCCCAACAGAGCATAAATGAACAGACTATCAATTATGAATATTTCCTCATGCTATTATTGTTTACTGATTAGTAATTACAATAAAAGAAGTTAACAAATGGACTTAAGATTAGTTTCCATATCTGCTACCTTACAAATTTAAGACAGGATCATGAATAATCTTTAATGAAGTACCAAAAAAGTAGAGATTGGTGGAAGATCTATGCAACCTATGGCACTTAAAGTAAGATGAGTAGCGGATTAACAAAGATCTAGGAGAGGCAGAGGCCATTCCTGCCAAAACCAATGTCAGAGCACAAGGGAGTGAATGAGTTGGTTGTCAAATACTATTAAAAAGAAAGCAGGAGCTCATAGAGGCTGTTCGTTTCTAAGGAAAGCACCTCAATGCTGCCTGTATCCACCCAATAAGCAGCAGCCTCAAGCTCTTACTATATGTACAAGAAAATCATAAAAAAAAAAACATTGCACAAAAGACAAACTATGTAGTGGAAGAAATGCTGCAAGCATATTATATTATATGGTGAAAGAATGCATACAATGTACATAACATAGTCCGATTTACAAGTACCCTCTCTCAAAAATGAGGTGTTAATGCTATTGTTGTTGCCTATACAAAATTTGATCAAAACTAATTCCAATCCCTAAGCCCCGGCACAAGCTGTGAAAGTAAAGGGATGTTGCCAATGAGCTAAAGGCCTTGAGCGGATGAGTGGTTTAGGGAAAATTGCACTCCAGCTAATTTGCTGGGCAGAAGAATCAGCAGGCTCTTGGATCTCCTCCTCCTCTCTCTCTTCTGATGAAGAATCTGGTAGGGGAATGAAACTACACCCAAAAGGGAAAGATGTGACTGCGTTTGTATTTTCAGCTTGAATCTCTGGAACCTCTGCCTCTTGTGTCAAAAAATCCGACAAGGGTATGAAGCTACACCCAAAAGGAAAAGATGAAGCACTGCATTTAATCCTCTTTGCATTTGCAGCTTGTTCTATTGATAGTTGAACATGTGAAGAATCTGTCTCATCTAAATCCTCCAGAAATGGGTGATCTAAAAGCGCATCAGCTGTCATTCTATGCATGGGATTTATTGCAAAACAGCACTTCAAGAAATCCTTTGCCGCGTTTGATATGACGTCGGGAATGTCAGGCACTGATTCAGACCGAATTTGAGACATAAGATCTTCAAACTCCTTCGAACCAGACATTACCGCCCACGGTAGTTGTCCAGTGAGCATGGTAAGCACGGTGCATCCAAGAGCCCATATATCAGAGAAGGCTTCTTGTAGCCCGTAAATTACACATTCTGGTGCTAAAAACCAGGAAGTCCCTCTCCAAGATGGAGTCTCTGTCTCTGTCTCTGTCTGGCAACTGTTAACTCTCTTTGCCAATCCAAAATCAGCAATTTTCACCTCAAACCCATCAGCAGTAGGCACAAACAGAACATTATCAGGCTTCAAGTCACAGTGAACGAAGCCACAAGCATGAATGTGTTTCAACCCCACAAGTATCGACTTGGTGTGCTTTCTGACATCGCTCTCAGACAACCCACGGCAGCCTGATTTTAGGATTAAATCGGCAAGGCTTCCTCCCGAAGCAAATTCCAAGAGGACGTTGTAGAGCACAATCCCATTCCTCCTCGTTTTTGTCGTGTCTGCTCCAAATGTCTGAATAACATTAGGACAGCCTTGGAGAGCATCAAGAACCGTCTTTTCCCACATAAGCGAATTCCCATTTAACGGATCTGCCGATTTCACAGCCACAACCGACCCAAAAGCTCTGGGTTTCTTCAGTTCTGCTATGTATACAGACCCAAAAGCTCCTTGGCCGATATTCGGTCCCCTACACCACGACAGCTCTCCACAGAGGAGCGAGTACTCATCCTCCTCCTCCTCCTCTCTATATCTCTTCATTATTTCTTGTCAATCTCAGAAAAATTTCTTGAATCGCTTCCAAGAGGATACCTGAAAACGATCCACACATCAGACATGATACTAACCCTAGCGGTGAAAAGGAACAGAAGCCCTAGGGGAGGGGGAGGAAGGATAGGGTGCGTACAAACCCTAGCGGTGAAAAAGGAATAGAAACCCTAGGTGATGGGGGGGGGGGGGGAGGGAGGAAGGATAGGGTGCGCACCAGAGAGATGAAAGCAATTGGGTCTCTGGGCTCCGCGATGATACGGAGGCCGCCGATTCCGCCGTCGACGAACGGAGATGAATCGTTTGCTCTTGCGATGGAAGACAACAGAGAATGGCGTAGGGTTCACACGTAGTGGTAACGGCTAGAATGAGAATTGAGGAATGTGAAGGTATTTTCCCTCGCGGCTAAATGCCTTTATTTTATGTAACTCTCAGAAAAAATAAAAAAGACTTCTATATCCCTCTTGCGTAAGCTTCACGCTATTTACACGGATTTTTTTTTTTTTCTTTTTAATTTTATAATTCTTGTGTTTTCTAAGGTTTTTGAACCATAACCTTGTATATCATGACATCTTGTTCTCTCTAGGGATTTAGTGTAAATTTTCACAAACCCACATTCTTTTTGACACAGTTTTAGTGATTCACTTGGTTTTAGAAATTAAATAAAATCATTTAAAAAATAGTATTAGAAAAACCGCTTAAATTAGATAAATAGTAATATTAATAAAATTATTTTTGGGCGGCTAAAAACTAACAAACCAAAATGATGGGAAAAGAAAGCAACAAATATGGTTAACATTGGCCTTATTAGATCCTTAGTTATTAGTCATTGGAGGTCTCTACAAAGCCCATTTTATGAAATGTATAAGAGATAAAAATAAAATAAAATAAAATAAATAAAAATAAAAATAAAAAGAAGAAGAAGAAGAAAAGAAAAGAAGAAGAAGGTGCGGATGCTTTATTTATTACCAAGTAGAGAATGCTACACAAGAATTTTTAAGTGCTCTGCTAGTGATAGATTAGTTCTTGTAGAATTTTAGGAATAATTTTAGGAAAATTGGTCAATGCTTAATATTCTATGTATCAACTACTATTGGTTAGCTTGTTTGTTTTAATCGACTAATATGTTGAATTAGTTATGTTCCTTGTTCCTCATGATCGATGATGAAATTATGATTTTGAATAGTGTTCACAATTTTATCTTTCCAAAGATTTCAAAAGCAAACTGATTGTTCATATTGAATGATGTTCATAATCTGATCTTGAATGGTACATTAGTGGCATCTTTTTAAGATGGGAAGTGTTGGAGTCTTCTTCTATCTGGCATTGCAGATTGGAGTTGCCTTAATCCTAGCGCAGAACTCATGGTTGGTATGGAGGGATTTTTCGCAGAGCATTAAAGCCCATGTTGTTTTAATGGTTCTAAAGATAAACAGTTGACATAATAATAATTCTGTTTTCTCACAATGGGCGAGGAATTTTGAATGTACTTAGAATCAAATTTGATTGTCAAATACTAAAGAAACTAAAGAAACTTAATGAAAACAGAATAGATAAAATGGAAACGGAAGAGAGAAGTGAGAACTGAATTGAACTTCTCGTATTGACTTAATAATTTACAAAGGAATACATTGAGCCTTATATACTCTGTTTTACAACCATAAGTAACAGAATATGAAACTAACAAACTAACTAGCTGATATAACTAACTTATACACACTTATACACGTGTGTAAACAAGTTAGGTAATCTGGTTGATGAGAGCTTCTTGATGAGCTGATGTTACTCCCCCTGAAGATGATAAATGTTAAGTATGTTCATCTTGGACAGCAAGGCACTAAACTGTGCAGAACCAAGAGGCTTGGTAAATATATCAGCTAGGCTGACCGAAGAAGAAACATGTAACGTATGTATAACACCTTGTTGAATCTTTTCCCTGACAAGATGACAATCTATTTCTATATGTTTGGTGCGTTCATGGTACATTGGATTGGCTACAATATAGATTGCAACTTTACTGTCACAGAAAAGAGCTGCAGGCTGTGGATGAAGGACATGTAAATCCTTGAGTAAGCTGAATAGCCAAGTAACCTCACAGCAAGTGGATGCCATAGCCCTATACTCAGACTCAGCAGATGATCTGGAGATAGTTTGTTGTTTCTTAGACTTCCATGAGACCAAGGCATCACCAATAAAAATGCAGTAACCAGTGATAGATCTTCAAGTGTCCAAGTAGCCAGCCCAATCAGCATCACAAAAAGCTTTAACTCTAAGGTCTGATGAAGAAGGAAAGAACAACCCTTGACCAGGAGAAGTCTTTAAGTATCCTAACACCCTTTGTGCAGCATCTAAATGAGGTTGTCATGGCTGATCCATGAACTGACTAAAAGTATGAACCACATAAGCTAAATCAGGACGTGTGATTGTGAGGTAAATCAATCTGCCAATGAGTTGTCTATAGCTTATGGGGTCAGTCAATAAGGAATCGGCATCCTTAGACAACTTAAGATTTTGTTCCAGAGGGAACTTTGATGGTTTAGAAGCTAATAAACCAAAGTCTTGAAGAATCTCCAATGCATACTTCCTCTGTGATAAAGAAATTCCTTTTACTGATCTAGCTACCTCTAAACCAAGGAAAAACTTTAACTTCCCCAAGTCTTTAAGCTTGAATTGCTTATTGAGTGAAATGATTAACTTCTTGATGGCTGTTGAATCATTACTAGCAACCACAACATCATCTACATAAACCAAGAGAGCAATAAAAACAGAACCCTCAGTTCTGGTGAAAAGACTATAGTTAGCCTTTGATTGAACAAATCCTTGAGCAATCAATGTATTAGAGAACTTGGAAAACCATTGACGAGAGGCTTGCTTCAGACCATATAGAGACTTAGTCAATCTGCATACTTGAGACTCCCCCTTGATGGAAAAACCAGGTGGAACACTCATATACACCTCCTCATCAAGGTCTCCATGAAGAAAGGCATTATTGACATCCAATTGATGTAAAAACCAATTGTTAGCTGCTGCAATTGCCAAGAGACATCTAACTGTGGTAAGCTTAGTAACAGGAGAAAAGGTCTCATGATAATCTAAGCCCTCACTTTAAGTATAGCCTTTAGCCACTAACCGGGCCCCGTGTCTCTCTATACTACCATCTGCTTTGAGCTTTGTTTTATACACCCACTTGCAGCCAATAGCTTTCTTTCCCGGGGGTAAAGTGGTTAAGTACCAAGTATTGTTTGCTTGCAAAGCATCAAGCTCAGCTTGCATAGCCTCACGCCATTCAGGTAATTTTACAACTTGAAAAAATTTTGGTTCAATGTGGGAAATAAGTGAAAGACTAAAGGCTTTATGAGAGAGGGAAAGCTGGTTATAGTTCAAAACAGAAGAAAGTGAGTAAGGAATACATGCATCAACATTATCAATTACAATATCATCATCTAACCTAATCATAGAATCGGATGAATTAAAGTTAGAAGAAGAAGAAGCAAGTTGACAGTGATAATCCTACAAGTAAGTTGGAGCTTGCCTGGTGCGGCTTGATTTTATGATATTTTCAGTGGGAATAGAAGATTCTGCAACAAAATCTGGATGTTGATTAACATTTGAAGAAGGTAAATGATGATCATGTGAATCATGAGAAATTGTGTCATGAGTGGAGTGATCATCATTTAAATGACCTTCTGCTATAGGAAGTGAATGATTACTAATATCGTCACTGAAATTTGAAGAAGTTTTGAACAAAACAGATTTATGAACTGCATCATTTGAATGAGTATTGGAAGAAAATGAAAGATCATTTGATGCAAAAGGAAAAATGTGTTCATGAAAGACCACATTTCTAGATACAAAAACAGAATTGGTATAAATGTTTAAAAGCTTATATCTTTTCATACCTTGAGGATAACCTAAAAAGACACAAGCAGTAGCTCTAGTATCAAACTTGTTTCTATCCCTAGGTTGAGGCAAAAGCTAAGCAACCAAAGACTTTGAAATGAGAATAAGAAGGCATCTCAGAAAACAGCAATTCAAAAGGTGTTTTATTAGATAGCAATGGAGAGGGAATTCGATTGATCAAATATGTTGCTGTTAAGACACAATTTGCCCAAAAAGGAGGTAAATGGGATTGAAACCTCAAAGCTCTAGCAACATTAAGTAAGTTTTGGTGTTTTCTTTCAACAATGGAGTTTTGTTGAAGAGAAACTTGAGAAACAAAAAAAATCTTCCATGTTAAATTCTGCACCATTATCAGATTTCAAGATTTTAACTTTGAGATTAAACTGTATTGCTACAAGTTTAAAGAAAGATTAAATGAAAGACCTAGTTTGAGACTTTTGATACATGAGATGAATCCAAGTGTATCTACTAAAGTCATCCACAATGGTAAGAAAGTAATGTGATCCATTGGTAAATTGTTGAGAGAAAGGACCTCAAATGTCAACATGAATGAGATCAAAAAGTGCTTTGGAATTATTATTGCTGATGGGAAAATGAAGCTTTTTCTGTTTTGCCATAGGGTAAATGTTACAGATTTTATTGGAATCAACAGAAATGAAAGGTACAAGATTGTGCAACATGCTTATTCTAGAATTAGACAAATGACCTAGCCTAAAGTGCCATAGGTCTGTTGAAGAAGTTTTGAGAACTGCAGAATTAACACCAGGGTTTGCAAAAAACTTGTTTGCAGGCTGCAACAAATGAAATAAACCTCCCCTCTCCTCACCCAATCCAATCGTTTTCCAATTGATCAGATTCTGTATGAAATAATAAGAGGTAATGAAAATGAGGCAGCAATTAAGTTGGTTGAGAGTTTTGTAGCATAAATTAGATTGAATGCAAAAGATGGTACACATAAGACATTGGTTATAATGAGGTGTTCTGAAATTCTAACCGGGCCTATGTGTGTGACAGAAACTAAGTCACGATTAGGTAGTTTGACAGATGTAGATAAAGTGGTTGTGATTGTAGTAAACAAAGAAACACAATTAACCATATGATCAGTAGCTCCTGTATCAATGATCCAAGGAGTGTCTAACTGGTTTGGTTTGAGTTTAGGCAAGTTTTGGCTTGAATGAAAAACATAATGTTTAACATTGAGGGTAAAGATGTTACCTGACATCTTGGAGAAGATGTGATCTTGATTAGTAGGTAAAGAACCTACTTGATTGGCAGAAGCTTGATGAGGGTTAGTCTGCAGAAACTCTAGAAGCTTTTGACACTGCTCTGCAGTGATAGGCAGCTGAGGGACTTGTGAATTTTCAGAAAAACTCTCTCCATAATTCTGAGCAGCACAGTTAACACTTGAACTAGGAAAAAGCCTATTTGTGAACTTGAATCCAGGGGGAAAACCATGCAATTTATAGCACTTATCAGCTGTATGACTAGTGATACCACAATGAGTACAAACTGGTTTCTCATTCCAAGGAAATTGCCTAGGAAACCTATTCTGTTGTGTGGGAACATATTTGGTTATCAAGGCTACAGGGTTTGGATTCATGGTTCCTATGAAGATTTGTCTTTGGCTCTCTTCTTGAACAACTAGTGAAAACACGTTGTTTATTGGAGGAAGTGGATCCATCAAGAGGATTTGACCTCTGATGTGTGCAAAAGACTCATCGAGTCCCATAAAAAATTGGAAAACGTATTAGTGATCAAAAAATGTTTGGACAGATTTTAGGCTACCACAAGATCAAGCAGAGACACAAGAACATGGAGAAAATGATTTATAGTTACTAAATTCATCACAAAGGGATTTGAAATGAGTGAAGTAAGAGCTTACAGGCATGCTATTCTGCGATAAGCTAGAGATAGACTTTTGAAGTTGAAAGGCTTGAGGTCCATTTTTTCTGTGAGAATCGTTCCTTCAGACTCAACCACATTTCCTGACAACTGTTGATGTAGATTATACTAATAGCAATGTCCCTTGATACTGCATTGATGATCCATGAAGATATTGTATCGTTGCACCTCTTCCAAGCTCTGAATTCAGGTCCATTCAGGATGAATGAATGAGGAAGAGTTCCATCAATGAACTGCAATTTGTTCTTGGCAGAGAGAGCCATGGTCATTGATCGGCTCTAGGTATTGTAGTTCTTACTAGTTAATGGTTGAGGAACCAAAAATAGCCCTGGATTATCACCATTATGCAGATAATAAGGTTGGAGGCATTGTCATTGAGAGAAAAAAGAAGAAGAAAGGGGAATGGCTTCAGGAAATGGGGGATTTGGGATCGACATCGATGAACTTTCACAAGGTGAAAAGCTCTGATACCATGTCAAATATTAAAGAAACTTAATGAAAACAGAATAGAGAAAATGGAAACAGAAGAGAGAAGTGAGAACTGAATTGAACTTCTTGTATTGACTTAATAATTTACAAAGGAATACATTGAGCCTTATATACTCTATTTTACAACCATAAGTAACAGAATATGAAACTAACAAACTAACTAACTGATATAACTAACTTATACATGTGTGTAAACAAGTTAGGTAATCTGGTTGATGAGAGCTTCTTGATGAGCTGCTGTTATTGATTCACCCATCTAAATCCATGGAAAAAGATGCACTTTGTTGTTCTCCAACAAAATACCACCAACATACTTCAATAACAAACTACTACCAATTCATATCATTGTTCCTCTAAATATAATCACAACCAAACATTGCAATCTAGAAACTACTCTATTACAAAATGCAACTACTTAGGATGACTACATTAGTTGTCTCCCTTCACATTAGATGTTCTGTACCCATTTGGTGGCGAAACTAAAGCATTAGTCAGATGCTCCTACACACACGCACACACAAAAAGAGATCAATTTAGTAAGTGAATTATCTTTTTATTTGATGTGCATTAAACTATGATATACTACAGATAAATTATGAAAACTCATGACTCAAGATTTTATCCCATAATTAAATGTGATTCCAGAACTGCTCACTCTCTCTGCCTCTCTCATGTGTTCGACAATTTGTTATATAGCCAGGAAGAAATAAGAACTCCACATAAAGCCACATGATTATACATACCATGGTTGCTATCAAATGTATTACTCTTAACATGTCCACATTTATAGTAAGATCTGTCTAATATACTCATAGACAATCGTAAAGCCTGAAGCTTTGCAACAGCAACCAAACCAGTTGGCTCTGAACCCATGATCTCTATCCAAAGAGACCAAAAACTCTCGGCTCTCAAACGCCTAGCTTCATATATACATGCAGAATTATCGTCACTTTCCTGATCAACGCACAAAACCTTCAAACATCAATATATCTACACATAGATTAACAAAAAAAAAAAAAATCACAAAGGGGATAAGATTTGAAACAGTTCCTCCTCACAAACAGTTAAAAAACACATTTCAACATCAAACCTAATCCCGGTCTCTCTAAACTAGCCTTTGCTGCCAAACTCCCACATAAAGGGAAGGAAGAGAATCACATAAAAAGAGTGAAATATCCAAAAATTGAGAGTCCCATAAGACAAACCTATAATAGGAAAATAAGCTGGTGGGCAGAAACTAGCAGTGGTAATAGCAAGAAGTAAAGTTGTTGAATATTCAGATAGAATCTCAAGTTAGTCTCATACCATATGATTCATTCATAATTGTCTAGGAAATTGTACACCACAACAAGGCCTATCAGGCTATCAGCGTCTACCACATGTCCATGCCACATCAGCATTATTTTAAAAAAAATTAAAACCAATAAAAAAGACCAACCTATTTCTATAATTGACTATGATAAGAACCTTTGGCTTGCTTTATCCTTCGTTGGATTTCACTTTCCAACTCTTCCATTCCCCCCAACTTCTTGTACTTCCTGCACTAGCATTGCAGACACTTAGTCACACTCCTTGTAACCCATACTTATTAGATGACAGAAACACAAAAGGAAGTCAAATTTATTAGAAATTTAGAAAGAGAGCTCACCTTTGGGCCCAAGAGCAACCCATATGGCACCCCACCAAATCTATCAGAGTGATCAAGCACTATTGGTCCATAGTGAGGAAAAGCTTGTAGGTTTTAAGAACTGGTGTCAGTGGGGTGATTTGCTTGATGTAGTTGTGATTCACTAAGAGTGGCAATATCCTCTGCATCTGAAATTCTGATGCCCAAGGTTGAAAAAGACCTCTTATGTTGTGGGTACCAATTGGATTCCAAGTTACCATCATCATCATCCTCGTGGCGTCTTTTAGTATGTTGAATCCCATCCATTAAATCCACTGAATTTTCTATATTTTCATTAAGTACACCCACATTCTCATGGAGCACACCTCCATGCTGAGGACTCAACATTTGACCTTTCCGCTCTGCTTTCTCTTCATACCTGCGTATTAAATGTGCTCCACAACTTTTAAAGGACACTGAACTTGTGGGGGACCAAAACTTAACTCGCAGATTGTCCCCCTTTAGCTCATTAAATTCAGGAACATGGTATAGAAACCACACATGATCAGAGCCTGATAAATGAAATGCCTTATCGTCACTATACCTTGGTAAACCATTGATGACGATCTCAACATTACAAAGAGCATGAACGGGTATTTGTCCACCCTTTATTCCAATAACAACACACATAGCAATTCCTATGATCTCCCCATCCAAATGTGAAAGCTCGTAAATATCTATTTCGCATTTATTATCATTTGAAGTGTCTTTAAGATTGTAGAACCAATTTGGAATCTTATTTCCCGGATATATAATGCCAAATTGATGGTCCTCAAAATGTCCCTGTTACATGGAAATCATAAATTTTCAGTAGTGCAACCTACAAATAAAGGAACGCATAAAGAGAGAGAGAGAGAGAGAGAGGGGATACCTCATCCAACAAAATATTTTCCACATCATTCCCTACATTCTCAAGCAATTTATGGCATCTGGACAAATCAATCCATTCAAGCCCTGGGAATGTATCAAATTGAAATCCTTTTGACAATACAAAAAATCTTTCCAATGATATGCACCCACTTGCATATATATCTTCTATTTTTGGTGGAAGTTCTAAAATTTCTTCAAGTTGCTTGCAATCTGCCACTTTAAGGCTTCTCAATCCAACAAATCTTTTGATGAATGCAGGAATGCTAACAAAATCACTCCTTGATAGATCTAATTGTTCCAATGAGGAAATGCAATTAATTGTCATTAAGAAATCTGATTCAGATAGAGCACAGTTTCCAAGATCCAAGGTTCCCAGTGTTGGAAATACACTTGAGGAACAACCATCATTACAAATGTGTGAATTCATAGGAGGTGGGAAAGAGATTAATTCTGCACTTGAAAATATTCAGATTCCTTTGTGGACACAATAGAGGGCATGGGTAGTCTGTTATCCCCCACCTTCTGTGGAAACTTGACAAGTTTTGAACAATCTCTAAGAGAGAGTCTCTTTAGACGCTGCAACTGATGAATGGTACTTGGGAGATTCATAAGGTTTTCGCAACCTTCTAGATTTAAATCTTGAAGCCCAATGGCATACCCAATAGATGAAGGCAATTCTTTTATAGGAGTGCATTTTAGGCCAATGTATCCTAACCTTTCCATTTTACATTCAATTTCAGGAAAGTTCTGAAGCCTTATGCAATCTTCAAGCATAAGATGTTCCAGAGATCTCAACTTCAACGTTTTTGGAAAGCTTGTAAGGTTGGAGCATCCTACAAGTCTCAAAATGACAAGCTTATCAAGTAATCCAACAGAATGATGAACCTCAACTAAACTTGTACACTGATCAAGAGTCAATTCTTCTAAATTTGGGATCCTTGAAAGATCAGGAATTTTTGTTAGGAATTGACAACTTGAGACATCCATAGCTATCAAGTTTTGGAAATTCTGTTAAAAAAAATGAATAAATTAGCTTCAAGGAAGTTTACAACATAATTTTAAGGAAGAAATATTGAAAATAATAGTTATACCTTGAACCTTTCCTCCAATTCCTTGAAGAGGCTATTACGCATTCTAAAAATAATGAGCTTTTGTCCTTGAAAATTGGATGGCAAAGATTGTAAAGGATATTCAGGCCAATCAAGCAATCTTAATTCATTAGAGAGATAATTAGGCCCTTCAGAAAAGTGTGCATTACGGTTTATAAACAATCTAAGCCTTTTCATCTTCATGAAGGCTTTGGAACTCACACGTATCAAGCGTCGTTCAGGCAAATCTACCAATATCCCTTCGATTTTATTTGTTCCCTAGTAAGATGCGTAAGTATATCAGCAACAGAAGCATAAAGTTCTCAATATTTTAGCACTTGCTAGAAGTATAATTTGGTTTTGCTAAAAAGAAAAAAATAAAGAACCAAACTCATATTCAGTTTATTTGCAATTGTATGTTGCTTTTCTTTTTCAGATTTTAAAAATATTTTTTTCTTCCTTGTAATTATTGGAATGCCCCAAATGGGATGACCTCTTTGAAAAATTCCCAAGTTTTGTCATTTTTTCATCTTTAGGTATTAATATTACCTACTTATAAAGGGTAATGTAAGACATTTATAAAAACTGTGCCTATGTTAGAAATGGGATAAAAGGGAAGTCTTGTATGATGATTTTATATACTCTTCTAGACTAAATGTGCTCCATTTTAACCAAAAAACGCATTTTTGAGATAGAGGGTCTATTCACATGTGTGGTGTGTGTGTGTTTATTTCTTCACCTTCTTTACAAAAAATAAAAAATAAAAATAAAAAATAAAAAAATCAATATTTTTCTGGTAGGTTTCACTCCTTAAAAGGAAACAAATGTAAATTAAAAGATTTTTTTTTTTGATGTAACCCTTACTGTATGTTCTTCTAATACATGACAAACGTCTTCATGAAACCACAACCTACTCCGTTTTCCAGGTTCTTTAGGTGATTCTTGTCGAACAATTTCTCTACCCATTTCTTGCAACAAGTCATGCATTACAAATTTGTTAGGTTGATCAATAGTTATAAGAGACTTCTCCATAAGCACTTTGATACCAATATCTGAGGAGAAACCACAACCATCTAGTATTTTGATGACATAATCTGCAGGCTTTCCTTTGAAGAAACATGCAATATCAAGGAAAATATCCTTTTCATTATCATCCAATCCATCATAACTTATTATAAGTATTTCTTGAATACTTTTGTTAGGACTTCTTTTGTACTTATCCAATGCACTTTTCCATTCATTCATACTTCTACCATGTAGATCTGAACCTAGCACAGTCAAAGCCAGTGGAAGGCCTCTAGCATATTGTATTATATGTTCTGTGAGTTCCACATAATCGTCAAAAGGTTTGTCTCTTTTGAAGGCATTCCAACAAAAGAGCTGAAGAGCTTCGTTGTGATCCAATTCTTTCACCTTGTACATTAATTCAACAGGAGGATTAGTTAGCAGTTTTTCATCTCTAGTTGTTATGATGATTCTACTTCCTAAACCAAACCAAGTAAGTTCCCCAGCTAATGTTTCTAATTGGATCAACTGATCCACATCATCAAGAATTAAAAGAACCCTTTTAGAACAAAGCCTATACTTTATCACATTGATTCCTCGATCAACATTGCCAACCTTCAAACTTCTAGAGTCTCCTAGAATCTCAGAAAGAAGTGTCTCTTGCAGTTGGACCAAACCGCACTCTTGCTTTGCAGTTTCTCTAACATTTGCAAGAAAACAACTACCTTCAAATTGATAAGCAATCAAGTTATAGATCTCTTTGGCAATAGTCGTCTTACCAATTCCGCCAACTCCAAGAATCCCCACCATGCATGTAATGTCATTCTTCCCAAGACTTAACAACAAGTTGATATCCTGTACACGAGAATCTATTCCAACTGGATACTTGGCAACGTTTAAGTATGTACGATTTACTATTCTTGAGACCACTTGAACAATTTCAAGGATAAATTTAGATCCATTCCTGCCAATATAAAGGATAAGAAACATTTAATGAGTTAAGATGTTCCACATGGAAAGACATAGGAACATGATCTAGTTACAAGGGCAAAAAATCCCAATGGTACGCCACAAGATAGGAGATAATCCAGTCCTTCCCTCAGTTCCAATTCTTTGCTTATTAGACTTATATTGTTCATAGTCTTTACATGTATTAATAAACGGTTTTTCTTCTTTTCTTTTTTTCCTTTTTCAGCTCACTGTCGAGTTAAGTTTCACCTGCCAAAACTTATCAAGATTATCATTTGAATTATACTCCAACTTATTAGAACGGCCTATTTAATTTTAAAAATGTTTAAATTGTAAATAAATTATATTTTTTTCACCTTTAGTTAGGAAGTAAATTGTACTGTCTTTGCTGAATTTTAGATTTGTGCAAAACACCCTAAGGACCAAATCTAGGTAAGCCCTACCGTTTAAAATTAACATCATCTAGGGGTCATTTAGAAGTTGTGATATCATCTAGGATAGTTTCTAGCATCTATTGGACGTCTTAAAGGTGTTCTAAATGTTAGAAAGGCATTAGAACGTTATTATAAGGCTCCAAGACAGTGAGATTCAGCCCATACAGTTTCTGGCATAAGAACGCCCCTTCCGATGCCCCTAGGCAGTAAGTTTCAGCTTACTGGGCGCTTTAGGCGTTCTAATGGACAGCACGACAGATGAAATTTGCAAGCCATTTTTGATATAGTCAATGACCGAATTGGAAAAATTTTGTGAAACAAAAAGTTGTAGATCAAGGAAAAAGCTTTTCAAAGCTGCTGAGTTTGCCTCAATTGGAGTTCAGGATCAAAAGTTATGGCCAAGATACCCCGACTGCTTTGTTCTCTTTGACAGCTTTTTCAACTTTATTTTAGCTTTACCCTTTCTCTTCATATAAATAGAATAGGATGCCCCCTTGGCTCATTTAGACCACCAAGCACAAAATTAAGAGTGGAGAGCCTCTAGAGAAGTGTTCTTGCTTCTCCATTGTGAGCCAAGAGAGTTTTGGTTGAAAGCCATTAATGCTTTCCCCCTCTTGAGGTTCGTAAAGTCTGGATACATGACCATTGTTATTCCAAGTGAGGATGCGTAAAAAACTTTGAGCTTTCCCTCACTTGATGTGTTTTTAGAGGTGTTTTGCTTTCACCCAAAGAGTTACCGTGGATGTTCTGAAAGCTTTGAGCTTTGCCCACACTAGATGTGTTTTCAAGAGTTTAGCCCAAAAAATAAAAATAAAAAACATACACAACCATTGTTTGAGAAGAGCCTACCAAAGGGTCAGTAAGAAGATGCACTATTGGAAGATTGAAGGGCTTAGAGGCTAGTAGGTGGCTAGTTTTCTTACAAGATCTAAGATTTTGCAAATGGTTGTAAGTTTCCTTTTATCTTGTAATCTGGATTTTTCATATAATGATTTTTCGGGTTTAGCTGCCCTAGAGTGGTTTTTAGACCTTTAATGTGTTCAAAGGGACTTTCCACTTTATAACCAAAAAACTGTGTTGTGATTATATATGTTAGTTTGATTTAGTATCCAAGTAATTTTATGATTGTGATAATTATTGCTTTAAGTATTTGTTGATTTAGAGGTAGAACATGATCCTTTAGTTCTTTCAGTGGTTAATGGTACAATTTCTTCAGATCAGTCTGGGATTAGAGAACGCAGTATGCAGTTCTACGATAGCTTGTTTACCAAATGGTTCAGTTGTTGGCCTAGGTTGGATGATCTTACTTTTGATTCCATTGGAGAAGATGAGGCTATTAGAAAGAGCTTTCGAGGAAGATGAGGTCTTTGAGGTGGTGAAGGCCCTAAACGGTGACAAGGCTCTAGGCATTAATGTTTTTACCATGACATTCTTCTAAACTTGTTGGGATGTTTTTTAAGGTAGATATCATTAATGTTTTCCATGCTTTTCATGCTAAAGATATGTTTGACAAAAGCTTTAGTGGGACCTTCATTTCTCTTATTTCGAAGAAATCTAGGGCTATTGATGTTAAGGACTTCTTTTCTTATTAGCTTAGTTAGTGGAGTTTACAGAATTGTTGCCAAAGTCCTAGCTAACCTGTTGAAAATGTAGTGGAAAAGATCATTTCCAATCCCCATAATGCTTTCATTAGGAGTAGGCAAATTCTAGACACTGTTCTCATAGATAATAAATGCCTTGATATTAGGATTTGACTCGAGGATCCAGGTATGTTGTGCAAGTTGGATATTAAAAAGGCTTATGATAATATCAACTGAGATTTTTGCTATTTATGGTGAGGAGATGTGGTTTTGGGGAGAAATTGCGTAATTGGATAGTACATTGTATATCTTCGGTGTACTTTAATGTATTGGTGAACGGCACTCCAACAAGTTTTTTTTAGTAGTTCCCGTGGCTTAAGATAGGGACTCTTTATTTTTTGGATAAGTAATGTTATATAAAAAACGCGCAGAGGGGCGCAACCCTAGTACACAGGAAGTATACAAGAGAACGCCTAATGGGAGTTAGAGAAGAGAAGAAGAAAATCAGAAAAAGATATCACACGAGGGGCAAGCCAAGCTGCCGCCCAAGTGAATAAGGTAGTGAAAAGAAATGTAAAAGATCCTCCAAGCTTCTTTCCGAATCCTCGAAAAATCTCTCATTCCGTTCGGATCATAGGCACCACATGATACAAAGAGGAACCATTTTTCAAACCACGGCACTTCTAGAGTGACCCCCCAACCACCAACATTGCAAAAGATTCACAACCCCCCGGGGCATAGCCCATGCCAAGCCAAAACGAGTGAAAAAGGTGTTCCATAAGAATTGAGCACACTCACAATGAAGAAGCAAGTGATCAATAGACTCCTCATCCTTTTTGCACATACCACACCTATTGATCAAAACCATATTTTTCTTCCTCAAGTTGTCCAGAGTGAGAATCTTGCCAAGAGCAGCCGACCAAACAAAGAAGGCCACCCTCGGCGGAGCTTTGGTACGCCAAATGCTCTTCCACGGAAAAGGAAGGCTAACATTTGAAATAAGAGTGTTGTAGAAGGATCTCACCTCAAACTTCCCTTTCTTACTCGGAACCCACCAAATTTTGTCGACCCCGCCACCCAGCGTAGACGAATANGAACCGCTCAACAAATCAAGATTATCCGCAATAGAGGCCTCCTTGTTGCAGGCTAAACTGTAAAGACCCGGAAACGACTCCTTGAGAGACGAACTCCCACACCACACCTCCCCCCAAAAGCTGATTCTGGAACCATCACCCGGAATTAGTCTAATGTGACTAGAGAAGCGATGCCATTCCTTACAAATGGCCTTCCAAAGACCCATCCCATGAGGACCAGCCCTAACACGGGACCGCCACCCTCCTCTCTCTGACCCATACTTAGCCTCCACCACTTTCCTCCAGCAGGCTTCAGGTTCACTTGCATACCGCCACAACCACTTGCCCAGTAACGCACGATTGAAGCATCTCAAATTACGAATGCCTAAACCCCCTTCCCGGACAGGCGAGCAAACCTTCGGCCAATTTACCAGGTGAAACTTAAATTCTTCCCCAACCCCGCCCCAAAGAAAGTTGCATTGATCTTCTCAATGTGCTTGGCAACCGCTGCTGGAATAGGCAAGATAGACAGAAGATATGTAGGAAAATTAGACAAAGTACTTTTTATAAGAGCAATCCGACCCCCCTTGGAAAGATACATCCTCTTCCAACTGGCTAAGGTGCGGATAGACTTTTCCACCACCCCATTCCAACTCGCCTTATCTTTAAACCGAGACCCCAAAGGCAGACCCAAGTATGGAATAGGCAGAGTACCAACTTCACACCCCAAAACTTCCGCCAAGGCCCCAACATTACTCACTTCACCCACCGGCACAAGAATCGACTTAGCCAAATTGACCTTATGGCCCGAAACAAGCTCAAAACAAATAAGCAACTCATCAATGGCTTGCACCTGATCCAACGCAGCCCCACTAAACACCAACGTGTCATCCGCAAACAATAAATGAGAAATGTGAACCTGCTCGCTCCCCCTAGCACCCACAGCAAAACCCGAGAAGCGACTATGAACCACCATGGCCGTAGCCATTCTGCTAAAGGCTTCCATCACAATAACAAATAGGAAAGGGGAGAGGGGGTCACCTTGCCTCACCCCTCTCGAACTGTTGAAGAAGCCAGTCGGAGAGCCATTAATCAAGACAGAGAAAGAGGCCGAGGAGATACAACAAGCAATCCAAGAACACCATTTTTGCCCAAACCCACATCTCCTAAGAAGGTATAAGAGAAACTCCCAATTGACATGATCATAGGCCTTTTCCATATCTAGCTTGCATAGCAACCCTGGTTCACCTGACTTCAAACGAAAATCCAAACTCTCACTAGCAATGAGCACCGAATCTAAAATTTGTCTACCCTTTACAAAAGCATTCTGAGGAGAAGAAATAATATTGCTCATGACCAGCCTTAGTCTATTGGCCAAGACCTTAGAGATGATCTTGTAAATCCCGCTTACAAGACTAATGGGGCGAAAATCCTTGAGCTCCACAGCCCCAGGCCTCTTGGGAATAAGAGAAATGAACGTGGAATTGAGGCTCTTCTCAAACTTACCACGATCATGGAAATCAGAGAAAACAGCCATGATGTCCTCTTTCAACACATCCCAACAAGCTTGGAAGAAGGCCAAAGAAAAGCCATCCGGCCCTGGGGCTTTATTCCCATCCATGCCAAAAATAACATCTTTCACTTCCCTTTCGAGAAAAGGGGCTTCAAGAGAGGAAGCTTCACCTGCAGACAAAGAGTCAAACTCCAAATCATCCAACCTGGGTCTCCAAGCCATACCTTCGGTGAATAAATACTCATAGAAATTGGATGCATGCTCTCTAATGTCAACCGGATTAGAAGACAAAGATCCATCTATAAGAAGAGAATCAATAGAATTAAATCTCTTGTTTGAATTGGCCATTAGGTGAAAAAATTTTGTGCACTTATCTCCCTCCTTAAGCCACTTGACTCTAGATTTTTGCTTCCAACTGATTTCCTCTTGAAGAAGAGCTCTTTCAATATCCCTGCATAGCATACTTTTCCTCTCCCTCTCTTCCTCACTAAAACCACCCCCTTCTGAAGCTAGCTCTAAAGCCTTCAACTCATCCATCCTCTCCTTAACAAGCGCACCTACATTACCAAACACAGTTCTGTTCCAAATCTTGATGTCACCCTTGAGAGCCCTAAGCTTCTTCGCAAGAATGAAACTAGGGGTTCCTTGAAATTGATACGAAGCCCACCAACCTTTAACTCTATCCACAAAACCTTCCTCTTTCAACCACATGTTTTCAAATTTGAAAGATTTTCTTCCCCCCTTATTACCACCACAAGCAAGGACAATGG
The DNA here is from genome assembly GCA_006937295.1 of Carpinus fangiana. NCBI lineage: Eukaryota > Viridiplantae > Streptophyta > Magnoliopsida > Fagales > Betulaceae > Carpinus > Carpinus fangiana. The sequence continues at coordinate 19,712,940 of CM017326.1, forward strand.
GGAAGTGATCCGAACATAAACAAAGTAGCCTCTTTTGAAGAACATCTGGATGTCTCGCTTCCCAATTTGGAGAAACCAGGAAGCGGTCAATTCTAGACCAAGACCGGCTGTTGGACCATGTGCATAGGCCCCCGGCAAGAGGAAGATCCATGAGACCTCTCTCGAAGATGAAATCCAAAAACTCCCTCATAGCTGGACTGATGCGTCTCCCACCAGACCTCTCACTAGGGAACCTACTGACATTGAAATTACCCCCAATACACCACGGCAAATCCCACCCGCACAATAACCCCGCCAACTCATCCCATAACAGCCGTCTCTCCCAATCACCATTAGGGCCATACACCCCTGCAAAAGCCCACTCAAAGCCATCCGCCACATTCTTGAAAGAACAAGCCGCCACATAATCCCCCACCTCCATATCCAACCTAGAAACCACCCTCTTGTCCCACATCAACAGAATACCCCTAGCAGCCCCAATCGCAGCCACATAACACCAGCCTACATAAGGACATCCCCATATGCTGTTAATATCTCTTCTGGTAATGAGCTCCAGCTTTGTCTCCTGTAAGCAAACAATATCCACCCGCCATTGACGAAGCAAGTTTCTCACTACCATCCTTTTATCCGGGCTATGCAGCCCTCTCACATTCCAGGATAGAATGTTGCACTTCATAACACTATTCGGTTTCCCCTTCCCTTGCTTCTGCTATGGGATACACTCTCACTTCCCCCCTCATAATTAACCCCCGAATACAAATTCGCAAGCTCCCTCATACCTTTCTTGCCCTCCTGACTTCCCCCCACTGATTTTTTATTCCCCTTCTTCGCCCTGCCCGCTAAGATGAGAGCAAAAGCCGCCCTGAGTTTCTCAAAATGGCCATCACACGACACTCCCAAAATACGACTAGTGGCCATAATTAATTCCACTTCATTATCTGCTGCCTGAGACTTGCTAGACTCGCCCCCCACCAGGGCCTGACTCCAGTTCAGCGGAATAGGTTCCTCCTCCACATATGGAACCAGGTGTAAACCAGAAGCAAAAGATTGCTGCAAAAAAACGGAAGCCCCTTCCCCTTCAGTTTGAGCAACACAACAATCACTGAAGGCCAAATCAGCTGACCCCTCCCCCCCTGAGCCGCTAGAGAATTCCCTGTCAAGATCAGAAGCACACGGAGACCAGGGAACTAAACTACTATCTTTTATACCTGGAAGGGGCTCCTCCGCCATAGAACCACCACCTATCATCGCCTGGACAAGATTCCGGTGAAAAACTACCCCAGCTGGCACACCCATCAAACTGCCGAAAGGTTTGGGCACCAAGAAAGATATCACCGGCGTGACACCGGCCACCTCAGGGCAACCCAAGCAACCAGGCGCCACTGCCGGCGCCGTCTGAGGCGCTAGCTCCACCTCCCCATCGGAGAAGCCCTCTTCCCTCATCTGATTGCCAATCTCCGACGCCGAGGAACCCTCCACGACGGTACCCACCTCCTTAATGACCCACTTGTATTTGCCCAGGATGGACGGCGCCTCAAATCCCACCGCTACCGCCGACGACGAAGCCCCCGCCGACGAAGTCCCCTTCTGGAACTTACACGGCTCCAGAAAACCGTGATCAGTTGCTGTCCCCAGCTTACCCGGTCCCTGCGTGGGCTTGTTCTTTTTTTTCTTTTTTTTTGTTTTTTCTGGGCTTAGGCCCATACAGCTGCGAACCTGGAATCCCGAAGTGGGCCTGACTATTCGCCGAGCCCAAATTGCCCATCTTCAGCCCTTTCAAATCCAACGAGCCCAAAACCGACTCAATCCTCTCAATACCCCCTTCCACCTCACTCTTCAGACCTGTCAGCACCCTCTTAATTGCTAACAGCTCCATGCGTACACTCAACGTAGGTTGCCCATCCCCTACTGACTCCTCAAGTCCTTTCAGCCGCTCCATCTCTGGCATCGAGGAGCTCAACGTCTTCCTAGAGGACGAGCTAGTCACCGGAACACTCAGCTTGCACGCCGGAGGTCTCCCACTCAGTAGGGACTCTTTATCTCCCATACTATTCATTAATGTTATGTTATGGAGACATTAAGTAGAATGATTTTTGCTATATTGAATGGGGGTCTTTTATCAAGCTTCTCGGTAGGAACTAGGAATGTTGGTGCCTTCAAAATTTCCCACCTTTTGTATGCAAACAACACTTTGATATTTCGTGGGGCGAATCCAGATCATCCTCATAATTTGTGTTCTTTGTTCTTATGCTTTGAAGCGGTTTTAGGTTTTAGGTTTTAGGTTTTAGGTTTAATGTTTAATCTAGCTAAATTAGAGTTGGTCCCCCATTGGTAATGTCAATAAGGCTGAAGGTCCAACGAGTATTTTGAGTAGCAGGGTCTCTTCTTTGCCTATGAAATATCTAGGCCTTCCGTTGAAAAATTCGCTTAAGGCCAAATCCATTTAGGGTGGCATTATTAATAAGATGAGCGTCATTTGGCTAGATGGAAGAAGATGTATTTGTCAAAGGGTGGGAATATAACCTTGATTAAAATCACATTATCTAATATGCCTACTTACTTTATGTCTCTTTTTTCCCTCTTGGTTGGTGTTACCAATCACATAGAGAAGTTGCAATGGACTTTTTGTAGGTTGGCATTAGTGTAGATTTCAAATTCCACTTGGTTACCTAGTCTGTGGTTTGTTCTCCAATATCTAAAGAAGGATTGTAGGTCCGTAATTTTTTTTTTTTAACCGAGCTCTTTTGGGGTACAAAACTATATACCACAACAAATGAAAAGGTCATGAATTATTTAGGCAACTTATACGGTCCAAAAATAAAATAACATAAAGAAGTTATTTTTTTAAAATAAAAATTAATTAAATAAACTTACTGATATTTTAAAATGTAAATCGCTTCACGGGCATTGCACTGTCCATGTACAATGACTACTATATTATTTAATTTATTATTTTATTGCTATTAGAAGCCAAAGAACCTTTTTTATTTTTTAATTATTTTCTTCCAACAACCGTTCAATGGACAATCGCTTGTGGGTTGTGTGGAATCCTTCCGTCCTCTACTTTGTTGAAAATGTTCAAAAAATATTAAAGTAGCCTATCAAATTACCAAAATGTATAAAAAATGCTACTTATTTTTTTATATTTCTAAAATACCCCTATTCTTTTAAATAATAAAATAATTATTTAAAAAAAAAACCAATTGGGGGAATAAATACAAAAAAAAAATGGAATAAATAAATAATTAGTCATTGTAGTTGGCCTAAATTACAAATCGTTTCATGTCATATGAAAGTAAAATTAAAGATTCCTGAGATATTCTAAAAAAAAAAAAAAAAATTTAGTCCCTACAATCAAATTCAGTTAATGAATTTGGCAAATTTTGTTAAATGTGACATCAACGCCAATAAAAATGGCGACACATGTTATTCTTAATAAAACACACACACATATATATATATAAAGTGTGCAAAAGTGGTACATCAAACTAATGAAGTGTGTCAAAAAAAATTATTTTTTATTATATTTATATAATATCCTTATTCTCTTAAAACTGGGATAAAAATTATTATTATTATTATTATTATTATTATCTTTTTAAGGAAATGGGTGGTTGCCTTTGAGGGTGGCCCGCGAGCCACATTTGGCAAAGGGGTGGCTACCCAATTTAGTCCCTACAGTCAAATTCAGTTAAAGAATTTGGCAAATTCTGTTAAATGTGACATCAACGCCAATAAAAATGGTGACACATGTTATTCTTAATAAAACACACACACACACACATATATATATATATAAAGTGTGCAAAAGTGGTACATCAAACTACTGAAGTGTGTCAAAAAAAACTATTTTTTATTATATTTATATAATATCCTTATTCTCTTAAAACTGGGATAAAAATTATTATTATTATTATTATCTTTTTAAGGAAATGGGTGGTTGCCTTTGAGGGTGGCCCGCGAGCCACATCTGGCAAAGGGGTGGCTACCCAACTAGCAGCCATCCTTTTTTATTTATTTATTTATTTTTTAAAAAAAAGAATCAAAAAAATCAATTTTTTAGTTTAATATGTTTATATATTTTTATTAAGAGTAACATGTGTTGTCATTTTATTGGCGTTAACATGACATCTAACAAAATTTGTCAAATGTTTTAACTGAATTTGACTCTAGGGGCTAAATTTTTTTTTTTTTTTTTTTTTGGGCATATCCCAAATACCTCTAAGTTCACTTTCATACAACATTGAACGATTTGTAATTTAGGCCAATCACATGGTCTGATTTTGCATTTATCCCTATTTTTTATACCACATGAGCAATTTGTAATTTAGGCCACTAATTTTTATTTATATAAAACAAACTTTATTTTTTGTATTTATCCACACCTTAGGTTTTCTTTTTTTACCAAAAAAAATATATATATAGTTTAGTTTAGCTTTTTATCATATTAATTTTTTATTTTAGTTTTTAAGAGAATAAGAATATTATAGGAATATAATAAAAAAATGACATTTTTTGCACACTTTGGTAGTTTGATCGATGTACCACTTTTAACACATTTTAAACTTCATTGGGCTTTTTTAAAAAATAGTTGTTAGTTGAGGGGGCTTTTTTTTTTTTTTAATATTTTTCCCTTATAAATAAATTAATATTTTCATTAATCTTTTTTAATTGAAGTATGAATAACAAATATCAAAGGCTCTTGTTAATGAGTTTTGGGGTGTTTGTTTGAAAAAACAAAAGTACTACTTGTGTGGGCTTATTTGGGAATCAAGCTTTTTCCAAATTCTTTCTTTCTTTCTTTCTTTCTTTCTTTCTTTTTTTTTTTTTGGTTGATTTGAAACAACTTTTACTCAACTCAACTCAAAATTTGTCAACCCAACTAATAAAAATTATTAGGCGGCTAGGGATGGTTCAAAACCACCCCAAATTTTTTTTTCTGTTATTTTTTCTTTTGGTTTTTGGTAATATTTTTTAAAAAATTTAAATATATATTTTTTAATTTTATTCATATTTTTTAAACCACCCAAATATAATCGCAACTTTTTCTTCTTTTTTTTTTTAACTCATTATTCACAATTTTAAAAAGAAAAAATTGCAATCTCAAACGAGTATCTTTGTTGGATAAGTATGTTCGAAAAAGTATTCTTCTACCGTGACACAAGTATTGGATTTTTCTCACATGACAATGTGACATAAGTAATTTTTTTTTTTTTTAATATTTTTATGATAATTTTTTATTAATATTTTTGTTTTGAGAGATAACAAAAGACAAATAATTTTTTGGTGGTGATGTTTTCCAATCAATTTGCCTCTGCTTAAACCTAAAGAGATAGTTCATTCATCTGTAAACATGCTTAATGATGTGGAGGACTGAAACCACATCTAATCCAACGGAGGTCACTAATTTAAATTTCACTTCTCTCTTGTATGAACATGTAAAAATATCCAAATAATTTTTTTTTAAAAAAAAAAAAATAGAAATACCTTTTTCCAATAGGCCATCCAGACAAATTGGCGACTTCCTTGAGGGCTTGCCTCCATCTCTGCAACTTCACGTCATCGCCGAACCTCTCTTCAAGCTTAGCCATTGCTTTTCCAAAGCTTTTCCTCTGATGCCGTACATCGGACGGATCTACGTCGTAAAACACCGGCAGAACCAATTGTTTGTTTTTTTGCTTGCACTCGACGATCTTTACCAGCTCGTCCAAGCACAACGCGGAAGACGCGTAGTTCTGAGAGAGCACGACGATCGAAACCCTCGAGTCTTCAATGGCTTTGAGAAGTGCCGGCGAAATTTCTTCTCCCCTTCTGAGCTCGTCGTCTGCGAAGGGGTTGAGCCCTCTTTGAAGCAAAGCGTTGTAGAGATGGGCAGTAAAGGCGTTGCGGGTTTCTTTGGCTCGAAAACTTACGAACACATCGTAAATCCATGGACGGGCGAGGGCGAAAGAAGAGGAAGAGCTCCCTTGAAAACCCATGGAAGAAGTTGTCAATGTTCGTACTTCGTAGACGATCGAATTCGAATGTGTGATTGCTGCCCAGCAGAGAGAGAGAGAGAGAGAGAGAGAGTAGGAAATGAAAGTTGACTGGAAAAGTGGAAGCTGTCACATCATAAAAAGAATGCTAAAGAGAAATACAGCGTCTGTCAGACGCATTAAAATAAAAAGTAGGTAAATGTATAAATAAAATAATAATAACAATATTATGTTTAAAGTTTGAGAAAAGTACGCATTTTCTTATATTGTAAACGTTTTCTAAATCTATCGCTCGCTTATGAGTTATGACGATGTCTTCTCTAAATTTCTTATAATTGTTAAAGATTTTTTTAAAGTTAATAAAAAGATAAAAATAATTTTAAAAAGTATTAATAAGATAAAAATATTTTTATAAATTAGAAAGAAAAAAATAATTAAAAAAATTTTTAAAAAAAATTAATTTTTAGAAAATTAAAAAAAAATCCGTATACATTGTTTTTTCTTTTTCTTTTTCGTTATTTTTTTAATTAATAAATAATAATTTTTAAAAAATATCCTTTTCCGTTGGATTTCCTTTTTAATTTTTAGGTTTTCTTTTTTAAAAAAATAATAATTTTCAGAGTTCTTAAATTTTATAAAGGGTGTTTTTGTCTTTAGGGGGAAATTGACATTTTGTTGATAGGTTTTTTCTAGGTGAATATTTCATATTCATTTATTAAAAAAATCAAGAATATAAGAGTTATGATAAATCATAGTTACAACATCATAGAAATAAACATAAAAATCTTATAATCAAGTCATATTTATAACTTCAACACTCGTTAACTCAAGTCTGAACTTCAATTATAGAATAAATATATTCTAAGTAAACCCAATCTAATACTTCGGTAGCCTGTATTTTCAACTTTTTATTTTCTTGGATATAGGAGTAAAACTCTCAAACCCAAACTAATAATTCTCAACCAAAAGGTCAGGATAAAAACACTCACCCTAAAGATCGTTCATGAAAGTAGATCTAAGGAGAAATCAAACATTTATTAAAAAAACAACAACAAAAACACAATTAAAAAAAAAAAAAAACCTACTAGCAAACAACTACAACAGTTGGGCGCGACGGAGGCGAAGTATATTGGCTGGCGTGTGGTGGACAAGATAGAGCCGTTTTGCTCTGATGGGCTGCTGAAGAACTAGAGAGCATGGTGGGCTAGCACGTGGTTGAGCAAAACCTGTTGAGTAGACTATATCTAGATTTGAAAAATTATATCTAAAGCCTAACCGATTCTGGGGAGGCGAAAAGCGACGTAGCATGGTGGAGGGCATATGGAGGCAGTTGGCATAAGCAAAAAGATGACCAGAGCAATTAGACTAGTAAGAAAAACCAAATTTTTTTTTAAAAAAAAGATATTTTTTTAAAAAAAGAAAATAAAAAAGGGGGAGGGAGTGGAAAGAAGAGGGCAAGATGACACACTAAAAGTATTTGACATTTTGTCACTAAAACACTAAAAGCCTCTTTGAGATTGTGTTAGGAAATAGATTTTTAGATCCTAAGATGACACACCAAACTTGGAATGGTTACCATGATGTATATCTTGAAAATAGTTTTCCGGAATAAGGTTGTATGTGCAATTTCAAGATTTGTAGCAAAAGTTATGCATGTTTTACTAGACACTGCTTGATGCTGTTAAAGCTACAAACAAGTCAACGATCGGTCGATGGAAAGCACAGATCAATCGAACGATGCAACCTAGGATGCTGAAATGTCTCCTTTGAAGCTATAAAAATGTTGTTTGGGGGCTAGGATTCCATTTTGTGTGCAACCTTCAAACACAACCCAACAACCTCTAAATAGAGAAAATAGAGAAAGAAAGAAAGAAATTAAATGAAATTTGAGAGGAGAACAAGAGAAAGGAATGCCCTCGGAGCCAGAGGGCTTAAAGCAAACTAAAGGGGTAAGATCCTAACACTATCATTTTTAAGTTAAGTTTCCTATGATTTATGGTACATTGATTTATTATTTCGAGATTTGTATGTTGTGTGTGGGTATTTTGTTAATGAGTTTGTGTTGAGTAAGAATGGTAGAGGAGAAGGTCTCTTCCATAAAAACAGTGGCGGAGTCACATTGCTCTTTGGGGGTGCCACGGCACCCCCAAAGATAAAAAAAAAAAAAAAAAAAAATTTTCCCCACCCATGTAACCTACGGCACCCACACAAAATTAAAAAAAAAAAAAAAAAAAATTCCATATTACCAATAAAAAAAAATTACATATTGCCAAAAAAAAAAAAAATTACATATCCTTT
>CM017326.1:19722147-19771485 GCA_006937295.1 Carpinus fangiana
AAAGGTACTCATTTTTCTTGGACACTATTAACTGTGCTCAAGTTTATTTCGTAAGTAGTTTGTATTGTTATGTGTTTGTGATAGATAATATTTTGAATGGTTACTTAGCTTTGATTGTTGAAGTTCTTGTTTGAATTTTTGTTGTTGTTGCTCATGTCTATAGCAAACTAGAACACTTTTGTATTGGAAATGTGAGTTCTTTTTAATGTTTATTTTGTTGCTTATATTCATATAAACTTTAATTAAACATTAATTTAATTTCACTATTAATTTGAATGATTGAATAAACTTGAATATCCATATGATTGCTTGTTTTGTTATTTAATGTTTATAAATTTTGATTGTCTCTTATGAGGTCATGATTTAATTTGAAAATTTTAGGTTTATGAATCATGCCAAAGCTTAAAACTATTTATTCATTCTTCAAAAGGAAAGAAGCCGACATTTCGAAAAGTCATACACCGTTAGATTTTAATGCCGAAACTTCAAATCCCAATGAGCGTCATCTTAAATCTCCAAGGGTTGAAGATAGGGTTGAAGATGAAGAACATCATTTTGAATCTCCAACTGCGGAAACACAAGAGATTCATTTTAAATCATCCACACTTAATGCTAATGAAGTTGATGTTTCTTTTATAGAGCGAGATCCAGGATTACGTCCTCCAATGTGGGACTATCCAGTCAATCAACGTGATGAAATAAGGCGGGCTTATTTGAAAGATGGTCCAAATCGCTTTATTACAAATTATCCACTTTCTGGACCAGAAAGTCACCCTCGTCGCTTTCAAGCCTCTTGGTTCAAACAATTTCCTTGGCTTGAGTATTCTCGTTCTAAGGATGCTGCATATTGTCTACCATGTTATCTATTTACTATGAAAAGAGATGGACGCCCTGGATGGGATGTATTTATTACCAAGGGATTTAGAAATTGGAGAAAGGTTCATGAGGGGAAAAATTATGCATTTTTGACTCATATTGGGGAGGATCCTTGTTTACCTCATAATAATGCTGTGAAGTCTTATGAGGATTTACGAAATCAATCAGGGCATATTGATAAAGTATTGAAAGCACAAAGTACTGAACAAATTCTAAATAATCGACTACGTGTGAAAACTTCTATTGATGCTGTTCGGTGGCTTGCACTTCAAGGATGCGCTTTTAGAGGTCATGATGAGACTCTTGATTCAAAAAATCGAGGTAATTTTCTTGAAATGATTAAGATTTTGGCATCATATAATGACAAAGTTGAAAGTGTTGTTTTGGAAAATGCTCCAAAAACTGCCAAGTATACCTCACATACAATTCAAAAGGAGATCTTGCAAGTCATTGCAAGTAAAGTGCGAGATAAGATTCGTGAAGAAATTGGAGAGTCTAAATTTTGCATCATTGTTGATGAGGCACAAGATGAGTCTAAGAGAGAGCAAATGGCTATTGTTTTGAGATTTGTTGACGAAGATGGTTTTATACAAGAACGTTTCTTTGATATAGTTCATGTTAAAGATACTTCGGCATCAACTCTAAAGAAAGGAATATATGATGTTCTCTCTCGTCATCGCCTTGATATTCAAAATATCCGTGGACAAGGATATGATGGTGCTAGTAACATACGTGGTGAATGGAAAGGATTACAAGCGTTATTTCTTAATGATTGTTCTTGTGCCTATTATGTTCATTGTTTTGCTCATCGATTACAATTAGCATTAGTTGTTGCAGCTAGAGAGATGTCTTCTGTTCATCAGTTCTTTACAAATTTGAACTTTATTATCAATGTGGCCAATGCTTCATGTAAACGTCATGATCAATTACAAGCTGTTCATGCAACACAAATTGCACATATGCAAGCTATTGGTGAGCTTGAAACTGGAAAAGGGGCTAATCAAATCGGCACTTTGAAACGAGCCGGTGATTCTCGTTGGAGTTCTCATTTTAATTCCATTTGTAGCATAATGATAATTTGATGCTACTTGTACGGTGCTTGAAGATGTCGGAAGAGAAGGGGCTACTTATTCTCAACGAGGAGATGCTAAGGCTGCTTATAAATTGCTTACATCCTTCGAGTTCATATTTATTTTACATTTAATGAAGGAAATCATGGGCATTACTGATATTCTTTGTCAAGTTTTACAACAAAAATCTCAAGACATTTTGAATGCTCTTAATTCAGTTTCTATTGCAAAAAAGCTTATCCAACAGTTGAGAGATGATGGTTGGGATAACTTGCTTGAGAACGTTGTCTCTTTCTCCAAGAAAGCTGAAATTGATATTCCGGATTTGAGTGGTCGTTATATTGAAGGTCGAGGTCGTAATCAGAAAAATCACATTATAGTTGAGCATTATTATCATGTTGACATATTCAATGCTACCATCGACTTTCAATTGCAAGAGCTTGATAGTAGGTTTAGTGAAAAGGCGATAGAGCTTTTGACACTTAGCTCTGCTTTGGATCCAAAATATGCATATAAATCTTTTAAAATTGATGATATATGTATCCTTGCGGAGAAGTATTACCCTCTTGATTTTTCTGAGCATGAGATAATTAATTTGAGATATCAGTTGAAGTATTTTGGACTTGATGTGCATGCTGATCAGACATTACAAAATTTGTCTTCTATTGCAGAGCTATGCCAAGCATTAGCAAAGGCACAAAAATCAAAGACATACTATCTTCTTGATAGATTGATTCGCCTTGTTTTGACTTTTTCAGTGTCTACAACAACTACTGAGCGAGCTTTTTCAGCAATGAAAATTGTTAAAACACGACTTCGCAACAAAATGGAGAATGATTTTCCTGCAAATAGTTTAGTTATTTATATTGAGAGGGAAATTGCTGAGAGTTTCGATTTAGATTCGATACTTGATGATTTTGTACTTTTAAAAGATCGTAAAGTGCAGTTCTAGACTTTTTTTTTTGTTGGTATTTCTGTCTTTTTGATGTAGTGCTGACAGTCTTTTTGATGTAGTGCCGACATGTTACATTTCTAATATATTAATTTCAGCACATATTTATGAATTTTTATAAATATTTTTTTGTGATGCATATATTGTGTGAATTACCAAATTTTTAAGTTAGAAAATTTTGTATGACGCCAAAAAAAAAAATCAGCGGCACCCCCAATGTTAAATCTCTGGCTCCGCCACTGCATAAAAAGACTCAAGCTTTTCTTTGAAGAGCATGAGACTCTGGGATTATATGATGTAGGATGGGCTGTATGAGGATGGAAAAGGAGATTAGAAGAGTTTTTGTATGATTTATTGTGAATTAATGATGATTTTAGATTTAGAGAGTTAAAGTTTCATGAATGCTTTAAATTATTTCGTTTTCCATATTGTTCAAGAATAGTTTGAGGAGTTGATGTGTAGATCTATTGTATCATGGGAGTGTATGAAAAGCAAGGCCTTGTCTTTTAAAAGAAAGGTTGAACATTTGGTAAACAAATGTGGACTTTGATGTTTGGATGCTACTTTAAGGATCAATTTGTGTTTAGAATAGTGCAAATAAACATTTTTTAGGCCTTAAAATGTGTTGGATGGGTTATAAGTAGAACCTTTTAGAGTTTTTACCCATAACGATCGATCGGCCTGAAGAACAATTAAACAACACGATATGCAGCGGTGAGAATCGAAATAGTGACTGAGATAAGTAAGCTACGGGTTATAGTTAAATATTTTTTTTTATATAGAATAGTCATTTCGCATGCCTAATAGAAGTTAAGTGGAAGGGAGGATAGGGAAAAATAAAAAGAATTTATTTAAAATTTTAAGTACATAGCAGTATAGCACAGTATGCACAGTTAAATTAAACATAAAAAAATAAAAAATAAAAAAAATTCCTAGACTGTAAGTTATATGGCCTAGACCCTGGCGAAGATTTCATCTGTATTTCCTTAATGACCAAATTTGGGTGTGGAAAGAGCAAAGGAATCTAGTTCCCAGCAATCCCATCTTTTTTTTCTTCTCTTCCTGAGCGAGAGTGAGAGAAACTGAGAATAGAGTTGGTAGGGATGGACTCCGACGAGGGCAACGCGCAGAGGGTCCCGCTCAGCCAGAGGCCCGATTGGTCGGACGTGACTCCGGTTCCCCAGGACGACGGTCCAAATCCAGTCGTCCCGATCGCCTACAAGGAAGACTTCGTGGAAACCATGAACTACTTCCGAGCCGTCTACCTGGCCGACGAGCGCTCGCCTCGCGCGCTTTGGCTCACCGCCGAAGCCATCCGCTTGAACGCCGGCAATTACACTGTAATCTATCTTTCTCTCTGTCTTTCGCTCTCTCTGTCATAGTTTTGGAGAATGTTAGATGGGGTTGAATGCGTTTTGGCATTGTGTTGTTCATGTATTTCATTGGCTTTGTACTTAGCTCTGAGGGGGTAGATTGAACATGAATCCTAGATCACAATACCCATTTGGGAAAATATAGAGTGCATCTGCTTATGTGATATGAACATCACTATGTATAAATTGTTATATAATCATCGCTATGAATCATTTTACTTTTATCACTGAATTATCTGATGATAGGATGGTCACTGATTGAAAATTAGATTTCATAACTAAGGAAATATCTTCACCTTTGATATGAACCATTAGAGATGTAGCTATCTAAGGGTTCAAGGGGCCTTGATTGAGGCTTAGAAGTGCCTTGTTTGATAGGAGCTATCCCCTGTACATGATTGGGAGGTTGATGTGTTTTCCTTAATCTATTGTTCTCTCTCTGTTTGAGAAGAGGTGGTGAGGATAGAATTGTTGGATCCCCTCCAAAAGGCAGATGGTCGAGGTTAGATCCTTCTATCATGCGCTTAGTTCCCCTTTCTTTGGAAGAGTACATGGGGGAATAAGGCTCCTTCGAGGGTGATGTTTTTTGTTTGGATGACAGCTCTAGGGAAGATCCTAATGCTGTATTATTTGAGAAAGAGGCTCGTCATACTATCAGATTGGTGTTGTATGTGCGGAGCTGGGAATATATTGACCATCTTCTGCTCCATTGTGTAGTGGCTAGAGATTTGTGGACTTCAATTTTTAGTCTTTTTGGGTCATGCCCCAACGGGTGATGGAGAGGTTAGGTTGTAAGCCTCTGCATTTTAGAAGTTGGGAGGTTGGTTCCTCTTTGTTTGTAATGTGGTGTATATGGAGGGAAGATCTTAATGTTGTATAATTTGAGAAAGAGGCATGTCAGTATGACAGATTGGTGTTGTATCTTTTTCACAAATACATAATCCATCTATAAACAATGGATTATGTCTCCTCTCTCTCTCTCTCTCTATCTCATCCTCGAAGGATGAGGATGGTTCGTAGCTGGTTCGTGGAGTCTAAGGCGATCGAGATGCTGATTAAGGGGGGAAGTGCAGGTTTGAGGATTGTGGAAAGGAGCAATAGAAAACAGGGATCCATTTATATTTTTAGGGATGAACTAGCGTGGTTGGTGGGTGCCGTAGAGGAGGCGGTGGATGTGGATACGTCGGTAGTCTTCTGGAATCAATCAAGGGCAGGCCTTCCACGAGTGCTAGTGCAAAGACGATCCAATCGTCATGGCAGGTTCATAATCATGGAGGAATTCGAGGGCAGAACTCGTCGAGGCAGTGTCTTGATCCCTGAAGGTAGATATGGGCAAGGCTGGACCAGACTCATATCGGAGCTCAAAACTGCAAGAATGACTCTGTGGAGCGGACGTGAGTTCAGGGAGAACAAGGTGGTGGAAAAAGTCTCAGATAAGCGGACCTTTGCGGAGGTAGTGGGCCAGTCAAAGGTGCCGGAGAAAGTGCTTTTCGGTGGCCGAGAGCAGCATCAGACGAGGCCGGCGATCACAAAGACGTTGGAGAATGAGACGTGTGGTGGTTGTGGGAAGCACCAGACGAAGCCGGCGAACTCAAAGCCGTCGGAGAACGAGTATTCCGGTAGCCAAGGGCATACCCATACTCAGACAAGGCCGGCGATCAATCTGGTGATGAAACAGGGTCAGATAGGGACGTCGCAAGAAACAGAGGAGGCAGGGGGCAATGCCGTCGTTGCGGTGGCGAAAAACCAGGCTCAACCTTCTGAGAAGAGGGAGGTGAATTGCGTTCTGCCCGAGACTCTGCAGAATCCCGCAATATCGGGTGTGGCAGCACCGAATGGGGGCTGGGAGTCAGAAAGGAATGGGGTGTTGTCCTTGCATGCACGAGTTGAACTGCAGGAAATCCTTAAATGTTTAACGGATATAAGAGGGCAAGTGGACTTGGGGCTTAAGAGGGTAGAAAGGTCAATTCAGTCAATGGAGCAAAGTGAGTGTATGGGCCGGGAGGGTATGGGTCATGGTAGCGCCTCTGAAGCAGGGGGTTGGGCTAAGCCCAAGAAGAAGAAGTTTAGGAAAATTACCAAAAACCAGTCGGGCTTGTTGGGACCCAAGCCAAACAAGGCAGCGCCAGACTTGGCCATTCAATGCCTTCGGGCCTTATCTCAACAAACGGTGCAGCAGACAAGGCAGGTGGGGGAATCGTCTAAGATGGGAGCCGCTCGTGCAACGACGAAGCACGCCGGCCATATCTCCGGCGATCTATTCTCGGGCGTCGTGGCGGGTAATTCGATCTCGGCTAGGGGAACAGAATCTGCCGGTGATTCCGTCGGCGTTACTGGGCTAGTTGATAATCTATCGGCGACGCAGCTTTCCTCTGTCCCAGAGAGTTCCGACCACTTGGGTTTTGAGTGTTTGTCGCCGATGAAGATTACCCAGGAATCAGACATATCGACGACACCATTCTCCACCATTCCAGAGACTGTTGAAGACCTGGGACACGAAGCAGTGAGGCCGGTGAAGAGTGCTAGCTTAGAGCACTCTGACGGTGCCGGTGAGGTGGGGAACGATGTTATTTTGTCGGTGAAGCAGCCCAAGCAGATTCAGGTGTTTCAGAGAAGGGAGAGCACTCTGCCCAAGGCCACGAAGTCATGGGTAGCGGAGCGGGTTCCCTGGATTGGCGGAAGGAACTGTGACGAGGTAACAGAGGATATTTCGGGTAAGAATGATTCTGACTGGTTGGATTCTGAGGAGCTAGCAGTAAATAGATTTTCTGTGCTGGGTGAGGATGAAGAGTTAGGAGTCTTGGGGGGCATGGGGAATCAGGAGGATGACTTGGGCTCTCCTGTTTCCAAGACTTTAAATTTGGTTTGGAATGTGAAAGGGATTGCAGGCATTTCCTGTGATGGAAAGGAAGGAAAACTCAAAGAGGTTTTTGGGCAAATTGTGGCTGCTAAATTTGGAGAAGGGGCTTCCTTTGAAACAGGGGTGGCCGCAGATGATTACTTGGGGATGGGGGCAGTAAATGGTATCTATGAAGCATAAAATATTAACGTGGAATGTGAGAGGGTTGAATGAGAGGAAGAAGCGTCTGAGGGTTAGACGGCTTTTGAGTCAATGGAAGGTAGATATTGTTTGCCTTCAAGAGACAAAACTGGATGTGATCACTCTTGGCTTAGTGCAAAGCATTTGGAGATGCCCTTATGTGGAGTGGAGCTATGTGGCCTCTAATGGGGCCTCGGGAGGGATTTTACTAATGTGGGATAGAAGGGCAGTTTCGAAAGTGGAGGTGTGCCATGGTAATTATGTGGTAGCCTGTTCTTTTAGGAATGTGGACGATGGTTTGGAGTGGGCCTTTGCTGGAGTGTATGGGCCGAATAGGGATGCCACTAGAAGAATGATGTGGGAGGAGTTGGCTGGTTTGTTGTGCTTATGGGAGATGCCTTGGTGTATAGGGGGGGACTTCAACGTCACTCTCTTTCATAATGAGAGGTCTGGAGGACTCCGAAGAAGAAGTGAGGTAGCCACGTTCGCTGATTTCACAGCGGAGATGGGTCTTATGGATCTTCCGTTGGTTGGAGGAGTGGCTACTTGGGCTAATAACTATTCTTGGTCAAGATTGGATCGTTTCTTGGTTTCTCCGGAGTGGAAACTTAGCTACCCAGGGTTGATTCAAAAGAAGCTTCTTCGAGTTTGTTCGGATCATGCTCCTATTATTTTGATGAGGGGTTGTTTGCAGAATGGAAAGAGTTCGTTTAAATTCGAAAACATGTGGCTTAAAGAGGAGGGTTTTGTGGATAAAGTTAGATCATGGTGGTCTTCTCTCTCTTTCACGGGTTCTCCAAGCTTTATCTTGGCCAAAAAGCTGAGAGCTCTCAAGGGTGAGATCAAGAGGTGGAATAGAGAGGTGTTTGGGAATGTGGGGGCTCGTAATAAGGCTCGGGCGGAGGAGTTGGAATCGTTGGACAGATTGGGAGAAGCACGGAGTCTTTCAGAGGAGGAGAAGGAGAGAAGGAGGGTTCTAGTTTCTGAATTGGAAGCTTCTCTTTTACAAGAGGAAATTAGTTGGAGACAGAAATCGAGGGTGAAGTGGTTAAAGGAGGGAGACAAGTGCACTAAGTTCTTTCACCAGGTAGCTAGTGCTAATAGGAGGAACAACTCTTTAGAGTCTTTGATGGTGAATGGCTCTCCTACTTCGGACCTAGCTAGTATCGGCGAGCATGTGGTCAACTATTATAAATCTCTGTTTGCGGAGCCTATGAGTTGGAGACCGAGATTGGATAACATTGAATTTGATAGACTTAATGGTGAGGAGGCTTCTAGTTTGGAGACTCCGTTTGAGGAAAAGGAGGTTAGGGAGGTCATCAAAGGCATGGATAGGGATAAGGCTCCCGGCCCGGATGGTTTTTCTATGGCGTTTTTCCAGGATTGTTGGGAGGTGATTAAGGAAGATTTCATGGCGGTTTTTGAGGAATTTTATTCACGAGGTAAATTCGTGAAATGTATTAATTCTACCTTTATTTCTCTGATTCCGAAGATCCAAGGGGCTAAGGAGGTCAAGGACTTTCGGCCTATTAGTCTTGTGGGTGGAGTTTATAAGATCATTTCCAAGGTGCTGGCCAATAGAATGAGGAGAGTTATGAACAAGATCATATCCAAGCCCCAAAATGCCTTTGTTAAAGGGAGGCAGATATTAGATTCGGTTCTCATTGCAAATGAATGCTTGGATAGCAGGATTAAGTCCGAGGAGCCAGGGGTGCTTTGCAAGTTGGATATGGAAAAGGCATACGATCACGTGGATTGGAGCTTCCTTATGTACTTATTGAGGAGGTGCGGGTTTGGGGAGAAATGGTGCTCGTGGATCCAGCATTGTATTTCGTCAGTCCGCTTCTCTGTGTTGATTAATGGTGCTCCCTCCGGTTTTTTTGGGAGCTCTCGTGGGGTTCGTCAAGGTGATCCGCTCTCTCCTTTCCTCTTTGTATTGGTGATGGAGGCTTTTAGTAGGATGCTTGGAGCCTTTAATGTTAGGGGGCTGATTTCGGGCTTCTCGGTGGGATCAAGTGGGCAGGTTCCGGTGACTATCTCTCATCTTCTTTTCGCTGATGACACCTTGGTGTTTTGTGGGGCTAATGCTAGTCAAATTCGTCACTTGGGGGCTCTTCTTGTTTGCTTTGAAGCGGCTGCTGGTTTGAAGGTTAATTTATCCAAATCGGTGCTTATTCCGGTTGGTCTTGTTGAGAATGTGGGGCAGCTTGCTGGGCTGCTGGGATGTGGGTATGGTGAAGTGCCGATGAAGTATTTGGGGTTACCGTTGGGGGCTTCTTTCAAGCTTAAAGCTATGTGGGCGGGTTTGGAGGATATGATGGTGCGGAGACTAGCCCTGTGGAAAAGGTTGTATCTTTCAAAAGGAGGGAGGGTCACTTTGATTAAAAGCACACTCTCCAATATGCCTACGTACATGTTATCTCTATTTCCCATTCCGGTGGACGTGGCTAAGCGCATTGAGAAGATCCAAAGAGATTTCCTTTGGGGAGGGATGAATGATGACTTTAAGTATCATCTAGTAGAGTGGGATAAGGTTTGTTCTCCTTTTGATGAGGGTGGATTAGGGATTAGGAATATTCGTCGGTTTAATCAAGCCCTTTTGGGGAAGTGGTTGTGGCGTTTTGCTCATGAGGAAGGAGCTTGGTGGCGTGCGGTGTTGGTGGCCAAGTATGGGACGGATTGGGGGGGTTGGCGGTCGGGAGTCATTTCAGGATCACATGGGGTGGGTTTATGGAAATTTATTTGTATGGGTTGGCAGAATTTTAGGAGGTTTTTCAAGTATGTTCCAGGTGTAGGCTCGAAGATTCACTTTTGGGAGGATGCTTGGTGTGGAGATAGGAGTCTTAAGGAGGAGTTTCCCGGTCTGTACAGCATTGCTAGATTCAAGGAAGCATCCATAGCGGATAATATGGAGTATTCTAGTGAATCTATTCAGTGGAATATCCAGTTCTCTCGGTTGATTCATGATTGGGAGGTGGGGGAATTGGCTGCATTGTATAAGTGCTTATATGATTACAAGTCACGAGGAGAGGGGAGAGACAAGTTATTTTGGGTGCCTTCTCGTAAGGGGGTTTTTGAGGTTAAGTCCTTCTACAGAGCTCTCTCTCCTCGTGGGTCGGTTTCTTTCCCTTGGAAGAGTGTTTGGAAGCCCAAAGCTCCTCCTAGAGTGGCTTTCTTTGTTTGGACGGCGGTTCATAGTAAGATCCTTACTCTAGACAATCTTGGGAGGAGGGGCTTGGTGGTGGTGAATAGATGCTGGTTATGTGAAACGGATGGGGAGTCAGTTGATCATCTCCTTCTACATTGCACGGTAGCGAGGGACTTGTGGTTTGCTTTCTTTGCTCGGTTTGGGCTTTGTTGGGTTATGCCTCGCTCCGTCAAGGAGCTTTTAGCGAGTTGGTGGACGGCGGGTCGTTCGAGGAGCTCTACGGTTTGGAAAATGGTCCCTCATTGTATCTTGTGGTGTATTTGGAGGGAGCGAAACAATAGATGTTTTGAGGGCCTGTCGAGGACCCCGAGAGGAGCTCCTTCATTTTTTCCTTGTTACTCTTTTTTCTTGGACTACAGGCTGGCTTGCCCCGCGAGCTATTAGCTTTGTAGATTTTCTCTCTTTATTCTCTCCCTCTTCCTAGTCCCTTTTGTATACTCCCAGTGTACTAAGGGTTGCGCCCCTTTGCGCTTTTGATATAATACATTGACTTATCAAAAAAAAAGAATAGTGGGGAATATACTGACCATCTTCTGCTCCATTATGTAGTGCCTAGAGATTTGCGGGCTTCAATTGTTAGTCTTTTTGGTTCATGCACCAATGGGTGATGGAGTTGATGGCTTTGTTGGAGAGGTCAGGTTGTAAGCCTTTGCGTTTTAGAAGTTTGAGGTTGGTTCCTCTTTGTTTAATATGGTGTGTTTGGAGGGAACACAATATTTGTAGCTTTGAAGACTGTGAGAGGATGGTGCCTAAGGAAGAGACTTGACTATTTTACAGTGAAAAAAACTCTCCGTTCTCTCTCTTCGAGTTTTCAAATTTTTTCAAACCTCTCACACATTTTGACATCACCGGCGACAATGTAAGCGCGTGAGGTGCCATGGGTTAGGGATCGGTGTTGCTACGATGGAACGACGGTTCTCTATCGAAGCAAAATCGTTCTGTTTTTTGATTAAGGAAGGTTTTCCTGACCTGCGTCTGGAGGAAAGGAGAAAAAAGTTCATAGGGTTCATCTTCGCAAGTTCTCCATGCTCTGCTTGGTTAAGGGACATTGTGGAAGCGGCGACCTAGGTGAAGGAGGACATCTCCAAGTCCTACTGTGAGGGGGATAAGGTGCTGATGGTACATGGGGGATCCAATAAGGCTGGGAGGTATTTGGAGGTGTCTGTTTACGCAGAGGGTGGCCGTAAAGGGCTTTTATGGATCCCGGAGGGTCGATTCGGGCAGGGGTGGCGTCAGTTCGCCGGTGAACTACGCCTGATGCTAATCAGCCCCAATGGTAAGTCTGATGCGGAGTTGGCCGAGTCTCGGCTTGTGCCGAGTCCGGAGATCTCCCCATTAAAGCTCGCAGGGATCGGGGTCCGTGAGGGGTGTTCTAAGACGCGCTCTTTTGTGGAGGTTCTGGAATCGAAGACCTGTCTCGAGCTGAAGGATCGTTCGCGAGGAGAGACGGCGAAAGGCGGGGTAGTGAAGCGGCCGGCGGTGGATGAGGTGAGGTTTGAGAAGGCGGCTGCGTCTGTGAAGATGTCGAGGGGCAGTTCGGTACAAGGTTGGGTCAAACGTGTGGTACGATCTTTTCAGATTGGGCTGGGCCGGGTATGGGTTGGGATGCTTGAAGGATTGCTGAATGGGCCAAAGGATTTGTCTGTTGAAAAACGGATTAGGGCTGTCTTGGGTTTGTCAGGCCTTAAGGGATATGGGCTAGAGTATGGGCAGGCTGGGCGTAATTTTGGGCTGGGTTTTCGCCTAAAGCCCAAACGAAGAATTTGGGCTGCTCGTCGTTGTGTTAAATCTCCAGCTCCCAAGTCGTCCTCTCTGAAGCTGGCGGCCGAAGATCACTCGGGAGCAGCTGAGGCCGTGCCTCCGGCCTCGACGCAGCCAGTGGGTAGTGGGTCTTCTCCTGTGAGTTCTTCTGCCCTCCCTTTGGTTGCGTTATCCCCGGAAGATGGGGACTGGGTCGTCGTCGGAGGTCTGGCAGAATCCTCCGGTGTGTCTGTTGAAGGATGTTGCACACTCTCAAGCGGAGGAGCCCGCTCCTCAAGCTCGTTTGGATGAGCCTGAGCCTTCGGACGCTGGGCTTCCGGTTCAAGTGCATCAAATCGAGGATGCCGTGGCTGGGTTTGATCAGGGGACGATTTCGGAGGCTAAGTTGGTTTGCAATTTCACTTTAGGATCTGGGGCGGCAGACATTGTTATATTGCCGGTGTCGGAGGTTATTCCGGCCAAGGCTATTTGCGCACCCGAGAAGGCACCTAGCTTGATTCGTAAGGGTTTTTTTGGTCCAAGAGCTGCGTCACCTACTTCATCGAGGGGGTCTTCACAGGGTAAGGGTGCTTTGTCTTCCTCTTTGCCGGAAATCTTTGTCTTGTCTCTTGGGGCGGCTGAGGTGGGTCGTAATTCCACTGTTTTCAAGTCTGAAGTGGTGTATGCCCGGAGGGTTAAGGAAGAAACTTCCAAGCAGCTGTTAAAAAATAAGGAGATTCTTGCTAAGGTGGTGGCTGACATACCGGCAGAGGGATTCTCGAAGGAGGTGATTAGCACGATGAATTTTGCTCTGGTGGTGGGTTTATCCTGGTGTGGTGATGATAAAAGAATGTTGAACCTTTTATCGAAAATTGAGAAGGAAAAGCGGGAGCTAGCTGGGCCTAAGGTGAAGGGGAAGAGGGAGCTCAAGAACTTGGAGTGCTCCATCAACGTTGAGGCTAGCGGGCAGAGGTCCTCTCAGGCGAAGTGCCAACGTAGGCGGGGCTTTCTTGGGTCTAAAAATGCTTATTCCTTCCCCCCCCCGAGGTGCAGTAGGGGGTTTGGGGTGGTTTTGGGGTGTTTTTTCTTGGGCTGATTTTTTTGGGTTGTTTCCCTAGTTGGGTTTCTGTTTCTAGGGTTTGATTTTTGGAGGCTGCTTATGAGCTAGGCGCCCTATACCTATTGTATTTGACACGCCCTTTTGGGTTTTTTGGTATACAAAATTACTTATCCAAAAAAAAAAAAAAAAAAAGATGGTGCCTGATTTAAAAGCCTTTTGTTCAAATCCCTTTATGTTTGGATGGCTATGTTCAATAGTTCTCACCTCTCTAACTTCCTAGATTTTATGAATTTGTCCTCTTCCTTTCCTTATTAGTTTTGAATAAAAAAATTTCATTTTATTCAAAAATATCAAGAAAAATCTAGAGCCAAAACTCTAAAAAACGAGAGCAATTTGCTCTAAAACAACAATATCATGAATACAATGGGGGATCTCCTCCATCCAAATTTTAGATACACCTATGTTCCCCGCTATCTTCACCAATTTATAAGGTTCAAACCTCTTTTGACATGTTCCACTTTCCACCTCCTGAAGCTCAGCAGTAATGCATGGATATCTTCAATAGCTTGTCCAAAACGACACCACGGTGATCCATTAGTGATGATTGCTTGGACAACTTGTGTGGAATCCTCCTCCAAAATAATTTGCTGCAAACCCAAATCACGACTAAATTCCAAAGCACATAGAGCTCCCATAGCTTCAGCTATGAAAGGGTCGGGACATCCCTCCATAACGTGACAAGAAGCTGTGCAAACCTATCCCATATGATCTCTTACAATTAGGGCTGGGCACGGGTCGGGCTAGTCCGGGTACCATTTCTGGCACCCGCCCCACAACATGCGGGTTTGAAAATTGTAACTTGTCATCCGGCTACATTTGATTTTATTTGCCGGGTATCGGGTATGTGGATGAGAACGTGTCGGATTTTGCGAGTTCGGGTATAATGTTAATGGCATTTTTGTAATTTTTTCATCTAGGTACCCACTGTTTTATCAAAATTTTCAAGGTAATGAAACTAAAGCCACCATTTTTTTTGTTTTTTTTTTCACGTTTGTTTTGGGATGAAATTTCAGAATAGATTAAGCGATGCTGGTGTCTTATTTGAGGAAAGTGTTATTAGAAGTTAGCCCTAGGAGGTATGGAGGCTATCTTTTTGCTGTTCAAACAAACAGAGCCTTATGAATTGTTTTTTCCTACTTTGTGTTTTTTGGGTGGTTACCTGAGGTCGATGGCTGAGATAGAGAGAGGTCAATGGCTGAGGCGAAGGTCACTGTGAGTCTGTGAGAGCCGAGAGGGATAGAGAGAGAGCGTTAGTTCACTTCCCAGATAGAGAGAGAGAGAGAAAGAGAGAGAAACCTGTGAGTGGCGGGAGTGGCGGTACTAAAGGGAGTGGCGGCAGATGAGAATAAAGGGGACTCATGATTTACGGGAGGAGGCGGCTAGGTCTTGAGGAGAAGAAGCGGGAGGAGGTGGCTAGGTCTTGAGGAGAAGACGTCTGAAAGCAAAAGTAGGGTTTTTTGCATTTATTTGGTTCTTGGTGGGGGCGGGGCGGGTACTTGCTATCCAAAAATTTTCCTACCCGAAACCCGCACCACCCGCATGGGTTGGAAGAAATCCAACCCGTTTCAGCAAAAAAAAAAAAAAAACCAAATCCAAGCGGATTGGAGCGGGTTTGCAGGTTGGGTGGGTCCCTACTTACAATAATCCCCACACTTATCCTTTTTTGATCTGACTTCATAGCCATGTCCCAATTCGTTTTATACGTATCACCAGGGGGGGGGGGCTTCACTTTTCTTGTATGACTACCGCAGGGTTCAAGGGGGTTACCTGTTCGTCCCTCTTCTCTGTTGCCTGCCTCCATTGCATCAATTGATTTTCTGCTGCATGAGCCAAAGAGCATGGGTGCATAAAAGTCCCTCTATGTACTACATCATTTCTTCTAGCCCATATCCCACGTGCCGTTATTGCAACAATTTCCAGCTCCTCGTTACATCTATGAATCAGCTGCTCAAATAGACCCAGGAATTCCGTTGCCATACAAAGCGCTCTTTTGGATGGCTTTCCCACACACTGCCTAAACATCTTGCACTGCTGGACATTGCCACAAAGCATGGAAAACTGTTTCGGTTTCTCTTGTACATAGCATGCATGTTGCATCGCTTTACACCCCTCTATGTTGAAGATTTCTTTTGTCGGGAGAATGTTATTACAGGCCCTCCAAATGAACACCTTCGTAGTATTAGGAACCTTCAAGTCCCAAATAGTTTTCCATAGGGGGCTGAAACCTGATTTGTTGGACCCTTCACATCCCTTTTCTGCATTCCTTTCCATCTCCAAATAGTAGGCACTCCTTACAGAGAACTCCCCTGAGGCTGTTGCTTGCCATATCATCTTATCTTGCTTTTTAAATTTGCTCACAGGCAGCCCACATATCAGCTCTGATTCCTCTTCCCAAAATACCTCTCGTAGTAGGGGAATATTCCATCGTGCTGTAGGCTCTAACAGCTTACATACCTTTGCTGCCTTGTCTAAAATTCTACAAGGAGTTTGTATACTTGGGGGTTGCTCTTGTATACTTCCTGTATACCTTGGTTGAACCCTCTACACTTTTTATAATTGATTTACTTCTAAATTTTTATTTTATTTTTTGATTAGGTATGTTTTGCAAAAAAAAAATAATAATAAAAAAAAATTATATAATTCAAAATATTGCTAAGTTTTACAAAATGTCTGAATTACAAATAATCAACATTGAGAACTTAGGAGTTCGTGGAAAATTAGTGTTCTCTTTTCGCTAATGGGCATCTTTTGGGTGAGTGGCCATTGCCTTGGTGGCATGCATATGAGTTTGACGTGGACAATATATGCATGAATCTACCTTTTTTTCCCAGTAGTTCTTGTTCGCTCCACCAACTTGATCTTTCTTTCTCTCTCTCTCTTTTTTCTTAAAATTTTATTTTATAATGATATCCTATTTTCTCTTTCCTCTGTTAATAGTTTATTCCTTTTTTTAGTTTTTAATAGTATGCCTTGTCATCTATAAGAAAAAAGCTATGGAAATCAAAAAATCCTAGCTACTTTGGGAAATACTTGAAAGTTGAAGTATATCAATTTCACAATTTACTTGGTCTAAAGCTGATTACTCTTCATGCCAGAATGCGTGCTGTTCTAGTACCTTTGGCAATCATGTATTCTTGAATACTGGATGTTTGATGTGGGTTAGTAAAATATTTCTTTGGACCTCAGGTTGAACCTCAGTTGTTATTGGACATTTACAAGAATGTTCTGTTACTTTGCCATTTTGTTTGTTCATACTTCAAATTATATATTTTAATAAAGCATGTTTTGGAACCTTATATGTTATACAACTCTATAGTCTGTTCATGCAAAGCTAGGAAATCATGTGTTTTAAACAAGAAACCTCAACATCCCAGGCATTAAGCTTTTTGTGGAGGCCAAATTTGATCTCTTAGATCACATTTACAAAAATTCTTGGTGACTATTTAGCTTCGGGAGAGAATTTATTAATTCATTTTGTAAGGACTTGGGATTAAGAAAGGTTCTATTTTTTATAGGTATGGCATTTCAGGCGTTTAATACTCGAGGCTCTGGATGGTGACTTGCATGATGAATTGGGTTTCACTGAGAATATTGCTAAGAGTAATTCCAAGAACTATCAGATATGGTGAGCCATAGTATCTATGCAAGTTGATTTGTTTATTTTCCTTTGTGATGTGTGTAAAATAGAAGAGACATTTTATGAAGATGTATTAAAAATTGTAAACTGATGTTTTATATCAAAACAAGATGCTGTCACCCTATCCTGAACTAATTAATTGTCCAAATTGATAAAACATGCTATAGAATCCTTGTTTTGGATTAGCCTTTCGAGAGCTAGGGATAGCAACATGGTAGATTTGGTTGCCTTTACTTCTACTTGAATCATTTAGGGAATAACATCAAAGATATATATGTGTGTGTGCGCGCAGCACCTAATATGGGATAGTTCTAGGGACAATTCATTTTATATGTGATAGTTCTAGGGATAATTCATTTGATATGGGATAGTTCTAGGGATAATTCATTTCATAAGGGATAGTTCTAGTGTGTGCTTGCAAGCAATTTGTGAAATGTTGACTGTTAAGAGTAGTTTTATCTTATCTAATTATTCTAGAAGTTTATTTTATCTAGGAGTTGTGGTTTGCTTATCTTGTTCACATATAACTGTCTGATGTTAGTCTCTGTATTATATCTCTTCTATAAATAATATATGTATTTGTGTATTTGTGTGGTAATGTAGCTTTTTGACCCACCATTTATTTATTTACATAAACGAATGGGAAAGGTTAGATATACAAGCAGAACACTGAGCATGAAGTAAATGATGTTTTTTTCCCTTTCATTTTACCGAAGGAATGAATTAGACCTGTCATTATTTTTTTAACAGGGTAAGTTCAAGGCTGCCCTTGTAATTATTACTTATTTATCTTAAAATTCTATCTGTATTGGTGGTTTCATTCTGGTATCAAACAATGCTTTCAATCCAAATGGATTAGACCTGTCTTTATATTATCCAAGCTGTCCTACACTTGGATATTTGCTCATCATAGATTTTTTCTCTAGTTTTGCAGATTTTTTGAACTTCTATTCTTCTTTTTTCTCACATTAGGGTACACACAGTGTACTATTGTTGCACCCCTCTACATTTTCTCAATGATATTGGAATTACTTATAAAAAAGAAAATAAAATAAAAAAGGGAATAAACAAGGTCTGGGATTCTTTTACTTGAAAAATAGAGGTTCTTTAGTCCTCGAACATTAGCGAAAGAGTCTAGGCCTTTTGATTTTTCTCTTTTATAGTATAAATATTTTTTTTTTTGAAGTTATAATGAATTGGTGGGCTAAACCTTTGTATATTAACCGAAAGGGTAAAGTGATGAAGCTATTAAACAGGTTCATTGTTTTTTCCTTGAAATCCTGTTAAATTGACTAGGGCCACTCAATCATTAGAACGTTTCATCTTTATTTTAAGTGAGTGACATTTGATTTGGAGATTTATTAACAAAACAAACACATGCCCCCTCCATCTGATAATTGCTTTCACTCTTTCCTTTTTCAATGGTTAGAAGTCAAGGCCTGAAACTTTTCTGCTTTTCCAAATTACAACTCTTCCCCAGTACTTTTTCCAACCATTTAGGGTTAAAGAATGAGAGGGCAACATTAGTATTGAATAAGACCGAACCTCTGGCTCAAAGTGACTTGGATGCTATGGGCCTACCTCTAGTCACCAAATCATATGTATACGAGTTTTTAGTTTAAAAAGATTAAATTTTGAAATAAGTACCCATGTTTGAAATGGTGTAAAAAATAGGCATCTGCATTAGAAGGGAATTGAGTTTCTTACAACGGTTCCTTTAATCTTAGAATAATAATGCCTTATCTTCCCAGGCCTAGAGTCGTTCTCTGGTGTAGCTGATGGGCTCGTTTGCTATTGTGATCTGGTCAGCAAATCCTTTTGAACCTAGTTTTCTTTAACAGTAGTTTCATTTGAATAGGGCCTTCTGATTATGTAAATTCTAGTGAAGTTGTCATTTTAATCTATCCATCCAACTGCCAAATTGTCATCAAGATCTTTTTTGGAGTTTCTATAGCTTATTATACCCTTACCCAGGTACCACTGCATTGATCTTAGTGACAGATATTTGTAGGCATCATAGGAGGTGGGTTGCTGAGAAATTGGGAAC
The DNA here is from genome assembly GCA_006937295.1 of Carpinus fangiana. Lineage (NCBI taxonomy): Eukaryota > Viridiplantae > Streptophyta > Magnoliopsida > Fagales > Betulaceae > Carpinus > Carpinus fangiana. The sequence goes on from CM017326.1 coordinate 19,741,211, forward strand.
TGATGCTACAAGCAAGGAACTTGAGTTCACGAAGAAGATACTTACTCTTGATGCTAAAAATTATCACGCCTGGTCCCATAGGCAGGTTTGTTGCTCCTGTTGCCTTCTTTATGCCAAAATAAGTTACACAGAACTCCTTGAATGTATTTTGAGCACCATTGGGGCTGAGCTTCTGTATATTTTGAGATATATTTGGTAGTAAAATAGTAAATAATTTAACTTTTTACTCCCTTTTCTTTTCTTTCTTTTCTCTTTTGGTGCAGTGGGTTCTGCAGGCACTAGGAGGATGGGACGATGAACTTCAGTACTGTTGGCAGCTCCTTGAAGAAGATATTTTTAACAATTCTGCTTGGAATCAGGTATAGTGAGATGTTTAGCTTTGTCTTGACCTTCTACTCTGATTGATCCTTGATTTCTGAAATTCTTGCCAAAATTACGAAACAAACTTATTTTATGTTTTGTTTGCAACAGAGATACTTTGTTATAACAACGTCTCCCCTGCTGGTAGGCCTGGAGGCTATGAGAGATTCTGAAGTGAGTTACAGTGTTGAAGCCATAGTTGCCCATCCTGAGAATGAGAGCCCATGGAGATACCTTAGGGGGCTTTACAAAGGAGACATTGAGTCTTGGGTGAAAAATCCTCAAGTTTCTTCAGTGTGTTTGAAGGTTTTGAGTGCCAAAAACAACTCTTCTATCTTTGCTCTGAGCACACTTTTGGATCTTCTCTGCCATGGCTTCCAACCAAGTCAAGAGTTGAGAGATGTTGTGGAGGCTCTCAAGGCTTCAGGCCCAAATGATCAACCAGATCCTGACTTGGCAAAAACAGTTTGTTGTATCTTGGAAGGTGTAGACCCAATGAGAGCTAACTATTGGAAGTGGCGAAAGAGCAAGCTGATGAGCTTATTGTGAGTTGGATGCAGGGTCGTGGCCTTTTGTGACTTATTTCCGAGGATATCTCTCTGTTGTGAGAATATCAAAAACCTATTCCAAGTTAGACTTGCGTTATTATTACTTTGTAACATCTCTTATCTCTTACAACACATTGCCCCTCCAAACTCTCAAAAGAAAATGGAAAAGCAGACACAGTACTGCTAACAACATGCACATAAATTTATTTATTTAATAGAAAATATATTGCCTAGCTAAATTTAGGCCTTGTTTGTCAAGCAAGTTATTCCTCCCATATTTCACCACACTATTCACTTCATTTTTTTTTTTTTTAAAAAAGAACATATTAAATCATTAACTTTTTATATCACATCATTTAATATATATTTTTTAATTTTTAATTTTTAATTATATCATTTACTATTTAAATAAAAAAATTATTACAAAACAAATTTTTTTCACTTTTTAATATCACTTATTTCATTTTTCCATACTAATCATTTATTTATTTTTTAATCCATGAACAGTGCATTGTTATTTTTTGTTGGAGAATGTGATGGGGTTTACCAAACACCCTCTTACTTTCTTTGTTCCCTTCTCCAATTCTGTAGTGGCTCAAATTATTAACTAGGTGTAAGTAGTTTAGTTGTGGGAGTTAATTTGGGTTCACTAGAGGAGCAATTTGAACTTTTGGGTTGACAGATGCTGCTGTCTGTAGTGCGGATGTACAGGGGGGACCACCGGATTTACACTTTGCAAACCGTACAGGTGGACGTACGTGGGACCACCAGACATACGCTACTTTTTGGAATATTAATACATGGACGTACGAGGCAGCCATTGAACCGCTGGGCAAGAACCACCGGATGTACGCCACTTGGCCGGACGTCTGCTGCTTTTTAGGCCTATAAATACCCCCTACTACTCTCTTCGTGTTTTGCACAAGTTTTAGATGTCCACAGGCTGCCAGAGTGTTCCCAGAGTGTTTCCAAAATATTTTGAGTGTGTTTTGTGAGCATGTGTGAGGTGTTTGCGTGTTTTGGAACGTTCGTGAGGCGGAACTCTTGCGATTTTATTTCAAGGAGGTAATGTTCAATCCTTAGTTTTTTAAATACGTCGTTATGCTGCTCGTTTTATGTTTAGTTGTAGTTGATAGCTTAGTTACGCTTTGAATATCGTTTGGATTAGCATTTTTGTTAGCTTAGCGTTGTTACGTTGCATTGAGGTTGTAAATTAGACTAGGAAGCTTTAGGGTGTTTCTAATAGCCATAGGAGTCGGAGAATAGGTGGACAGTAGAGAGAAAATGAGGTTCTCCCTGAGAACCCACATAGCTGACGTACGGTATCGTACCGGATGTACGGCCCGTCGTGACATGGTGGACGTATAGCCCCGAGTTCGGACCTACGGTCAGTGTGTGATAGGGAAACTCTATTTTCACTAGCAGTCCCATAACTCATGCTTTCCTTACTTTAGAGTTGTTTTAGTGGAATTAGGACTAATAAAAGGTTTTTCACAGATTTGGAGAACCTGGATCTATCTGAGTATTCGGAGACGCTTTTTGATCTAGGTGAGTTTTAACTTACATAATGCTCATTGCTATTTTCCATGCACTGCACGTCTATTTTGTGTATTGAGAAAACATTCATATTTTACAACTCTCACAGTTTATACTTATTGTACATGAACTCTGACATTTTGAGAAAAACATTTTGCTGAACATACTAACTAAGTGAGACTTGTAAAATGACATGCATGTAAAATACAGACAAGATAATTTTCATCCTATGACATGGCACACTGGTACGTGTGGTAGTAATGGCCATGGGCTTACTATACATGTTAGCTTTATGGTCAAATGTGTGTTATACTGGGCTTTGGATCCATTGGTTTCGTGACCACGGTGCAACCATTCCCAATGGTTCGGTCACTATAGAACAAACGTCATTAATTGGTGTGGGCCACTCGAGGTCAGACTCGATCGTGCCACTAATGTTACGTATAGTATGTTGTGCAATGGTTGGGGCACTGGCATTGTACTATAGGTCCCTCGGGACAGCATCAACCCTGCTGAGAAGGTGTAATATCTCGGGTAGACCATACTATTGAACTATGACTGTTGTTTACATCATATGCATATACCATCTAATATATATATCGCGTATAATATAAGTTGTCATGATGAAACTGCTTTTGCTTATTAAACATCTGAGTTCATTACTAAAATGGCATGGGTATTATCTGCATTAAAAATGACTAAGTCTTAGACTTACATTTTTTATTTATGTCTTTCCCTCATAATTACGAATAATTGCGCGGTTTAGCTGCACTAGACGAAGATGCCGTCGGAGATTACTTGGGTGATCGCACAAGACCTGATACGGGTGATCTTTGAGGATATGGATCCCGTTTGGCTTAGGACGATGTGGGAAGATGGAGAATCTGCCCGTGCAGACATGATAGAGATTTTAATTTCATTAGCCCTGCTTAAGCTTAAGTCTAGGATTTGATCTGTTGATCTTTTGTGAACTATTTTGACGTTTGTTATTTTGGGTTGCATCTATTTTCCTGTTGATGGTCTGATGACCAGTACCTTTGGTGACTATTTATGATATTATGATGACGTAATACTTTATCTCTGGTATTGCTGTGTGATGTTTTATTATTGTCTTTTAATCCCATAGTCTTGGTAAGGTCTTCCACTGCAGTTTTCTCATTACAACGAGGAAAGTGAATTCCCGGAGGTCTTGTTCTACGAGGGACAAGGCTGGGATGGCGCGCCGTAGTCTCTTATTCTTCACCATGTTTTTATCTACATGTTTTTATGCTTAGTTTAATACTCCGTTCGTCATTTAATTTTATGTTTATTCGTTTCAATACATTTTAGTGACAAAAGTGTGTTGATTGTTGTTTGCAATTCGTTTAACGTCGACTTTCGCTGCAACCGGAGACTAAAGAAAAATAAACAAAAGAATTAAATTAAAATAAATGATAAAATGACGTTTAGAGGGTTTTACAGTGATGAACGAGGAGGATTTAGGCCACAAGGGGCACCTCCAAGCGTTTTCCAAACGTAAGGTTCGTTTACAAGAGAAAGGGGGATATTTATAGGCTAAATTTAGGGTTTCAGCGCTGCCAGGTCAGATAAGGTGCGTTCGATCGCACTAGGTGCGTTCGAACGCACTCGTGCATGAATTTCGGCATTTGATGGGCACAAGTGCGTTCGAACGTAAAACGTGTGTTCGAACGCACTACCTTCAGAATTAGCCCTTACATGTGAAATACAAAGTTGTAGATCTTTGAGTTATCTTTCCAAAGACACCAAGATCACCCCAATCGGAGGTCTACAACTCCAGATATGGTCGTTTTGGTGGGACTCGTCGGGTGCGAATTATCACTCGACTCAAATTTGCTGTCAAAGCTCCCCGAACTGTCTTAAGCCCCAGAGTTGATGGCATTAGCCCCAAATGCAACTTAACAACCTGCAAAACACTAAAATACCAAAACTAACCAAAATATTAGAAATTAACAATACTAAGAGCCTAACGAATATAAATTAAGGGGTTCAAATAAGCACTTTTAGGCACTCATCACCCTCCTTTACCCCTCTTGGACTTGAAAGAATGGAGAAGTTCATGAGAAAGAATTGTGTTGTCCTGAATATGCCGTTTTGGAACAAAAGCTGACTGAAATGGAGAGATGATCTTGTGCATGTGGACCTTTAACCTGTTAGCCAGGATCTTTGAGATGATTTTATAGACAATGTTGCATAAGCTTATAGGCCTGAATTGGTGAGCAGTGTGAGATCCACTGAGTTTTGGAACCAAAGCAATGAAGGAGTGGTTCTGGATCCTCTGCAGAAAATTTCTTTTGAAGAAAAGCCATATGCACTGTAGGACATCTTCTCTAACAATATCCTAATACTTCTTAAAGAAAAGGACAGTAAAGCCATCAGGTCCTGGGGCCTTTGTAGAACCAAGACTGGCCAAAGCATCCAAGATTTCCTCTTCAGTAGGAATGGAGCTTAGAAGAGCATTCTCCTCTTCAGTGATGATGGGGGAAAACAGGTTTAGCATTTCAGGCTCAATAGGAGGGTTTGTGGAGGTGAAGATGTTTGTGAAGTGAGCTGTAAAATTGTCCCCAATCTCAGTTCTTGAAGACACCCAGACACCAGAATCCAATTTGAGAAAATTGACAGCATTTGACCTTCTTCTTATCAATGTTGAGAGGTGGAATTATTTGGTATTTAGGTCCTTGCAGGTGAGCCATGATTCTCTGGATTTGGACCTCCAAAGAGACTCCTCTTTGATCAGGAGATTATCAAGGTCCACTTTAAGACTAATTTCTAGCTCAAAGGAGGAATGAGAGGGAGCAGTTTTCTGAGTAGTATCTAGAAGTTTAAGTGTATCATTGATCTGCTTGTGGATATTTCCAAAGTGAAGTGAGTTCCATTTCAGGAGAGCAACTTTGGTGTTTTCTAACTTTTTTGGAAGACAGAAGTCTTGATGAATGGGAACAAATTTTTGCCAAGTAGCTGCAATAACCTGTCCACAAGAAGGATCTTTGGTCCAAAAAACCTCAAACCTAAAAGGTATAGCAAGAAAACAGGAGGTTGAGTTTGTGTTTAAGGAAATGGGGTTATGGTCTGAGTTATGTGCAGGGAGGTGAATCAAAGAGTATCAGAATGGAGATGAATCCAAGATGGAGAAGCCAGGCCCCTGTCTAACCTTTCTTTGATGTTTTCCAAACCCATCCTGTTATTACTCCATGTGAAAGGATTTCTAGCAAATCCAAGATCAATCATACTAAAATGATCAAAGAACCTTTTGAAGGGGCAGTGAGAAGAACCAGCAACTGGTCTGCCACCTTGCTTTTTAGCTTGCACCAGAATAGAGTTGAAATCCCCAATGCACAGCCAAGAGGCTTCAAAGCTTTCACCAATAGCAGCAAAAGAGTCCCAAAAAGCCATTCTATCACTTCTGTTTGATGGGCCGTAGACACAAGATAGGATCCAAGGAGAGGAAGGAGGATCAGAATAGCACCAGACTGAGATGTTGTTCTTATTTGAGACAAAGCATTCAAGTTCAACGCCTGGTCTCCAAGAGAGAACTAAACCTCCACTGGTTCCAGTAGCAGTAACTTGAGAGAAGCGAAAGAAGCCAAGCCTGTTCAAAGTAGCAGAGACTTGGGAGGGGGAGATTTTTGTTTCAGAAAGAAAGAGAATATTAGGAGATTGATCCGGGATCAATCTCCTCAAAGTGTGAACTGCAGCAGGCCTAGCAAGCCCCCTGCAGTTCCAAGCAAGAATCCTCATTGCTGCTGGGGAGGCTTCACAAAGCCCCCTTGCTTGTTGAGTCCAAAACAGATGTTGAGAATTCTGAAACCATCTTTTTCTTGCCTTTCCTGGTTGCTTTAAAGATGGCTCTGGCAGGTAACTTTTCAAAAGAGCCAGGGTTGAAGACAGGGAGGAAGGTGTATCAGGAGGAACCTCAATCTCTTTGACAGAACCAGGTCCTTTTTTTTTTGTGTTTGATCCCAAAGCTGTGGTGTTCTTTCTTTTTCTAGATAGCAGTTGTGGAGCTGGGATGGTTGAGGCCTAGGAATTGGATGAAGGCTTGTCATTTGGGGCTGGTATAGGATTTTTAGCATTTCTGGGGGATTTTTTGGTTAGTTTGTTTGGAGGACAGGTTTTGGCGGGAACAAGGGAGGTTTTGGTGGTGAAAGTAGTCGTTGTAAGGGATATTTCAGTGGGGAAAGGCTCATTGTCACTACTTAGGGAAATAATACTTTGGGAGGGGTCCACACGGGGAGATGATTTGGGGTTAGTTTGGTTTGACAGACTAGTTGAGGGGGAGGAGAACAACTGAACTGGTTTATGAAATAGAGAGAGTGCATTAAAGGTGCACTCAAGAGGAGTCTCAGGTCTGGCAGCAGGTTTTGAGAAGTGACCAGGGGTGTCTTGAGCATGTGTATTCCCTGCTAAACCAGATTTTTGGCTTGTCAGAGAATTTTGGGAACTTGTGAGGATATTTGTCTGATTTGCATGGGGCTGTGAGCTTACCAGGAATGGCTGAATTGGATTTTTTCTGGCTGATGGTGAAGCTGAACTCGCAGGTTGGTTTTGAGCAGATGAAGCTAGAACCAAATTTGAGAAGACATTTACTTTGAGAGATATGAAATACCTGGATGGTGTTCTTGCTTCTTTTGGGGCTAAGCAAGCAGCTTTGAAGTGGCCAATCAACCCCCAGTCTATGCAAAAAATGTCCAGCCTTTCATACTTTAGACTGACCCAGGATGAGGTACCATCCTTCTTTGAAAAATCAAAACCAGGGTTCAAAGGCTTTGAGACATCAATGCTAACCAGAATTCTCAAATAGCTCCTGAAGGTGACTTCCACCCCACCGTTGTCTTCCACCATGAGCAGAGGGCCCAGGCCTTTACCAATAGCAATGGCATTTTTTAAGGTTAGATTCTGCAGAGGGAGCCCATGAATCTGAATCCAGAAAGGGACCTTTGAGAGGGAGAGGTCTCCTAAGGTAGTTGTGGGGGACCATACTTGAATGGATAAGAGAAATCCATTGACATTCCACACATTATTAATAATTCTGGATATGTGTTCTTGTTTTGAGAACTTGAACAGAAACATGTTTGGCCCAAGAACAGCAAAGGAAAAGGGCATGGCAAAAAACCAGCTTTTGGATAGAGCATCATTTACAGATTGATTGTTTTGTATTTTTTGGGAGATAACTTTACCAACAAGGGGGAGCAGCTCAGTGGAACCTTGCCCAAGGGGGATAGTTTCAAGTTAAGGGGAAGGATCCTCCCAAGTAAGAGTAGCTGTTTGTTCTATGAGGGACTCAAAATCAGGAGTAATATTTTCCATTGACAGAGAAAGAGGGAGATATGAAGGAAAAGTAGAAAAACCAGCAAGCTAGGAAGCCTTGCAGACAAGAAAAGAGCCAGGAAAACTAACAGAAACCAAGAGAAAGACAATGAGCTAGAGAAGGAAGATAAAGATTTTCTGGAAGTCTAAAAGTGTGAGGAATGATACAGAGTTTTAGAAGAGACTAACTGCTCTATAGAGAGCAGTAGAATAAACCAAAACACCACGTGAATAGTAACTTTTAAGCAAACTAGATAGGTTTTTTGAGGGTGTGGGGGAAAGAAAACATGAAGGAGAATATAACAGGAGTTTTTTAAGAAGGCCAGGAGCAAATGATGAGGGGGGGGGGGGGGTGCTAGCAGGTTCAGTGCAGGCAGAAGCTTGACTGAGAAGAAAAAGAGAACTGAGAGGGAAGAAACCAGAGTTTCTTAGAGGAGCTCAAAGAGAGCGATTATGGAAAAAATAAGGTTGGAAAAAAAAAAAAAGATATTGTTGACTTAAAGAAAGATTTGCATAATTTAAAAATTGATAATAAAAATTTGGAACAAGAATTTTTAATTTCAAAGCTTAAAAATTCTTTTCAAGTACATAATTCTGATAATGAAGACATCAAATCTGAGCATCCTTATGAAGAAGAATATAGTAATAACATGATTTCTAATGATGTCAAAATTGTCAGCTTGATTAACAAAGTTGTTCCTCCAAAGTGGTATGCTAAAGTTCATATTGTTGTTGCTCAAGATTATGCTTTTGATGTTATTGCTTTGATTGATTCTGGCGCTGATTTGAATTGCATTTAGGAAGGACTTATTCCTAGTAAATATTTGGAAAAATCCACTGAAAAATTGAATTCGGCCAGTGGGAGCAAATTACAAATAAAATATGAATTTACAATGTCCATGTTTGTCAGAATAATGTTTGTTTTCACATTCCTTTTGTTCTTGTTAAAAATATGACTGATAAAGTGATTCTTGGAATTCCTTTTATTTTTATGCCTTACCCATTTACAGCTGAGGAAGATGGAGTGTCCACAGTTAAAATGGGTGTCCCTGTTAAATTTCATTTTGCTTCAAGATTGGAAATTGATGTCAATCAATTGAATCTTAATTTAATTTATGCTAAGAATAAACATTTAAACTTCCTTAAACAAGAAGTTAAATACAAAAAGATTGCTGACCAACTCTCTGATAAATTGTTGCAATCAAAGATTTCTGCTTTCAATAACAAGATTGTTGACACTGTTTGTTCTGAGCTTCCCAATGCTTTTTGGCATAGAAAGAAACATATTGTTTCTTTACCTTATGTCAAAGATTTTTCCGAAAAAAGGATTCCTACTAAGGCCAGACCCATTCAAATGAATGCTGAGATTTTAGAATTTTGTCAAAAAGAAATTGCTAACTTGCTTGCAAAGGGTATTATTCGTAAGAGTAAATCCCCTTGGTCATGTGTTGCTTTCTATGTTAGGAAAAATGCTGAGATAAAAAGAGGAGTTCCCAGATTAGTTATTAATTACAAGCCCCTCAATGATGTGCTAGAATGGATTAGGTACCCTATCCCCAATAGGAAGGACCTAGTTAGCCGTCTGAGTGATGCTTTAGTTTTCTCCAAGTTTGACATGAAGTCAGGTTTTTGGCAAGTCCAGATTGATGACCACGATAGGTATAAGACTGCTTTTACTACTCCATTTGGTCATTACGAGTGGAATGTCATGCCCTTTGGATTAAAGAATGCTCCCAGTGAATTTCAGAATATTATGAATGACATTTTCAATCCTTTCACCCATTTCACCATTGTTTACATTGATGATGTTCTAATATTCTCCAAATCCATTGAAGAACATTGGAAACATTTGAATTCTTTTCTAGACACTATTAAACATAGTGGTCTTGTTGTTTCAGCCAAAAAGATTAAACTCTTTCAAACCAAGATTAGGTTTCTTGGTTTTGATATTTTTGAGGGCCAAATACGCCCAATTGATAGAGCCATCTAGTTCGCTGATAAGTTTCCTGATGTCATCATTGAAAAAACCCAACTTCAAAGATTTCTTGGTTCCCTGAATTATATTGCCGATTTTTACAAAGATTTACAAAAATATTGTAAACCTTTGTTTGATAGATTACAGAATAATCCTCCACCCTGGACTGATGTTCATACTTCCATCGTCAAACAAATTAAAGTGCATGTTAAAACTTTGCCTTGCCTAGGTATCCCTTCTGACAATGCTTTCAAGATTGTTGAAACAGATGCCTTTGAAATTGGTTTTGGAGGAATTCTAAAACAACTTGTTTCACTAGGATCTCCTGAACAAATTGTTTGATTTCATTATGGATCCTGGAATACTGCGCAATCTAATTATAGTACTATTAAGAAACAAATTCTTTCTGTTGTTTTATGCATTACAAAATTTCAATCTGATTTGCTTAATCAAAGATTTTTGTTGAGAATAGATTGCAAATCTGCAAAATACATATTGAAAAAAGATGTTGAAAATATTGCATCTGAACAGATTTTTGCCCAATGGCAATTAATTTTGAGTGCTTTTAATATAGAATATATTAAAAGTTTTGATAATTCAATTCCTGATTTTCTTACTCGTGAATTTTTGCAGTGCCACCATGGCAAGCAAAAAAGACAAGGAGAAAATTGATTTTATGCATCTGGTCTCAAAACCAAAGTCAAAAATAGAATCTACTCCCCCTTTCCCTGTTGTTACTTATGTTCCTCCTATTCATATTCCTCCTGTTTACATTCACATCCCTTCTTTCCAGTACTTATTTTCTATTGAAAAGAACCATTCCCATATTAAATCCCCCAATGAATTAGCCCTTTCCTATTTCCCCCCAGATTTCCATTGGATTCCTGAACATCCCCAGAAGAATCTAGCTTATTACACTAATATATTAATTCAAACTGAATCTGTTTGTTTCCATCCAATTCTTTCCAAAACTTCGGGTCCCCTAAAAATCAGCGGCAATATTGAATATTTTGTCAAATTCATTTTTGAAAAAGACTGGGGAACTCATCCTTCTTCTCTGAGACCTTTTGTTAATTTTGCTATTCCCTATTCTTACTATGATTATATTGATGCCTGGTTTAAATTCATGCTTTTACAAACTCCTAAATTTAGTCATTTCTGGTTCTTTAATTTTGACAAAAATTTCAAAGGCACTTTTCCTTTCTGGTTCCTCCAGTGGTGGAAACATTTTGGTCTTATTCCAGACATTCTTCCTCCTCAACTTGTTGAGGCCTTCCATCTCTTTCAGGCTAACTTCAATCATAAAGATTTTGACTCTAATTTCCCACCTATTTTGCACTTTGTTAAGAACTATAGAATTCCTTGGTTTTTGAGATGGCAGTTGATGAGTGCCTAAAGGTGCTTATTTGAACCCTTTAATTTATATTCGTTAGGCTCTTAGTATTGTTAATTTCTAATTATTTTTGATATTTTTAGTGTTTTGAGTTGTGCAGGTCTTTACAATAAAAGTTGGCCATAAGAGAGCAAAAAGACACCAAGTGAAGAATTGGATCCCTGCCAAGTGCGTTCGACCGCACTTGGTGCGTTCGAATGCACTGACGGTCGAACGCAGGGACACGATCGATCGCAGTCCCCGTCAGCCCGCGTATCGCGTGGGTGCCCTAGGAATCCATCGCTTTAGCATGCGCCGTTACGGTTTTCTGCGGTTGAACGCACATTGTACGATCGAACGCACAACTCAGCAGTACGTTCGAACGCACCTCATGCGTTCGAACGCACTCGTAGGATTTTTTGCCTATAAATAGGACCCTAGGCCATTTGGTCGGAAACACATTCCTTTGGGGCGTTTTTAGAGAGCATTTTGCTTCTGTTTGCATTGCTCCGCCCCTTTTTAGTTGTAAGATTTTACTTTAATTTAATTTTAATGCATTATTTCAATTCATTTATGCTTTATTATTCAATGGGTGGCTAAAATCTTCAACTTAGGTTGAAGATGAAGCCTCACCCTTAGTTTATATTTCTTGCTTTTACATTTTATGCTTATTTTCCGTTATTTAATTCCGCATTCGTCATTTAATTTCTGTGACAAATAATTGAATGGTTGTGTGTTGTTGATACATTGATAGTCATCCGGTGATGTGTTCCAAGCCGGGTGCACAACAAGTGTTTGGTTGTGATTCAATATCCACTGTGATCCAAGGATACAGTGGATGATTTTATCCATAATCAATACTCGTTGTAGCTCCTTAACGGTAAACACATTATTCGGTTTGACTTGTGTCAATTACCACAATAGAGTGTGTTGAAGGGTTTAAAGTTTAAAAAACGGAGAATGAGTGTTTAATGTATTTAGCTTATTCTTATTGGGTGAGGTTCGTCTTTAACCTTAGTTATTTTTATCCCTACATTTTCAGTTTAATTTTATTTCTGCACTTTTAATTGTTCGAAATCAATCCTCTTTGGGACTAGGTTAAGATACGTTTAATTTGAGAGTCGTATTAGTTTTTAATTCCAAAACTCTGTTCTCCGTGGTTCGATCTCGGTACTTGCGCAACGCTATACGACCTAACGGTTCGTTCTCTTGCGAGTACCTAAATTTGGTACGATCAGCAGTATGTCAAAAGAGAAGCCAAGATTGAAAGACATTGGTATCAACCCAAATAAAGCAATAGAACAATCCAATCTGGCGGTATGCAGTAATGAAAAGCCGTTAAATATAAAAGCAGTAGAACCATCCAATTTGGCGGTATACAAGTAATGAAAGTAACTGAAAATAAATACTGAAAATAAACTGAATAAATTAGATAATCTGAACTGAAAATATTATTGAAGTGTTAGAAACACACTTACAAAAGTAGAAGAAGAAAAGGAAATATGGAAATATGGAAGTAGGAAACTAGATGGAAATTACAAAGAAGGAATCAGAGGAAGAGAAATGGTCAGAAGGCTTCGGGTAAGAATACCTCTCAAAAAACCTATGCCTTACAATGAGGGGAAAAGCTCTATTTATAGAAGAGCTTCAGAAATTGCAGGAATAAAATTCAGGAATAAAAGTACATTTCCGTAGTGAACAGTGACAGTGAACAGTGACGGTGAACAGTAAAATCTAAAAATCTTGAAATTTTTGTAGGACCAAATTGTCAGCAGTCAAGTCTTCAAAATGGTGATGAGTGCCTAAAAGTGCTTATTTGAACCCCTTAATTTATATTTGTTAGGCTCTTAGTATTGTTAATTTCTAATTATTTGTGGTGTTTTTAGTGTTTTGAGTTGTGCAGGTCTTTACATCAAAAGTTGGCCACAAGAGAGCAAAAAGACACTAAGTGAAGATTTGGACCCCTGCCAAGTGCGTTCGACCGCACTTGGTGCGTTCGAACGCACTCATGGTCGAACGCAGGGAGACGGTCGATCGCAGTCCCCGTCAGCCCGCGTCTCGCACGGGTGCCCTAGGAGTCCATCGCTTCAGCATGCGTCGTTACGGTTTTCTGCGGTCGAACGCACATTGTGCGATCGAACGCACAACTCAGCAGTACGTTTGAATGCACCTCATGCGTTCGAACGCACTCGTAGGTTTTTGTAGTCTATAAATAGGACCCATGGCCATTTGGTCGAAGACACATTTCTTTGGGGCGTTTTTAGAGAGCATTTTGCTTCTGTTTGCATTGCTCCGCCCCTTTTAGTTGTAAGCTTTTATTTTACAGTTATTTTTAATGCATTATTTTAATTCAGTTATGCTTTATTATTCAATGGGTGGCTAAAATCTTCAACTTAGGTTGAAGATGAAGCCTCACCCTTAGTTTATATTTCTTGCTTTTACATTTTATGCTTATTTTCCGTTATTTAATTCCGCATTCGTCATTTAATTTCTGTGACAAATAATTGAATGGTTGTGTGTTGCTGATACATTGATAGTCGTCCGGTGATGTGTTCCAAGCCGGGTGCACAACAAGTGTTTGGTTGTGATTCAATATCCACTGTGATCCAAGGATACAGTGGATGATTTTATCTATAATCAATACTCGTTGTAGCTCCTTAACGGTAAACACATTATTCAGTTTGACTTGTGTCAATTACGACAATAGAGTGTGTTGAAGGGTTTAAAGTTTAAAAAACGGAGAATGAGTGTTTAATGTATTTAGCTTATTTTTATTGGGTGAGGTTCGTCTTTAACCTTAGTTGTTTTTATCCCTGCATTTTCAGTTTAATTTTATTTCTGCATTTTTAATTGTTCGAAATCAATCCTCTTTCGGACTAGGTTAAGATACGTTTAATTTGAGGGTTGTATTAGTTTTTAATTGCAAAACACCGTTCTCTGTGGTTCGACCTCGCATTTTTACGCGCACTTTACTGCACATGATTCGTACACTTGCGAGTATTATTTTTGGTACGATAGTACCTAAATTTGGTACGATCAAATGGTATGAAATCTTGAAAATCTTGAGGAAAATCTTCAACAGGAAAATCTTGAAATCTTGAAATTGGACAAATCTTCAGCAGTGGTACTGAGCAAAATCTTGGGTAAATCTTCAAATATATATATATATATATGAATTCTGAGCCATCAACTGTTTTTTGACAAATGAAAGAATTATTAGAATTTGTGATTTTTTCCTTTTCTTTTTTTGGCATACTTTCTTTTAGGTAAAACTTTACTTTGACCCTATGAACTTCTATGCAATTTGACAAACCTTTCCTGAACTTTAAAATTTCTCAATTTGGGTGGATGAACTTTTAATTGCTCTCAATGTGGACCTCTCCGTAAGATTTTAAATGTTACATGACGTTTATACCCTTGAACTTTGTATAAAATTTCAACTTTCAAAAGATTATTTTTATTAAAAAAAAAACGAAAATCAAGAATATTTTGATTTTGATTTTTTTTTTTTTTTTTTGCATTTTTAATGGCTAAAATTAACGGAAGGGTTTTAATTGAGAGCAACGTTCAAGGGTCTAAAGTGAGAGATTTTAAAATTTGAAAGGGGTTTATCAAATCATGTGAAAGTTCAGGGGATCAAAGTGAAGTTTCCCCTTTCTTTTAACTTCAAACATTCAACAATTCAATTCAAGTTTTCAAGTTTTAACTGTTCAAACTTTAAATCAATTTCTTTCTAGCTTTTCAATTCAAATCAAGCTTTCAAGTTTCAACCGTCTAATGTTTTGTTTCATTCATAAAAAAAAGAAACAAAAAGAAAAAAAAGAAAAAAAAGAAAAAAAAGGAAACTAATTTAGTTAATTGGTAAAATGATAAATAGTCCATGCAGTGATCGAGCCCATTTCATGTTAGTAAAGTTCACATTTAAACATGCACAGGAAATAAGTTTATAAAATCAATAAGTAGTGACATGGATATGGTTTAGGAACAACATAAAACAACATATTATGTTGAACCTAATAATTCATGATTAATTGTGATTAATTCGTTCTAATTTGGAACTTTGACAATGGCAATAAAGACATGTCACATATATCGCGAGACCAAAAAGTAATTTCACATTTGTGATTAATTTGTTTAGCCTTTTTTTTTTTTAAATTTTTTTAGTTATGTTTAGTGAAGGCTAAGGATGTATTTATAGACATCACATCTGCACTAGGGCTCCAGAAAACCCAAAAATCGTATTGATCCTAAAAAAGGGAAAATCGATCTTTGGGGTTTCTCGGGTTGAGGATTAGATCCTATGGGGAGGAGGATCGATCCTCTCCTGTGTAGGATTGATCCTCTAGGTCAAAAATTAACATGGAGGTCCTTTCAAATTCAATAATTATCCTTGAGCCTTTCCAGCTTGATTCCAACTAAACTTAGGGTCTAAAATACTCCATCTCTCAAATAAGATTAGGAGCGGGATATTACAATAATCATCCTCCATATGACATATATGTGCCTAGGCTTTCTTTTCTTTTATCCAATAGTCTTTTTAGAGCACAAGGCTATGATACCAATTGTAACGCCCCGTGGAAATCAATTAATTTGTTCATCTCCCAACTCTATCCATCGTGTAACAAGACTTAGGGATCATAACCTCTCTTAAATGAGATAATTCAGCGGAAGACTTTAAACTACATGAATAAAGGAAGCAATAACTGAAACCACAATTAAGAACATGCACTAGAGTAAAGATAACATCTCATATCATAGATAGACCATCAAATGGATTGGTCAACAGTTCCATCACCAAAATATATGTTACAAACCAAGATCATTGTCTGAAAAATAACTACATTTTAATGCCTAATCTTAAGTAGTGCAGGCATGATCACTATCTTTATCATCTTTGCCCATGGGGTTCCTTCATCATCCCCCACGGACTTCAGCCATACCGGGTCTATATCCTAAAAAATGACTTGGATCTCTTGAGCAACCACCCTTATTCAGTCCAAAGGCACCCTCCTTTATGCTAGCTAAACCGCGCAATTGTTCAAAATGGAGGGGGAAAAAAAAACAGAAAGGTAAGTCTAAAGACTTAGTGAGGAATAACGCACACAATACCCACACAATTTAAGAATGAACTCTATTTGATAAAGTTTGGTATGATAGTTATCCATGGATGCAATATAGATATAATACATGCTATAATCATGAATAACAGTGATAGTTAAACAGTATGACCTACCTGAGATATTACCCCTTCTTAGTAGGGTTGGAGTTGTCTCAAGGGACCTATAATACATTGTCATTACCTCGACCGTTGTACGCTACCATTTATAATACTAGCAACCTGACCGAGTTCGACCTCGGGTGGCCCATGCTATTAATGATGTTTGTCTTACAGTGACCACCCGCTAAGGCTATGCCGGCCACGAAACAACCATAAGATTCAAGGCCCATATATCAACACACACATTTGACCATAAAGTTAACATGTATAGTAAGCTTATGGCCATTATCCAGCATGTACCGGTATATCATGTCATACGATGCTATTATTTTTGTTCGTATTTTATATGCATGCTTTTACAAATCTCAATGTCATTATCTTGATAGGTAACACATTTTCACAAATGATGTAGTTCATGTGCAGCAAAATATATATCGTGCGAGTTGTAAATATTTATATTTTGGTATACAAAATAGTCGTACAATGTGAAAAATAAATGGCGAGCATTATGTGAGTTAAAACTCACCTAGGTCGAACAAATTCTCCTAGTACTCCAAATGATGTGGGGTTCCCAAATCTATGGAAAACCTTCTAGTATTCCTAAATTCAACTAGAATAAACCTAAAACTCAAGAACAGGGGTCGTAGGGTGCTCGACCAAAACTTTGGTTTTAAATTATTGCTATCTCTATCCCTTAGTCAAAGTCTTCTACTGCTATCTCTTTTCGAAGAGGATGAGATCACTAAGTTTTGTTTCGAGAGAAAAAAAGGTTAAGAGGCAAACCATGAAGTCAATTACCAGTTAGTTGATTTCACTGGAGCATTACACAGGTGGTGGCTGGTGGGGAGGCATATGTCATGTTGTGTCTAACATAGGAAAGTATATCTATCTTTGAAAGATTTTGAGCTGAGAACCTTGACAAATCCGACGAGAGACACAATAGAGATGGTGGAAAACCGGTGCCTACAGTGGTGAGGGGTTTGATATGTGGGATAGGGCCTCAAAAGAGGTGGATGACGCTTCCAATGAAGCAAAGTAGGGTCTCAAAAAAGGCGAATAAAAAGGCTTCAAAAGAGGCAACAAGAGGATGGGGAAGAAGGAAGAAGGGAGTAGAAGAGAGGGGGGAGGAGGAAGGAGCTTTGTGATGTAGGACGATATTTACCTATATTTTTGATAAAAACGAAAATAAGAAAAATATCAAAAATAATATTGGGGTTGGGTTTACTATTGCTACTAGGATTATGTTTACTTTCTTTACATGTATTTCTCATCTATAAATAGGCTAGCTTATTATGTAAAACTAATTCATTAAATTATTATCAAATCATAAAATTCTGTGTAGTTTGTGCTCTCTTCTCAACCTCACCTTGTAGAATCAAAGACATTGTTCTTTGATTCGTTACCTCTTAGTCATCTACTACGTCACTTTGGCTTCTTCCTCCCACAACGTTTCAGATCTCAGTCCTCTCTTTGGTAGCTAGAGAGAACAAATCATATCACTCAAATATGTGTCGTAGTAACACTGAACAACAAACTAAGGGTTGTTGTGATTAATATTATTATTTTATTTTTCCTAGGCAAGGTTTGTCGTGATTAAGTTGTTTGTGTTTTGAAACTTTGGCAATAGCAATGAAGACAAAAAAAATCTTCATTTCACATTTGTGATTAATACCTTGCCTCATTTATAAGGATGCAAATATTGATATTGAAATAACACTTTCTAGCAAACTAAGGGTTGTTCTTATTTTTTATTTTTTTTTTCTTGGGCAAAGTTTGTAGTGATTAATTCCTTTGGTTTGATAATGGCAATAAAGACAAAAAAAAATTCTTCATTTCACATTTGTGATTAATACCTTTCCTCATTTATGAGGATCCAAATATTGATATTGAAATAACACTCTCTAACAAACTAAGGGTTGTTGTGTTTTTTATTTCTTGGAATAGGATTCTCCCCAATTCATTTGAAATGTATTTTTGTCTTTTTACTTTTTGAGTGGACTAAAATACATATCCACTGTAACTAACTAGATATTATCCAGTTCATTTGAACTGGACAGTATCCTAATTCTATTTCTTGGGCAAGGTTTGTTGTGATTATTTCATTTGTTTTTGGAACGTTGGCAATGACAATAAAGACAACAAAAAATTCTTCATTTCACATTTTTTATTAATACCTTCATCCTCATTTCATTTATAAGGATGTAAATGTTAATGTTGAAATAACACTCTCCAACAAACTAATTAAGGGTTGTTTTGATTTTTTATTTTTTTCTTGGGCAAAGTTTGTAGTGATTAATTGGTTTGGTTTGATAATGGCAATAGAGACCAAAAAGTGTTCATTTCACATTTGTGATTTAGTTTGTTCAACCTTATTTATGAGGAATATTGGTGTTGAAATAACACTCCTATCAATTAAGGGTTATTGTTAGGGGTAAGGCTGGGTATCGGTCCGATTAATAGGGTTACCGATTACCGACCGATAAGCTATCGGTTAATCGATTCTTGACCGATTACCAACCGATAAGCTATCGGTTAATCCGTTAATCGGTCATATCGATAATTGGTTAAACTGGCCGGTTAAACCGATTTTTGTTAACTTTTTATTGAGCTTTTTACTGGTTGCTAATTGGGCAAAAAATTAGTTGTTTTGAGAGCTCAAATACTTTTTGTTGGGCTAAAGCCTAAAATAACTTACTAAAAATAAGTTGTTTTGGTCCTTTTGGGGGCCTAAATATATATGGCTAAAATAGCTTATTGAATCTTTTTTTATATTGATCCACTACATCTTTTTTATATTATAAAATAAAAATCAAAAGAGTAAAAGTATAAAATTATAAAAAAATTAAAAATTAAAAATATTTATCGGTCATATTGGTTAACCGATAAGCTTATCGGTATAAATTTTTTAACCGATTACCGACCGATAACTATCGGTTATAGTTATATCGGTTCGGTTAATATCAGTAATCGGTCGGTTAATCGGTAACCGGTTAATTTGCCCACCCCTAGTTAGGGGGGGTCGAGAGAGTCCTCACTTCTCAAAATTCCTCTTATCCTTACATACCATAAGGTACACACATAAGGTCAAGTCTGTATAATCTAGTATGCACATACCACACTTTTGTCAATGGTGGTCATGTCATGTCATACCATTACATGATCATTTCCAAATTTCACATATATATATACACATTTCATTTATGAAGAAAACACAGTAATAATGATGCATTTAAAATAAGAAGGTTCATAGTAAAATTTGATGCTCACAACATAAAATAAAAGGGATTTTATGCATGTTCAAGATTGACATTTGTAAGTATAAAAAATGGTCATGCTTGAACTATTGAGATTTTAACTGCTTTAGGGTGGATTACTTATTTTGCATGCAAATTCAAAATACAAGTTCCTACGATCATAATTATTTATTATCACACTCTCCGTCCACTCAATGTCACTATTAAGGAATAGAGTGCACTAACTGAATATTATCCATTTAAAATGAAATTAAGAGGATTATTTTCCAACTAATCAAAACCCTCACTGCAAGAAAATCGGTCTTTAGCGACGACTCAAAGTTGTCGCTAAAGACCCATAAGTCGTTGTTAATTAACATCAACGACGACTATGGTTGTCGCCCCCACTTGTTGCAAGTAATCCATCGGTAAAGACTAAATAGCGACTGATAAGCACCGAATGTTGTACATTCAAGCCCCTTAACTTGAATATATTAATTCCTTAGCATTTTTATTTTTTTTATTTTGTTTTTTGTGTTTTTTGTGTTTTTTTTTTTTTATGTGTTAGATGCAAGAATTTCAGTGAAAATTGGGCTAAAAGCACATTTTGGGAGCATCTTGAAGGTCTGGGATTGAGCACATAAGCATTTGGGCTCGAGTGCCCCCACACTTAGGCTCGAGAGCACCAACACTTGAGTGCATAATAGCCTAGGCTCGAGTGTGCGCACATCCCTTGGGCTCGAGTGCACACGGCTTCCAGAATGCGGCAAGAGTCTTTTTACAGGTTAGATTAGGTTTTCAGTAGCCCACTTGGGTAGAGAGACTGACTTACGATTTTGTAAGGGTTTTCCTAATCCTTATAAATAGGCCTCTAAACTTATAAAAATGACACACTGATACCAAGAGCTAAAATTCAGAAAATAGTCTTTGGAGCTTAGCAAAGTAATGAGTGGCAAAAACCCTTTGTGGGGTATTGATGTAACCCTATCTAAGCACAATGGTTTGATTGTATTTAATTTATAGATTTTCAGTTTATGCATGTTGATTGTATAACTATGGGAATTGTTACACTTTGATTACGTTCTTAAATATTAAATGCAATTGTTCTTAATTTCCAAAATCAATATTAGTGAAATTCTTATCTTGCCTTAGAAAGTCTTTTACTTTTATTGAACTTAAATCATTCTTATTTTTTGTGATTATGAAGATGATTGTTATGCAATGATTTTTAATTGACATATAATCTATAGGATTAGATAAGCTATACTTAAGAATGATGGATCGTACTATACCCTAGTTTAGTGTAATTTAGATAGACGATTTGTGCCAACTGAAGATGAGTTATGTTATTCCATTGAGTGTATGAAACTTATTAAAAAATTAGATAATTCACAATTAGGGAAGACGGGTCTGTAGTGACCCAAATTATTAACTAGGCGTAAGTAGCTTAGTTGGGAGAATTAATTTAGGCTTTGGATAACTAAGGACAACAGAGGGGTAATTTGGACTTTTGGCCACACGTACGCTGTTGTCTATAGTGTGGATGTACAGTGGGGACCACCGGACCTACGTTCTGCAAACGGTACAGGCGAACATATGTGAGACCAGCGGTTGTACGCTACTTTTTGAATACCCTCTGGTTAATACCTGGACGTACGAGGTAGCCTTTGGACCACTAGGCGAAGACCACCAGACGTATGCTCCTTTAGCCGGACGTCCACTACTTTTCTAGGGGAGTTGTTGGGAGCCCTCTCCTATAAATACCCCATATCCCCGCCCCTAGGCTACCAGTGTGAATTCCCAAAGTGCTGTGAGTGTTCTGTGAGTGTGTGTGAGGCGTTTGGATGTTTCAGAATGTTCGTGAGGCGGAACTCTTGCGGTTTTGTTTAAAGGAGGTAACGTTCAATCCTTAGCTTTTAATTACATTGTTATGCTGCTCGTTTTGTGTTTAGTTGTAGTTGCTAGCTTAGTTACACTTTGAAACTTGTTTGGGTTAGCATTTTTGTTAGCTTAGCGTTGTTACGTTACATGGAGGTTGCAAACTAGATTAGAAAGCTTTAGGGTGTTCCTAGTAGCCCTAGGAGTCGGAGAATAAGTGGTCAGTAGAGAGAAAATGAGGTTCTCCCTGATAACCCACATAGCGGACGTACGGTATTGTGCCGGACGTACGGCCCGTCATGACACGGTGGACGTATGGCCCCGAGTTCAGACGTACGGTCAGCATGTGACAGGGAAACCTTATTTTCACCAACTGTCCCATAGCGCATGTTTTCTTTATTTTAGAGTTATTTTAGTGGAATTAGGACTAATAGAAGGTTTTCCACAGATTTGGAGAACTCGGATCTTTCTGAGTATTCAGGGATGCTTTTCGATCCAGGTGAGTTTTAACTCACATAATGCTCATTGCTATTTTCCCATGCACTACACATCTATTTTGTGTATTGAGAAAACATGCATATTTTACAACTCTCACAGTTTGTACTTATTACACATGAACTCTGTCATTTTGAGAAAAATGGTGCTAAACATGTTAACCAAGTGAGACTTGTAAAATGACATGCATGTAAAATACAGACAAGATAATTTGCATTGTATGACATGGTACACTGGTACGTGCAATAGTATTGGCCATGGGCTTACTATACATATTAGTTTTATGGTCAATGTGTGTGTTATACGGGGTTTTGGATCCATTGGTTTCGTGACCTTGATGCCACCATTCCCAATGGTTTGGTCATTATAGGACGGACGTCATTAGTTGGTGTGGGCCACTCGAGGTTGGACTCGATCATGCCACTAATGCTACGTACGGTATGTTATGCAATGGCTGGGGCACTGGCATTGTATTATAGATCCCTCGGGACAGCATCAACCCTGTTGAGAAGGGGTAATCTCGGGTAGACCATACTGTTGAACTATGACTGTTGTTTACATCATATGCATATATCATCACTATATATATATCACGCATAAATAAGCTGTCATGATGGAATTGCTTTTGCTTGTTAAACATCTGTGTTCATTACTAAAATTGGCATGGGTATTATCTGCGTTAAAAATCACTAAGTCTTAGACTTACCCTTTTCTTTATGTTTCATCTCCTATTACGATTATTATATGGTTTAGTCACTTTAGAAGAGGATGCCGTCGGAGCAGACGTGGGTGCTAGCTCAGGACTTGATCAGTGTGATCTTTGAGGACATGGACCCTATTTGGTTGCGCTCGATGTGGGAGGCCAGAGGATCTGCCCGTGCAGACATGATAGAAATTTTGATTTCACTAGCTCTGTTGAAGCTTAGTTCTAGTCTTTGATCTATTGATCTTTTGTGAACAATGTTGGTGTTTGTTTATTTTGGGTTGTATCTATTTCCTGTTGATGGTCTGATGAGCAGTACATTTGGTGACTATTTATGATATTGATGATGTAGTACTTTATCTCTGGTATTGCTATGTGATGTTTCAATTACTGTCTCTTAATCCTATAGTCTTGGTAAAGTCTTTTGCTGTAGTTTTCTTATTACGACGAGGAAAGTGATTTCTCAGAGGTCTTGTCCTGGAGGGACATGGCTGGGATGGCACGCCGTGGGATCAATTACTAGTTAATTGATTTGTCCATCGGGCGGGGTGTCATAGTTGGTATCAGAGCTATTGCTTTGAGAAGACTATAGGATAGAGGGAAAAGAGAACTTAGGCCATGATCATGCCAGAGATTAGACTAGATGAGCAATTAGGACTTAGTCTCTAGACTTGGTCGCTTGGTTCTAGTAGAGTCGGTTCTAACTTTGCTCTTCACTGCAGAGAATGCCACCTCGAAGGAACCTGCAACCGGACCTAATGCACTGGAGATCGGAGAGGGAATTGTTCACCCCGATCCTGTGGACATTCCTATTAATGAAGCGACACTCCCAGGAAGCCAAGTGATGGAAGCAATTGGCCAGTTGGTTTTAGCTTTAGATCGCGATAGGGTTGCGAGACAGCCAGCTGAAGGTACTGGATGTTCTCTGAAGGATTTTTGTAGTCATCACTTGGAGAGTTTTGATGGGAGAGGCGATCACATCCGTGTTGAGAATTGGCTGAACGACATGGAGGAGTTGTTAGCTACCCTTGGATGTACGAATGAGCAGAGAGTGGCTTATGCTACTTATAAGCTGACTGGAGAAGCTAAGCGTTGGTGGCAGGACAAGAAAGTGGTGCTTGTCGTTTACTTGGGTTCGGAGACTGCCATTTCTTGGGAAGTCTTCAAACACGACTTCAATCGGCACTTCTTTCCTAGAGTCGTCTAGGAAGCAAATGCACGAGAGTTTTTGGATTTGGTCCAAAGAGGGATGTCGGTGATTGAGTACGCCATGAAGTTTTTGCAGTTGTCACGCTTTGGGTTATACCTCATCCTGACTGAGGAAAAGAAAGCGAAGAAGTTCAAACAAGGTCTGAACTCTCGTATTCGAATTATGATGAGTTGTTTCGACATTCGGGATTTCTCCCAGTTGGTCGATAAGGCATCAATATATGAGGAAAATCTAAAGAAGAATGTGGTTGAGTACACGGATTATAAGAGGAGGACTCAAGGAACTGGTACTTCGGTCAAAGGAGCTGGGCCAGCTAAGAGAATGGTGGTGGGGATTTTTCCACCCTAGAGGTCACAAGGACGTACCTCTAGTAACCCTCCAGTTTCGTCGCAGAAGAATCAGATGTCGGATTTGTGCAAGAAGTGTAATCGTGTACACTGGGGACCCTGTAGGATGGCAAAATGGACTTGCTATTGATGCTGCTAGTTTGGTCACTTCAACAAGGACTGCGTGGGCAAAGGGGTTGCTCAGAAGCCTTTGGCTCTAGCTCGGGTTTACGCGCTTATTCCAGGAGAACCAAAAGGAGGATCGGAAGTAGTGACAGGTACTGCCCCTATACTTGGATTTGAAGCTTCAGTTTTGTTTGATTCGGGGGCTACCCACTCTTTCGTATCTATAGTGTTTGTAAGGTTGTCTAGACTTGTTATGAGAACTTTGGAACCTGGTCTAGCTATAACTACACCCTTAGGGAAAACTGTGGTTTGTAAGCGTGTAGTTTGCAAATGCCCTGTTAGCATTTGTGGAAGAGTACTTCCCGCAAACTTAGTTGTTCTCCCTATGTTTAGTTACGATGTTATTCTTGGAATGGATTGGTTGAAGAGGCATTCGGCCGTTATCGACTGCGCTATAAAGCAAGTGACGCTTAGGCCGTGGGGAGAAGGAGAAGTGACATATGTTGGATTGCTAGCGAGGTCTTTACCTCCAACGATTTCAGCCATGCAAGCTAGGAAGCTTATCGTCAGAGGCGATCAGGCATTTTTGGCATTTCTTGTTGCTCCAATGAAGCAAGCAAAGAAGAATCTGGAAGATATTCTTGTCATGTGCGAGTATCCAGATGTCTTTTCTACAGATTATTCTGGATTACCACCACAGAGGGAGGTAGAGTTTGGGATTGAGTGTGTGCCAGGCACTAATCCTATCTCTAAGGCACCGTATAGGATGGCATCGCCAGAGTTGAAGGAGCTAAGGGAACAACTCTAGGAGCTTTTAGACAAGGATTTTATTTGCCCTAGTATATCACTGTGGGGAGCACCGGTGTTGCTCATTAAGAAGAAGGACGGGTCAATGAATAAGGTGACGATCAAGAATCGATATCCTTTTCCAAGGATTGACGACCTGTTGGATCAACTGCAAGGAGCGCGAGTGTTTTCTAAGGTCGATTTGCGCTCGGGCTATCACCAAGTGAGGGTGAAGGAAGAGGACATTCCTAAAACAGCCTTTAGGACTCGTTATGGACACTACGAGTTCTTAGTTATGTCTTTCGGACTAACTAATGCGCCAGCAGTCTTTATGGACACGATGAACAGAGTCTTTCACGACTACTTGGATCAGTTCATCGTTGTCTTTATTGACGACATCTTAATCTACTCAAGGAGGTTGGAGGAGCACGAGGAGCATCTGCGGAAGGCATTGGAGAGGCTTTAGAGGGAGAAGCTCTATTCTAAACTCGCGAAGTGCGAGTTTTGGCTGGATAGCGTGTCTTTCCTCGGACATGTGATTTCTGGTGAAGGAGTAGCAGTTGACCCGGAGAAGGTGAAGGCCATGGTAGAGTGGACAAGGCCAACTAGCGTGTTCGAGATTCGGAGTTTCTTAGGACTTGCTGGTTATTATCGACGCTTCATCAAAGGTTTTTCAAAGTTATCGGAACCACTTACTGCTTTGACTAGGAAGAATGCTCCTTTTATTTGGACGGATGAGTGTGAGCAATGTTTCCAAGAGCTGAAGAGGCGATTGGTGACTGCTCCAGTGTTGGCATTACCTACGGAATCTGGTAATTTTGTAGTGTATAGCGACGCTTCTAAGAAGGTTTTAGGTTGCGTGCTGATGCAGAACGGAAATGTTATTGCCTATGTTTCACGCCAGCTACACACGACCTGGAGTTGGCAGCGGTTGTGTTTGCACTTAAGATTTGGAGGCACTACTTGTATGGTGAGCGGTGTGAGATGGTCGTACCAAAAATAAGTACTCGCCAATTACACGAATCGTTTTGTAGTGTAGTGGGTGTGCAAGTGCGAGTGTCGAATCTACAGAGAATTGCGTTTGTGATAATTAATTCTATTGCCTAAACTAATCCTATCTTAACCTAGTCCCAACATCAAACAGGTAATGTGCATTAAATAAAAACTAAATTAAATGCATAAAACAAATAAATAAAATGCCTAAGGTCTAGAATCCACCTCACCATATTAATTAACACAATTAATTTCTACATCTGTCTATCGATTAAAAGCGATGCATGACGCTAGTTCATGCATCCTTATGCCCTATGCATGTCCTATCATGCCTATTGAAATAATCAAAACATCCATCCATTTGATAAAAGACGAAACATGAACAGTTTAGGTCCAAAGGATCCAATGTGAATGTGATTTAACTCAAACTACAATGGATAAATGAACGTAACCCGAACGATGAAATGTATTCATCGGACTAAATGCAAAGACTATCCAACTACGGCACAATCGATATAACTTTGTTACGAAATTGAACCGAAACAAACACACATGACAAATAATAAACAGATTAACGCAAAAACTAATTATGAAAGCATTTTAAACAAATCCATGGTGAGGCTTCATCTTCAACCTTAGTTGAAGATTAGCCTCCCATGCTAAAGGGAAACATAATCAACAAGAAATATAACAATAAATTGAAGAAATGACGTTTAGGAGTGTTTACAATGAAGAACGGGGAGGTTTTGGGCCATTGAGGGCACCTCAAACGTATCCCAAGCATCTCCCAAGCGTAGGAAATAAGAAAATACAAAGGGTCATATTTATAGATAAAATAAAGTGTGCTGCTAGGTTAGGGGTGCGTTCGATCACAGGAGGTGCGATCGATCGCAGGCCCGCATGCGTTCAATTGTAGGCTATGCGTTCAACCGCATTGCATTCGATCGCACATAGTGAGATCAATTGCACGTAACTGCCTCAGAATTCCCACGGCGCAAGTGTTGAAGTGATGGAGCATAGGGCCGGTTAGGGCAATGCAAACTTCACGGGCTGACATGGCTTGCGATCGATCATGGCTCATGCATTCGATCGAAGTGTGCTCGATCGCACCAAGTGCGCTCGATCGCACTTGCAGAGGCTAAAGTTTCATCTTTGCTTAATTCTGCCCCTTTTAAACCACAATTTGCACCAAGGACCTACAACACACTAAAACACTAAAACAACACAAAACATTAGATATTAACAACACTAAGAGCCTAACAAACATAAGTTAAGGGGGGTCCAATATACAATATTTGACACCGATCATGAGATCTACACGGACCATAAGAGCTTAAAGTATTTCTTCACTCAGAAGGAATTGAACATGAGGCAAAGGAGGTGGCTAGAGCTGATCAAGGATTATGATTGCGAGATCAATTATCATCCTAGCAAGGCTAACGTGGTAGCAGACGCGTTGAGCAGGAAATCAATGGTGGAGCTTGCCGCTCTTGGGATTTATCAACCCCAGTTGATTAAGGAACTCACTGGGATGGGATTGGAAGTAGTAGGCGAAGGTGCGCCTATACACCTGGCTAACTTGATGGTTCAGTTAGAATTGCTTGCAAGAATCAAGGCTGCTCAGCTTGAGGACCCTGAGTGTGCCAAGATCAATCAATTGCTTGCGGAAGGTAAGGCAAAGGAGTTTTGTCTTAAAGAGGATGTGTTGCTCACCCATTCCAAGCAAGTGTGTGTGCCAGGAATCAGAGGACTGAGGAAGGAGATAATGAGTGAGGCTCATCATTCTCCATACACTGTGCATTCTGGAGGCACCAAGATGTACCGGGATGTGAAGGGATCATATTGGTGGAACAATATGAAGAAGGACATTGCAAAGTTTGTAGAGCAGTGTTTGACCTGCCAACAAGTGAAGGCAGAGCATCAGAGACCAGCGGGGACGCTTAAGCCATTGCTTATACCGAAGTGGAAGTGGGACGAGATCGCGATGGATTTTATTTTGGGTTTACCAAAGACACCCACTGGGGAAGATTCCATTTGGGTTGTTGTCAATCGTCTAACGAAGAGTGCTCACTTTATTTCCATAAAGGTTAAGGATCCGATGGATAAGTTGGCCAGACTATATGTCCAGAATGTAGTCCATTTACATGGAGTACCATCGGCAATCATTTCAGACAGAGACTCTTGTTTTACTTCGAGGTTTTGGCAAAGTCTTCAAAAGGAAATAGGGATAGAGTTAAAGTTCAGTACCACTTTCCATCCTCAGACAGATGGTCAATCTGAGCGGACGAACCAGATCCTAGAGGATATGTTGCGGGCATGCGTGTTAGAATTCAAAGGTAGCTGGGTTCAGTACTTGCCTTTGATCGAGTTTGCCTACAACAACAGTTATCAGGCGACTATTGGAATGCCGCCATATGAAGCACTTTATGGATGAAAGTGTCAGCCACCCTTGTATTGGGACAACGTCGGTGAGAGACAGACGTTGGGGCTGGAGCTGATTCGAGACACTCGTGACAAGGAACAGATGATGTAGCTTAGAGTCGGCAGAAGAGTTATGTTGATAACAGAAGGAGGCCTTTATAGTTCGAAGTGGGAGATCATGTGTTTCTGAAGGTATTACTTATGAGGGGAGTAATGCAGTTTGGGAAGAAAGGGAAGCTTAGCCCAAGATTTGTTGGACCGTTCGAGATTACTCAGAGAGTGGGGAGGTTGGCTTATAGGATTACCTTACCCCCAGATTTGGTCGGAACACATGAGGTTTTCCACTTGTCTATGCTAAGGAAGTACATTGCTAACCTTGATGTAATTTTGGAGTATGAGCCATTGCAAATCCAAGAGGGATTAATCTACGTGGAAGAACCAGTGAAGATCGTGAATAAGAAGGACTAGGTGTTGCATACCAAGACGATTCCTATTGTCAAGGTACTGTGGCACAATCATGGAGTTGAGGAAGCATCGTGGGAAGCAGAACACGACATGCGGAGTCACTACCCACATTTGTTTGAATGAATGTGTATGGCTCTTTCTTTTAAGATTATACTTGGACAATATACCTATTTCCATTTTGGGTAAGGGAATAGTTGACTAAGAAAGGGTTGTTTTCTATTCAGGATTATGGCACCCATAACAATCGACCCAGACTGTGTGTGGAACTACTCCTTCTGCGAGTGAATAGACTTGGGAGTAGAGATTGATGAGGATTGGTATAGTGTGGGTAACATCGAGTACGATGCACTCGACGACTTATTGATGAGTGCCTAAAAGTGCTTATTTGAACCCTTTAATTTATATTCGTTAGGCTCTTAGTATTGTTAATTTCTAATTATTTTTGATATTTTTAGTGTTTTGAGTTGTGCAGGTCTTTACAACAAAAGTTGGCCATAAGAGAGCAAAAAGACACCAAGTGAAGAATTGGATCCCTGCCAAGTGCGTTCGACCGCACTTGGTGCGTTCGAACGCACAGACGGTCGAACGTAGGGACACGGTCGATCGCAGTCCCCGTCAGCCCGCGTATCGCGCAGGTGCCCTAGGAATCCATCGCTTCAGCATGCGCCGTTATGATTTTCTGCGGTCGAACGCACATTGTGCGATCGAACGCACAACTCAGCAGTACGTTTGAACGCACCTCATGCGTTCGAACGCACTCGTAGGATTTTGTAGCCTATAAATAGGACCCTAGGCCATTTGGTCGAAAACACATTTCTTTGGGGCGTTTTTAGAGAGCATTTTGTTCTGTTTGCATTGCTCTGCCCCTTTTAGTTGTAAGCTTTTACTTTAATTTAATTTTAATGCATTATTTCAATTCAATTTTGTTTTGTTGTTCAATGGGTGGCTAAAATCTTCAACTTAGGTTGAAGATGAAGCCTCACCCTTAGTTTATATTTCTTGCTTTTACATTTTATGCTTAATTTTCTGTTATTTAATTCCGCACTCGTCATTTAATTTCTGTGACAAATAATTGAATGGTTGTGTGATGTTGATACATTGATAGTCATCTGGTGATGTGTTCTAAGCCGGGTGCACAACGAGTGTTTGGTTGTGATTCAATATCCACTGTGATCCAAGGATACAGTGGATGATTTTATCCATAATCAATACTCGTTGTAGCTCCTTAACGGTAAACACATTATTCGGTTTGACTTGTGTCAATTTCCACAATAGAGTGTGTTGAAGGGTTTAAAGTTTAAAAAA
>CM017326.1:19774199-19781699 GCA_006937295.1 Carpinus fangiana
ACAATAGAGTGTGTTGAAGGGTTTAAAGTTTAAAAAATGGAGAATGAGTGTTTAATGTATTAAGCTTATTTTTATTGGGTGAGGCTCATCTTTAACCTTAGTTGTTTTTATCCCTGCATTTTCAGTTTAATTTTATTTCTGCATTTTTAATTGTTCGAAATCAATCCTCTTTGGGACTAGGTTAAGATACGTTTAATTTGAGAGTTGTATTAGTTTTTAATTACAAAACTCCGTTCTCTGTGGTTCGATCTCGGTACTTGCGCAACGCTATACGACCTAACGGTTCGTTCTCTTGCGAATACCTAAATTTGGTACGATCACTTATGAGGTGATTTTCCATAGTTGTTTGAAGAGGATGATGTACCGATTAATGGATGGGACGAGATAATCCAGGAACCTACCGAGCATGATGATGAAGACTCTACGGATGAAAGGTAACATTCTACTCCTCGTTAAGTGCTGTTCGTTTGGTATTTGTCTGGGAATTTTGAGGACGAAATTCATATAAGTAGGGGAGAATGTAGAGACCCAAATTATTAACTAGGTGTAAGTAGCTTAGTTGGGGGAATTAATTAGGGCTTTGGGTCACTAAGGACACTAGAGGGGTAATTTGGACTTTTGGCTGGACGTACGCTAAGTCTGGCGTACGTACGCTGCTGTCTGTAGTGCTGATGTACAGTGGGGACCACCGGATGTACGCTTGGCAAACCGTACAGGTGGACGTACGTGAGACCACCGGACGTACGCTACTTTTTGAGTACCCTCTGGTTAATACCTGGACGTACGAGGCAGCCTTTGGACCGTTGGGCAAAGACCACCGGATGTCCGCTACTTTGCCAAGGGAGTTGTTGGGAGTCCTCTCCTATAAATACCCCCTACCCCCTCATAGTTCTTACTCATTTTCAGACGCCCCTAGGTTGCCAGTGTGAGTTCCCAAAGTGTTGTGAGTGTTCTGTGAGCGTGCGTGAGGCGTTTGGGTGTTTTGAAACGTTCATGAGGTGGAACTCTTGCTGTTTTGTTTCAAAGAGGTAATGTTCGATCCTTAGCTTTTAATTACATCGTTATGCTGCTCGTTTTGTGTTTAATTGTAGTTGCTAGCTTAGTTATGCTTTGAAACTTGTTTGGGTTAGCGTTTTTGTTAGCTTAGCATTGTTACATTGCATGGAGGTTGCAAACTAGACTAGAAAGCTTTAGGGTGTTCCTAGTAGCCCTAGGAGTCGGAGAATAGGCAGGCAGTGGAGAGAAAATGAGGTTCTCCCTGAGAACCCACATAGCAGATGTACGGTATTGTGCTGGACGTACGGCCCGTCGTGACACGGTGGACGTACAATCCCGAGCCCGGACGTATGGTCAGTATGTGATAGGGAAACCCTATTTTCACCAACCATCCCATAGCTCCTGTTTTCCTTATTTTAGAGTTGTTTTAGTGGAATTAGGACTAATAGAAGATTTTCCACAGATTTGGAAAACCTGGATCTTTCGGAATATTCAGAGACGCTTTTCGATCCAGGTGAGTTTTAACTCACATAATGCTCATTGCTATTTTCCCATGCACTGCACATCTATTTTGTGTATTGAGAAAACATGCATATTTTACAACTCTTATAGTTTGTACTTATTGCACATGAACCCTGTCATTTTGAGAAAAACATTGTGCTGAACATGTTAACCAAGTGAGACTTGTAAAATGACATGGATGTACAATACAGATGAGATAATTTGCATCGTATGACATGGTACACCGGTACGTGCGGTAGTATTGGCCATGTGCTTACTATACATGTTAGCTTTATGGTCAATGTGTGTGTTATACGGGGCTTTGGATCCATTGGTTTTGTGACCTTGATGCAACCATTCCCAATGTTTTGGTCATTACAGGATGAACGTCATTAGTTGGCGTGGGCCACTTGAGGTCGGACTCGATCGTGCCACTAATGCTACGTATGGTATGTTATGCAATGACTAGGGCACTAACATTGTATTATAGGTCCCTCGAGACAGCATCAACCCTACTGAGAAGGGGTAATATCTCGGGTAGACCATACTGTTGAACTATGACTGTTGTTTACATCATATGCATATATCATCACTATCTATATATCACGCATAAATAAGCTATCTTGATGGAACTGCTTTTGCTTATTAAACATCTGAGTTCATTACTAAAAATGGCATGGGTATTATTTGCGTTAAAAATTACTAAGTATTAGACTTACCCTTTTCTTTATGTTTCATCCTCCATTACGATTATTATACGGTTTAGCCGCTTTAGAAGAGGATGCCGTCGGAGCAGACGTGGGTGTTAGCTCAGGACTTGATTCGTGTGATCTTTGAGGACATGGACCCTATTTGGTTGCGCTCGATGTAGGAGGCCCGAGGATCTGCCCGTGTAGACATGATTGAAATTTTGATTTCACTAGCTCTATTGAAGCTTAGTTCTAGGCTTTAATCTATTGATCTTTTGTGAACAATGTTGGTGTTTGTTTATTTTGGTTTGTATCTATTTCCTGCTGATGGTCTGATGAGCAATATATTTGGTGACTATTTATGATATTGATGATGTAGTACTTTATCTCTGGTATTACTATGTGATGTTTCAATTGCTGTCTCTTAATCCCATAGTCTTGGTAAAGTCTTTTGCTGTAGTTTTCTTATTACGACGAGAAAAGTGATTTCTCGGAGGTCGTGTCCTGGAGGGACATGGTTGGGATGGCTCGCCGTGGGATCAATTACTAGTTAATTGATTTGCCCATCGGGCGGGGCGTCATAGGGTCATACAGCATCTTAGTGGCTAAGTGGATAATTCGTACCAACCGAAGATGGGTTATTCTTATTCTTTAATAATGTATTTTCATATTTATTTATAACATGTATAGAATGAACTTCTTAAATTGAGTATGATTAACCATTGATGTGCGGATAGTGGTGAAGTCAATACCCAATTCTATCTCTCATATTTCACATTCCTCTTTGCGTTTATTTTATGCACTTTAAATTACACAAATCAAATCAATCTCCTTTACATTAAGTTAATTTTAATTCTCATAAATTTGATAACAAAATCCCTACAGTTCTTGAGGTTCGACACTATCTCTATAGCATCATCCTATAAGGATTCGTCCTATTTGGAATGGTAAATTATAATTGATAATATTTTGTTTTAAAAAATCCACATCAGCGACAACCTTAATTGCATGTCGTCATAGTTAATACTTATCAGCGACGATGCTAATAACTATTAAAATTTGTCGCTGAAAATGCTTCTTAAAGCTAATATCATCGCTGATGACTCACGCATCAGTGACAACAAATGTCATCGCTAAAGGCCTATAAGTTATCGCTAATTAACATCAGCGAAAACTATGATTGTCTCACCTTGTCGTTGCAAGTAATTTGTTGGTAAAGACTAAATAGCAACAACATATGTCGTTGCTACTAAATATTAAAATTTTTCGCTTAAAATGCTTCTTAATAGGCTGCTCAAATGGGGTGGTTATAACCACCCCGCTAACTGTTAACTACAAACCGCCTAGGGCGGTTGCGGTTAGTGGTTTTAGGGGGTAGGGTAAGGCGGTTATAATCGCTAATCATCTTCATTTATATATAATAATATAAATATATATTAAATATTTTATATTAATAAAATATATTAATTTTTTCATTTGTATTTAGATTAATGGATTTAGGCTATTTATGACTGTTTGTAAAATATATAATGTGGTATGTAATGTTTTAGGCTAAGCCTTATTCAAAAACATTGGTTGGCCCAAAATATTGCGTGTGTGTGTTTTTTTTTTTCATCTTTTCTGGAACATTTTAGCCTTAAACATTTAAAATAAGCCTAAAAAAATAGGTTAATTAAAGACTCAAAACACTTAAAAAGCCCAAAAGCCCATATAAAAAAGCGGTTATAAAAATAACCGCTAAACCGCCTAGGTAGTTGCGTTTGTTAAAAATTGATAACCACCCAAGGCGGTTGCAGTTGTGGTTATAGCCAATAACCACCGGTTATAATCGTTTGAGCACCCCTACTGAACTTCATCATTGAGATGCAATGGTGTAGAACGAGCCATGGACACACACAATCTTCCTAGACTCATCTTCATTGCGTACAACTGATTCCACAGTAAAAACAGTGAATAAGAAAATGTGAAAATATAAACATATACAATGTTACATATAAACTCATCACTAAAACCGATGGGCCAGAGACCCAATGGCCCAGGTTCGTGTGGGCCACATAGGTACGATCCAATATGGGACTCACATATACAACGTTGTCCCTTGAAGCTTGGCTGATTTACTCAATCTGGGAATATTGTGAACCGACCATGTCGGATCTTCTCCATTTAATGTATGGATACAACTATTATGGGCAAGGCACACACCGACTATATTGATAGCTCGAATACACGGAGATCACCAGAACAGTTACAATTCACACTTAAGTATTTTCGATGGTTACGTGCCATTTTCGGAATCCCACAAATGACGACAACGGTTTCATATCGACCACAATGGTCAGGGAATAGAAATGTTAACTCCTCCATCCGTTACGCCCAAATTCTAGATCCTCCGTTCGATCATCATGGTTACATCAACGTGACCTACTATAAAAAATCTAGTCGCAAAGGAGATAGGTACATGATCCATTCTTTTATTGAGCTTTATACACGAATTTAAGCATCAGATGTAATACCCTGATAAAAACCAACCTTTTTATTAGACAAAATCTCTTCCATATGGGCAATCAACAAAGGCTTTCAATAAAGGTGTTTAACGAGACCCAAAACCCTTAGCGTTAACCTAATCAAGCTTTGAACCTTTAGAAAATAAAAGCCAAGCACTGACCCTCAGGAGGCGGACTTATGCTAGGTTTGGCGGATGTACCCTGCTGTCTATGGTGTGGACGTACGGGGGGGACCACCGGACGTATGCTCTATAAATAGTACAATAGATGTATGTGGGACCACTGGACGTACACTACTTTTTGGGGTACCCTTTGGGTAATAACTAGACGTACGAGACACCCTCTGGACCAATGTGCAAAGACCACCAGACGTACGCTAGGGTTGTTGAACGTCTGTTGCTTTGTCAGAGAGTTGATGGCAAACTTTCCTTATAAATAGCCCGTCCCACCTCCCATTTCTCACGCCCATTCCCATCCCCTGGTATGCCCCTAGGCTGCCAAAATCCTTCCCTTGAGTTTTGAGTGAGAAATTGGTGAGAGTGAGCTTCAAAGAGGAGTTTCCGAGGAGGGGAGACCATGTCCGTGCTCAGCTTTGGGGTAAGCTCTGTTCCCTTTGTGTTTAGCACTGTTTTATCTTGTATTTCTGCCTTGATGAGGTTTTCCAAGTGTTCATTAAACATTCTTTAGAGATAATGACATTTTCAAAGGATTTTCTCAAAGATTCGTTGCTTTGTGATTTCTTGGTTGCATGTGCTGTTTTGCTAGCTTAGAAGAGGTTTAGAGGTCTAAAAATGCCATTAGAAGCATGCACTGTCCGAATCTTAAAACGGTGTGCTTAACACATTGAGCGGACGTATGCCATCGAGGCCGAACGTTCGGTCAGTGGACAGAGCACCGGTTCTTAAGTTTCACACATCTATGCTTAGGCTTAGCTATATTTCTAGGTTTCGTAAGGCTTAGAATAACAGTGTCTTGTATCCGTTATACTTTTTGTAATTACTCGGTAACTACGTTATTAATTAAACTGTTAGGATGCATTGTAAGACATGGTACGCCGGTACTTGCGGTATGAACGGCCATGGGCATACTATATGAACTGCGTATTATGGTCAAGTGTGTGTGTTATATGGGGGCTTTGGATCCATTGGTTTCGTAACCTTGGTGTAACCATTCGCAATGGTTCGGTCACTATGGGACGGATGTCATTAGTTGGTGTGGGCCACTCGAGGTCGGACTCGATCGTGCTACTAATGTTACGTACGATATGTTGTGCAATGGCTGGGGCATTGGCATATTATTATAGGTCCCTCGGGATAGCACCAACGCCGCTGAGAAGGGGTAATATCTCGGATAGACCATGTATGGGAGTTATGATTTATAATGCATTAGCCTTTTCTGCATTAAAACACTTAGGCAATTATCGCTGGTTCTACACCATAAGCTTTGAAAACCCTAAAACCCTTTAAATGGTGTATTAGCGGAGGTAATGCCCACTTTTTGGTTATTACTCAAATTGCACATTTACTTTCATTAATTGGGCTCATGTCATACCTAAGTGTAAGGTTTACTTACTAAGTCGTTAGACTTACGTGGTTATTATTCCTTAGGTAACTTGGTTTACTACTATGGAAGTGGCAAGAGATGCTACTACTTGACTGGTTATGCTTTACTTATCATTATAGGTTTGTCTTTACGATTTAGTAGCTCCATGTTCTTACTTGATGAATTATAATGACTCAGATTTATTCACCTTCCCTTGCATTTACTCTGACATTTTTATAAGGGAGATTTCCTGTTTGGTCACAAGTTGGCTAGAACGGGTAAATTGCTAGTGACTCCACTGGTTTAGCCGAGGCTAATTTTGGGGGCGTTATAGTATGGTATCAGAGCATACAGTGTTGCCGACCGTAGCTGTAAATCTGAGAATAGGATGTAGTATTTAGGTTTGATCTTAAAGAACTGGAGCATAGGATAGGTTCAGTTCCCTTGTTTGTGGGTGCAGGCCACTGTAACGGCCTATTTGATTATTTGACTTGGGATGAATTGGATCACTTATTCTGCGTTACAAGCACCTGATCCTGCTTCATACTCAAATGCACGATGGTTGTAGACGCCTACCGACTGTTCGTGAGTGGCCAGCTGAGTTCGGACCTTATGCACCCAAATACCAACCTCACTCCGGTAAACGCAGGGTTTCAACCCAGGCTAACCAGGAGCTAAAACCTTCGCCTGTCCCTAAGCCAGTTGAAGGGAAGGAGGTACGTGTAGCAACTAAGAGGAAACCAGTGGTCCCTAAGTATCGCAGTATCTCGGTGATATGAGATTTTCCACCTATCCCCGGAAGGTTTAACCCTTATCTCAGTGATGAAAGGAAGCGAACAATGCATACTCATCTGACTCAGATTTCAGATGAATATGCTCGAATAGAGCAAGAGGAAATCCGACTGTTGAAGGCAAGGGCATTACCAGAAGGATCTAATCGTCAAAGGATTGCATTTCTCTCCAGTATCAACAAGGACTACGAGGCACTGGTTAAGGATGAGGAAGACCCGTTCGAAGACTCGTCTGAGGAGTGATAGGCCTTGGGGTAGTAATCTTTAGATGTTAGATAGCTAGGTTTTCCCTCACCCTTAGCAGTGGTGAGTTTTGGTGTTGGACATCTGGGGTTGATTGTAAAGCACAAAAGAATTTTCAATGTACCCTGAATTTCAGAAATAAAATCATTTTGACCTACCTCGTTATTTCTAACTTTTCTGTGCCTTGGAAATTTTCCAAAAGCTTTCAAAAAAAAAAAAAAAAAAAAATTAGGG
>CM017326.1:19784199-19796699 GCA_006937295.1 Carpinus fangiana
CACAAAAGCAATACCAAGCCGCACCGCCTCCTCGATCAGACTCAAACTTTGAAGATCAGATGCTAAAGATGATGAGTGACATGTCCAACAAAATGGTGGGCGAGGTGACCAACATGGTGGGCGAAATAAATGGAAGAGTTGGTGACTTGACTCAAACAGTAAATTCGCACTCTCAGTCCATTGCCAAGCTAGAGGCTCAGGTCGGACAAATAGCTAACACCCTTAATAGGAGGGAAGAAAGGAAGCTTCCAAGTCAGCCGGTGGTAAATCCTAAAGGACTATACATGGTAGAAGGAAGCACTTCTCATCTGGAGCAAGTTCAAGCTATTACCACATTGCGAAGTGGAAGATTGGTAGACAATCATGTGGAAGAAAAGAAGGAGGAGCAACTTAAGGCCCCATAAACTATGCATCAGGACAAGGGTAAACGAGTAAGCATCGACTCATCTGCATCATCTGCCCCCACTTCGGAGACACCATATGAGCCTAGGGCCCCATTCCCAGAGCGTCTTAAGGCACCCTCCCACTTCGGGAAGCAAGGAGAGAAGATACAAGACATGATGGAAACCTTCAAGCAGGTTAAAATCAACATCCCACTCCTAGATGCCATCAAGCAAGTTCCAGCCTATGCAAAATTTCTCAAGGACTTGTGCACTCAAAAAAGGAAGAATCGAAAGCACATTCCTAAAAAAGTTATTCTCACCGAGCAAGTGAGCTCCCTGATTCAGCACAACACTCCTCCCAAATTCAAGGACCCTGGAGCACCTACAATTTCGTGCGTTGATCAGTGTCAAATTGTGTATATTTGACCCCTTTAACTTATATTTGTTAGGCCTTTAGCTTTGTTAATTTCTAATTATTTTTGGTGTTTTTAGTGTTTTGAGTTGTGCAGGTATTTACAACAAAAGTTGGCCACAAGAGAGCAAAAAGACACCAAGTGAAGATTTGGACCCCTGCCAAGTGCGTTCGACCGCACTTGGTGCGTTCGAACGCACTCACGGTCGAACGCAGGGACACGATCGATCGCAGTCCCCGTCAGCCCGTGTATCGCGCGGGTGCCCTAGGAGTCCATCTCTTCAGCATGCGCCGTTATGGTTTTCTGCGGTCGAACGCACATTGTGCGATCGAACGCACAACTCAGTAGTACGTTCGAACGCACCTCCTGCGTTCGAACGCACTCGTAGGAAATTTTTCCTATAAATAGGACCCAAGGCTTTTGGTCGAACACACATTCTTTGGGGCGTTTTTAGAGAGCATTTTGCTTCTGTTTGCATTGCTCCGCCCCTTTCAGTTGTAAGCTTTTATTTTACAGTTATTTTTAATGCATTATTTTAATTCAATTTTGTTTTGTTGTTCAATGGGTGGCTAAAATCTTCAACTTAGGTTGAAGATGAAGCCTCACCCTTAGTTTAAATTTCTTGCTTTTACATTTTATGCTTATTTTCCGTTATTTAATTCCGCATTCGTCATTTAATTTCTGTGACAAATAATTGAATGGTTATGTGTTGTTGATGCATTGATAGTCATCCGGTGATGTGTTCCAAGCCGGGTGCACAATGAGTGTTTGGTTGTGATTCAATATCCACTGTGATCCAAGGATACAGTGGATGATTTTATCCATAATCAATACTCATTGTCGCTCCTTAACGGTAAACACATTATTCGGTTTGACTTGTGTCAATTACCACAATAGAGTGTGTTGAAGGGTTTAAAGTTTAAAAAACGGAAAATGAGTGTTTAATGTATTTAGCTTATTCTTATTGGGTGAGGTTCATCTTTAACCTTAGTTATTTTTATCCCTACATTTACAGTTTAATTTTATTTCTGCACTTTTAAATTGTTCGAAATCAACCCTCTTTGGGA
This sequence comes from Carpinus fangiana, assembly GCA_006937295.1. Lineage (NCBI taxonomy): Eukaryota > Viridiplantae > Streptophyta > Magnoliopsida > Fagales > Betulaceae > Carpinus > Carpinus fangiana. The sequence goes on from CM017326.1 coordinate 19,786,063, forward strand.
CTAGGTTAAGATACGTTTAATTTAGGAGTTGTATTAGTTTTTATTTACAAAACGCCGTTCTCTGTGGTTCGACCTCGCATTTTCACGCGCACTTTACTGCACACGATTCGTACACTTGCGAGTATTATTTTTGATACGATCAAATTTTGGCGCCGTTGCCGGGGAACGGTTGTTTTTGTTTAGAAATTAATATAATTTTTAGATTGATGTTATCTTTCTACTAGTTTTTTTTATTATTTTTTGCTTTGTAAATATTGTTCATAGTTTATTTTGTGTTTCATTTCATTTTTGTTAATTTTTAGTTTAGTTTTTAGTCTTTTGTTTCGGTTCTGTTGTGTTTCTGGAAAATGAGGCTTCGACAGTGCGGTCGAACGCACTTCCTGCGGTCGAACGCACTGCCGCCTATTCCAGTACGTTCGCGCGCCTGCGAACGCCCGTCGTGCGCCTGCGTGCGAACTCACAGCTCCTGACAAGAACGCAGTGCAGCCCTGCGTTCGAACGTCCTTGTTGCGGTCGAACGTAGGTGCAACAGCCTGCCACATTTCTGCATCTGTGCGAACGAACGTACTGACCTGCGTTCGAACGCACAGCACCTGGCTGCACCAACAGACCCGAGGCAGGTAAGTCTTCTATTTTCCATTTTTATTTATTTATTTATTTTATTTTTATTTTATTTATTAGTTGCTTGTTTAGTTTAGTTTTTTGTTAGTTTTTGTTTATTTTATTTTATTTTGTTAATTGTTTCATGTGGATTATTTTAAACTGCTTGGGTGAAGCATGAGTCTTCCGTTTATTAATTTTGATATTCCCCCTAGTAGTAGGACATCAAATCCTACCAATTATCCACATGAACTGTGTTTAGCCTGCTCTAGCCCTTACCATGATGCTGGTGATTGTCCACATTGGGGACAATTTACCAATTTTTCATACGGGCAGCTAAACACCAATTTTTCCGACCAGGGGTTTGGATCACATTCAAATTCTTACAACCCTAACCGGAATAACCATTCTGATGTCTCGTGGTTTGCTCTTGCCACGGGAAACTATACTCTCCAATCAGATGAATTGCACCATCCTGAATATCCGCAGTTCAATGACCACTTTTCCTTGCCTTCGTCATCTAATCACCTTCCCCAAGAGTCATTAGTGCAACATTTTCCTACTGCTCATGTTGATGACTACGAGGGGAGGGCAAACCAACTCATGGCAGCCAGAGATGCCCATACCCAGCTCTCTCACACTCACACACTTCATCAGTCATGTGAATATTGTTATCATCCTTCTCACCAGTTTGATGATTGCCCTTTCATTAATCATTACTTGACTGAAATTAACAAGTCTGCACATGAGCACGCCCAAATTACCACTACACTTGTTAGTGAGGAACAGGCTCTTGACATGGAGGAAGAAAAAGAGGAGCATTTGGAGAAGATTGAGCCACCGCCAATTCTAATTTTGGCCAATGACAAGGAAGTGAGTACTGAAGCTCATTCCTTTGTCACAATCCCTCTCGAGACATATCATTCACCACAAGTTTTACCTTTTCAATGTCTCGAGGAGCCATCTTATGTAGAAATCTTTAAGGATTCACGCACACAAGGTCAAAAATCTAGAAATCGTGGTCCTAAGAGAAATTCTCAAGACAAGTTTTTAGGCTACATAAGATGGCGGAACATCCTTCCAGAGGGGTATCATAGTCTGAAGAAGAAAGGATGGAAGGGATTGGTTGGACATCCATATGAGCGGGGAAGGTGCGGTATGTTTTCCTTTTTATTTTCCGCACTTTAATTTCTGTTATTTTCTTTGTGTTATTTTATTTTGTTTCTAACAGCAATTGACTTTTTATTGTTTTAGCTTTTAAAAAAAAAAAAAAAATTTTGCTGTTAGTTTTTGACAGGTGTTTCGATGTGTAAGTTCGGGGGACGCCTTGGACTTTGCTCATCCCGGTTCCTCATCCCACTGTAATGTATCTCTTGTCACATTAGGGACAATGTGTCATTTAAGTTTGGGGGTGTAGACAAACACTTTGTCTTGTTTTGTTTTGTTTGTCTTGTTTTTGTTTTGTTTTTGCATAAAATTTTTTCTTTTTGTTGCTATGTTGTTGATTGGGCACAATTTACATTGTAACTGTGGATTGCATGTCATTGGTGTGTTTAACTTGTTTGAACATGGCATATCATTAGGAATCCCAGTATTTGATTCATGTGTTGGATTAGAGAGATTTCACTTGCTTAATCGATATTTCACATGCACACTAGCATTAGGGTCTGTGGGGTATGAGATTTGACTTTGAAGTGTGTGTCTTAAGATTTCTAGGTTTGCGATGTGATGATGAAAACCTTGGCTAATAATAATAATAAAAAATAAAAAAATAAATTTAATAAGTCGAGTTTTTCATTGAGTAACCGGACCTCTTGCCTGGCCAAGCAATGAGTGTTCGCGTCAAAAGATGAGAAATTCCAAAAAAAATTGTATGGCTAGTTTAGGCTCCGTAGCTCTTTTGACTTGAGTAATTAAGCCCTAGGGATGTCTCTACATCTAGTGCCCTAAAGCCGCCTGGCTTGGGAGCCACTGGCCCAACACTCGTTACATAGGTCATTTAGAAGCTTAAGGGAGTCAAGCATTGCACAGCCTACACAAAAAAATTTCATTTTTCAATTCAAGCCTTGGTTAATTTATCGCATTGTTTTTCCTTTGAATTTTGGATACACATCTTTAGAGAGTGATCGAAACCCCATGATCTTATTGTTAGTTCACTTTGCACATTATGAAGCATGTGTTTTCTCAATTTTCCAACCTTGAGTGAAATGATGTTTGGATGCCTGGATGATGTGGTTCGTATGTTTAACTTGTTAAATTTGCTAAATGATGTGTGAACCATGTGTTTGTGTGAAGGGCTTTGTCTGATTAATAACATAGTGCCAATAATTGTTTGTGGGTGTCATTCCTGAAAAACCCTCACGAGACTTCACTCGTCCACTAGGGATGCCTAGTGGTTTAAAAGGCTTGTTGCATACGCTAAATGCAATCGTTTCTCCCACGAAAGCGGATTTATGTTTCTTGTTTTTATTTGTGTTTTCATTTTTGTTTTGCTAAGGGACTAGCAAAATGTAAGTTTGGGGGTATTTGATGAGTGCCTAAAAGTGCTTATTTGAACCCCTTAATTTATATTTGTTAGGCTCTTAGTATTGTTAATTTCTAATTATTTGTGGTGTTTTTAGTGTTTTGAGTTGTGCAGGTGTTTACAACAAAAGTTGGCCACAAGAAAGCAAAAAGACACCAAGTGAAGATTTGGACCCCTGCCAAGTGCGTTCGACCGCACTTGGTGCGTTCGAACGCACTCACGGTCGAACGCAGGGACGCGGTCGATCGCAGTCCCCGTCAGCCCGCGTATCGCGCGGGTGCCCTAGGAGTCCATCGCTTCAGCGCTGCGCCGTTATGGTTTTCTGCGGTCGAACGCACTGTGTGCGATCGAACGCACAACTCAGTAGTACGTTCGAACGCACCTCCTGCGTTCGAACGCACTCGTAGGTTTCTGTAGCCTATAAATAGGACCCAAGGCCATTTGGTCGAACACACAATTCCTTTGGGGCGTTTTTGAGAGCATTTTGCTACTATTTGCATTGCTCCGCCCCTTTTCAGTTGTAAACTTTTATTTTACAGTTAATTTTAATGCATTATTTCAATTCTTTTATGTTTTATTGTTCAATGGGTGGCTAGAATCTTCAACTTAGGTTGAAGATGAAGCCTCACCCTTAGTTTAAATTTCGTGCTTTTATATTTTATGCTTATTTTCCGTTATTCAATTCCGCATTCGTCATTCAATTTCTGTGACAAATAATTGAATGGTTGTGTGTGTTGATGCATTGATAGTCGTCCGGTGATGTGTTCCAAGCCGGGTGCACAACAAGTGTTTGGTTGTGATTCAATATCCACTGTGATCCAAGGATACAGTGGATGATTTTATCCATAATCAATACTCATTGTCGCTCCTTAACGGTAAACACATTATTCGGTTTGACTTGTGTCAATTACCACAATAGAGTGTGTTGAAGGGTTTAAAGTTTAAAAAAAACGGAGAATGAGTGTTTAATGTATTTAGCTTATTCTTATTGGGTGAGGTTCATCTTTAACCTTAGTTACTTTTATCCCTATAGTTTTCATTTTAATTTAATTTCTGCATTTTTAATTGTTCGAAATCAATCCTCTTTGGGACTAGGTTAAGATACATTTAATTTGAGAGTTGTATTAGTTTTTAATTGCAAAATGCCGTTCTCTGTGGTTCGACCTCGCATTTTTACGCGCACTTTACTGCACACAATTTGTACACTTGCGAGTATTATTTTTGATACGATCATGCGTCATTGGAAACACTGAGATTGAGAGAGCTCTCCTCGACTTAGGAGCTGGTGTAAATTTGCTTCCATACTCAGTCTATCAGCAACTTGGCTTAGGGGAACTGAAATCGACAAGTACTGTCTTGCAATTGGCTGACCGATCCATCAAGAAACCCCAAGGAATTGTGGAAGATGTCATTATCAAAGTGGACAAGTTCTATTATCCAGTTGATTTCATAGTTCTTGACACAGAACCTATCCCTTATCCAGAGAAGCAAATTCCTATCATCCTTGGGCGTCCTTTCCTCGCAACAGCCAATGCATGCATAAATTGTTGGACCAAAGTAATGAAGATTTCCTTTGGGAATATGAAGATCAGGCTGAACATTTTCATTGCCTTCCAGAATGCACATGATCAAAAGATCTGTTTCTTCTTGGATGCCATTGGAGAAAGTGTTGAAGACACACTGCCTGAGTCTCTATTTGATGAGAAACCCACCAGAGCCTATGCCCCTTACTTCAAGTACTCCCCCACCCGATGACAACCCCACAGGGGACATATTTCATTTAGAGGTTACTGAAGTGGACTTCAATGGGGTGGACAATTTTTTAGCAAGTTCCTAGGTTGCCCCAGTTTTTGAGGACCCCTACAGAGACAAAGGGTGATCATGGAACCAGTTCGGGACAAACATCTAGAGTATTGCCATGGTGAATCTCAAGGCCTTTCAGCTGAAAGAAGAAATTCTAGGATATTAAGAGGAATCTTCCTCCCTGTGGAGTGCTACATGATCATAAAGAAGAAGGGATGGAAGAGTTTGATTGGACTTCTGAAGGATCGAGGTAAGATCCTTAGGGACTCGGAATTACTTTGAGCAATACCTCATAGGATTGAGCGCAGACCCTGTGCGCTTGACTCCTCACTTCACCAGGGTACGTGATCTCCATCCAGGTTTATTTTATCCATTGTTGTTTCATTCCTTGATTATATTTTTACAGCAAGGTGTTGCACTTGATTGTTTCTTGGTTGGAGTATCACTCTTTTTTTTTAGGGACATGTGTTTTTGCATACAAGTTTGGGAGTATGATATGCCCACATCTGCTCATTTAGGTACTCCTATACTCTTGACCTTATTTTTCATTTTTGTACATACATTGGGGACAATGTATGATTCAATTTTGGGGGTATAGAAAAGTAAAGCACTGTCCAAAATTGTTGTTATGTCATTCTTAAGCATGTAGTTGATCTTCGATTTTGGTTTGAATTTCATTGGTCGGCTTAAAGTTATGAACACATGATCATATGACTTAGGAATTTTGAGTCTTGTTACTTACTTTTGGCAACATGAGATGCTTCTTGTTTCAATTTAATATTTATCTTGAGCACACTAGCACATGTTTGTGAGGTATGAAATTTGAGACCAATTATGTTGTTTTCAATGTTTTGAATTCTGTTGGATGACATATTGGATGAATAACCTTGGCATGCTATTAAAAAAAAAAAAATCGAGTTGAGTTTTTCACCGAGTAACCGGACCTCTTGCCTCATTAAGCAATGAGTGTTCGTGTCAAAAAGTGAGAAGTTTGGTTTGATTAATAATATGGCTAGCTTAGCTTCGTAGCCTTTTTGACTCGAGTTAGTAAGTCCTTAGGGGTGTCTGTACATCTAGTGCCCTAAAGCCATTTGGTTTGGGAGTCATTGGCCTAACACTCGATACATGGGTCCACTAGAAAGCTTAAGGGAGCTAAGCATTGCAAAGCCTGCATAAAAAAAATAAAAAATAAAAAATGTATGCCTTGATTGTTTTATCTGATAGGAAGTCCAATAAATTCTAAGATGTTGATTCATTTATGTTAGAATTATTTTGAAGCCTCATGATTGTGTGTTAGTTCACTTTGCACCAATTGAAATTTGTTGTATCTCAACTTGCCATTTGTAAGTGATTTGACTTGAGAATTTCTTGGAATTTTGAAGATGGAGTTTATCACTTTCAGCTTACTAATGAATGAGAACATTATTTTTGTGATACTTTATTCTTTTGAATGACATAATGATGATAATGTTTGTGGGTATCATTCCTGGAAAACCCTCACGAGACTTCACTCATCCTCTAGGGAATTCTTAGGGGTTTAAAAGGCTTGTTGCATACGCTAAATGCAATCGTTCATCCTGAGAAAGCTGGATTTATCTTTTTGTTTTCAATTTATTTTTTGTTTTGTATTGCTAAGCGACTAGCAATATGTAAGTTTGGGGTGTGATAAGCTCCGAATGTTGCACATTCAAACCCTTTAACTCGCATATGTTAATTCCTTAGCATTGTTATTTGTTTGATTTTGTTTCATTTTTGTGTTTCAGGTCAAATGCAAGAATTCCATTGAAATTGGGCTTAAAATGACAATTAGGAGCCATTCTGGTGCTGTGATCAATCGTAGCTGAGCTAGGATCGAGCGCGAATGTGCTCGAGTGCACAAGGCCTAGGATCGATCGCACTCCTGCGATCAAGCACACAATGTAACATCCCCAGCCCAAAAGGGTTAGGTTTTTTAATCCTCTTTCTTACTCGCAAAGATCCATAAGGTTTATCAATTAAATAAGACTAGTAAAAAATGAATACATAGAAGTCTAGATTATCATGTCAACAATAATAACTAAACTGAAATAATCCTGTTTAACAAAATATGTCTCACAAACGATAATAGCATTCCTTATTAAAATAAATTCATCAATCTCTAAAAGAAATTGTGCCAACGCACTTATTAACTTGACTCATGTGAAATCATAAGAAATTCCTAAATACGTCCGCTCCCATTCCGGCCTCCTAAAGCAACCTGATCATCACCTGAAACAAGAAATAAAACTGATGAGCCCAAAGGGGACCCAGTAAGTGAAATCCACAACCATAGGCAGTTTTACTCCTTGTCCTGTTTTGAAAAAAATGGAACTCATAACTACATATGTTCCCAGTATATTTTTAAATAATAAAATAACATAAGAAACATAAAGCACAGTAAAAACATTGTCATCAATAAAATTATTGATAGTCTTTATCTCATACTAGGGCCCATGTATACTGTTACCCCCGTATACTAAGGTTGCACGGTCCCTGCGACCTGGGATGAGATACTGTGGCTACAGTCCCGTCCCTTGGTCAACTGATTAACTCTGGGTGCACTCAGCATGGCAAAATAAAACTATGATGGAACCACCTTCTGGCAGAGCCTCTTTCAGCGGTTGCGCCTCCATCCTTAGCATCGGTACAAAGCTTCTTTCTTGTTTTTCTTGGGCCAAAAAAACCCTTCCCATTACATGTGCCCTCATTTTATAACTTTTTCTCACTTCTTGTAGTTCTCTTAATACTTCGTTAGATACATCATAGGCATCATGTAGGAGGGTTTATCAACATCTTCTCAAAATTTCTTGTAAGCATCATCATTTTCATAACGTTTCGTTTAATAAAACTTATCATGCATGTAACATGTTAAGAATTTCCTTTGACTGCTAACTAATCTCCTGAAGGAAGTACAGAGACGTTACTACCCTCATACACGTCATAATAATGCATTCTATTATTACTATGGGTTGGCTTGCTAATCAATTGAGAATGAACTTACTTAAATTCCAAAAATTATTTTCTTTCATATTACCCACTTTTATATAAATATATATATATATATATACACTTTAGATTATTCCGTACAGATATAAGTATATTGCCAACTATTCTATATTCATCTCTATATATAAATAAGTACACTTTAAACTCCACCATGCCTGTATATATATATAGACGTCAGGATACTATATATATATATATATATATAGAGATGAAAGAGACCTGAAACTTTATGTGTTTATATTTTAAAAAATACCCCATATGTATATGTTTATCCGCACAACAAATTAATATATTTATATCTTTATACTTTAAAATATTACATATCTATATATTTATATATATTTATAAATACTTCGAATCATTATATATATATACACACAAATATATCTCTATAGTTTAAAGTATTCCTCATATATATTTATAAATCCTTCAAAACATTTATATATATATATATATATGACGGTGAGTTGTAGGTCTACGGCTAGAGTGGAAAATACACCCACGCTAAAGTGTTAAAAGAGAAAAAAAATTGGATTCAATACATATATATGCATGGCACATGATGATAATCTATTCCCACAATAGGCAAAGTAGGTGTAGACATGGCTGCACGTGAAGAGAAAGGAAATAATAAAAAAAAAACAATCTCTATTTCTCACTACAAGACACACGGCCACTAAGGGGTTTGACCCACTTGATTTCAGAACAAGAAGTATATGTAAGACAAAGAAAAGAAGGTTGTGAGTCTATGAAATCATACCTGACGTACGTTTAGGAAGGGAGAGCACTACAGAGAGAGGCGTAAGGGAGTATGAATGTTCTTGTCTGAATCGGCTAAATAGGCTAGGCAAGAGAAAAAAGAAAAACATGGGAAGGGTTTTAAGGGGTAGGCGGCTAGCTAGGGTTTCTTTATTATTATTATACTCTATTTATTAGTATAATTACTCTTTTTCTTTTTTTTTTTCTTTTTTTTCCCCCCTTTTTTCTATATTATCCCATTATTACTATTATTTATTTATTTGGTGGTCCATTCTCATTGTTAACTTAAGCCAACCCTATTTAAAACCTATGAGTCAACTAAAATACCCTAAAGGGACTAGGATTGTCACACACAAGGCCTAGGATCGATCACACTCCTGTGATTGAGCGCACATCCTTGCGATCGAGCGCACTTGGGCGTGCATTGTACGGCAGGCGCATTTTTGACAACTTAATTTGATTTTCAGTCTCCTAATTAGACTGGGAGACTGACCTACAATTTTAATTAGGGTTTTAGGGCTTCTAGGGTTTCCTAGTCCCTATAAATATGCCTCATAACTTGTAAAAAAGATAGAACGCTTCCTAGAGTTAGAAAATCAGTAAATTATCTTTGGAGCTTAGAAGATCATGAGCAGCTAAAGCCCTTTGTAGGGTATTGATGTAACCCTCTCCAAGCACAATGGTGACTGTATTTGATTTTTAGTTATTCAATTTATGTATGTTGATTGCATAACTGTGAGAATTGCAACCATTGATTTCTGTTCTTAATATTAAATGCAATTGTTCTTAATTTGCAAAATCAATATTTGTGAAATTCTTTTCTTGTCTTAGAAATTATTTTGCTTGTATTGAATTCGAATCAACCTTATTTTCAGTGATTAAAAGATTGATGGTTATGCAATGCGTTTTAATAGACATATGATTAATAGGACTAAATAGACCATGCTTAGGAAAGACGGGTCGTACTACACCCTAGTTTAGTGTAATTTAGGAAGACGATCCGTGCCAACCAAAGATGGGTTATGCTATTCCACTAATTATATGAAACTTATTAAAAAATTTTATAATTTATACCTAGGGAAGACGGGTCGTGCCACATCGTAGCAGTTAGGTGGATGATCCATGCCAACCGAAGATAGATTATCCTTATTCTTTAATATTGTATTTTCTTGTTTCTTTTGTAACATGCATATCATAAATTTCTGAAATTAAATACAGTTAACCATTGTTGTGTGGATTGTGGTAAAGTCGGTACCTTTCTCTCTCTCTCTCTCTCTCTCATATATTCACTTTTAGCGTTACATTTAAGTGGTGCTTGCTGCATGGCCGCGACAAGCTGTTGGCACAGCTTGCGAGCCCACAACACGTACATGGCACACAGCCTATGTGCCCCCAAGAAGCCCACGACATGCCCATAGCAATGCCTGCCTGCAACCCGTGGCCCTGCCTACGTGCGCTAATGGCACTCGCTGCGTGCCCACGAGAAGGCCAAGGCAATACAAACCGAGGTTAGTGGCACTGCAAACGGAGGTTAGTAGCACTACAAACTGAGGTTAGTAGCACTGCAAACCGAGGTTAGTGGCCTTGCCCTGCATGTATGCCCACACACCCATGCCACGGCTTGCCTTGGTGGGTGCCATGGCCTGCCATGGGTTGCCTTGGTGGGTGTTTTGACATGCCTTGGAGAGTGCCATGGGTTGCCTTGGTGGGTGCCACGACCTGCCTTGGTGGGTGCCATGGCATGCCAAAACGAGTTGACACAACACAATTTTTTTTTTTGCCCGTGCCATTTGCCCAAATTGTGTTTCTAAGTTCATTATAAGTCATTTGGAAGGTGTCCCAAGCTTCAAATCCAAGGTTTGCTTTCAGGGCCTTGGTGGGTGCCATGGCATGCCAAAACGAGACGACGCCGCACAAATTTTGTTTT
>CM017326.1:19801699-19821445 GCA_006937295.1 Carpinus fangiana
CTCCCCAAGAGTCATTAGTGCAACATTTTCCTACTGCTCATATTGATGACTTCGAGGGGAGGGCGAACCAACTTATGATAGCCAGACATGCCCATACCCAGCTTTCTCACACTCACACACCTCATCAGTCATGTGAATATTGTTATCATCCTTCTCACCAGTTTGATGATTGCCCTTTCATTAATCATTACATGACTGAAATTAACAAGTCTGCACATGAGCACGCCCAAATTACCACTACACTTGTTAGTGAGGAAAAAGCTTTTGACACGGAGGAAGAAAAAGAGGAGCATTTGGAGCAGATTGAGCCACCGCCAATTCCAATTTTTGCCAATGACAAGGAAGTGAGTACTGAAGCTCATTCCTTTGTCACAATCCCTCTCGAGACATATCATTCACCACAAGTTTTACCTTTTCAATGTCTCGAGGAGCCATCTTATGTAGAAATCTTTAAGGATTCACGCACACAAGATCAAAAATCTAGAAATCGTGGTCCTAAGAGAATTTCTCAAAACAAGTTTTTAGGCTACATAAGATGGCGGAACATCCTTCCAGAGGGGTATCATATTCTAAAGAAGAAAGGATGGAAGGGATTGGTTGGACACCCATATGAGCGGGGAAGGTGCGGTATGTTTTCTTTTTTATTTTCCGCACTTTAATTTTTGTCATTTTCTTTTTTTTATTTTATTTTATTTTGTTTCTAACAGCAATTAACCTTTTGATGTTTGATCTTTGAGAAAAAGATTGCTGTTAGTTTTTGACAGGTGTTTTGATGTTTAAGTTTGGGGGACGCCTTGGACTTTGCTCATCCCGGTTCCTCATCCCACTGTAATGTATTTCTTGCCACATTGGGGACAATGTGTCATTTAAGTTTGGGGGTGTGGACAAACATTCTGTCTGTCTTTTATTTGTTTTATTTACTTGTTTTGCTTTGTTTTTGTCTGTATATAATTTTTTTTTCTTTTTGTTTGTTGCTATGTTGTTGATTGGGCACCAACTTACATTGTAACTGTGGATTGCATGTCATTGGTGTGTTTAACTTGTTTGAACATTGCATATCATTAGAAATCCCAGTTTTTGATTCATGTGTTGGATTAGAGAGACTCCACTTGTTTGATCGATATTTCACTTGCACACTAGCATTAGGGTCTGTGAGGTATGAGATTTGACTTTGAAGTGTGTGTTTTAAGATTTCTTGGTTTGCGATGTGATGATGAAAACCTTGGCTGTTAATAAAAAAAAAAAATCAGAAAATTAGAATAAGTCGAGTTTTTCATTGAGTAACCGGACCTCTTGCCTGGCCAAGCAATGAGTATTCGCGTCAAAAGATGAGAAACTCCAAAAAATTGTATGGCTAGTTTAGGCTCCGTAGTTCTTTTGACTTGAGTAATTAAGCCCTAGGGATGTCTCTACATCTAGTGCCCTAAAGCCGTCTGGTTTGGGAGTCACTGGCCCAACGCTCGTTACATAGGTCATTGGAAGCTTAAGGGAGTCAAGCATTGCACAGCCTACACAAAAAATTGCATCTTTCAATTCAAGCCTTGGTTAATTTATCACATTGTTTTCCTTTGAATTTTGGAATACACGTCTTTGGAGGATAATTGAAACCTCATGATTTTATTGTTAGTTCACTTTGCACTTTATGGAGCATGTGTTGTCTCAATTTTCCAACCTTGAGTGAAATGATGTTTGGATGCCTGGATGATGTGGTTCATATGTTTAACATGTTAAATTTGCTAATGATGTGTGAACCATGTGTTTGTGTGAAGGGCTTTGTCCATTAATAACATAGTTCCAATAATTGTTTGTGGGTGTCATTCCTGAAAAACCCTCACGAGACTTCACTCGTCCACTAGGGAATTCCTAGGGGTTTAAAAGGCTTGTTGCATACGCTAAATGCAATCGTTTCTCCCACGAAAGCGGATTTATATTTATTGTTTTCATAGTGTTTTCATTTTTGTTTTGCTAAGGGACTAGCAAAATGTAAGTTGGGGGTATTTTATCGGTATCAAATATTGTATATTTAACCCCCCTTAACTTATGTTTGTTAAGCTCTTAGCTTTGTTAATTTCCAATGTTTTGGTTAGTTTTGGTGTTTTGCAGGTTGTTAAGTTACATTTGGGGCTAATGCCATCAACTCTGGGGCTTAAGACAGTTTGGGGAACTTTGACAGCAAATTTGAGTCGAGCGATAATTCGCACCCGACGAGTCCCACCAAAACGACCATATCTGTAGTTGTAGAACTCCGATTGGGGTGATCTTGGTGTCTTTGGAAATCTAACTCAAAGATCTACAACTTTGTATTTCACATGTGAGGGCTAATTCTGAAGGAAGTGCGTTCGAACGTACATTTTTCGTTCGAACGCACTTGTGCCCATCAAATGCCGAAATTCATGCACGAGTGCGATTGAATGCACTTAGTGCGATCAAACGCACCTTATCTGACCTGGCAGCGCTAAAACCCTAAATTGAGCCTATAAATATCCCCCTTTCTCTTGTAAACGAACCTTACGTTTGGAAAACGCTTGGAGGCGCCCCTTGTGGCCTAAATCCTCCCCGTTCATCACTGTAAAACCCTCTAAACGTCATTTTATCATTTATTTTATTTAATGCTTTTAGTTGTTTTAATTTAGTCTCTTATTTTCCACCGTCGTGAGATAGGTTAGTTTTACCCTATTGATGACAGTGTCGCAATAGTAATTCAACCTAGTACGAGAGGAACCGTTGATTCGCACAATTGGTCATCGTGCTTGGTTGACAAGCCAGTGGCGCGAAGCTACCGTGTGCTGGATTATGACTGAACGCCTCTAAGTCAGAATCCGGGCTAGAAGTGACGCTTGCGCCCATCGCCCGATTGCCGACCTGCAGTAGGGGCCTCGACCCCCAAAGGCACTTGTCGTTGGTGAAGCCCTCGTGGCAGAAGAGCCGCGCGGGTTGCCTTGAAGTTTAATTTCCACCGAGCGGCGGGTAGAATCCTTTGCAGACGACTTAAATACGCGAGAGGGTATTGCAAGTGGCAGAGTGGCCTTACTGCCACGATCCACTGAGATTCAGCCCTGTGTGGCTTCGATTCGTCCCTCCCCCCCACCCTCCTTCTCCACGTTTTCATCTTTTACCCCTTGATTTCATCTTGAGGCTATGGAAGGTGAGAGTGGGTTGGTTTTATGACAAGTGTGGATGCGAAAGGCAAGGCCACGACAAGCCCGCTGCATGCCCAACCCAAGGCCAACGCATTGCTTGGTGGGTGCCGTGGCTTGCCTTGGTGTGCTTGCTTGCCTTGGCCGTGGCTTGCTTTGGCACAGCCTGCAAGCCCACAACACGCACATGGCACACAGCCAGTGTGCCCCCAAGAAGCCCACAACATGCCCACAGCAATGCCTGCATGCACCCCGTGGTCCTGCCTACATGCACGCATGGCACTCGCTACGTGCCTACGAGAAGGCCAAGGCAGTACAAACCGAGGTTAGTAGCACTGCAAACGGAGGTTAGTGTCACTACAAACTGAGGTTAGTAGCACTGCAAACTGAGGTTAGTGGCCCTGCCTTGCATGTGTGCCCACACACCCATGCCACGGCTTGCCTTGGTGGGTGCCGTGGCTCGCCTTAGTGGGTGCCATGGCATGCCATGGGTTGCCTTGGTGGGTGTTTTGTCATGCCTTGGAGAGTGCCATGGCATGCCATGGTGGGTGCCGTGACATGCCTTGGTGGGTGCCATGGAATGCCTTGGTGGGTGCCATGCCATGCCAAAACGAGTCAACGCCGCACAAATTTTTTTTTGGCCCGTGCCATTTGCCCAAAGTGTGTTTCTAAGTTCATTATAAGACATTTGGAAGGTGTCCCAAGCTTCAAATCCAAGGTTTGCTAATGTGCCTTGGTGGGTGCCATGGCATGCCAAAACGAGTCGACGCCGCACAAATTTTTTTTTGCCCATGCCATTTGCCCAAAGTGTGTTTCTAAGTTCATTATAAGACATTTGGAAGGTGTACCAAGCTTCAAATCCAAGGTTTGCTAATGTGCCTTGGTGGGTGCCATTGCATGCCTTGGTGTGTGCCATGGCATGCCAAAACGAGTCGACGCCGTACAAATTTTTTTTTGGCCCATGCCATTTTCCCAAAGTGCGTTTCTAAGTTCATTATAAGACATTTCGAAGGTTTCCCAAGCTTCAAATCCAAGGTTTGTTAACGTGCCTTGGTGGGTGCCATGGCATGCCAAAACGAGTCAACGCCGCACAAATTTTTTTTTTGCCCGTGCCATTTGCCCAAAGTGTGTTTCTAAGTTCATTATAAGACATTTGGAAGGTGTCCCAAGCTTCAAATCCAAGGTTTGCTAATGTGCCTTGGTGAGTGCCATTGCATGCCTTGGTGTGTGCCATGGCATGCCAAAACGAGTCGACGCCGCACAAATTTTTTTTTGGCCCGTGCCATTTGCCCAAAGTGTGTTTCTAAGTTCATTATAAGACATTTGGAAGGTATCCCAAGCTTCAAATCCAAGGTTTGCTAATGTGCCTAGGTGGGTGCCATTGCATGCCAAAACGAGTCGACGCCGCACAAATTTTTTTTTTGCCCATGCCATTTGCCCAAAGTGTGCTCCTAAGTTCATTATAATACATTTGGAAGGTGTCCCAAGCTTCAAATCTAAGGTTTGCAAATGTGCCTTGGTGGGTGCCATTGCATGCCTTGGCGGGTGCCATGGCATGCCTTGGTGGGTGCCATGGCATGCCAAAACGAGTCAACACCGCACAAATTTTTTTTTTGCTCATGCCATTTGCCCAAATTGTGTTTCTAAATTCATTATATGATATTTGAAAGGTTTCCCAAGCTTCAAATCTGACTCCCCAACAGTTTTCTACTTTTTATGAATTTATGAATTTTTTTGAATTAAAAATAATAAAAAATAATCTGTTTGTCAAAAAATTGTAAAACTTCGTCTACTTGAAGATATGATTTTTCTATGAATGTGTGCAAAAAATCTCGTCAAAATTCCAAGTATTTCTTCAAAAAATGCCTTTATGTTTCCTCGGACATGTTGATGTTTCCTCTTGACATATTGGATTTAGACTTAAGAGCTCTTTAGGGGGGGAGTGTGATGTACAAATTTAATTGTACTCGCCAATTGCACGAGTCGTTTGTAATACAGTGGATGTGCAAGTGCGAGTGTCGAACCCATAGAGAATCGGCTTTGCTAAAAATCAATTCTAATGCCTAAACTAATAATATCTTAACCTAGTCCCAAAAGCAAACACATGGTGTGCAAAAAATAAAACCTAATTAAAATGCAATAAAACAAAGAGATAAAAATCCTAAGGTCTAGAATCCACCTCACCATATTTAAATACACAGTTAATTAAACATCCGTCTAGTGATTAAAAACTATGCATGTTCTAGTGTCACGCTAGTTCATGCATCCTTACGCCCTATGCATGTGCTATTGTGGCTATTAAAATAATCAAAACGTCCGCCAATTTGACAAAAGACAAAACATGAATGGGTTAGGTCCAAAGGATCCAAAGTGAAAGTGATTTAACACTAACTACAATGGATAAATGAACGTAACCCGAATGATGAAATGTATCCATCGGACTAAACGCAAAGACTAAACAACTACGGCACAATCGATGCAACTTTGTCACGAAATTAAACCGAAACGAACACACATGGCAAATAATAAACGGATTAACGTAAAACTAACTATGAAAGCATGTTAAATAAATCCATGGTGAGGCTTCATCTTCAACCTTAGTTGAAGATTAGCCTCCCATGCTAAAGGGAGGCACAATCAACAAGAAATAAAACAATTAATTAAAGAAATGACGTTTAGGAGTGTTTACAATGAAGAACAAGGAGGTTTTAGGCCACTGAGGGCGCCTCAACTCATCTCCCAAGCGTGGAAAACAAAGAAAACAACGACTCCTATTTATAGACAAAGTTTTAGTGTGCTGCTAGGTCAGGGGTGCGTTCGAACGCAGGGGGTACGTTCGAACGCAACATTGCATGCGTTCGTTTGTGGTGTTGTGCGTTCGGTCGTGTGTGCCTCGCCGTGCTGCCCACGTTCGAGTGAAGGTGCTGCTTTTGACCGTGGTGCGTTCGAACGCACTATGTGCGGTCGAACGCACATAACTGCCCACGACGCAATGTTGAAGTGATGTACGATAGGGCCGGCTAGGGCAACGCGGGAAAGGCGGGCTGACTGGACCTGCATTCGAACGTGGTCCATGCGTTCGACCGCACTTACGTTGGAACGCACCAAGTGCGTTCGAACGCACTTTGCAGAGGCTGACATACCATCTTTGCTTAATTCCGCCCCTTTTGAACCACAATTCGCACCAATGACCTACAACACATTAAAACACTAAAACAATACAAAATATTAAATATTAACAAAACTAAGAGCCTAACAAACATAAGTTAAGGGGGGTCCAATAAACAATATTGGATACCGATCAAATACCCCCAAACTTACATTTTGCTAGTCCCTTAGCAAAACAAAACTGAAAACAAAACAAGAAACATAAATCCGCTTTCGTGGGAGAAACGATTGCATTTAGCGTATGCAACAAACCTTTTAAACCACTAGGCATCCTTGTGGACGAGTGAAGCCTCGTGAGGGTTTTTCAGGAATGACACCCACAAACAATTATTGGAACTATGTTATTAATGGACAAAGCCCTTCACACAAACACATGGTTCACACATCATTAGCAAATTTAACATGTTAAACATATGAACCACATCATCCAGGCATCCAAACATCATTTCACTCAAGGTTGGAAAATTGAGACAACACATGCTCCATGAAGTGCAAAGTGAACTAACGACAAGATCATGGGGTTTCAATCACTCTCCAAAGACGTGTATCCCAAAATTCAAAGGAAAACAATGTGATAAATTAACCAAGGTTTGAATTGAAAGATGCAATGTTTTGTGTAGGCTGTGCAATGCTTGACTCTCTTAAGCTTCTAAATGACCTATGTAATGAGCGTTGGGCCAGTGACTCCCAAACCAGACGGCTTTAGGGCACTAGATGTAAAGACATCCCTAGGGCTTAATTACTCAAGTCAAAAGAGCTACGGAGCCTAAACTAGCCATACAATTTTTTTAGCTAAAATTTCTCATCTTTTGACGCGAACACTCATTGCTTGGCCAGGCAAGAGGTCCGGTTACTCAATGGCACCCATGCGTAGTTTATATATATATATATTTTTTATATATATATATTTTTTATTAACGGCCAATGTTTTCATCATCACATCGCAAACCAAGAAATCTTAAGACACATACTTCAAAGTCAAATCTCATACCTCACAGACCCTAATGCTAGTGTGCATGTGAAATATCGATCAAACAAGTGGAGTCTTTCTAATCCAACTCATGAATCAAAAACTAGGATTTCTAATGATATGCCATGTTCAAACAAGTTAAACACACCAATGACATGTAATCCACAGTTATGATGTAAATTGGTGCCCAATCAACAACATAGCAACAAATAAAAAGAAAGAAAATTTATATACAGACAAAAACAAATATATACAGGCAAAAATAAACACAAACTGACATAGTGTTTGTCCACACCCCCAAACTTAAATGACACATTGTCCCCAATGTGGCAAGAAATACATT
This sequence comes from Carpinus fangiana, assembly GCA_006937295.1. Taxonomy (NCBI): domain Eukaryota; kingdom Viridiplantae; phylum Streptophyta; class Magnoliopsida; order Fagales; family Betulaceae; genus Carpinus; species Carpinus fangiana. Next base: position 19,809,318 of record CM017326.1, read on the forward strand.
ACAGTGGGATGAGGAACCGAGATGTGCAAAGTCCAAAGCGTCTGGTGTACCAAAAATAAAGTACTCACAAGTGTACGAGTCGTGTGCAGTAAAGTGCGCGTAAAATGCGAGGTCGATCCACAGGGAATTGTGTTTTGTGATAAAAACAATTTTCTATTCAAATAGATCCTATTTTAACCTAGTTCCTGGAGTTCGAAGTTGGTCGTGCAACTTTAACAAAACTAAATTAACACGATAATTTGAATAATAATCAAAGTAAAAGACTAAGGTTTCAGAATCCGCCTCGCCAAATCAAACAGTGTACTCTCGCAATTTACACACACAATTGACAATCAAACGCATTTTAACAGAGTTCAAAAATCATAAACATGCATGTAAAATCATTCGATGAATCCATCCGTTAAAGAATCACAACGAGTATTTAATTGAGATCAAATCATCCACCGTATCCGTAGATCACGATGGATATTAGTCTCAATTTCAATCACTCGATGTATCCCCAGACAGAACACAACGAATATTAAACAATGCATGAAATCACAAAAGACGCTCAATCACTTAAAGTAATAAAGCAATAGAATTAATTTTGAACAAATATAATATCAAATGGTGTGCATAATTTCACGAGAATACAACTGTTTATCATTGACGAGGTTTCATCTTCAACCTTAGTTGAAGGTTTAGCCTCTGATGACAACAACAGACAATGAATTATCAATTGAAATCATGAAAAGAATAAACTTACAATCAAAAAGCGTTCACAAAAGCCTAGACACGACAAAATTCGTGTTTTTTCTCTCTACGGCACCTCCCAACGTAGGGTTTACAAAAGAAAGATGCAATTTTATACTAAACAACTAGGTTTTCTCGCATGCTGACAGGTCTTCACGAGTGCGTTCGACCGCAGTAAGTGCGTTCGAACGCACTGCGTTCGATCGCAGTAAGTACGATTGAAAGCATACGGGGCTTCAGCTGTGCGCTTGAATGCAGGTGCGTTCGCACGCTTGAATGCAGGTGCGTTCGAACGCAACAACTTGCGATCGAACGCACAGCCAGTGTAGCATCTGTAGTTTCTTGTGCTTAATTTCCACCCTTTAACCGCATTCTTATGTCAGTGACCTGCAACACACTTGAGACACCAAAACTAACAACAACATCAGAAAAAAAACACAGCTAAAGGCCTAACAAATATAAGTTAAGGGGCTCAAATATACAATATTTGGCACTCATCAGCGTCCCCCGAACTTAAACATCAAAACACCTGTCAAAAACTAACAGCAATATTTTTCTCAAAGATCAAACATGAAAAGGTTAATTGCTGTTAGAAACAAAATAAAATAACAAAAAGAAAATTACAAAAATTAAAGTGCGAAAAATAAAAAAGAAAACATACCGCACCTTCCCCGCTCGTATGGGTGTCCAATCAATCCCTTCCATCCTTTCTTCTTAAGAATTGGATATCCCTCTAGAAGGATGTCCTGCCATCTTATGTAGTCTAAAAACTTGTTTTGAAAAATTCTCTTAGGACCACGATTTCTAGATTTGTGATCTTTGGTTCGTGAATCCTTAAAGATTGCTACATAAGATGGTTCCACGAGACATAGGAAATATGGAACTTGTTGTGTCTCGAGAGGGATTGTGATGAAGGAGTGAGCTTCAGTACTCACATCCTTGTCATTGGGCCAATTTGAAATTGGTGGGGGCTCAACTTGCTCCTCCTCCTCTTCCACCATGACAGCTTTTTCCTCAGTAACTGGTGTGGTGGTGGTTTGGACATGCTCATGATGAGAGGATTGCTATCCTCATCAATCATGTACTGCACTCTTGCCATCTCCTGACTTTGAAGTTCCTCTTCCTTAATTCTGTTGAACTCAGCAACTAGATGACCAAGCTGTCCTTCCAGCCTTGCAACTACTTCAGTGTTTGCCACAGTGGCATCTATGATTTCTTGACAAGGTTGGTCGACTGTTTTCCTAAACTCCTCAAGTGCGTCTTCTAATGATGGTTCTTGTGACGCAGGAATGGTGGGTTGGCCGACTAGTTCCATGAATTCCTTAAGCGTTTCTTCCAAAGAAGATTGCTTAGGAAGAGGGTAGTCATATGATGAGTGGGAAGAAAATTGGTTGTCGAACTGTGGATATTGAAGGTGGTGCAGTTCGTCAATCTGGGGAGCAAAATTTTTCGTAGCATGATCATGCCACGAAAAATCAGAATTGTTGCTCCAGTCTGGGTTATAAAAATTTGAATCTGATTCAAACCCAGGACTGGAGAGACTGGTGTTCAACTACTCATGTGAAAAATTAGAAAATTGTCCCCAATGTGGACAATCACCGAAATTATGGTACGGGCTAGAGCAAGCTAAACACAGTTCATGTGGGTTCAAATTGGTAGGCTTTGATGTCCTACTACTAGGGGAAACATCAAAATTAATAAACGGAAGACTCATGCTTCACTCAAACAGTTCAAAATATCCCACATGAAACAATAACAATAAAACAAAAATAAAATACAAGAAACAAAAACTAATAAAAATAAACTAAACAAATAACTTACAAAACAATAAACTAATTTAAACAATTAAAAAAATAAAAACTAACTAAAACTAAAAACAGCAAGCAAACAAATTAAAACAGGCAGAATTAATAAATAAAAGAAAAACTAATAATTAAACAAAAAAAACAAAAAAAAATGAAAGCTGAAACACATACACTGCCTCGGGTCTGTTGGTGCAGCCAGCTGAGGTGCGTTCGAATGCAGGGCACCGCGATCGATCGCAGACATGCAGAAAATGTAGCAGTTTGTGCACGTGCGTTCGATCGCAACTGAGGTGCGATCGTTCGCAACGGCGCGCTGCGGTCTGTCAGAGGCGTGCACGCTCGCACGCAGCAGCGTACTAGGCGAGCGCAGGTATGCAGCCGACCTGGAATAGGCCCAAGTGCGTTCGATCACAAAAAAGGCGTTCAACCGCACTTTCGGCGCCTGATTTTCCAGAAACTGAACTTAAACTAAAAAAAAAAAAACCAAAAACAAACACTAATCTAATTTTTTTGGATTTTTTTTCTATACAAAAGCACGAAATAAATAAAATAAATGCACAGTAAAAATAACTAGTAGAAAAATAAAATTAATCTAAGCAAGCAAAATTAATTTAAACAAAACAACGATTCCCCAGCCACGGCGCCAAAATTTGATGTACGATAGGGCAACACGGGAAAGGCGGGATGACTGGACCTGCGTTCAAACTTGGTCCGTGCGTTCGACCGCACTTGCGTTCCGCACTTTGCAGAGGCTGACATACCATCTTTGCTTAATTCCGCCTCTTTTGAACCATAATTCGCACCAAGGACCTACAACACATTAAAACACTAAAACAATACAAAATATTAAATATTAACAAAACTAAGAGCCTAACAAACATAAGTTAAGGGGGGTCCAATATACAATATTTGATACCGATCAGAGTGCAAGGTGCCTCATGGGCAGCACTCGGAGCCCCCATCATAGCCACGCTCCTCAGCGAGCCCAACATGGCTATGCCAAAGGCGTGCGCACACCCCTCGCAGGCGGCAGGGGGGATTGTCTTTCCACCGCCAGGCGGGCGGTGGTGGTGCGCGGCGGCAGTGAGATTTTTTGGCGACTGAAATTTTCAAAAAAAAATCGCGGCTATGCCATGTGTGGGTGCGTTTGTGTTCGGTTTCCTTGCTTCGGTTTCCTTTGGTTAGCCCCATGGCGGCCGAGCCAAAATGCTTGGTGGTTTCATTGGCGACACGCCTGTGCATGCGGATGGTGTTAGTTTCACCTAGTGCTATGCATGGGCAAGCTGATGGGGCTGCTTGGGCTATATGGCTTTGCTTCCATGGGGTTGAAACCTCTTCGGTTTCCTTGCTTTGGTTGACCCCATGGCGGTTGAGCCTACATGCTTGGTGGTTTCATTGGCGACACGCCTATGCACGCGGATGGTGTTAGTTTCACCAAGTGCTACGCATGGGCAAGCTGATGGGGCTGCTTCGGCTATGGCTTTGCTTCCATGGGGTTGAACCCCCTTCGGTTTGAAAACTTGAGTAACAATTCTTGTCAGCAAGCTTGAGTAACAATTCTCGTCAGCAAGCTTCCAATAGACGGAGAGAACCCGCACCTAAAGCGCCAAAGACGGAGAGTCTTTGCGAAGTAGGACCTCCTGCGGACGTGGCCACTCAAGTAGTCGATGCTATCACCAAGAAGCTGGACCAATTGATGACTGGTTTTGCTCCTAATGCTACTCACATAAGCACCCAACCTGAACCATGCTCATTCTGCTCTAGCACTATGCATCAGGTACATAACTGTCCTAATGCTGTCAATTATACTGATGTCTCTAATGAGCAGGTCAATGCAGCTTTCTCCCGACCGGGTAATGATCCATACTCCAACACTTACAACCCGGGGTGGAGAAATCATCCAAATTTCTCATGGAAGAATCCAACTCCAGGAAGCTCAGTACCAGGGCAGCACAATCAAGCTCAATCTAGCAGGCAGACCTACCAACCATCATCAACATACCGGCCTCCACAGCAGCAATATCAAGCTCCCCCACCACCGCAGTGGGCAGAATCTAATGAAGATCGAATGCTGAACATGATGGGTGAGATTAACAGCAGGTTGAGCACGGTGGATGAGATGAATGGCAGGTTGGGTGAGTTAAACGACAAGTTTGGCGAGATGTCTCAGACAGTAAATTCACACTCTCAGTCAATTGCCAAGCTAGAGGCTCAGGTCGGACAAATAGCTAACACCCTCAACAGGAGGGAAGAAGGGAAGCTTCCAAGTCAGCCAATCGTCAATCCTAAGGGGCTATACATGGTAGAGGAAACTTCTCATCTGGAGCAAATTTCAGCTATTACCACATTGCGAAGTGGAAGAGTGGTAAACAATCATATGGAAGAAAAGAAGGAGGAGCAACTTGAGACCCCACAGACTAAGCATCAAGACAAGGGTAAGCAAGTGATCAATGACACATCTTCATATGACCCCATTTCAGAGATACCATATGTGCCTAAAGCCCCATATCCAGAGCGTCTCAAGCCATCCTCCCACTTTGGGAATCAAGAAGAGAAGATACAAGACATGATGGAAACCTTCAAACAGATTAAGGTCAACATTCCACTCCTAGATGCTATCAAGCAAGTTCCAGCCTATGCGAAATTTCTCAAAGACTTAGGAGCTGGTGTAAATTTGCTTCCATACTCAGTGTATCAGCAACTTGGCTTAGGGGAACTGAAACCGACAAGTACTGTCTTGCAACTGGCTGACCGATCCATTAAGAAACCCCGAGGAATTGTGGAAGATGTCATTATCGAGGTGGACAAATTCTACTATCCAGTTGATTTCATAGTTATTGACACAGAACCTGTCCCTTATCCAGACAAGCAGATTCCTATCATCTTGGGGCCGCCTTTCCTCGCAACAGCCAATGCATGTATAAATTGTCGGACTGGAGTAATGAAGATTTCCTTTGGGAATATGAAGATCAGGCTGAACATTTTCACTGCCTTTCAGAATGCACCTGATCAAAATACCTGTTTCTTCTTGGATGCCATTGGAGAAACTGTTGAAGACCCACCGCTTGAGTCTCTATTTGAAACCCCATCATGGAGAAACCCACCAGAGCCTATGCCCCTTTCTTTAAGTACACCCCCACCTGATGACAATCCCACAGGGGACATAGTTCATGCAGAGGTTATTGAAGTGTACTTCATTGGGGTGGAAAATTTATCAGCAAGCTCACAGTCTGTCTCGATTTTTGTGGATCCCTACAGAGACAAAAAGTTGATCATGGAACCAGTTTGGGACAAACATCTAGGGCATGGCCATGAGGAGATTCAAGACCTTTCATCTGAAGGAAGCGGTTTTGGTATAATACAAAGATTTCTCTTCCTTCTGGAATACTACATGATCATAAAGAAGAAGGGATGGAAGAGCTTGATTGGACTTCTGAAGGATCGGGGTAAGATCCTTCGGGACTCAGAATTACTTTGAGCATTACCGCATAGGACCAAGCGCAGACCCTGTGCGCTTGACTCCTCACTTCACCAGCGTACGTGATCTCCATCCAGGTATGTTATCCATTGTTGTTTCATTCTTTGTTGATTTCGTGGTTCACTCAAGTGGGAAGTGGCATTCTGAGGAAGCGAACGATCGCACCTCCTAGGGCGATCGTTCGCAGAAGTCCCTCCAATAAGGTTGTCGCTACTGAGTAAGCGAACGATAGCACCTCCTGGGGAGATCGTTCGCAGAAGTCCCTCCAATAAGGCTGTTGCTACTGAGTAAGCGAATGATCACACCTCCTGGGGCGATCATTCGCTCTCTCGCCATGCGCCCAAGGGCGTATGAGCGCCTTAGAGCACAGACGGACCATCCTGCATGAGTACGATCGATCGGACTTATGTGCGATCGAGTTCACTCGGGACAGAATGTCACTCTTCCCCTTTGCCCATCACTTTTACAACAATGCGTGCACTTGATTGTTTCTTGGTTGGAGTATCAACATCTTTTTCAGGACATGTCTTTTTGGATACAAGTTTGGGGGTATGATATACCCACATCTGCTCACTTAGGTACTCCTATACCCTTAACCTCATTTTTCAATTCTGTACATACATTGGGGACAATGTATGATTCAAGTTTGGGGGTATGAGAGACACATTTACACACACTTGTCTTGTTTTTATAAAAAAAAAAAAAAGAAAAAAAAATTGCGTGTTCATGTTGTCCTAAAATTTTGGTTGACCTAAAAATTTGTGATTTGATTTCATCAGTGAGCTTAAAATTTTGAACACATGATCTGATGTTGGATTTTTAAGTTTGTGACTTACTTTAGGCAATTGAGAATTCACATGTTTGATCTGCTCTGACACAAGCACATTAGAACATGATTTGTGGGGTATGACATATGGTTTTAATGTATATATTTCTATGTTTTGGGTGACACTGGATGACTTATTGGTTGGATACATTGGCATAAGCATATATATTTAAAAAAAAGAAAATGATCATTGATAAACTCTTCATTGAGTAACTGGGCCTCTTGCATCAAAGCAGTGAGCGTTCACGTCAAAAGGTGAGGAGTTTTGACGTGGTTAACATTATGGCTAGTATAGTTTCATAGCCTTTTTGACTTGAGTAGTAAGTCCTTAGGGGTGTCTTTACACCTAATGCCCTAAAACCATTTGGTTTGGGAGTCATTGACTCAACACTCGCTACATGGGTCAATTAGAAAGCTTAAGGGAACTAAACACTGCAGAGCCTAATAGTAAAAGAAAGAATAATAAAAGCATGCCATTGTGTTCATTCTGATAGGACTTCCAGTGAATCTTGAGATATTGAGACATTGCACATTGAATTTATTTGGAAGCTTCATAATCTTGTTGCTAGTTCACTTTACACTGTTTCGAGCTTGTGATGCCTTAGCTTGCCTGTTGTAAGTAATTAGACTTTAAGTTCCAATTCATTAAGAAGATGGAGTTTAAATTTTTAAGCTTGCTAATGAATGAGAATCATGGTTTTAAGTGATGCTTTAATTTTTAGATAACATGAACTGTGCATAATGTTTGTGGGTATCATTTCTGGAAAACCCTCACGAGACTCCACTCGTCCTCTAGGGAATTCTTAGGGGTTTAAAAGGCTTGTTGCAAACGCTAAATGCAATCGTACATCCCACGAAAGCTGGATTTATCTTTATGTTCTTCAGTTTATTTTTTGTTTTGTATTGCTAAGGGACTAGCAATATGTAGGTTTGGGGGTGTGATAAGCGCCGAATGTTGCACATTCAAGCCCCTTAATTCGCATATGTTAATTCCTTAGCATTGTTATTTGTTTAATTTTGTGTTTCAGGTCAAATGCAAGAGTTCCGTTGAAAATTGGACAAAAAGGGACGAGTGGGGGCTTTTCTATACTGGCAAACGATCACAGCACACCTATGATCGTGCGCCGGGTGATCGATCACCCGTACGTGCGATCGTTCGCACTCGGGCGTGCAGAACACGAAAATCACCATTTTGGACAGCTAAACACGATTTTCAGTCTCCCAATTGGACTGGGAGACTAACCTGTGACTGTAATTAGGGTTTTAGGGTTTCTAGAGTTTTCTAGTCCCTATAAATAGGTTCTTAAACATTGTAAAAGAGAGCCGTTTTCTGGGAGTGAAATTGAGAACTTGTCTGTGGAGCTTAGAAGATCATGAGCGGCTAAGCCCCCTTAGTGGGGTACCGATGTAACCCTTTCCAAGCACAATGGTGATTGTATTTGATTTTATTTAATTCAATTTATGTATGTTGATTGCATAACTGTGAGGATTGCAACTCTAGATTTCTATTCTTAATATTCAATGCAATTATTATTCAATTCAAAACCAATATTTGCGAAATTCTTTTCTTGTCTTAGAAATTATTTTGCCTGTATTGAACTCAAATCAACCTTATTTTCTGTGATTATAAGATTGATGGATATGCAATGGGTTTGAATAGACATATGATTAATAGGATTAAGATAGGCTATGCCTAGGGAAGACGGGTCGTACTACACCCTAGTTTTGTGTAATTTAGGTAGACGATCTGTGCCAACCGAAGATGGGTTATGCTATTCAATTGATTGTATGAAACATATTAAGGGATTTTATAGTTTATGCCTAGGGAAGACGGGTCATGCCGCATCTTAGTGGTTAGGTGGAGGATCCGTGCCAACCGAAGATAGATTATCCTTATCCCTTGATATTGTATTTTCTTGTTCTTTTATAACATGCATATTCTGAGTTTCTGGAATTAAATACGGTTACCATTGTTGTGCAGATCGTGGTGAAGACTGTACCTTACTTTTCTCTCTCATATATTTACTCTTAGTCTTGCGTTTACTTTTATGCACTTCGAATTCACAAACAATCAACTCTCTTTTGTTAATTAGGTTAAAATTAGTCTGTTGAATTTAGTAACGAAACCCCTACAGTCCTTGAGGTTCGACACCCTCAATATAGCCCTATCCTATGGGATTCATTCTATTGCGAGTGGTTAATTTTATTATTCAAAATTTTGGTCACGAAATTACCACATCAGGTAGCACTGCAAACTGAGGTTAGTGGCCCTGCCTTGCATGTGTGCCCACACACCCATGCCACGGCTTGCCTTGGTGGGTGCCGTGGCTCGCCTCGGTGGGAGCCATGGCATGCCATGGGTTGCCTTGGTGGGTGTTTTGGCATGCCTTGGAGAGTACCATGGCTTGCCATGGTGGGTGCCACGACATGCCTTGGTGGGTGCCATGGAATGCCTTGGTGGGTGCCATGCATGCCAAAACGAGTCAACGCCGCACAAATTTTTCTTTTGCCCGTGCCACTTGCCCAAAGTGTGTTTCTAAGTTCAATATAAGACATTTGGAGGGTGTCCCAAGCTTCAAATCCAAGGTTTGCTAATGTGCCTTGGTGGGAGCCATGGCATACCAAAACAAGTCGACGCCGCACAAATTTTTTTTTGGCCCATGCCATTTGCCCAAAGTGCGTTTCTAAGTTCATTATAAGACATTTGGAAGGTTTCCCAAGTTTCAAATCCAAGGTTTGCTAATGTGCATTAGAGGGTGCCATGGCATGCCAAAACGAGTCAACGCCGCACAAATTATTTTTTTGCCCGTGCAATTTTCCCAAAGTGTGTTTCTAAGTTCACTATAAGACATTTGGAAGGTGTCCCAAGCTTCAAATCCATGGTTTGCTAATGTGCCTTCGTGGGTGCCATTGCATCCCTTGGTGTGTGCCATGGCATGCCAAAACGAGTCGACGCCGCACAAATTTTTTTTTCGCCCGTGCCATTTGCCCAAAGTATGTTTCTAAGTTTATTATAAGACATTTGGAAGGTATCCCAAGCTTCAAATCCAAGGTTTGCAAATGTGCCTTGGTGGGTGCCATTGCATGCCTTGGTGTGTGCCATGGCATGTCAAAACGAGTCGATGCCGCACAAATTTTTTTTTGGCACGTGCCATTTGCCCAAAGTGTGTTTCTAAGTTCATTCTAAGACATTTGGAAGGTGTCCCAAGCTTCAAATCCAAGGTTTGCTAATGTGCCTTGGTGGGTGCCATTGCATGCCTTGGTGTGTGCCATGGCATGCCAAAACGAGTCGACGCCGCACAAATCTTTTTTTGGCCCGTGCCATTTGCCCAAAGTGTGCTTCTAAGTTCATTATAATACATTTGGAAGGTGTCCCAAGCTTCAAATCCAAGGTTTGCAAATGTGCCTTGGTGGGTGCTATTGCATGCCTTGGTGGGTGCCATGGCATGCCTTGGTGGATGCCATGGCATGCCAAAACGAGTCAACGCCGAACAAATTTTTTTTTTCTCGTGCCATTTGCCCAAATTGTGTTTCTGAATTCATTATATGATATTTGGAAGGTTTCCCAAGCTTCAAATCTGACTCCCCAACAATTTTCTATTTTTTATGAATTTATGAATTTTTTTAGAATTAAAAAATCATAAAAAATAATCCGTTTGTGAAAAAATTGTAAAACTTCTCCTCCTTGAAGACATAATTTTTCTAAGCATGTGTACAAAACATCTTGTCAAAATTCCAAGTATTTCTTCAAAAAATGCCTTTATGTTTCCTCGCACATGTTGATGTTTCCTCCTGACAGATTGGATTTAGACTTAAGAGATCTTTAGGGGGGGAGTGCAAGGTGCCTCATGGGCAGCACTCGGAGCCCCCCCCATAGCCATGCTCGTCTGCGAGCCCAGCATGGCTATGCCAAAGGCGTGCGCACACCCCTTGCAAGAGGAGGGGGGGATCGTCTTTCCACCGCCAGGCGGGCCGTGGTGGTGCGCGGCGGCGGTGAGATTTTCCGGCGACCGAAATTTCCGGAAAAAAATCGCGGCTATGCCATGTGTGGGTGCGTTTGTGTTCAGTTTCCTTTGGTTAACCCCATGGCGGCCGAGCCTACATGCTTGGTGGTTTCATTGGCGACACGCTAGTGCACACGGATGGTGTTAGTTTCACCCAGTGCTACGCACGGGCAAGCTGATGGGGCTGCTTGGGCTATATGGCTTTGCTTCCATGGGGTTGAACCCCCTTCGATTTCCTTGCTTTGGTTGGCCCCATGGCGGTCGAGCCTACATGCTTGGTGGTTTCATTGGCGACACGCCTGTGCACGCGGATGGTGTTAGTTTCACCCAGTGCTACTCATGGGCAAGCTAATGGGGCTGCTTCGGCTATGGCTTTGCTTCCATGGGGTTGAACCCCCTTCGGTTTCCTTTCTTTTGGTTGGCCCCATGGCGGTCAAGCCTACATGCTTGGTGGTTTCGTTGGCGACACGCCTGTGCTACACATGGGCAAGCTAATGGGGCTGCTTGGGTTATGGCTTTGCTTCCATGGGGTTGAACCCCCTTCGGTTTCCTTGCTTTGGTTGGCCCCACGGCGGTCGAGCCTACATGCTTGGTGGTTTAGTCGGCGACACGCCTGTGCTACTCATGGGCAAGCTGGTGGGGTTGCTTGGGCTATGGCTTTGGTTCCATGGGGTTGAACCCCCTTCAGTTTCCTTGCTTTGGTTGGCCCCATGGTGGTCGAGCCTACATGCTTGGTGGTTTCATTGGCGACACGCCTGTGCATGCGGATGGTGTTAGTTTCACCCAATGCTACGCATGGGCAAGCTGATGGGCTTGCTTGCGCTATGGCTTTGCTTCCATGGGGTTGAACCCCCTTCGGTTTCCTTGCTTTGGTTGGCCCCATGGCCGTCGAGCCTACATGCTTGGTGGTTTCATCGGTGACACGCCTACGCTACGCGTGGGCAAGCTGATGGGGCTGCTTGGGCTATGGCTTTGCTTCCATGGGGTTGAACCCCCTTCGGTTTCCTTGCATTGGTTGGCCCCATGGCGGTCGAGCCTACATGCTTGGTGGTTTCATTGGCAACACGCCTGTGCACGCGGATGGTGTTAGTTTCACCAGTGCTACGCATGGGCAAGCTGATGGGGTTCCTTGGGCTATGGCTTTGCTTCCATGGGGTTGAACACCCTTCGGTTTCCTTTGGTTGGCCCCATGGCGGTGGAGCCTACATGCTTGGTGGTTTCATTGGCGACACGCCTGTGCACGCGGATGGTGTTAGTTTCACCCAGTGCTACGCATGGGCAAG
>CM017326.1:19822685-19840879 GCA_006937295.1 Carpinus fangiana
AATAATTGAATGGTTGTGTGTTGTTGATACATTGATAGTCATCCGGTGATGTGTTCCAAGCCGGGTGCACAACGAGTGTTTGGTTGTGATTCAATATTCACTGTGATCCAAGGATACAGTGGATGATTTTATCCATAATCAATACTCATTGTCGCTCCTTAACCTGTAAACACATTATTCGTGTTGAAGGGTTTAAAGTTTAAAAACGGAGAATAAGTGTTTAATGTATTAAGTTTATCTTTATTGGGTGAGGTTCATCTTTAACCATAGTTACTTTTATCCCTACATTTTTCATTTTAATTTAAATTCTGCATTTTTCATTGTTCGAAATCAATCCTCTTTGGGACTAGGTTAAGATACGTTTAATTTGATAGTTGTATTAGTTTTTAATTGCAAAACTCCATTTTCTGTGGTTCGATCTCGGTACTTGCGCAACGCTATACGACCTAACGGTTCGTTCTCTTGCGAGTACCTAAATTTGGTACGATCAATCCCCTGCACGAATGAGGCTATCCGGCGCTTGACTTCCTTGGGATGAGAAGAGATGCCTGATGCCGCGGGGATAGCTGATTTTGAATATCATCCCCCTACTCCAGAGCCCGAGGCCGCCACTGGCGGAGGAGAAGCCAGGTAGGAGTTTGGAAATGCGGAGGCCAGTCCCGCTGTACAAGATCCCCTAGTTGCTCGTCGGGGGGAGAAGTAGGCAGTTTCCTGTATTCTTTGTATAATTTATTGTAATTATATTAGGTTTTTTGAACCTTTCCCTGTAAATAACGAATATCAATAAAAGATAATTCTTTCACATATTGTTTTCTTTCCTTCCTTGTTTAAGATTATGAACATAACCCTTTCCTTTGCAAAATAGCCACAGGGTGATAAAAATCCCGAGAGTCGAGTTTCTCGACACTTAGAAATTATTCCAAGTGTTGGGCCTCAATTTCGAGGACTTGGTCTCGAATGTTCGATGAGGCCTCAAGTGTTGGGTCTCGATTCTGAGAACTTGTCTTGGATTCTGGACTTGGTCTCGGTCAAGCCTACTTGGTGAAGACCAAGTTTTTAGTTGATCGATTCCTTTCCTGTTAAGTATTGAATTTTGAGTCAGTCTACCTGATGAAGATCAGGTGGAAAACTGGCCTGACCAATTACTTAAGATGCATATTCCAGTTAAGTGTTAGGTTCTCGGACTAATCGGCCTGATGAAGATCAAGTCTCGGATTGGTCCTCCTAAACACTTACTACACATATTCCTACTTGAGTGTTGGGTCTCGGATCAAACCGCCTGATGATGGCTAGGTTAGGCTCGTGTTGATCTATCCGACAACTTAAGAAGCATGTATTCCTATTAAGTGTCAGGTATCGGATTTATCCGCCTAATGAAGACCAGGTCTTAGACTGATCTTCTGATCACTTAGTTTTTTCTGTTTTCCTGTTTTAAAAGTCGAGTCTCGGATCAATCCACCTGGTGAAGACCAGATCTCGGATTGGTTCGTCCGAGCACTTGAAATCAGTTCCAGTTAGTTCCAACAGTTTATGAAGATAAACTATAAGAGTTCCTTTATTGAAAATGAATCATGCTTGAGATAACAAAGCAATGATTAATCAAAGCATAAAGAAAGGAAAGAAACAAATACATCATCTTAAAAGAAGTATTTTTTAAGGTGTTCAGCTTTCCATGGCCTCGGAAGGACCTTCCCTGCCAAATCTTCCAAATTGTATGCTCCGGGTCTCTGGCAACTGATCACCTTGTAGGGACCTTCCCAGTTTGGAGCTATTTTTCCTTCGGCTGAGTCTCTGGTGGCGAGGATAACCTTGCGTAAGACCAGATCTCCGACCCTAAAGCTCCGAGGCTTTACCTTCCTGTTGAAATATTTTGCTACCCTTTCCTGGTAGGCTGACGTGGTGATTTGTGCATGATCACGCCTTTCCTGCAGTAGGTCTAAGTGAAGCTTGAGTCCTTCATCATTGGTCTCTGCCTTGTACACTTCCACCCTGAAGCTTCCTGACCCCAACTCTGCTGGAATGATTTTCTCAGTTCTGAAAGCTAGAGCATACGAGGTTTCTTCCGTTGGAGTCCTTCTCGTAGTTCGATACACCCAAAGAACTTCCGGGAGATTGTCTGCCCAATCTCCTTTCCTGTCTCCCAACTTCCTTTTCAAAATTTTGAAAATGGTCTTGTTGGTAGCTTCTACCTGCCCGTTCGCCTGAGGGTGTCCGGGGGATGAGAAGTAATTCCTTATATGGAGCTCAGTGCACCACTTCCGGAATGAGTCACAATCGAACTGCTTCCTGTTGTCAATGACGAATGCGTGTGGTACCCCATAGTGGCAGACGACATTCTTCCATAGGAATCGCTCGATGCTTTTGGCTGTTATATTCACTAGGGGCTCGACTTTCACCCATTTAGTGAAATAGTCCACAGCGACAACCGCGAATCGAAAACCTCCCTTTCCTCAGGGTAAGGGTCCCACTATATTTACCCCCCATTGTGAGAAGGGCCAAGGAGAAGAGATCGAGCTCAACTCCTCGGGGGGTTGCTTGGTGATGTTAGCGAATCGTTGGGATTTGTCACAATTCCTGACAATTTCCATCGAATCTTTGCTCATACTTGGCCAGTAGAACTGATGCAGCGCAACTAAGTGGGCTGCAGCGAAGATCAACAAACAAGCAGCGGATATATAATTCTAGATCGGAGTCTATCGACGATCTAAGAACTCTTCTCAAAATCTAGATACTCTCTAGCATTTTAAGGGAAAAAGAAAGAAAACTCAACTCTGAGATTCTTATTCAATAAAACTGATAAACAACATAAAACTGAATTGTTTGGAGGCTATAAACATATATTTATAGCCATAAACCCTAAACCTATTAAAAATATTACATAAATAACCCTCATAACCCTAAACCTAATAAAATAACGAAATAAAGACTCCTAAAATCCTAATACTACTAAAACAAAGAGATAGAGTCGTAATTAATAAGAAAAACACGAAATTTGACATAACAGCCCGTGAGCGAACGATCGCAACACGGGGGGCGATCGTTCGCAGATGGGCGAACGATTAGGCACACGTTCCCTCCTCATCGGTCGCTTCCTCAGTAGAGTTGGGCATTTGGGCGCTAGTTCAGCGAACGATCGTTGGCTTGGTGCGAACGTTCGCTGTTTAGCAAATTGGGTCCGAACTAGATCTGATCTGCATCAAGAACCCTACTCTAACTACCTTGTGTGATAGTACTCTTGCTCCAGAGTGACTTCCGCGGATTCCTTCATGGATTTCCCGAAGGATGTAGTTCCCCTCTTTGGGAGATACGCACTTTAGGATAGGTAACGTGAACCCTCTTTTGTAAAGTGCTCCATTCACCATTGTGAATCTTCCTGCTTTCATCCTCAGCTGCATAGCAGACTTCTTTTTTTATGGCTGAGTCCCGTTTTCCAGGTAATCGATGAGTTCCCTTCTCCAGTTCGAGACCTCCTCGATCAAGGCTAATTTTGAGGCTTGGTCAGACATCAAGGGTAGTGTCAGACTATGGATGGGTTCTCTGCCTTCCTCGATTTTTGTGTTCTCGGCAGAGGCCATTCAGGCTAGGCAGTCTGCTTTCTTGTTATCTTCCCTAGGATCTTTGTGATGCAAAACTTCTGAAAAGAAGATTGCATATTTTGTACCTTGGTTAGGAAAGCAGAAAGTCATGCTCGAGTGCAATCGAGCGCACCTAAAGTGCGATCAAGCGCACTCAACCGACTTGACAAAGTTAAAACCCTAAAATTAGCTTATAAATATCATATTTTGTTATTGTAAATGTATGGAGACATGCCGGGGGCGCCGTTCTTGGTTGTTTTCGTGCTTTTTTAGGTTTTTGGAGCTTCAAACTCTAATTCTTTTGTAAGTATTTTAATTTTAATGAATTTAATTAGTTTCTTCATGATTCCTTTTGTCATGAGAGGCTAATTCTTCAACTAAGGTTGAAGATGAAGCCTTTCCATTGATTAGTTTTATGTTTTCTTGTTTTGTTCGTACAATTCCGACCTTAATGTAATGTGTGTTTGTTTCAATTCAATTATGTGACAAAATTGTGTTTGATTGTGCCAAAGTTGGATATTTATTGTGTTTCATCCTACAGATACATTGCATCTTTTGATTTACTTTGGATATCCATTGTCTTTGTGCGAAGCATGGATACATTGGATCTTTTGAACTAAATTGGATATTCATTGTCTCTCGTAAATACGGATGGATTCATTAAATCTTTCAATAGGAACAATAGAATATGCATAGGGTTTAATTGTTTGTCGGATTTATGAATTTAAACATGAGAATGTATGCTTTAATTTGGTGAGGTGGATTTTGAAAACCTTAGTGCTTTTATCATTTGTTTATTTTCAATTTGGTTGTTTAATTTACCATTGCACGACACAATTCAGAACTAGGTTAAGATAGGATTAGTTTAGATAGAAACTTATTTTCACAACACAATTCCCTGTGGATTCGACCTCGCACTTGCACGTACACTATATTGCATACGACTCGTGCACTTGCGAGTAATTTAAAATTCACAACAAGTTTTTGGCGCCGCTGCCAGGGAATTGTTTCTGTTTGTGAAAATTGATTTTTATTTGAATTGATTTTATTTTTCTACTAATTTAGTTAGATTTCTTGTTTTTGCAATATTATTTATTTACTTTTTTATTTGTTTCTGAGTTTATCTAACAGAAAAAAAAAAAAAGAAAAAAAATTGATTTTTTTCTTGTTTGCAAATCGAAGGAGCCCGGTCCCTGCCAAGACGCTTGAGCGCACCTCATCCACGCTTGAGCACACTCACACAAATCGTAGCAAGGAGCCCAAGCACCTGCACTCAACGCTTCCGCAGCTGTGCGTGAGCGCACACCCGTATGCATCTGCGCTCGATCGCACATCACCTACACTAGAGCGCATCTCCGCAAACTGCACCAAAACGGACCAACACTTAAAATTTTGCCAAACTTATATTTGGTCCATTTTGTTAGTGTTTGTTTTGAGTTTTTGTTTTTAATTTTTGGTGTTTTTGTTTATTTTATTTCAAAAAAAAAAAAACAAAAATGGTTATTGTTTCATGTGATATGATATTTGCATGCTAAAAAGTGAGGGTGAGTGAGGGTGAAGCATGAATGATCGGTGCCAAATATTGTATATTTGACCCCATTAACTTATATTTTGTTATGCCTTTAGTACTGTTAATATCTAACATTTTTAGTTGTTTTTAGTGTTTTGTGGTGTGCAGGTCATTGCATCAACACATGGCTACCAAGGGCAAAATGGACTTAAAGAGATGTTATGGAGCTCCTGCCAGTACGCTCGACCGCACTTGGTGCGATCGAGCTCAATTGTGGTTGAATGCAAGGAGCAAGTTCGAACGCACTCCACATAGACCCATGTCTCGCGCAGTTGCCCTAGCCGGCCCTAGCTTCCATCGCTTCCAGCCTGGCGCCGTGGCAGTTATTTGCGTTCGATCACAGAAGTCACGATCGAACGCATACATCAATGCGATCGAACGCATGGCCTGCGTTCGAACGCAGTCCTATGACCTGGTAGCACACTAGTCTTCTATAAATAGGACCCTTAGTGTATTTTGACGGGAGTTCTTGTTTTGGGCGCGTTTTTAAGAGCCTTTGCCATTGTTTAGGCCCTGCTCTGCCCATTTATTTGTAGCACTTCCATTTTTATTTTATTTAATGTTTTCTTGCACCTTTATTTTATCTTTCCATTCTATGGGAGGCTAATCTTCAACTAAGGTTGAAGATGAAGCCTCCCCTCTAATTTATGCACATTTACTTTACCGTTATTTCATTACGTCTTACTTTATGCTTAGTTGTAATAAAGTAAGCTCATTTGATAATAGTTTTTGTTGCATCTATGTCCAACATCATCATGTTCCAATCCGGAGGTACTTCGGATGGTTGGGATGAGACGAGGCATCCACTGTGATCAACGATACAGTGGATGACTCGAGCTCAAACTAACATCCAAAGTGACTCTTTTGATGGTTCGACTAGCCTCAAAAGCAATTATAGGTTAAGCAAAAATGCTAACTCGATAAGTGGAATAATAATTGTAGAGTTTATTGTGTGTGTTTAGTGGGGAAGGTGGATTTTTCAACTTTGGTTACTTTTTGTTTATTTTAAAAGTTCATTTTAAAGTAGTTTACATTTTTGCAAGTTTTGTGTTCGATCAAACGACCATATTCGGAACTAGGTTAAAATAGGGTTAATCTAGCTTTAATATTAGTTTTAGAACAAAACGCCTTTCCCTGTGGTTCGATCCCGTATTTCGCAATGCTACACGATCAACGACTCGTACTATTGCGAGTGCAATCAAATTTGCATACCAATGAATTTTCCGTTCAGTGATTTTAATGTTTCCCCTAGTTATAGGACACTAGCTTCTACCAACTACCCTCAAAATTTTCACCCACATGAACCATGTTTATGCTGCTCTAACCTTTATCATAGTTTAGATGATTGTCCATCATAGGGACAATTTTCCAATTTTTCATATGGGCAAATGTGTACCAACTTCTCCAGCCAGGGGTTTGAATCACATTCTAACTCTTACACCCCGAACCGGAATAACCATTCCGATTTCTCATTATATGCTCATGCCACGGGAAACTATGCTCTCCAATCCTATGAACTGCACCATCTTGAATATCCACAGTTAAATAACCACTTTTTCATGCTTTCATCGTACAATCATCCTCCTCAAGAGTCATTAGTGCAACATTTTCCAACTTCTCATATCGATGACTTAGAGGATATGGTGAACCAACTCATGGCAGCTAGGCGTGCCCATACCCAGCCTTCTCACACTCACGCACCCCATCAATCATGTTCATATTTTTATCATCCTTCTCACCGAATAGATGATTGCCCATTCATTAATCATTACATGATTGAAGCTAACAAGTTTGCACATGAGCATTCCTAAACTACCACCATACTTGTTAGTGAGGAAAAAGCTGTTAACATGGTGGAAGAAAAGGAGGAGCAAATTGAGCCCCTGCCAACTCCAAATTTGTCCAATGACAAGGAAGTGAGTACTTAAGCTCATTCTTTTGTCACAATCCCTCTCGAGACACAATATGAACCACAAGCTTCATCTTTTCAATGTCTCGAAGAGCCATCTTATGTAGAGATCTTCAAGGACTCATGCACACAAAGGTGCAAATCTAGGAATAGGAGTCCCAAGAAGGTCCTTCTGAGCAACAAGATTAGCTACATAAGATGGCGAAACATCCTTTCAGAGGGATACCAAATTTTGAAGAAAAAAGGGTGGAATGGATTGGTTGGACACCCAAATGATCGGGAAAAGCACTGTAAAATTTCTTCCCCATTTTAATTTCTGCACATTTTCTTTCTTTCCTTTTTTGTCATGTTATTTTTGTTTCTAACAGCAATTGACCTTTTGATGTTTGTCTTGTGAGAAAATATTGATGTTAGTTGTTGACAGGTGTTTTGGTGTTCAAGTTTGGGGGACACCCTAGCCTTTGCACACTCTGGTTTCCTCATCCCACGGTATTGTATCTGTTGACACATTTGGGACAATGTGTCATTTAAGTTTGGGCGTGTAGAAAAATACATGGTCTTTTTGTTTGTTTTTGTCTGTAAAATAAAAAATAAAAAATTGTACTATGTTGTTGTTAAGCATGAGTTACACTGTAACTATAGTTGTATTTCATTGGTTTGTTTAACATCTTGAACACATCACGTCATTAGAACTCATTTTTGGCTTAGAGAGACTTCACATGTTTTGAGTTGATTATCACGAACACATTAGCATAGAGTCTCTGAGGTATAAAATTTGAACGAAATTGTATGTTATCTTGAGATTTGTTGGATGACTTGTTGATGAAATAACATTGGCTTGAAATAAAAAAAAAATAAAAAAAAAATACTTGAATTTTTTTTACTGAGTAACCGGACCTCTTGCCTCATTAAGCATTGAGTGTTTGCGTAAAAAGATGTGAAATTCAGTTTGGTTGATTGTATGGCTAGTTTGGCATCGTAGCCTTTTTGACTTGAGTCATTAAGCCCTTAGGGATGTTTTCACATCTAGTGCCCTAAAACCATCTGGTTTGGGAGTCACTGGCCCAACACTAAATGCAATCATCTCTCCCACGATAGCAAACTTATGTTTCTTTCTTTCATTTTGTTTTATTAAAGGACTAGCAAAATGTAAGTTTGGGGGTATTTGATGAGTGCCAAATATTACATAATTGGGCCCCTTAACTTATATTTGTTAAACCCTTAGTTTTGTTATTTTCTGATATTTTTTGTTAGTTTTGGTGTTTTAGTGTTTTGTATGTTGCTAAAGTACATATGTGGCTAACTTCATTAATTCTGGGGCTTAAGACAGTTTGGGGAGCATTGGCAGCAAATTTGAGTCGAGTGATGATTCGCACCCGACGAGTCCCACTAAAACGGCCATATCTAGAGTTGTAGAACTCCGATTAGGGTGATCTTGGTGTCATTGGAAAGCTAACTCAAAAATATACGATGACATTTTTCACTAGAGGGGGGTTAATTCTGAAGGCACATATAGTGCGATCGAGCGCACTTGTGCCCATCGAAAACAGAAAGTGATGCTCGAGTCCGATCGAGCGCACCTAAAGTGCGATCGTTCGCACTCGGCTAACCTGGCAACACTGAAACCCTAAAATTAGCTTATAAATATCATATTTTGTTATTGTAAACGTACGGAGACATGCCGAGGAACGCTGTTCTTGGTCTTTTTTGTGTTTTTCTGGGTTTTTGGAGCTTTGAACTCCAATTCTTTTGTAAGTATTTTAATTTTAATGAATTTAATTAGTTTCTTCATGATTCTTTTTGTCATGAGAGGCTAATTCTTCAATTAAGGTTGAAGATCAAGCCTCGCCATTGATTAGTTTTATATTTTCATGTTTTGTTCGTACAATTCCGACCATAATGTAATGTGTGTTCGTTTCAATTCAATTATGTGACAAAATTGTGTTTGATTGTGCTGAAGTTGGCTATTCATTGTGTTTCATCCTACGGATACATTGCATCTTTTGATTTACTTTTGATATCCATTGTCTTTTGTGCAAAGCATGGATACATTGGATCTTTTGAACTAAATTGGATATGCATTGTCTTTCGTAAATACGGATGAATTCATTGAATCTTTCAATAGGAACAATAGAATATGCATAAGGTTTAATTGTTTGTCGGATTTATGAATTCAAACATGAGAATGTATGCTTTAATTTGGTGAGGTGGATTCTGAAAACCTTAGTGTTTTTATCATTTATTTATTTTCAATTTGGTTGTTTAATTTACCATTTGACAACACAATTCGAAACTAGGTTAAGATAGGATTAGTTTAGATAGAAATTTATTTTTACAACACAATTCCTTGTGGATTCGACCTCGCACTTGCACATACACTATATTGCATATGACTCGTGCAATTACGAGTAATTTAAAACTCACAACATATGAATGCATGTAAAGCCCAATCGTCAGGGGGTATTATGCGCTTGACACCCCGATGTTAGGAAAGGAGAAACAAAGTTGCCTAACAGCCTAGTGATTAAGTTGGATTACACGCTCAACACCCCAAAGCTATGAGAGGGATTAATTATTAGCAACCTTGTGGTTAAGTAGGGTAACACATAGCAAACTCCAGGGGATAAGTGAGAGTATAAATTCACTTATGATGTTATGTATGTTATGAAATGTTATGTTATGTTATGTTATGATATGATATGTTAAGCAAAGTTATGTACTTAAATTACGATTTTTAACTGAAGTTTTACTCATTATGTTATGAACTATTTTATTGCTTCACGTCATGAAATGTGAAGTTAATTATGTAGTAAGAAAATGCAAACAAAATATTATTACAATTTATTACTATGTAACAAATTATCTGTCATCTGCTTTACCATTCAGCGATACATTTATTAGATCTCATTTATGAAATCCCTGCATACATGGCTATTTAGTAAACATTGGTGATAAGATTGATTTTCAAATAAAGATGGGCTCACATTATAAATGATCAATTTGCTTGAACTTACTGAGCCGTAGACTCATACTTCTACTTGTAAAACCATAATGATTCTATAGAGGTCACTGCAAAGACTGTCGGTAAGGATCCGTAAGGTTGCTAATAATTTATGATGTCTGTGACTCATTGTATATGGATAAAGTTGTGATGTCATAACGATGTATAATAGAATTTCTGCTATGTATTTATTAGTGAGTGTTGGCTGTAAAAAAAAAAAAGAAAATTTCATTATTGGTTTTTCGCTGTGTTATTTATTAAGGAAAAAGTAGTAACGTCACATGAGAAATTAGATAATTCCACTTACGGCTTGCCTGGTAAAGCCAAGGCGTTACACAATGGGTCAGTCCATCAATGTTGATAGTTGTTCCGTCTGTGCTAGTCCTTTGCACTTAGCATATAATTGTCCATCTGTACCAGCTTTTGCTGAGTATCCTATGAAACATATAAACGCTTTCAATGATTATCGAAAGCAGTCAAGTGGACCATACAGTGAAGACCTACAATCCAAGGTGGAGGAACCACCCTAATTTCTCATGGAAGCAAAATCAACCGGTGAATTAGGGGGGAGCTCTTCATCATGCCCAAAATCAATACCCTCTTGAATTTCTTCAACCGGTTCAGAATCATGTTCACACAGGTCAAATGCCAGCTTCCTCTGCACAGTCATCCCTAGAGGACACACTGAAGGCATGTAACACCCTGGTCCTATATTGAGAAGATGAGAAGAAGCCCACATAGAGTGGGCGGTTTATAAAGATGGTCATGGGTGCTAAGTCCCACATTGCCTGGTTACTAGGTGAAACTGGGCTTTATAATGAATTCTAGGGAAGCTTAAAATCAACTAGTTTTTTTGGGTTGATAGCGTAGATGTGGCTAGCGCTTTTTTCTGGGTCGTTACAAGTGGTATCAGAGCCACCTAGTAACACTAGGTCATGTGGTACTAGAGCACTACATTATGTGGCCTTGACGAGAATGTTGGGAATTTAAGAAGGGGAGTTTGTAACACCCCGGTCCCATATTAGGAAGATGAAAAAAAAAAGCCCACATAGAGTGGACAGTTTATAAAGATGGTCATGGGTGCTAAATCCCACATTGCATAGTTACTAGGTGACACTAGGCTTTATAATGAATTATAGGGAAGCTTCAAATTGACTAGTCCTTTTAGGGTGATAGTGCAGATGTGGCTAGCGCTTTTTCCTGGGTCATTACAAGGCATTCATACTGTCGAATAGCCAGATCATACAAGAGCTCAAGAATTCCACTATGATCAACAACTAGACCATAAATGAAGTAAAGAATGCCACTATGGTGAGTACCGAAGTGATTGCCAAGATGGAGGTTCAGATTGGTCAGATAGCCAATCACCTGGGTGAGAGAAATAAGGGAAAGATCCCAAGTCAGCCCGTGCCCAATCCTAAGGTGTTTGTGATTGGAAATCCTTCAAATCCTGCGCACAGGTAGGAGCATGTGCAAGCAATTGTCATACTGAGGTCAGGGAGACAAGTAGACAATCAGGTGGTTGAGCCAGAAGAAGACCCTGTTGTAGTAAAAGGGGAAGAAAGTGGTAACAATGAGAAGAGAGATGCTGAGCCATCTACAGCCACACCCATTGGTGAGGATCCTCCTAGGTCGTTTGTACCTAAAGCACCTTACCCTGAGAGATTACAAGCGCCCATGAAAGGAGGGAAGTTTGAGGACATTCTAGAGGTGTTCAAACATGTCCAAATCAATATCCCATTTTTGGATACCATCCAACAAGTACCTTCCTTTGCCAAGTTCTTGAAGGACTTGATTACAGTGAAGAGGAAGACAAATGTCCTGAAGAAAGCATTCTTGACTAAGCAAGTTAGCTCAATCATGCAATGCAAGTTGCCTCTCAAGTACAAGAACCGTAGGTGTCCTACAATATCTTGCATGATAAAAGTCAACCGAATTGAGAAGGCTCTTTAGGACCTAGGAGTGAGTGTAAATCTGTTGCCTTACTCAGTCTACTTACAGTTGGGGTTGGGGAACTGAAGCCCACTTCGATGACACTCCATTTGGCTAACAGGTCAGTGAAGGTTCCACATGGAATAATTGAGGGTGTCTTGATTAAGGTGGATAAGTTTTATTTCCCCATGGATTTTATTGTGCTTGACACAGAGCCGGTTCAGAATGTGGGGATTCAGATACCGATGATCTTAGGGCAACCATTCCTAGCTACACTACAAAAAAGACATTTTTTAGTAATGGTTAGTAACATGTCATTTGTAACGTGTGTGACGGGTTAGAGATGTGGACGTTAGAACTGGGACTTTACTAACGTGTCAAATTGTGCTCGTTACCATTTGGTAACGTGTCACAATTTCACACGTTACTAAATGGTAATAACATGTAGAAATGCCACGTCACCCTAGGGGTAACGTGGTAATTTTGCAACGTTACCCTTAGGATGATGTGGGGATAAATGCCACGTTACCCTAAGGGGTGACGTGGCAAAATTACCACATTACTAAAGTTAAAATAATAATTAAAAAAAAAAAAAATTCAATAATGCTTTACAAGACTAGAGAATTGAAGTCAAAATAACTAATGAGTTGATTCATCTTTCAATGATGTTTCTGCTTTATAGTTTGCAACTTAATGCATACGCACCATAAAAATCATTTGAGAAACTCTTAGTCCGTGTTCTCTTCCTTAGTGGTTGCAACCAACTTATGTAGGTGGGCACTCTTTGACGGTAGAGGAAACTGCACCAGATATTTCATATTTGGTATCAAAACATATAAATAGTGACACAACATATTGACATGCATTGTCACGAATGCAAATGAGTAGATTTGAGCCAAGTTTGCCCAATTCTGCTTGATTTCATCATTGAGATTGCAAAGTAGATCCCAAAACCGGCTTTTCCTACTAGAGATAGTAATAATAAGTTAAAGCTAGTGCCAAAAAATACCTCTGACAGAGTATTTATCACCATTTCTAAGATATCAAAGCTTATGCATAGAAATTTACCCTTCTTCAAACTACACAAAGAAAAGCTTCTAGTTTCCAAATCACTCATATATTCTAAAGTGCTACTTGTTCAGATGCATATCACCCTAACCACCACATCTACTATAAGAACAATCATCAAACAACTTTCAATGCAACAAATGAGAGACCTTTAGGAAACTGGGGGCATAAGAAAACGTCTTGTAAAGCAAAGATCAGATGAACTCTTTTGTTCCTTACAAGAAGAAAAAGATTTGCAAAGATCAGATGAACTCTTTTGTTCCTTACAAGAAGAAATGCTCTTACAAACTATGAACATGACAAGCACTTATACTACGAGATCTCATGAAACCCTCTAAAAAATTTCATATGTTGGTGGATTCAGAATTGGTATTAAAAAAAAATGCAAATGTTTTTGCAGAACACTCCATTCTCAAATGGCAAACCAAGAGATAAGAAAAAGACAGTTCCACGCTCTAATGAAAAACACTGGACAATCTAATAAAAAATAACAGACATTCTCTCTGCCTCACTAAATTGCTTGTTGTACACTAAAATTACATATGGAAGAACAGGATCAAAACTCTAATGTCATTCAAATTCTTCTATAAATAAGTTGATTAGCCAGGACAAAAAAACTATAAATTTGCTCTAGCAAACATGTTTTTTTTAATTAGTAAGCAAACATGTTAAACATTCATTCAACAGATTCCATGATGATAAAACATTGCAAAGACATTTCCCAACACCACAGAGAGCAGAGGGATTAAAATGTCTAACTGGGAATGGACTTTATACAATATTCTATAGATAAGATGAAATACTGGATATGCTCTTAAAAATACAACATCGGAGACAAAAATATGCCTTAAGCTTTATCATCAAATCCAAATGAGCTGCTTTAGGATCCAGAAATTCTCAGTTTATGATAAAAGGAAAAATATCTACAAAAATTCATTAGTTCTCTTTCGTAATACATCAATGAACGTCAAATTTCACATTAACAGAGTAGTTACCAAAGAAAACCATACTTTGACCTTTGTAACTATTAGGCCTTTCTACCATATACATGTTATATAGGGTACCATGTCAACGAATAACAGACTCAAAACTAGTTTGATCCTCTCTAAATTGTTTGAAAGGTCACACGCATGACAGATCTTGATCAGAAAGCCATCAGCAGCATACTTAGCAACATTCTTAGCATGACCATTCCATTATGTGTTTGTCATTATCACACAAGGAAATTCTCTTTTCTTGGACAAGTTAAAGAAATTGTAAGATGCAACAATTTGAATGGCATCTAAACCAATCCAAGTATTGATCAAGAGAAGGAAAGCACCTTTGACATCCATTCAGTCACTTCTTTGACACCACGATGCTGAGAAAGAGCTACAAGATATATCTGCATTCTATTGCATGTGCTAAGAACAGCAGCTTCTTCTATATGATTTAAACTACACAGCTCCCCAATGGCTCGAGGCCATTCTGCTTCTGGAAAGGCAAGTTTTTCGTGCATTTCAACACGGGTAGTGTGAACACTAAGCCCAATTACCACAATGCTACTCCTTTCATTTGTATATCCTGAAAAAAAAAAAAAAAAAAAAAAAAAAAAAAAAAAAAAAAAAAGTCTGAACAGTTCAGTAAAGTTTTGTTACTAATAGCTGTTAACGGGTAGTTTCATTTGTATTCCCAAAAGCATTGCAGAACTCTCAACAAAGTATTAGAAGAATAAAAAAAATAATCAACCTTGCGCACTAATTCTAGATATGTTTTTGAAGTGCTGACAAGAATTTTCTTGGATTTTAGAACTTACTTCTGCACACCCCCATCCCCAGGTTTAATCATAAATCTTAAGATATTATTTGGTAAAGAAAACACTTATTTTTAAGTTCATCATGAACCAAGAAGGATGCAGAATGATACTCCGTTTAATTCGCAGCATTTTGTGCATTATGGTAATAATGTTTTATCTTCTAGACTAAGAACAAAGAGGATAGAGTAAAGAATTAAGTAAAAGCATAATCGTATTTCTTATAATTGACTTCAATAATATCCTAATAACCATATATACAAATGAAGGTGCTTTGGAGCTACTGAATCACAGAGCTGCAGCCATTAAGATTCGAACGGTTGTTAGAAACCACAAAATTAATCAGGAAATTATTTCTCGCATGTCATTGCAATCGTATCATCAATATTCTTATGATTTCTAGAGATGCATGAGAATCATCAATTTCATTACTTCTCACCTATAATAGTACCCCTACATAATTGAAGGCAAAGATAGATGGTTATGTCAAAATAATCCAACGCACACAATCTTAGAGGAACATTCAACTTCAACACACAAAATCAAATATCATAAAAACCATATATAATAGATTCCAAAACAATTTAAATATCTAGAAATGCAATTCACCAAGGCTACATAAAATGAAGAAAAAACTAAAGAAATGCAGGTCGATTATATGTGGCATATGCCAAGAAATCTCCCACTCCAAAATTCAAATTAAAATTCATCACTCATCACAAACAGTTGTTTAGGCAACTTTCATTTGAAGTAAGAAAAGAATATAATTCTCCTTCGGTATTTGAAATCTGCCAATGCATAACATCGACACAAGCATGAGCAGTTCCAAACTGATAAATCACCAATAACCAGAAAAAAAANAACATCGACACAAGCATGAGCAGTTCCAAACTGATAAATCACCAATAACCAAAAAAAAAAAAAAAAAAAAAAAAAAAGAAACGAAAAGAAAAGAAAAGAAAAGAAAAAGAAAAAGAAAATGAAAAGAAAAGAAAAGAAAATGAAAAGAAAAGAAAAGGGGGTAACATGCAAACTTACACGTTACTATTTGCTGACGTGGCATTGGTGCCACGTTACCAAATGGTGACGTGGCATTGTTGCCATGTCACCATTGGAAGCTAAAAAAAAAGGGGGTAACGTGCCAACTTTACAATTTGCTGACGTGGCATTGTTGCCATGTTACCATGGGAAGCTAAAAAAAAGAAAAAAAGGTAATAATTATTTTATTTTATTATTATTTTTTTTGAAGTGATATTCATTAAAGGCCAATTCAAGTTACATGAAAGTCAGAAAGTACAAAGGGCCATAAAAAAGCAGGGAAGTTTGACGTCCAGACACGTTCCTCCTCCAACTTAGCTCCATACTGTGCGAGTTGGTGAGCCACGTTATTGGCTGCTCTTCCCACGTGATGTACGCTCTAGTGATCCAATGTATTCAACAACTGCTTTGCTTCATCCATGAAATGCCCGTACCTGCCGCAACATTCTCCTCCACATTGTAGTGCATTAACCACTTCCACCGAATCCCCCTCCACTAAGACACGTCGTAAGCCAAGTTTGATGCATAGTTCAGCCATCATCCATGGAGCTACTGCCTCAGCTGTAGCAGGATCCATTATACACGGCTGCTTGCGAACATGGCAGCAACCACCAGCCTAGTTTCATCACGTGCCACGACCTCTGCTCCCATCCTTCCGGTCGTCCTATTGATAGCTGCATCCAAATTCAGTTTAATGTATCCCTCTGCTGGCCGTTCCCACCGTACACATCGTGGCTTGCTGCATTGAACATTGGTTACCCGTCTTCTCTCTACATCTTTACTAAATTCTTGGATCTGATCCATTGCCTTGAGCACCATCGTGGACGGAGATAAAAACTCCCCACAGAATTCCGACGCATCCAGATTTGTCTAGCAACCCCTACCGCCAACTGCAACTCCTCCTCATTTAATTTACTAGCCAGTTTCTCGAATATTTCCAGAAATCCATCCTCATCACTTGAACACTTTTGGATTGATCGACTACATTCCGCCCATACGTCTTTTGAAGATTCGCAACTCCAAATTATATGACCAACTGTTTTAGTCTCGTTTCTACATAATGGACAAAACGGATCTACTGTAATCCCCCTTTTGTGCAAATTTTCCTTGGTCGGCAAGATATTATTGCATGCCTTCCATAGAAAATGTTGTACCACCCTTGGAACCTTGACTCTCCATAACATATTCCATAAGGATTTTCCATTCTCACAATTTGAACAACTCCCCTCTTCCATTGCTCCATGTCCTTTTGCCAAATGGTAAGCACTCCGAACAGAAAAATCACCATTTTTTGTTCCCACCCATATGAGCTTATCCTTTTGCCTACCCGGACATATACCTAAATTACAAATAGTGTCCGCCTCCTCCCTGCAAAAGATTTCACGTACAAGGTCTATGTTACACCACCTTGAGTCGTTGTTAATAAGACTAGAGACCGTTGCATCTTGATCAAGTAACCGAATTGGAGATTGAATTTCGTAAGAAATTGGAGTTGGGACCCATTTGTCTTTCCAAATTTTGATTGAAGTTTCATCACCCACTCGCCATATGAGTCCCTTCTGTAGAAGTTGTTTTGCATTCCAAATACTTCTCCAAGCATAGGATGGATTAGATCCTATGTTGGAATTCAAAAAATCCTCATGACGAAAATATTTCTCCTTCAAAATTCTTGCCACCAAAGAATTTGGATTCTGAATTATACGCCAACCCTGTTTCGCAAGTAAAGCCATGTTGAAGCATTCTAGGTCCCGAAAACCCATTCCTCCCCTTTCTTCGGCCGCCCCATCCTCCCCCAATTCATCCAAGCCACCTTTTTATCATTCTCCTAATGTCCCCACCAAAAACGAGACATCATAGAATTTATGTCGTTGCAAAAAGTTTTAGGCAACTGAAAAAGGCTCATGGTGTATGTAGGTATAGGTTGGATATATATATTCATTAATTATATAACCCTAGAAGTATATATATTAATTACTATATATATAACCCTAGACATATATCTTAATTACTATATATATGTATAGTAAGTTACTATGATCACTACAAAAAACACGGCATTTACTAACGTGGCTACTGTTCACTTTTTTTGCCACGTTAGCAATTAGTAACGTGTTAAATTTCAACACGTTAGTAACGGGACCAAAAAAATAAAATAAAAAAAATATATATTTTAGTAACGAGTCGTTATAAACACGTTAGTAATTACTAACGTGGCATGAACCACACATTAGCAATTGGTAACGTGTGGTTCATACCACGTTACTAATAAAAAATTAAATTTTTTATTAATTTTTTTTAAAAAATATATT
>CM017326.1:19840979-19868608 GCA_006937295.1 Carpinus fangiana
AAACAACGGAGTTTCTTAAATCTGACCTGTTTCGACCCATGTGGTTGGCTTCAAATGGTTTGCGGGTTGATTTCTCTATGAATAATAATGAGCGTAATTTAAGATAGATCTGTTCTTTGTTCTTCGGTCGAAGACAACAGATTTTTTGCATTTATTCTTTGCTCAATCTCTTCGTCTTCGGCCAAAGACAAAGATGAACAGTTGTCTCGATTGAAAAAATTAAGTCGAACAGATAAGTTCCAAGAATATATAGAGCTAAAGAACACATATGAAGATCTCTTTGGACAGATCTTTGACCTCCGCATGGGAGACCATTTTCACTTCTTCATTCAAGTTTCAGAGGCAACGATGAAGAGATCTTCATCAAATAGTGTGTGGCTTACTCATATATACCATGCTTATAATTGTCATCTTATTGGTCCCAATTGGAATCCAGCACACCAGGCATTGGTTTTGAAACAACTTTTGGCGTCATTTTAATGAAGAGAACTCAACACACACTATAACAGCAACAAGAACCATATGAGAAGAGATTTAATTTGTTTCATTCAAACACCGCCTCCCAAAGTTTTACTCCATGCTAAACCAAAAGGCGTGTGCGTACACTTCCCGTTGGCGGGGGCCATCGTCTTTCCACTGCTGGTGGTGGTTGTGCGCGGTGGCGGCGAACTTTTTTGTCGATGGAATTTTTCGCTTGCCATGAGTCCCTTCGACATATGCGGTGTTTCCATCATGCGCGTCGTGCCGACGTTCTTGAGGGCTTGGTTTCGATTTTCCTACGCAAACTGTGTAGTGTTTTTTTCATCCAATGCCATGCACGGGCTGGTCGATTTGGGCATTTTTGGCTTAAAAATCACACGCGCGCGCGCGCGTGTGCGTGTGCGTGTGCGTGTGCGTGGCTGTGGGCTGTAGGGCGCTAGGGCGCTATTGGCGCACTTGGCACTTAGCACGAAGCATCGGAGCTCGGAGCTTAGGAGCTAATCTATGGGTGGAGCACGACGCATCGGAGCTTAGTTGCTAATCTATGGGTGGTGTGGAACCAAGGAATAAGTTTCAGAATCAACATTTGGAAGGTATACCACCACGACAAACCTGTGCCATACCACCACGACCTTGCCTTTCTGCTCTTCAAAGCAGTGAAGGCCATTTAAATTACTCAAAGTTCGCCTGCAATCCGTGTAAATTCATTGATAACAGTTGCAAGCATTGAAATAGCAAACCCTGCAGAAGTTATATCACTAATCAAATAACACAATTTACAAACAGTAGAAAGGTCAATTCCTCTTACCATCCAGGATGTCACTGGGTCAGCCAGTGGCAGCGACAATGAGCTGTGCTGATAACACAGGGGCGAAGAACCAGTACACTATCTATTTAATATGTACTTCTGAATGCGGTCTGCTTGGTAATATGGTTACTTTGTTAGAACTGTTAACCATTATAATTAGATTTTGTTCCCCCCCCCCCCATTTGATCTTGAGGCTATAGAAGGGGCAAATGTGTCTTTTTACGAATAATAAAAAATAATTCGTTTGTCAAAAAAATATAAAACTTCTCGTACTTGAAGATATGATTTTTCTAAGCATGTGTGCAAAAAATCTCATCAAAATTCCAAGTATTTCTTCAAAAAATGCCTTTATGTTTCCTCGGACATGTTGATGTTTCCTCCTACTAGATTGGATTTAGACTTAAGGGCTCTTTAGGGGGGGAGTGCAAGGTGCCTCATGGGCAGCACTTGGCGCCAGCCCCCTCATAGACATGCCCCTCATCGCTCCTCAGCATGGCTATGCCAAAGGCGTGTGCGCACACCCCCGCAGACTGTGGGGGTCATTGTCTTTCCACCGCCAAGCCAGCGATGGTGGTGGCCGGTGAGATTTTCCGGCGACGGTTTCCTTGCCTTGGTTTCTTTGCTTTGAACCCTGTGAATAGTGCATACTAAACTATGGACTTTGTTATCATTAATAAAGTGAATGGATAGCCAAAATATTGAACAAAATATTATGCCCTTATAGACAAAGAAAAAGGGAAAGAGAGCATTTACCTTCTAATACTAATCGATTGCACTCTTGCAATATCCCCAAATTTCTACAACTCAAGACTCACTCGCTCTCTACTATGCCCTGCCCTGCACATTGGCCTACAAATCCAACACAACCACAGCACCATTCCACATGTTGAAAGTGTTGAGCCAATGCCAACTAGTTATCCGCAAACATTACCACCTCAACA
Source organism: Carpinus fangiana (assembly GCA_006937295.1). NCBI lineage: Eukaryota > Viridiplantae > Streptophyta > Magnoliopsida > Fagales > Betulaceae > Carpinus > Carpinus fangiana. Next base: position 19,843,209 of record CM017326.1, read on the forward strand.
TGCCTGTGGTAGCATAGCATACTGCAACAGAAGCATCATCCAAATGTAATGTAATCTTAAGAAAAATATTAATAAAAATATGAAACATATAACACATGAAAATTCCTTCACTGAAAGATTGATTACCAGCTTCAAATAAATTTCTTCTAAGCAAGTGCATTCATTCTTCAACACTTTTTGTTGCATGTGAGGAGTTTGTCTAAAAATTGGGTACTAAAAAAGTATCAATATATTGCAATGATATACAAAATGAAGTATACAAAAGATGACAATTTTTGGTAAATTTATCAGCAATTCACTCAAAAAAAAAAGAAAAAAAAGAAAGGTAAAATATACCCAAATCTATGCACAAGAATGGAGAGGGGTAACCACTTTTATTTCCAACTACACTTGTTAACTAAGCAGTCAACACTAGAGGGATGCACAAATCTCAGAATGCAATAGAATAGTAGCTCTTTCTGGTTGTTGCTTTAACAGCTTAATTAAACAACAGCTTCACCAATTGGCTGTGCAATCACCTTGCTTCCTAAGGGACAACCAGAAGCCTAGAATCTTTTCATGATGCTTAGTTCAATGTTGATGCAGACTTGTATTCAAAATTCGTAATCATGATGCCTGTGTCGTTGGTGAGTAAGCATATCAATCCTGCTCTCTTAAGGTTGGACCAAATTCCTTCCGCCATCAAACTTATACAAACCCGTGGGAGGCCATCAAACTTATACAAACCTGTGGGAGAAAAGGTTCAACATGGTTCATTTCAGCTAGTTTTGCTTTAGGGAACACCCTGAATTGCTGGACATCGGAGTACGGCTCTGAAACCTTGTGACCATTCCATATCTGATACTAACATCATCCAAAGAGATCTAATACTCAACACTATCAAACAGCTGCAGTCTCAAAAACAAGTGTGTCCCAGAGCAAGGTTATGATGTTATAAGCAACAACTAAACATAGAAATATATAATATCAAATGACAAATCCTATGGAAATTTCCAATGACTGATCCAATTAGGGAGACTTAGAGGACCAAGCCATGGAATCAATAGGCCAAAACCAAGCAATTCTAGCAAAATAGCAATGGAAAAACCCACCAGAAATTTTTGAGCATTTCATCCATCTTGTGACAAACACTCACAGGGAGCAAAAAGGAGCTCATGGCATAGGAGGGGATAGTTGCTGCCACATCCTTGATAAGAACTAATCTGCCTGCCTGAGAGAGAGTTTTAGCTCTCCAACCCTCAATTCTGTTATGAACCTTGTCGATGATGCCTTGGAAAGCTACTCTTTTGGAGCTGCCAATGAGAATGGAAAGGATATTGGTAAAGTTTGATAGAGCTAGCTTTAGAGTTTGAGGCCTTACCAAAGATGAGGAGGACATCATCAAAAAGCCATCACCCCTTTATTTGGGCATGCCTAGGGTTGTGCTTCATGCATTTTTCATGCTATTCCTTGGAGGAAATGTATAGGTCCAGGAAGGTGGACATCCATCTCCCCTTGGGGAGAGTGATGGTAATCTCTACCTAGGTTAGGTGGTTTGGGCATGCTTTATCATGCTATTCCTAGGAGGAAATGTACAGGTCTAAGAAGGTGGAAATCTATCACCCCTTGAGGGAGAGATGATAAACTCTACCTAGGTTTGGGCATGCCTAGGGTTGTGCTTCATGTAATTTTTTTCATGCTATTCGTTGGAGGAAATGTATAGGTCCAAGAAGGTGGAAATCCATCACCCCTTGAGAGAGACTGATGATGAACTCTACCTAGGTTAGGTGGTTTTGGAATGCCTACGGTTGTTCTTCGTGCATTTTTTCTTGCATCCTAGGAAATGTAGTTTTCTTTCTCACAAGCTTGAGGTAACTACATGTTCTAGTTCGGGTAAACACTCTTGTGTAAAAATATGGTTTACCCAAGTCGAACTTGAGGCTTAAATTTTCATGGCATCACCTCTTTCCATGACAAGAAAAATATGATCAAAGATTAAGATCAAATGTTTCTCAAATTGGGAATAAATATAACTTAAAATATAACTGAATAGGAATGGGTGTGTAAGGACTTTATCATTTTCTTATGACATGTGTTTATCTCCTTACACACCTTATACTTTCCATTTCTACAATTGCATTGAGTGTGTTGAAAATCATAATAATTGTTGTATTAGTATGAATTGGTATACTTATGACTTATGTCATATTATATAATGATAATGCATTAATATTTCAATTGTAATTATAAGTAACACATTGTTTAATCTAATGTCACACAGCATTTCCAAAGTGTTCGATGTCTCGAGACCCTGTCGAGTATCCGAGGCCACGTTCTCGGATAACTCTAAATGGGATCGAGGCCCAACACTTGGAACATTTCCAAAGTGTTCGATGTCTCGAGACCTTGTCGAGTTTTCTTTCTATTTTGTTATATTTATTCAAAAAAATAAAGAAATATTTTTTAAAAACAATTAAATGAATAATAAAAGTAGATAGAATGTTGAGTTACGCTTTGGAAAAATTCAGTGTCCAAAAAGGTTTAATGTTAGAATGAATTTAAACTTTTAATTTGTTGATGAATTATGGGCACCATTCGTTGGATCAATCAAATTGGTTCGAGCGAAGTTTGTAGAATTTTGTGCACTTTGGTATGCATTGTGATCATGATTGATGTTCTTTCTCTAATGATTGTCATGAGTGTGTTTTTGAGTACCTTTAAAAAATCTTGTGCTTGTTTATGAAAAGGGAGAATACCATTTTCAAAATATCATTGCGATGTATCAGCTTAGTCTCTCTCTCCCTTTCTCACAAAAAGATGTCTTAGTGTTTCAAAACCTTTTTGTCTATGTACATGCATTTAGAGTCTTGATAATGTTTTGCATATTTCTTTATGCTATCTGGACTCTAGGTTTGCATTCTTCTCTGTTTTGCATATTTCTTTATGCTATCTAGACTCTAGGTTTGCATTCTTCTCTGTTTTGCATTTCCTAAGGACTCATATTTGAAGACTTGATGATCTTCATTTCTTGTAAACTTGAGTTTGTGTCTTTCTGGAGCGTTGCATTCTTCGACATGCTAGTGTGCATTAGGATTTTAGATTTGTATGCATTTTATGGGTTGAATTTCAATGATCATTCATTCTAGTTTAAAACATGCTTCGTATGCTGTAACAGATCTAGTAACTCGGGTAGAAACGGGGAAGGAAGCAGGATCCTGCTTCTTATTCTTCCCTATATTTGCTAACAACTAGCGGTAGGAAATTAGAGATTCCTAGGTCTCATAACAAACACAAGGTTTGAAGATTAAATTTGCATATTTTTATTGAATGATTGTGCCTTTAAATAGACAGCTAATCAGACATAAAGTAGTAGTTTAACTCCTAAACCTACTAGGATACGTGATCCTTTATCTAATGGAGATAACTCCTTATTCGAATGGAGATAACTCTTTAATCTTTACTAATTGATAACTCCTGTTTGAATATAAGATAAATACCTCTATCAATTAGAGTTCCAACCTTATCTAACTACTTGACAAGGTAGTTAGGGTTTAGGGTTTAGGGTTTAGAAAACAATAACATAGATTCCTACTGAAACTACTGCACATCATATCCCTAACATTCCTCCCTCCTTCAAATCACACTTGTCCTCAAGGGTGACATCAGGAAAATCTTAATAGAATTCCAAAGGGGCTATGGTGTCTTCTTGACGACCATGGTGATCTTCTTCGGGCTCTTCCTCCTCTGGATATATACCTTCAAGAAGGAATAGCTTCTTGCAACGATGACCCGGAATGAAACGTTCATCACAATTAAAACATAGGCCACGGTCGAGCATCACCTGTAGTTCCCTGGGACTTAGGCGCTTCACCACTGGTCCTTGGGGGTGGGTCAATGCAGAAGACTGTAAGGGTGAAGGGTCAGGTTCTTTAATGTTTATGCCAAAAAGATTTTTAGTCCCTTGATTGCGAGCTTCATACAATCGTGCTAATCTGATAGCTTCTGTCAACGTACTAGGTTTCAAGGCTTGTACCTCTGTCCTCAGATCTCCCTTCAATCCACTCACAAAACATCCCAATTGATGTGGAATTGATAATTTTCCTACTCAGCTAAGGAGTTGCTCGAATTGAAGCTGATAGTCCCTCACGGTGCCCACTTGTTGAAGTTTGGTCAAATCACCGAAGTGGTCTTCAAAGACGGTTGGGCCATAACGAATATGGAGAGCAGCCTTCAATGATTCCCAGGTAACAGTTTCCTCACTGTCTCGAAATAATTGGTACCACATTTGCGCCTCTTCCTCAAGATGGTAGGCAGCCATGGGTAATTTATCTTCTTCTTCAGTTTGTTGGAATTCAAAGAATTGCTCGACTCTACATATCCAACTTGTGGGATCGTCCACCCCCTTGTACTTAGGAAAATCCATTTTAGCCAATTTTGGCTTATATGAATTCCGGTGCCCGTTGGTTTTTTTGGGACGGTTTCCAACAGTGGAATCCTCTCCAGAATCCTTGCTCTGCATGTCATCTATTGATGCCGCCAATTTCTTGGTCTGCTCTGCTGAGGCTTGCACTGATTCCGCCAATTTCTTTGTTTGTTCTGACGAAGCTTTCATGAAACCTTCTAACATCTTTTGCCGCCCATTCTTGGGTCCGCCATTGGAAAGGAATTTGGCTCTGATACCAAATTGTTACTTGAACGCATAACAGATCTAGTAACTCGGGTAGAAACGGGATAGGAAATTAGAGATTCTTGGGTCTCATAACAAACACAAGGTTTGAAGATTAAATTTGCATACTTTTATTGAATGATTGTGCCTTTAAATAGACATCTAATAAGACATAAAGTAGTAGTTTAACTCCTAAACCTACTAGGATACGTGATCCTTTATCTAATGGAGATAACTCCTTATTCGAATGTAGATCACTCTTTAATCCTACTAATTGATAACTCCTGTTTGAATATAAGATAAATACCCCTATAAATTAGAGTTCCAACCTTAAAAGAAGATAGAAAACAATAACATAGATTCCTACTGAAACTACTGCACGTCATATCCCTAACATTAATGCCAGATGGCCGGAAGGTAATTTCTTTCTGTTAGGTTTTATATTGGCCTTAATTCAATGACTGTTCTTCTAATATTGTTTCTTTAAAACTTTGAGAGTGTGTTTGAGGGTATCCTAAGTTTGTTTAGGGGAGTCTTAATGCTTTTGGGTTCTCTAAGAAGTTTTTTGTTTTCCCGTCAGAAGTGCAGTTAGGCTCATAACGAGGTTGATTAAAGAGCACCATGCCTTCCCGGTTTCTCATCAAGAGGCTCGTCATAAAAGACAAGTGACGAGAGCATTTCTTGTCAAAAATGACGTCAGGACAAGGATGTGACGAGAGCATTGAGTCAAGAATGGCATCAGGATGAGGATGTGACTGGAGCATCTTTTTCGTCTCTCTAGTTTCCCATCAGGTATGACGTCATGACATGGATGTGACGAGAGCATTGAGTCAAGAATGGCATCAGGATGAGGATGTGACTGGACCATCTTTTTCGTCTCTCTAGTTTCCCGTCAGGTATGACGTCATGACATGGATGTGACGAGAGCAAAACTTGTCTTCTTGGTTTCTCATCATAGACACCATCAAGACGGGACAAGTAACGTGACCAAAAGTTGGAATCCCTGGTTTCCCATCAACTGGACGTCAAGACGGAAGATTTAACAAAGTAGAAGCATTTTGCCTTCTCGTCATAACGAAATTGCTGTCTCATTAAGACATGGGAATTTCAGATAACGAGAAAGTGTCCAATTATGACGCGACAAATGAAATGGTTCTCTATAAAAGGTTTTCCCCTCACTATTCACTCTTTAGACTTTGGGGTTTTGTTTTGAGAGCTCTCTTTTCTCTAAAGTCTCCTTTTCTCCACTATCAGTTGGTCCTAGAGAGGTATTGATATTCAAGAGGGGCGGTGATATGGCTTGAAGATATCCTTCCTCTTGTTTGGCATGTTGCCTTGCTTGCTTGATGGTGATAAAGCTGGATCTTTGATGGGAGTTTGTTGAAGAAAATCTATCGAAGGTTCGGTAAAGCAGGTAGCGATTTAGACAAGCTAAGAGATTCGTCATTTTTACTAAGTTTAGACGTGCTTGAGCTGTGGGTATCGTCTATTCTATAACTGTGAACCTTCTTTTAGTGGTTTCCTGAGTTTGACTGCCTCATAATGGTTTTTACCTTGAGGTGCTCAGGGGTTTTTACCTTGAGAAATGGAACGAGGAATATGTGGCAAAGAGCTGGAATAACAGGGGGTTCAGTTGCATCTTCAACTATGTATCGTCGGATGAGTTTCAACAGATTACTCTATATAAGACCTCAAAGGAAGCATGGGATATTCTTGAGAAGGCATATGAAGGGTCAAAGGGGGTGAGAAAGGCGAAACTTCAAATTTTGACATCTCATTTCAAGTCTGTGTACATGAAGGAAGATGAATCCTTTTGGTGAGAGTTCTACACCATGTTGGGTTAAATTGTAAACTCTCTATGTGGACTTCATGAAAAAGTGTCTGAAGTGAGAGTGATTGAGAAAATTCTTTGGTCACTTTCTCCTCGTTTTGATCCCAAAATTACTGTTGTCAAGGAATGTAAGGATGTAGAACTTCTCGATATGATGAACTGATGGGATCTCTCATTACTGGTGAGAGCAAGAGATTCTCTCCCAAAGTGAAGAGCATAGCATTGAAAACCACCAAGAATGAGAAGGAACTGGTCTGTGAGGAATCAAGTGAAGAAGAGTCCTTTGATTATGAACGTGTTGCTATGTTAACTAGAAACTTTTAGAAGTATTTGAAGAATGTGAAGTGTTCAGGTAAAAAATAGAATGAGTGGTTAGTAAAAGGAGAGCCTTAGAAGGATTCCAAGGACAAATCCTACAGAGACAAGAGACCTTATATTCCTCAATGCTATGAATGTCATGGATTTGGTCACATCAGGGCTGATTGTGGGAACTTGAGGAATGCTAGAGCAAACACCCTGAATGCGTCTATAGGTGATGAATCAGAGTCAAGTGACTCCGATGTTCAGAAAGGAAAGAAAGTGGCCTATATGGCATTTCTCGCAACCATTCAAGGCTCAAGTGATTCTGGTTCTGTAGAAAAAGATGGTGAGTCCTATGAGGTAGATTCAGATGAGGGATTAGTAAAAAGCTACAATCATCATGTGTCTCATGACACTTTTGTCAAAAATTGCACAAATGTTAGGAAAAAGTGCAAAGAACTCCTGAAGCTAAAGAAGAAAATAGATCTCTTCAAAATCTGTTGGACTCAGCTTACAAGACTGTAAAATCTTTGAAGATGGAAAGGGATTTTTTAATGAACAAATTGTTTGATACTAAAAAAATTTGTGTAAGTTTTCTAGATGGAAACCAGCTTCTGATAAACAAGATGGATGGATTCAAAGGCTCAGAAGAAACTCAGAAAGTGGAATCTCAAAATGAATCCCCCTCATGAAAGTTGAATACCATACTGAGCAGGCAAAAGCCTTTTGGTGACAAACGTGGAATCGGTTTTGATCAGAATGTCTCCTCTTCAAAAAGTGTTGCAGCTTCAGAAAAACTAATTAATTTTGTTCCAACTTCCTATACAACACATGTTGAGTCAAATAGCTTTGATAAGAATGACAAAGGGAAAAGTAGAATGGTTGATAAACCTCCTTTTATTTTAGGAATGAGAAGGTTTAGTGGACAAATCTCCCATGCTCCTATAAGGAGAACTCCTTTTCAAAGGAAAGTTCTCACTTGTCATTTTTGTGGCAAAAGAGGTCATATTCGACCTTACTGCAACCAACTTTCTCATAAATATCGAATTAAAAAGACTTTTAATGATTATGATAATGATACTCAAAATAATTTCTCAACTTGAAGGTAATCATGGTTCTTTCTAGGATAGGGTGGAGGTACATGGCTAGTTCTCTTCTTTTATTGCTTTTATTTGTGTTCTAGCCCTTGTTTTGATTGTTGTAGTATGTTGTTCTCTGATTTATTTTATTCTCTGATAAAACTATTCATGTGTTAAGATAACATTCTCTCTCCTAGACTTATGTTGTGATTTCCTCTTAGATGAAGGAAGATGGTTCTTTTGTTCAATTTGATGCAACATTAACATAAGTGAGCCCTTGTTTTGAGTGTTGTAGTATGTTCTTCTCTGATTTATTTTATTCTCTGATAAAACTATTCATGTGTTAAGATAACATTCTCTCTCCTAGGCATATGTTGTGATTTCCTCTGAGATGAAGGAAGATGGTTCTTTTGTTCAATTTGACGCAACATTAACATAAGTGATCTAAGTGCTTTCATTTGAAGTGATTCCTGAGTAAAATATTTGGTTGTCATTCTGTCAAAGGCATTTTTCTTAAAACAACATACGTCACTTTTCCTTCCCCCCATGGTGGAAGCGTTACTTGCTTTCGAGCATAGTCGATAACCACCGAATGCCTTGTCAACCAATCCATTCCGAGAATAACGTCGTAACTAAATATAGGGAGAACAACTAAGTTTGCGGGAAGTACTCTTCCACAAATGCTAACAGGGCATTCACAAACTACACGCTTACATACCACAGTTTTCCCTACGAGTGTAGTTACAGTTAGACCAGGTTCCAAAGTTCTCAACGTTACAAACACTATAGATACGAAAGAGTGGGTAGCCCCTGAATCAAACAAAACTGAAGCTTCTCCAAGTATAGGGGCAGTACCTGTCACTACTTCCGATCCTCCTTCCGACTCTCCTGGAACAAGTGTAAAAACCCGAGCTAGCGCCAAAGGCTTATGAGGAACCCCTTTGCCCACACAATCCTTGCTGAAGTGACCAAACTGGCCGCATCGATAGAAGTCCTGGTTGCCACCCTACAGGGTCCCCAGTGTGCACGGTTACACTTCTTGCATATCTCCGACGTCTAATTCTTCTACGAAGAAACTGGAGGGTTACCAGAGGTACGTCTTTGTTACCTCTGAGGTGGAAAACTATAGTGACCCAAATATTTAACTAAGCATAAGTGGCTTAGTTAAAGGGTTAATTTGGACTTTGGGTCACTAGGATCTGCTAGAAGGGCATTTTGGAAAATTGGACTTTTGGACAGAACGTACGCTAGGATTGGCGGACGTACCCTGTTGTCTGTAGTACGGATGTATGGTGGTCCCCCACCGAATGTACGTTCTGTAAATAGTACAGCTGTACTCTGTGAATAGTACAACAGACGTACACCAAAAGTACCGGATGTACGCTACTTTTTGGAATACCTTCCGGGTAATACCTAGACGTACGGGACAGCCTTTGGACCGCTGTACAATAGTACTGGACGTACGCCACTTTGGCCAAACGTCCGCTGCTTTCAGACCCTATAAATACCCCCTCACCCCCTCGACCATTTCACAGCAAATACGCCCCTCAACCCCTTTCTTCGCCCCTAGGCTGCCAGTAGACCGTTTCGTTAGTGTTTGTGAGTGTTTTGTGAGGTTTCGTGAGTGTTTTGGTGTTTTTAGAGGAGGAACTCTTGAGATTTTGCTTCAAAGAGGTAACGCTCGGTTTCCTTAGCTTTTTAATACGTCATTATATTGCTCGATTATGGTTCTATGTTGCTAGTTGTAGTTGTTAGCTTAGTTATTCTTTAATCTTGCTTAGGCTAGCGTTGTGTTAAGCTTAGAATTGTTACTTTGCATGGAGGTTTCGATATGTGTTAGGAGACCCTAGGTAGCATTTGTTGGCCTTAGGAGTCAGAGAATAGGCAGACAGTGGAGAGAAAATGAGATTCTCCCTGAAAGACATCGGAACGGACGTTCGGTCTCGTGACTATGAGATTCTCCTTGAAAGACGTCGGAACGGACATTCGGTCTCGTGACTGGACGTACGGCCTCGAGCTCGGATGTACGGCCAGAGTGTGACAGGGAAACCCTAGTTTCACCAGCCGTCCCATAGCTCCTGTTTCCTTGTTGTAGAGTTGTACTTTAGTAGAAATAGAACTGATGATAGGTCTTTTCTCAGTATTCGAGGTTATGGAGCCTCAAGGGAATTACATGGAGGAGATTTACGGCCCGGGTGAGTACAAACTCATATGGACGCATTGTTGTTACTTTTCCTGCATTGCACGCATTTTATATAGATGTCAAACATGCATATTTTGCAACTCTCATGAAATACATTTTGGAACTACGGATAACTCTCTTTTTTGAAAACGTGTGTCTATTAACAAGATAATAATGAGACTTGTAAAACTGTGCATGTAAAAGACTGATAAGATTAATTGCATTGTATGACATGGTATACCGGTATGTGCAGTATAATGGCCATGGGCTTACTATATGGGTTAGCTTTATGGTCAATGTGTGCGTGTGTGGGGGCTTTGAATCCAATGACTCGTGACCAATGATGCAGTCATTCCCAATGGATGGTCACTATAGGACGGACGTCATTAGCGGTGTGGTCTACCCGAGGTTGGACTCGATCGTGTCGCTAGTGTTACGTACGGTATGTTTCGTGCAATGGCTGGGGCACCGGTGTTGTACTATAGGTCCCTCGGGACAGAGTCAACCCTGCTAAGAAGGGGTAATATCTCGGGTAGATCATATTATTGAACTATTACTGTCAATCATGATTATAAGCATATATTATATTATATATATATCACCTGCATGATCACCATCATCTCATAATGTTGCATGTGTTTTATAATAAAAGAATCCACAAATTAATGACGGGTACGTCATGTGGATTTCTACTCACTAAGTCGTCAGACGTACCCTTGTATTATTTCTCTTTTTTCTTCATCTATACGATTATGCTGTTATAGATATTGGATACCGCAAAGCATCCGGTTATTGTGGAGGATTCGATCCAGGAGATGCTTGAGGATTTGTTACAAGCTTAAGCGGGTACTAATGGTAACTAGTACTTTTGAGTTACGTTGTAGACTTAGGATTTGATGCATGCTTGCATATTAAGGATTAGCATAGATCCCTTGTGCTGATGTTATGTTATAGTATGATTTGATTAATGTTTATTGTACTTTGTTACTTCCGTTGCTTAATATCCTCTATTTTTGAGGAGTAGAGGTCCCGGAGGTCTTGTTTGGAGTGGAATAAGGCTAGGAGACGAACCGTGGAATTAATTACCAGTTAATTAATTCTCAGGGCATTATAGAAACTCCCCACCACCATTCTCTTATCTGGCTCGGCTCCTCCAGCCGAAGTACCAATTCCTTGAGCCCTCCTCTTTTGATTCATGTACTCAGCCGCATTCTCCTTCAAACTTTCCTTATAGATCAATGCCCTATCGACCAACTAGGAGAAATCCTGAATGTTGAAACAACTCATCATGATTCGAATACGAGAGTTCAGACCTCGCTCAAACTTTTTCACTTTCTTTTCCTCAGTTGGGATGAGGTATAACCCAAAGTGCGACAATAGCATAAACAATGCAGCATACTCAATCACCTACATCCCTCCTTGGACTAAATACAAAAACTCTCATGCCTTCGCCTCTTGCATGACTCTGGGAAAGAAGTGCCGATTGAACTCGTGCTTGAAGACTTCCCAAGAAATGGTAGTCTCTGAACCCAAGTCAGCGACAAGCACCACTTTCTTGTCCTGCCACCAGTGCTTAGCTTCTCCAGTTAGCTTATAAGCAGTATAAGCCACCTTCTGCTCATTTGTACATCCAAGGGTAGCTAACAACTCCTCCATGTCGTTCAGCCAATTCTCTGTGCAGATGTGGTCGCCTCTCCCGTCAAAACTCTCTAAGTGATGACTACAAAAATCCTTCAGCTGGCTGTCTCGCAACCCTATCACGATCTAAGGCCAAAACCAACTGTCCAATACTTGGCTTCCTGGGAGTGTCGCCTCATCAATGGGAATGTCCACAGGCTCGGGGTGAACACTTACCTCTCCGATCTCTAGCGCGTTAGGTCTGGTTGCAGGGTCCCTTTAGGGCGGCATTCTCTGCAGCGAAGAGCAGAGTTAGAACCAACTCTTCTAGAACCAAGCGACCAAGTCTAGAGACTAAGTCCTAATCGCTCATCTAGCCTAATCTCTAGTGTGATCATGGCCTAAGTTCTCTTTTCCCTCTATCCTATAGTCCTCTTAGAGCAAAAGCTCTGATACCAACTATGACGCCCCACCCGATGGGCAAATCAATTAGCTAGTAATTGATCCCACGGCGCGCCATCCCAGCATGTCCCTTTAGGACAGGACCTCTGGGAAATCACTTTCCTCGTCGTAACGAGAAAATTACAGTGGAAGACTTTACCAAGACTATGGGATTAAGAGACAGTAAATGAAATATCACACAGCAATACCAGAGATAAAGTACTGCACTATCATAATATCATAAATAGTCACCAAATGTACTGGTCATCAGACCATCAGCGAAAATAGATAGAACCCAAAATAACAAACGTCAACCTTGTTCACAAAAGATCAACAGATCAAAGTCCAGACTTAAGCTTAAGCTTAAGAAGAGCTAATGAAATCAAAATCTCTATCATGTATGCACGAGCAGATCTTCCATCTTCCCACATCGTCCTAAGCCAAATGGGATCCATATCCTCAAAGATCACCCGTATCAGGTCCTGTGCGATCAGCTAAGTAATCTCCGATGACATCTTCATCTAATGTAGCTAAACCGCGCAATAATTCATAACGATGGGGGAAAGACATAAATAAAAAGGGTAAGTCTAAGACTTAGCGATTCTTAACGCAGATAATACCCATGCCAGTATAGTAATGAACTCAGATGTTTAATAAGCAAAAACAGTTTCATCATGACAACTTATACGTGATAGATATATAATAAATGATATATGCATATGATGTAAACAACAATCATAGTTCAACAGTATGGTCTACCTGAGATATTACCCCTTCTCAGTAGGGTTGATGCTGTCCCGAGGGACCTATCGTACAATGCTAGTGCCCCAGCCATTGCACAACATACTGTATGTAACATTAGTGGCATGATCGAGTCCGACCTCGAGTGGCCCACACCAACTAATGAAGTTCCTCCTATAGTTACCAAACCATTGGGAATGGTTGCACCATGGTCACGAAACCAATGGATCCAAAGCCCCGTATAACACACACTTTGACCATAAAGCTAACATGTATAGTAAGCCCGTGGCCAATACTACCACACGTACTGGTGTACCATGTCATACGATGCAATTATCTTGTCTGTATTTTATATGCATGTCATTTTACAAGTCTCACTTGGTTAACATGTTTAGCACAACGGTTTTCTCAAAATGTCAGAGTTCATGTGCAATAACTATAAACTGTAAGAGTTGTAAAATATGCATATTTTCTCAATACGCAAAATAGATGTGCAGTGCATGAAAAATAGCAATGAGCATTATGTGAGTTAAAACTCACCTAGATCGAAAAGCATCTCCGAATACTCCGAAAGATCCGGGTTCTCCAAATCTATGGAAAACCTTCTTCTAGTCCTAATTCCACTAAAACAACTCTAAAGTAAGGAAAACAGGAGCTATGGGATAGTTGGTGAAAATAGGGTTTTCCTGTCACACACTGACCATACGTCTAGGCTCGGGGTCATATGTCCGCCGTGTCATGACAAGTCGTACGTCTGGTCACGATACCATACATCTACTATACGGGTCCTCAGGGAGAACCTCATTTTCTCTCCACTGTCTGCCTATTCTTCGATTCCTAGGGCTACTAGAAGCACCCTAAAGCCTCCTATTCTAGTTTACAATCTCCATTCAACGTAACAACTCTAAGTTAACAAAAATGCTAACCCAAACGAGTTTCAAAGCAGATCTAAGCTAGCGACTACAACTAAACATAAAATGAGTAGCATAACGACGTATTTAAAAAGCTAAGGATCCAACGTTACCTCCTTTAAACAAAACCGCAAGAGTTCCACCTCACGAACGTTCCAAAACACACAAACACCTCACACATGCTCACAAAACTCACTCAAAACACCTTGGAAACACTCTCGAAACACTCTGGCAGCCTGGGGGCATCTAAAACTTGTGCCAAACACGTTGGGGGTAGGGTGGTATTTATTGGCCTAAAAAGCAGCGGACGCCCTGCCAAGAGGCGTACATCCGGTGGTTCTTGCCCATTGGTTCAATGGCTGCCTCGTACATGCAGGTATTAACTAGAGGGTATTCCAAAAAGTAGCGTATGTCCGGTGGTCCAACGTACGTCCGCCTGTATGGTTTGCAGAGCATACGTCTGGTGGTCCCCCCCGTATGTCTGCACTACAAACAGCATCATACGTCCGCCCTAAGGTCCAAATTGCCCCTCTAGTATCCTTAGTGACTCAAAGCCTAAATTAACTCCCCCAAGCAAGATACTTACGCCTAGTTTATAATTTGGGTCACTACATCCTTAGAGCAGTTGATGAACAACAATCCTAGGGCTCTGAAGCTTAGGTGGGGGACCCCATTTCCGCATTGATGTTGGAGTAGACCAAATCCAGAAGTTCGTCTACGACTTCCAAGGCTAGAGTCGGCGAACTTAACTTTAGGCCCATGATTACCGAGCCCAACTTTACAATTGAAGAGGTGATCGTACCAAATTTAGTACTCCGAATAGAACGAACCGTGGTTCGTATAGTGTTTGTGCAAGTATGTGTTCGTATCCACAGGGATAAGTGTTTTGTTCGAAAACTAATATTATATCTAGACTAACCCTATTTTAACCTAGTTCCAAGTTTGGTCGTTTAATCGAACATAAGACTTGCAAAAATATAAACTATTCTAAAAAGCTTAAATTAAATCAAGTAAAGCAGCTAAGGTTAAAGAGTTAGCCTCACCCAAAATTAAAGCGCACGCTTAAACGTTAAACTCACACATCCGTCTATCGATTTAACCCTTAATCATACTCTATTGCCTTTGTGACACTAGTCAACCCGATTTGATGTGTTTACCATTAAGGAGCCACAATGGATATTAACCCTTGATAAAATCATCCACTGTATCCATGGATCACAGTGGATATTTAATCGAGTTTCAATCATCCGTTGTGCACTCGGCTTGGAACACAACAAAGATTGGACTTTCGATGCATCACAAATGACAATCACCACAACTTTTGTCACATAAATTGAAAGGAAATGAATATGAAATGCAAATGATGGAATGTAATGTGTTAAACGTAAAGGTTAAAGAAATGCTAAGGATGAGGCTTCATCTTCAACCTTAGTTGAAGATTTAGCCACCCATAATAAGATTAAATGACAATAAGGTAAAAGTAAGCATTAAATAGAAAAAGGAAATACAAAGTTTGAGGTTTAGAGAGGCAAGGAAGACCCAAACAATGTTTTCTGGCCTCTGGTTGCGCTCTCAAAACGTAGGAATGCAAAATTTACACAAGGCACGTATTTATAGAAAACTAAATTGTTGCCCGGTCAGAGGGATGCGCTTGATCGCAGGTTGTGCGCTCGAGCGTAGACATGTATGTGATCGATCATCGAGGACATGATCGAACGCTCGTAACTACTCCAAAATCCTCACGATGCAAGGCTGGAAGCGATGGAGGCTAGGGCCGGCTAGGGCAGTCGCGCGAGATGCGGGTCTACGTGGAATGCGATTGATCTTGCCCCTTGTGTTTGACCGCTGTGCGCTCGATCACATTGTCGTGCGCTCGATCGCTTTGGCAGGAACTCCACACTTCTCTTTAAGTCAATTTCGCCCTTTGTGGCCGTGTATTGAATGCAATGTTTTGCAACATCAACAAGACACTAAAACAACACAAATGTTAGATATTAACAACGCTAAGAGATTAACAAATATAAGTTAAGGGGGGTCAAATATACAATATTTGACACCGATCAAGAGGCTGAGGAAAATGAGTAAATACCCCGTCAACCTAAAGTTGGCTCATGCTTTGAGGAGTTGCCTGGTCAAATAGAGGTCAATCCTCAAGTCAGCAGGGAACCGACCATGATTGAGAAGTCTGCTTGGTTGCCTCAGGAAAACTCAGGCATTCCTAAAGCAAGCAATGTCGCAGGGACTTCACAAACAGCTGGTTCTTTGGAGGACCATTCGCCTGAAACAATAAGCTGGATAGTCGGGGAGCCCTTCTCTAGATTGGGTGAAGATTTTATGGGCAAACCTTTTAGTGCCTTGGTTGACTTGATCCCAGTGAACCACTCAGTAGGCACTAGTGCACATTCCCCGATGGAAGTAATGTGCTCAGTAGGCACTAGAGCACATTCCCCGAAGGAAGTAAGTGTTTCTTTCATTCTTTCGGTTTCTTTTTTTCTTTATAACTTTGGACTTAATGTGTTATCTTTTTGCAGAGTGCTATGAAGAACCTTTGTTTCTACCTCAACTTTCAGAAGTTCCTCGAGGGCACAACTTCGAATACTGAAGGCTTAATGAAAAAGAACTTGAGGATTCCAAGGCTAAGAACACTCGACTGCAGGGAATGTTGGCTCAGCTAGACAATGAGCTTCTGCTCTCAGGTAATGACTATCATTGCTGGAAGATCAATCCGCCCGAGCCTTTAAGGATAGCAACAAAGCATATTCTCGAATTCAAGAACTAGAGACCAAGCTTATTGCCACCAAGGCAAAGTTCGAGAAGCTGCAGATGGAATACTCAATCCTTGAGGAAGAGGCTAGGCAAACCGAGGAGTATATCGAAGCTAAGCTCCAACACAATGCTTTTGAAGCAAGAATCAATTTTGTTTATGTGGAACTTCAAGAAACACAAAAAGAACCTTCGGTGCAATATGCAAGAGCTGAGCTGATCAAAAGAAGCAAAAGGTTGCTATGGAGAGGGCTTCAAGTTTCAAGATGAAATTTTTCCGAGCAAAGGAACAAGTGCACCACTACAAGGAGAAAGCTTGGAGCTTCTTCAATCAGCTGTCTTTTGCATCCTGGACCCGGGACATAGGTTGGGTCTGAGGCTTTATTGTGGGCTTCGAGACCTTCTTAGACAAGGCCTACAACCCTTCTATCTTGATTAGCCTCGAAACCGTTAATCCCAAGGACATTATCTCTACCAGTGAGGCCATTGTAGAACTTGTTAACTTTGGCAAGGAGAGAATGCCGGATGCCCTGGGAAAAAGGGAGCTCGGCTACAATCCCTTTAAAGCCTCCATGGATGACACGGACTCGGTTGGAGTTGGCACTTTGAAGTAAAAAAATTCATCGGATAATGCCGGCACTTCTTAGGCTCAGGAAACTGATACCCTAAAAGCTAGGGATATGTAATCTTTTGAAAATATTTAATGAAAAAAAATCTTTTGTTGAACTATTTGTTATTTCCTTCTCTTGTTAGTTAGTGAGNCCAGTGAGGCCATTGTAGAACTTGTTAGCTTTGGCAAGGAGAGAATGCCGGATGCCCTGGGAAAAAGGGAGCTCAGCTACAATCCCTTTAAAGCCTCCATGGATGACACGGACTCGGTTGGAGTTGGCACTTTGAAGTAAAAAAATTCATCGGATAATGCCGGCACTTCTTAGGCTCAGGAAACTGATACCCTAAAAGCTAGGGATATGTAATCTTTTGAAAATATTTAATGAAAAAAAATCTTTTGTTGAACTATTTGTTATTTCCTTCTCTTGTTAGTTAGTGAGATTCTTCACTTAACTTATTGTTTAGCCCATTTTCTCTTCTCTTTTTTGTTATCTCCTTCTCTTGCTAGTTAGTGAGATTCTTTGCTTAGCTTTCTTTCTTTTTTTTTTTTTTTTTTACTTGCAATGTTTATAAATAAGCTTCGGTTTTGATCACAAACTCGGGAAGCCCTGGAGCTTCAGAGGACAGTCCTTCTGACAAACTTAAGTTTGAACATGCTTAATGAGAAAAGGTCTTTTGCTCAACTTAACTGTCTTGCTTGTTCTTTTTTTCTTTTCATAACCTTTAAAAATAAAACTTAAGAGTTTAATTTTTGTGATTTCTTGGCGGAATGCTCAGAAGAATGCTTGGCCTCAGGAAAGTACCTTTACAGTTGTACTTCTCCTATGTAAATTGATGGCCCCCAAGAAAGGCTCAAAGTTTGAAGATATTTTGGAGGTGTTTAAATAAGTTTAGATCAACATTCCATTCTTTTATACCATCTAGCAAGTGCCTTCATATGCTAAGTTTATGAAGGATTTGGTCACTATCAAGAGAAGAACAAATGTTCCTAAGAAAGCCTTTATGACTGAGCAGGTTAGCTCCATTCTTCAGTTTAAAATCCCTATCAAGTATAAGGACCCTAGACGCCCTACAATTTCTTGTATGATAGGTGACAACCAAATTGAAAGAGCTCTGTTGGATTTGGGAGCTAGTGTGAATCTTCTACCATATTCAATCTACATTCAGTTGGGATTAGGATAGCTGAAACCCACGTCTGTGACACTTCAGTTGGCGTATTGACCTTGGTGGAATTCTTCAACTCTTGTATTGTTTGGGAGTTGAGCATGTTGGTTTTGTTCATCTCTTGCATGAATGCTTTAAACGTGTCTTCCAGTGATGACTGTGGTTTAGGTTGTGGTACTTTAGTGGTGGACTAAAAAGTAGAAGGTTGGGCTTGGTGAGATGACTGAAACTGATTTTGAGCTTGTGGAGGGAATCCATAAGGATATTGATTTTGAGCCTGATTGGAGGTTCCTCCGTGATTTTGTGGTTGATTTTGCTTCTAAGAAAAATTGGGGTGATTCTGCCACACTGGGTTGTAAGTCTCAGCAAAAGGTCCACTTGTTGGTTTCCTATAATCATTGAAGGCATTTACCTACTCCATCAGATATTCAGCAAATGCGGACAAAAATGGGCACTTTTGGGCCACATACATGCATTGGGCTAGCACGGAACGAACATCCTTCAACTTGGTGAGCATTTGCCGAATTCATTGATTTGTTTAGAGCGATAGTTTCAACTTGACGAGTGAGAGCATCGATTTTTCTTTCTAAATCTGCCTCTTTCTTCACCTCATAGATGCCTCCCTTCTTTGGTGCATAAGAAAACTTGTCCCGCCGACTTGAAAAATCCCACTATTGTGAACTGTCAGATAGATTCTCCAAAGATGTGTAAGCTTCTTCCCCCGTAAGATTTAAGAAACCTCCACCATTCGTGGACTCGATCATGTTACGGTTCTGTTGAGTCAAACCATTGTAAAAGAATTGAACGAGCCACCAAGTCTCAAAACAATGGGGTGGGCATTTCATAGAATTTTTCTTCCTCTTCTTGAACAAAACTGCTAAGCTCCCAACAGAATTCACTAATCTTGGACATTGGGAAGAATTTATTGTAGAACTTGCTCAACAGGATTTCCCAAGAGGTAATGGATCCAAGCACGTTGGAGTTCAACAAGGCTTTCACTCTACCATGTAATGAAAAAGGAAATAGCTTAAGATGCACCAATTCATCAAAGAAGCTTTGATACCTGGAAGTTGAACATATATCCAAGAAGGTCTTCACATGATTGTGTGGATCCTCATTTTCTAACCCATTGAAAGACGGAAGAACTTGAATCACACGAGGCTTCAAGTTAAAGTGTGTAGCATTAGTTGCAGGCAACACTATGCAAAATAGAGTGTTGGTGGCAATAGGTGTGAACAACTCCCTAAGGGTCCTAGGAGCTTCCATATTCACATGCCGTTCTTCCAAATTCTTAACCCAACCTCCCATCTCAATATAATTTTCCAAATGAGAATCAGAGTTAGGATTTTCAAAATTAGCAGACGTTCTTAGATTCTCTCGAGCAGTTCTTTCAAATTCAGGATCAAAGGGGGTTAATTCCAAATTTAAAGATCTACGGTCAAGCATGCAATAGAAACTAAAAACTAAATTAAACTAAATAAATGAAATTGCAAGAAAAATAAAGCAAACATAAACTAAAAACTCACAGAAAAGGGCCAAAATAAATTGGCAAAATTTGTCAGATACAGAACTGCCACAGGTGTTGCTCCTCGCATAGGTGCGGTCTGAAGTTGCAAAACATGGAAAAACAAATTATTATTATTTTAGTTTTTTTAAAATATGACAGGAATAATAAAAAAAAACAACAAATAGCAAAATAAAAATCCTAACTATAACTAGTAGAAGGCTAAAACCAATTTAGAAATAAATTGTTTTCAAAAGTCAAACAATTCCTTGCCAACGGCGTCAAAAACTTATGAAAATTTTAACTACTCACAAGTGCACGAATCATTTGTAGTTAATGGATTGCAAGTACGATGTTGATCCAACAAGGAAATGTGTTCTTGAAAAGCAATTATGTCTAAATCAATTTAATCCTAACCTAGTTCCAAAAGTTGAGAGATTGTTTTGGTGAAAATAAAATCAAAAGCATAAACAAAATAAAGTGAAATTAATCAATTAATGAAGCACTAAGGTTTCGGAATCCGTACTCACAAATTCATAGCAACATATTCCCATAATCAATAATATTTCCTAAGAGTTCTCACAATAAAATCTTAGGTATGTTTTACTTTTGTTTCAAATAATTAATCAAAATCATCCCATGTATCCATTCTTTGCCCAAATCACAAAGGAAACCCAATTTAAATCAAATCATCAAGTGTATCCATATATCACAAAAGATATCCAATTTAAATCAAAACGTCAACTATATCCGTAGAATAAATCACAAGGGATATCCAATTTTTTTAATAAAGAAAACCAAGAAATCAATTACGTGAAATTATCACAAATCATCAAATATATCCTTGAATCCCAAAAGATATCCAATAATCATTCAACAAATTGAGTTAAAGTAAAACAATTGAAAAATCCAACTCATTAAAATTGGAAAATATTACATCACATGAGAATAGTGTTGCTATTCACAAGTGAGGAAGAGAACAAAAATTTGCTGCTCCGCGGTCTACTTCCCGTGCGGTGCTCGATTACCAAAAAAATCAACCCTTTTATGTGTTGTGCGGCTCTCCTTTTATAAGGAGTCAAACCCTTTTTTTTTCTTTTCTTTTTTACCTTGCAGCCTAGACTTACTATAGGGAATGAAAACCCTTTTTTTCTTTTTCACGCTTTGCAACGCACCCTCACATATTTTTCTTTCTTTTTAACACCAAGTTGTGGGGCCCACAAGCATGGCTCTTCTTGATGCTCTTTCCCATTTACACATGCCATACCTCTTTTATTGTTGTAATATATGTGTTACAAACAACTGTTTTCTTTTCTTTCTTCTTAAGAATAAAGGTTTCTTAGAAATTACTATTGTGACCGTTTGGTCATTAAAGATCCATTTAGTTTTCCTATACGTTTTTTGACCATGAGTGGTTAAACTCATTGATTTTCTTTACCGTTTATGCCCTTGATCATCAACATATATTTATGGCTTTTTTTTTTTTATAACAAATCTTTCAGTTTTGACCGTTATAGTTTAATAAGTTTTATGGACTTTGACCATTTGCTCATTAATAACTGTTTTACGGTTTTCCATTTTTTAGTCATTACTTTGTTATTTATAACATTTTGGAGAACCACCAGCCCGCACGTTTTCTATATATATATGTCACCAAAAAGGAGAATTAGAGTGTGATCACTTCTTTCGCTTAAAAGGCCTCACTATTTTATCACATTCTGTTTTGTATAGTTTGTTTATTTTTCGTTTGTTATTGCCCCCACTATCAACTATTTTTGGTGTTGTATTTCATCTACTTTGAGGGAAAAGGGTTGTTCTATTACTCTTCGTCATTGGAAGTGCGTCCTTAATGAAGGTAGACGCTATAGTTTAATCCTGGGATGTTGCTTGTCAAAAAATCCGATCGCGCCGAGTTATACACTCCGGGAGGCACGAATCAACCTTTAAGGACAATGCTCTTGCATGATTTTATAGCATTATGAGATCTTTCCATACTCTACTTTTTATCTCTTGTATTTTATTGTTAATTTTCATATAGTAATTATTTTATATCAATGAGAATTTGTGCACCATCCAAAATTATTTCCAACAATCTTAAAGGTTGATTTTGATGGTTGGACAAATATTTTAGTTATGACTATAACAATAGTATTTAAACTTATGAGAAGTCAAATACTATAATAGATTGTTGTATACAATTCAAATATGAAAGATGAAATCAACTCTTGGGTAGAAAGATTTTGTTGTGAAAAAAAATCTGATAATTGATTTGTTTATCAAAGAAAGAGCTTAATGTCATATGTAGGCATTGAAAGTGAAAATATTTTGATTGAAAGATTTTTCGATTATTTGAACTCAAAGTGTGTTAATTGAATTTGTTTGTCAAATAATCTTTTATAGTTGGGTTACTATTCTTATAATAAAAAGAGTTATGCCTTTTTATGGATTTGTAGAACTTAGCACTTTTTTGTTATGTGTGTTAAGCTTATTGGAAAACATCCATGATGATTAATAGTAACAAAAGTGAGTAGTTACTCATATTGTGATGGAGAAAATATATAGACATTGCTAATTGTGTGTAGAGAATACCATTTTTGCTGAAGATTCTTGCAGGTAAGCATATAATAAGAGAAAGAGACGTGGTGCGAGTATTGAGTCGATCGGTTCTCACGACACCTAGTTGGTGTGTGGTGACGACTCCATATTTTGGAGGATCTTCGAGTAAAAATGTTGGCACTGCTATGAGTTCTTATACTCTGATTTACAAGTCTTAATTTTTTTTTTTATACACGATATACAATTTCTATTATTAAAAGAGAAAGAAAAAAAATCAAGTGATGAAGATGCTCCTTGATTGAATTAAAGCTGGTAAAAATTTTATAATTAAATGGATATTATAATTTGATAAGTGATGATCCTTTGTTGAGTACTCTATTTCAAAATTGAAATAGTATCCAGCATTTATGTTAGCAATGGCATGCTAGTTAGCATTAATACTTTAAAAGTATTTGCTAATTTTTCATCTATATCATTTCGCTTTCAAATTTCTCTGACATGATGGTTTAGAATAAAATATATGTGATTATTGATGTTCTTATTGTGGCTCATTTGGTATTTGAAAAAAAAAATAAATTATTGTATTGTAAGATTTATACCAATGGCATATTTATGGCAATAAGTCAATAATAATTGATTATTATTTGGTTGACCCTAATACTTTACATATTTACTGGAGCTCTAGTTGAAAAAGATTTATTTACCATCTTGAAAGAAAACTATCAATTGACATAAAAGAAATGAGTAAATGACATATCATAGTAAGAGAAAGATGAGCTCATGGAAGTTTTTCTTAAAGCATTTGTGTGCTATTAATGAAAATCTATTTTCTTGTGACTATTTGGTTTATTCCATTAATATTTAGCATGATAGATTTATACATGTAAATCTTGGCTACATCAAGGGAATGAAAAGAAATTAGAATATTGGAATAAATTATTAATGGTATAGTTGTCAATTTTTAGGCTATCTACCAAAGTGTGGGGGGAAGCCATTATTTTATTTATCACATTTATAAGCATTGTTTTGAATACCTTGAAGTGTGGGGGAACTTCAGTAAGGTTTGATTCGAAACATACGGAAGCTAAAGGCTTACCTTTCTTCTCAAACCATGCCCTACGTTTGTGGCAATCTCTCTGAACATGCCCAAACTTCTTACAGAAACGGCACTTGATACAGTTTTGTCCCCTCTCATGAGCCTCTATACCTTGAGGAGGCCCATTGATTTTAGGTGGTTCTGCCTGATACGTACAAATTTAATTGTACTCGCCAATTGCACGACTCGTTTGTAACACAGTGGATGTGCAAGTGCGAGTGTCGAACCCACAGAGAATCGGCTTTGCTAAAAATCAATTCTAATGCCTAAACTAATAATATCTTAACCTAGTCCCAAAAGCAAACACATGGTGTGCAGAAAATAAAACCTAATTAAAATACAATAAAACAAAGAGATAAAAATCCTAAGGTCTAGAATCCACCTCACCATATTTAAATACATAATTAAACATCCGTCTATCGATTAAAAACGATGCATGTTCTAGTGTCACGCTAGTTCATGCATCCTTACACCCTATGCATGTCCTATTGTGCCTATTGAAATAATCAAAACATCCGCCCATTTGACGAAAGACAAAACATGAATGGTTTAGGTCCAAAGGATCCAAAGTGAAAGTGATTTAACACTAACTACAATGGATAAATGAATGTAACCCGAACGATGAAATGTATCCATCGGACTAAACGTAAAGACTAAACAACTACGGCACAATCGATGCAACTTTGTCACGAAATTAAACCGAAACGAACACACATGGCAAATAATAAACGGATTAATGTAAAATTAACTATGAAAGCATGTTAAATAAATCCATGGTGAGGCTTCATCTTCAACCTTAGTTGAAGATTAGCCTCCCATGCTAAAGGAAGACACAATCAACAAGAAATAAAACAATTAATTAAAGAAATGACGTTTAGGAGTGTTTACAATCAAGAACAAGGAGGTTTTAGGCCACTGAGGGCGCCTCAACTTGTCTCCCAAGCGTGAATAAAAAACTATACAACATGTTCTATTTATAAGCAAAATAAAACATGCTGTCAGGTCAAGAGTGCGTTCGAACGCAGGGGGTGCGTTCGAACGCAACAGTGCGTGTGTTCGATCATGGTGCTGTGCGTTCAGTCGCAGGTGTGCCGCCGTGCCGCGTGCGTTCGAGAGTAGGCGCTGCGTTCGAACGCACTATGTGCGGTCGAACGCACATAACTGCCCACGGCGCAAGGTTGAAGCGATGTACGATAGGGCTGGCTAGGGCGACGAGAGAAACGCGGGCTGACTGGACTGGCATTCGAATGTGGTCCCCGTTCGACCGCAGTTGCGTTCGAACACACCAAGTGCGATCGAACGCACTTCCAGGGGCTTGACTCCTTCTTTGCTTCATTTCTACCCTTTAAGCCACCTTTTGCACCAAAGACCTACAACACACTAAAACACTAAAACAAGATAAAACATTAAATATTAACAAAGCTAAGAGCCTAACGAATGTAAATTAAGGGGTTCAAATAAGCACTTTTAGGCACTCATCAAATACCCCCAAACTTACATTTTGCTAGTCCCTTAGCAAAACAAAATTGAAAACAAAACAAGAAACATAAATCCGCTTTCGTGGGAGAAACGATTGCATGTAGCGTATGCAACAAGCCTTTTAAACCACTAGGCATCCCTAGTGGACGAGTGAAGTCTCGTGAGGGTTTTTCAGGAATGACACCCACAAACAATTATTGGCACTATGTTATTAATGGACAAAGCCCTTCACACAAACACATGGTTCACACATCATTAGCAAATTTAACATGTTAAACATACGAACCACATCATCCAGGCATCCAAACATCATTTCACTCAAGGTTGGAAAATTGAGACAACACATGCTCCATGAAGTGCAAAGTGAACTAACAATAAAATCATGGGGTTTCAATCATTCTCCAAAGGCGTGTATCCCAAAATTCAAAGGAAAACAATGCGATAAATTAACCAAGGCTTGAATTGAAAAATGCAATTTTTTT
>CM017326.1:19869757-19895562 GCA_006937295.1 Carpinus fangiana
GTCTAGGTCATCTTCTTGGGTGAAGTGTTCCATCTCAGGATCCTCTAAACTTAACTCATGCAACACACCATCTTGCACAACTAGCCTATCAAGGTCTAGGTCACAGTCATCTGGGGTGAAACATTCCATCTTAGGGTCCTCTAAGCTAAACTGACTTACAGCATCATCAACAATTTCCTCACTCCTACATGTGATGGTGGCTTGGACATGCTCATGATGAGGATTGCTAGGGCAATCCTCATCAATCATGTACTGCCCTCTAGCCATCTCCTGACTTTGAAGTTCCTCTTCCTCAATTCTGTTGAACTCAGCAACTAGATGACCAAGCTGTCCTTTCAACCATGTTTGCCACAGTGGCATCTATGATTTCTTGACAAGGTTGGTTAATTGCTTTCCTAAACGCCTCGAGTGCGTCTTCCAATAATGGTTCTTGTGGCGCAGGAATGGTGGGTTGGCCGACTAGTTCCATGAATTCCTTAAGAGTTTCTTCCAAAGAAGATTTCTCAGGAGGATAGTCAAATGATGAATGGGAAGAAAAATGGTTGTCGAACTGCGGATAATCAGGATGGTGCAATTCGTCAACTTGGGGAGCAAAATTTTCCGTAGCATGAGCTTGCCACGGAAAATCAGAATGGTTGCTCCAGTCTGGGTTATAAAAATTTGAATCTGATTCAAACCCAGGACTGGAGAAACTGGTGTTCAACTGCTCATGTGAAAAATTAGAAAATTGTCCCCAATGAGGACAATCACCTAAACTATGGTAAGGGCTCGAGCAGTGTGAACATGGTTCATGTGGGTGAAAATTTGTAGGATTAGGTGTCCTACCACTAGGGGAAACATCAAAATAATTAAACGGAAGACTCATGCTTCACCCAAACAGTTCAATATATCCCACATGAAACAATATCCATATACAAAAATAAACAAAAACGAACAAACTAAATAAATAACTAAACAACTAATTAACAAAACAATAAACCAATTAAATAAATAAAAATTAAATTAAACCAATAAAAACTAAAAACAGCTAGTAAATAAATTAAAACAGGCGGAAACAATAAATAATAATAGACAAAACAATAATTAAATAAAATAACTAAAAAAAAATGAAGATTGGACACATACACTGCCTCGGGTCTGTTGGTGCAGCCAGCTGAGGTGCGTTCGGACGCAGGGCACCACGATCGATCGCAGACATGCAGATACGCGAAAAAAAATGTTGCGTATGTGCACGTACGTTTGAACGCAATTGAGATGCGTTCGTTCGCAACGGCGCACTGCGGTCTGTTAGAGGCGCGCGCGCTCGCACGTAGCGGCGTGTATCGCGAGCGCAGGTACGCGGCCGAAGGAATAGGCTCAAGTGTATTCGAACACAGAAACTGCGTTCGACCGTACTATCGGCACCTGATTTTCCAAAACTGAACTTAAACTAAAAAAAATGCAAACAAACACTAATCTAATTTTTTTTTATATTTTTTTTCTATACAAAAGCATGAAATAAATAAAATAAATGCACAGTAAAAATAACTAGTAGAAAAATAAAATTAATCTAAGCAAAAAAAATAAATTCAAACAAAACAACGATTCCCCGGCAACGGCGCCAAAATTTGATACGTACAAATTTAATTGTACTCGCCAATTGCACGAGTCGTTTGTAATACAGTGGATGTGCAAGTGCGAGTGTCGAACCCACAGAGAATTGGCTTTGCTAAAAATCAATTCTAATGCCTAAACTAATAATATCTTAACCTAGTCCCAAAAGCAAACACATGGTGTGCAGAAAATAAAACCTAATTAAAATGCAATAAAACAAAGAGGTAAAAATCCTAAGGTCTAGAATCCACCTCACCATATTTAAATACACAGTTAATTAAACATCCGTCTATCGATTAAAAACAATGCATGTTCTAGTGTCACGCTAGTTCATGCATCCTTACGCCCTATGCATCTCCTATTGTGCCTATTGAAATAATCAAAACGTCCGCCCATTTGACAAAAGACAAAACATGAACGGTTTAGGTCCAAAGGATCCAGAGTGAAAGTGATTTAACACTAACTACAATGGATAAATGAACGTAACCCGAACGATGAAATGTATCCATCGGACTAAACGCAAAGACTAAACAACTACTGCACAATCGATGCAACTTTGTCACGAAATTAAATCGAAACGAACACACATGGCAAATAATAAACGGATTAATGTAAAATTAACTATGAAAGCATGTTAAATAAATCTATGGTGAGGCTTCATCTTCAACCTTAGTTGAAGATTAGCCTCCCATGCTAAAGGAAGACACAATCCACAAGAAATAAAACAATTAATTAAAGAAATGACGTTTAGGAGTGTTTACAATCAAGAACAAGGAGGTTTTAGGCCATTGAGGGCGCCTCAACTCGTCTCCCAAGCGTGAATCAAAAACTATACATCATGTTCTATTTATAAGCAAAATAAAACGTGCTGCCAGGTCAGGAGTACGTTCGAACGCAGGGTGTGCGTTCGAACGCAACAGTGCGTGCGTTCGATCATGGTGCTGTGCATTCAGTCGCAGGTATGCCACTGTGCCACGTGCGTTTGAGAGTAGGCACTGCGTTCGAACGCACTATGTGCGGTCAAACGCACATAACTGCCCACGGCGCAAGGTTGAAGCGATGTACGATAGGGCCAGCTAGGGCAACGCGGGAAACGCGGGCTGACTGGACTTGTGTTCAAACGTGGTCCCTGCGTTCGACCGCAGTTGCGTTCGAACATACCAAGTGCGATCGAACGCACTTCCAGGGGCTTGACTCCTTCTTTGCTTCATTTCTCCCCTTTGAGCCACCTTTTGCGCTAAAGACCTACAACACACTAAAACACTAAAACAAGATAAAACATTAAATATTAACAAAGCTAAGAGCCTAACAAATGTAAATTAAGGGGTTCAAATAAGCACTTTTAGGCACTCATCACTGCCCTAGAGGTGTACAATGTTGAGGTTTAAAGGCAATTAGATAAAAAGGTGAAAATTATCATATCTGATAGAGGTGGTGAATATTATAGGCAATTAGATAAAAAGGTGAAAATTATCATATCTGATAGAGGTGGTGAATATTATGGAAGATATGATGGTTTGGGTCAACGCCCTGGCCCATTTGCTAAACTCCTAGAAAAGCATGGTAGATGTGCATAATACACTATACCAGGTACGCCTCAGCAGAATGGAGTGGCTGAAAGGCATAATCGTACATTGATGGATATGGTTAGGAGTATGTTAAGTAATTCCTCTTTACCCATTTCATTATGGATGGAAGCCCTTAAGACCTCTATTTATTTATTGAATAGGGTTCCTACTAAAGCAGTTCCAAAGACTCCTTTTGAACTGTGGACAGGAAGGAAACCAAGTTTAAGGCACTTGCACATTTGGGGTTGCCCAGCGGAGGCTAGGATTTATAATCCACATGAAAAGAAATTGGATTTCAAAACCATTAGTGGTTACTTTATTGGCTATCCAATGAAATCCAATGGGTATAGGTTTTATTGTCCTAATCATAGTATGAAAATTGTTGAAACGGGTAATGCCAGATTCATTGAGAATGGTGAAATCAGTGGGAGTGATCAATTACAAAAAACAAATATTCAAGAAGTTAGGGTGCAAGTCCCACTACCCATAACTTCTAAAGAAAATTGTTGAATCATCTGACAATGTTGAACAACAAATTAATGATCAATCACTCCCCAATGAGATTATCACTAATGAATCAATTATGGAAGAACCACAACAATCAATATTAAGAAGGTCTCATAGAGAATGAAGACCTGCTATTTCTGATGATTATGTGGTTTATTTACAATAATCTAATTATGATATTGGGACAAGTAAAGACCCGGTTTCATTTTCACAAGTCATTGGCTGTAATGATTCTAATAAATGGATTGATTCCATGAATGATGAGTTGAAATCAATGGATCAAAATAAGGTATGGGAACTTGTCGAGTTGCCTGAAGGTTATAAAGCAGTTGGTTGTAAATGGGTCTTTAAAACCAAATGCGATTCAAAAGGCAATATCGAATGACATAAAGCCAAACATGTGCTAAAGGTTTCACTCAGAAAAGAGGTATTGATTATAAGGAGACCTTTTCTCCTGTATCCAAGAAGGACTCACTTAGAATCATTATGGCTTTAGTTGCTCATTTTGATTTAGAGCTACACCAAATGGATGTGAAAACTGCTTTTCTGAATGGGAGTTTAGAAGAAAAGGTTTATATGGATCAACCTGAAGATTTCTCCATAAAGGGAAAAGAACACATGGTTTGCAAATTAAATAAGTCAATATATGGACTTAAACAAGCTTCTAGACAGTGGTATTTTAAATTCAATGATACTATTACTTCCTTCGGATTTAAGGAAAACACCGTTGATCGGTGTATATACCTGAAGGTTAGTGGGAGCAAGTTTATATTTCTGATTTTATATGTTGATGATATATTGCTTGCCAGTAGTGATCTTGGTTTATTGCACACAACTAAGAAATTCCTCTCTGAGAATTTTGAAATGAAAGATATGGGTGAGGCAACTTACGTGATTGGAATAGAAATATTTCGTGATCGCTCACGTGGTTTGTTGAGGTTGTCTCAAAATCGATATATTGAAACAATCTTAGAGAGATTTGGTATGGAGAACTGTTTAGCTAGTGTTGCCCCAATTCAGAAAGGGGATAAATTTAGTCTCATGCAATGTCCACAGAATGAATGGGAACGTAAGAAAATGGAAAGAATTCCTTATGCCTCTGCTGTAGGAAGTTTGATGTATGCACAAACTTGCACCAGGCCAGCATCAGTTTTGCAGTTGGTATGTTGGGAAGATACCAATGTAATCCTGGAATGGTTGGAAAGCTACAAAGAAAGTGATGAGGTACTTAAAGGGAACAAAAGATTATATGCTTACTTTCAAGAGGTCTGATAATTTTAGAGGTGATTGGTTACACTAATTCAGACTTTGCTGGATGTGTTGATAGTAGAAAATCAACTTTTGGTTATGTATATCTGATGGCTGGAGCAGCAATTTCATGGAAAGTGCTAAACAGACTATAATCACCCACAACGGAAGCTGAATTTGTGGCATTATTTGAGGCCACGATTCATGGTTTGTGGCTGCGAAATTTTATCTTAGGGCTTGCTATAGTAGACACTATTGAGAAGCCGCTGAGAATTTATTGTGATAATTTTGCAGTTGTTTTTTTCTCCAAGAACGACAAATACTCTAATGGGGCTAAACACATGGAGTTAAAGTATTTTGTCGTTAAGGAGGAAGTTCAGAAACAACGAGTGTCCATTGAACATATTAATACTGAGCTCATGGTTGCAGATCCACTAACTAAAGGGTTACCACCAAAGACATTTAAAGAACATGTTAATAGGATGGGTCTTGATTGTAACCCTTGATGCCTATTATGTTTTCGATTGCAATGGTTTGCTTATGTTATTAGATACTTTGAGATCTCATTAATCATGTTTATGATTTTTCCTATTTTCCGTTTTGTACGTATGTCTATAAGATTGGATAAATGATAACAGGAAGTCTTTTACAAAGACGAATTTTTGTTGGACCAATTTTGGATACTTATCAATTATGAACCATGGTTGATTGAATTGCTAGTATTGTAGTACATGGAAACGACTATGTCGCCTTATTGATGTACAACCACCATGACCATACTAGTGATTCATTTAACCATAGTATTTATTTTGACCAATTTAAGTTAGAGATGGATCAGTGTTTTATGCGCATAATGTTTACTTCATTGAGGGTAAAATAAAATTAGTCATATGGGCCAAGTGGGAGAATGTTAGATATATTTTTAATGTCCCACATGACACGTGTATGACTTTTAATCTCTTGTTAAAATGAAGTTATCTGATTTAATCTCTAGAATATTGGTTGCTACAATTAGAGAAGTGGTTTCCTATTTTTACTCCTTACTTTGATGGGAAGTGGAGGGACAGTTACTAAACCATTGGCAGTTACTAAAAGGAAATAGGTCCTCTCTCTACCCATTTAAGTAGCACTATACGGTTTCCATCATTTATCAGTGTGTGTAAATACTACTATTGATGTTTTAGATTCCTTATTATCAAAAGTGATGTTTTAGATAGCAATACTAGTATTGAATCTAAAATTGCTATTTTTCTCGAGCATGTGTTTCCTTTGAAAAATAAGGAAAAATATTTCATGAATTTTCTGTTACATCTAATAAATTGTTGATGATGTGTAAGAATTGAAAAGAAGCAAGAGAGCTAGAATGGAAGGAATTTCGGTAATGATTTTTGTTGATGCACAGTTTTCGATTGGTGATGTGGCACGCTTGTTGAATCCTTGGTTCAAGTGCTCCAGGTGTGAATTTGCTTGCACAATGAGAAAGACAGTAGGATCGAAGAGAGACCGAGGGTGAGCCGGCGGGGCCACTCCAATCCCTAAGTTAGTGTTTGCCTCAGAGTAATGAGAGAGCAACAAGAGCGTAAAGAGAGCAAGAGTTGCCTTACCCGAATGTGAGGTAGAGACTTGCATTATATAGACATGAATTGGTAGTCCCCTTACCAGTGACTGACTCTTCCCTGATTTGTTGCGTAGTAGTCTGTTATCGAGGGATTTGAGTAGTTATCCGTCCCTTGATTGCGGAGATCAAGATAGGATTCGATCGTTGGAGTTTGAATTTCAAATTCCTACAGATAGAGTATCTGATTCCGTGTTTCCAGGCTCTCAACATTCGAATTGGATAGATAAGATCATATCCATTTGAATTCAAATCGATTCAGATCCCCGATCCCTAAATTCCAGGGTCTCGGATGCGAGGGCCTCTGATTTGGAGGTCTCAAACTAGAAGATCCCGGAGTCCTCGGACATGTGGGTCTCGGAGGCCTCGAACATGTATCTCGAATCCGAGTCCTAGGCCTCAATCTTGGCTTCTCGGATTCGAGAAGAGGTCTCAGATGTTCGAGGCCTGAGACGTTCTTGGGCTTTGGCTTACGTGGGCTGCAACTTGGGCCAGCGAACTACTGGGCGCGTTTGAGGTTGATCCACGACCTAATAGTTACACCCCAATTTCCTTGTCCCAGGGACTATGGAAATTCCAGTGTTTTCGTC
The DNA here is from genome assembly GCA_006937295.1 of Carpinus fangiana. Lineage (NCBI taxonomy): Eukaryota > Viridiplantae > Streptophyta > Magnoliopsida > Fagales > Betulaceae > Carpinus > Carpinus fangiana. Next base: position 19,876,879 of record CM017326.1, read on the forward strand.
GAATGGATCAAACTCTCGAGGCCTACCCAAATACCAGGATTGGAATGGCTTTCGGGCTTGGTCGAACTCGAGGTGTGGTCGAAACAATAAATTTTGGTTCGATCGAGACGAGAAAAATTTTGAATTTTGAATAATATTTTTGGGCGGGAAAATTTTCAAAATTTCCCGCCAAATATTTTTGAGACACTTGGGTTACTCGAGGAGGCGCCGATCATTTAATGCGTCGATTCCGTTGCTCGAGACTCCGCCACGCGTCGACCTCAAAGTGGCGGCACGAGCGGTTGTTGGCTGTCAGTCATAATGACTGGCTAGCCGTCGAAAAGTTAAGGCGTTTCTTTGCGAATCGAGGTACGTCTCTTTCGTTGCCTTCTCTTTAACACATGCCGACGCCTCGTTTTCTCCTCTCTTCTTATAAAACCCCAGGCTTGCGTTCATTTCCCTCTTTCATTTGTTTTTCCTGCGCACCTCGTTTCCTTTATCTGCCAGTCTCTCCGGTCTTCCCCTATTCTTCACGATCTCTCTCTCTCATTCCAAAAATGACTAAGGATGGTAACGACTCTGATGGGTTGGGTGATGCCCATCTTGCTTTGTGGGAGGCCCGCTTGACCAATGCTGACGAAGGCCGGATTAGATCAGAATGCTTCATCCCCAACTACATAAAGATCTGGTTCGACATGGAGAATTCGGGTGCTGTGGTCCATTCAGACGCTCACGAGGTTTGTCTGTACGAGGCTATGTTCCGAGCCGGCTTCCGACTACCTTTTATTCCAATAGTTCGAGACCTGCTTGGGTTCCTTGATATATCTCCCCATCAATTGTCGCCCAATTCGTGGAGATGCTTCTTCGCCTGCTGTGTGCTATGGCCGCTGGCCCTAGGCAAAGATCATGAACTAAGTGTGAACGAGTTCATGCATGTCTACGGGATTTAGCGGAATCCGGGGAATTCTGGGGTCTATAATTTTCAGACGAAGAAAGGGAGATTCGTCCAGTTGGACTCCAAGTACTCCAGCAACTGGCAATGGAAGAACAAGTATTTTTTTGTTTCGAGGCAGTGGGAATTTGCCCCCAAAGAGAAGGTGACCGGACGCCGTGTTCCCTGGGAAGTGAATGTTCCCGCAAACTTTGCGGCCTTTCAAGAGCCCGTCCTGACTCCTGAATAGATGCAAAGGATCGATCTAGTTACGGTGTGGGGTCGTTCCAACAAAAAGATGATGTACTGCGGAGCCCTCGTCACAACTGCGAAGTTGTCAGAATTCTTATATGACATCGAGGCCTTTCGAGTACTGAGAAGGCCGATAGGTGAACCCGTCAGGGTTCGTGTAGACCTCGTTGCTCCTGCGGCAAATACCCGGGGTGCCACCCCCCAGAAGGTCAAGGCTAAGACCATGGTGGCCCCCCAAAGCAGGCCGAAAGCGCTTGATAAGGGCAAGGGCAAGCTGATCGAGCCTAAGAAGCCCAAGAAAGGTGCACCTTTCACCCTGTAAACAGGCGGGGCTTTCATGATTTTTGAGAGGGACCCGGCTCCAACGGCACCCCCAGTTGTCCAACCGATGAAGAGGAGCCCTGGCGAGAAGAAGAAGGTGACCAGAGTCCTCAAGCTGGTTGATGAGGAGGAAAACCCGGAGGTTGGGAAGCCTACCGAGGCCTATCAGGGTCCAGCTCTGGATGTTCCGGCTCCAGTCGAGGAGTCGGACGTTGAGGTGATCGAGGCACCTCTCGAAAGGAAAAGGAAGTTGAAGAAAGCAATCGAACTGACAACTCCGATAGCAGAGCCAATTGCCCCGAAGACTAAGGTGACGAGTGTGCGTGGCTTCTTGGCCGCTCGAAGGAAGACTGCGCCTCTGCCTTCAGTGCCGTGCATGGCCGATGTCGAGGTCTTCTTAGCGAACGAGCTAGTCTTAGCTGCACCGGTTACTGTGGTTGATCCGGATGCGGAAGGCACCTTGCTAGTCCCAACGGGCCCCATCCCCTCCATGTTGAACCAACCGCTGGGGTCAAATATCCAGCATATCCTAGAGGACCTCGACCTGGAGTCAGAGGAGTCCGTAGGGATAGCAGACGACAATATGGGACCGTTTGCTGCCGTGGCCGTGGGGACCCCCCAAAAACCTTTGTCTCCAATCCCAGAGGCAGGGGCTACTTCCTGGGATCCTACCCCCAAAAGGCCCAGGTGTCTGACTCCTGTCAGAGTTGACGGGGTGTCAGGGTCGAAGAGGCCTCGAACTTCTGGGGCTCCCGAGACCATTGACTCTAAGAGCTCAACCGAAATCCAGCCAAAAAGGGCTAAGTGGACGGTTGGAGGGTGATTGGCGAAGCTCGGAGGAGACTTGAAGGGTAATCCCTTTAAGGCAGTGGTGGACCTGGTCGACCACGAATGGCTGCAGATGAAGTGTGACGTTTCGGCCCAGGGGATGGCTGAGGAGATGCTGACTATGCAGTGTCTAGTAAGTATTTGAAATTCTATCCCATTTCATTACATTTTCTTATCTAATGTTGTGTTTCCTGTTTTTAGGCCTTTCTTCGATCGACGCTCCTCTACTGCTAGTTTTGAAAGGTCTCGGCTAATGAAGAGGACACAGAGGACCTGAAGAAAAGGCTGGCGGAGGCCGAAGCAGAGAATGCCAATCTCAAGGAGGCCATGGCCAAGAAAGAGAAGGAAGTCCGGGTTCTCGGCCAACACTCGGCAATAATGGAATGCGAGGCCTCTGAGGCCTCTATGGCCCGGAAAAGAGCTGAAGCTAAACTTGACAAGCTCTCTGATGAGTTCAAGAAACTCGAGGCTGAGCACACTGAGCTCCAGGAAGACCATTCTATCCTTAAAGAGGATTATGGACAACTGGAGGAGAAGCACGCCAAGAGCCTAGAGCAGTTGAAGGAGAGCCAGGCTTCGATTGATCGGGTAGCAGCCAGGAAGCTTGTAGCTGAGGAGAGGTACAAGCACTTCCATGGAGAGTACAGGAGGGTAGGGCTCGAACTGAAGGAGACCCAAGTGAAAGCGGCCAATTATCTTCGCCAATTATCCTTTGCCTCGAGGGTCTGAGACGCCACTTGGGCAGATGGGATCCATCTGGGGTTCGAGCCCTTCCGGACCTGGTGGAGAGACCCTGCTCGGAAGGTGGATCTCAATCAAGTTTAGATAGAGGATATCCCCTGTACCAATGAGGTGATCTGGCATCTGATCAATTTGGGTCGAGAAGAGATGCCGGATGCTACGGGGATCAATACCTTCGACTACCGACCCCCAGTTCCAGGGCCCGAGGCCGCCCCAGAAGGTGGAGAAGCTAGACAAGCATCTGAGGATGCTGAGGCTACTCCTACCGCCCAAGCTCCCCCTGTTCCTTGTGTACATATTTCAAGTGTTAATAAAATATAGTTTTCTTTGATTTTTCTTTGCACAGTAAGCACAAGATTTAACATTCATGATAAAAATTCCGAGAATCGAGTTAATTCCGAGAATGTGGTCTCGGATACTTGATAAGGTTTCGAGGCACTCAACACTTAGAAATTATTTCAAGTGTTGGGTCTCAATTTCCAAGAATTGAGTTAATTCCGAGAACGTGGTCTCGGATACTCGATAAGGTTTCGAGGCACTCAACACTTAGAAATTATTTCAAGTGTTGGGTCTCGATTTCTGAGAATCGAGTTAATTTTGAGAACGTGGTCTCGGATACTCGATAAAGTCTCGAGCCACTCAACACTTAGAAATTATTTCAAGTGTTGGGTTTCGATTCCGAGTGCTTGGTCTTGGATGTTCGATAAGTTCTCGAGTCACTCAACACTGAAATTTTTTTTTTTAAGTGTTGAGTCTCGACTCCAAGTCTGAGTGCTTGGTCTCGGATGCTCGTTGAGTTCTCGAGTCACTCAACACTTTGAAATTTTTCCAAGTGTTGAGTCTCAACTCCGAGTGCTTGGTCTCCGATGCTTCCATCTTGGATCCAAGACTTGTCCTTGTTTTCTGAATTTTTCCCGCTTTGGTTTCAGTCAAGCCTGCCTGGTGAAGACCAAGTCTTTAGTTGGCAGATTCCTTTCCTGTACTTGTTTTCTAGTTAAGCGTTGAGTTTCGAGTCATCATGCCTGGTGAAAACCAGGTGGAAGGCTGACTTATTCAACTACTTATCATGCATGTGTTCTCGTTAAGCATCGAGTTTGAGCCAATTTTCTTGGTAAAGACTAGGTGGAAAATTGGCCTGACCGATTACTTAAGATGCATGTTCCATTTAGGTGATAGGTTTCGGACTAATCGGCCTGATGAAGATCAAGTCTCGGATTGGTCCGTCTTAGCACCTATTACACATATTCATGCTTAAGTGTTGGATCTCGGATCAAACCACCGGATGAAGATCAGGTTAGGCTTGGTTGATCTATCCGACAACTTAAGATGCATGTATTCCTATTAAGTGTCAGGTATCGGATCAACCGTCTTGGTGAAGACCAGGTCTCTGATTGATCCTCTGATCACTTAATTTTTCCTGTTTTCCTATTTTAAGAGTAGGGTCTCGAATCAGTTTACCTGGTGGAGATCAGGTCTCGTACTGATTCGTCCGAGCACTTAAGATCTGTTTCATTTAGTTCCATTCGCTTATAAAGATAAACCTGAGAGTTCTTTTATTGAAAATAAACCATACTTGAGATAATAAAGAAATGATTAATCAAAAAAAACATAAAGGATAAAATACATCTTAAGAAAAATATCTTTTTAGATGTTCCGCATTCCATGGCCTCGGAAGGACCTTCCCTGCCAGATCTTCCAGATAGTATCCTCCCGGTCTCCGGCAGCTGACCACCTTGTAGGGACCTTCCCAGTTTGGGGCCAACTTTCCCTCGGATGAGTCTCTGGTGGCGAGGGTAACCTTACACAAAACCAGATCCCCCACCTTGAAGTTCCAAGGTCTCACCCTTCTCTTGAAGTATCTTGCCACCCTTTTCTGATAGGCAGACATGGTGATCTGGGCCTGATCACGCTTTTCCTACAGTAGGTCCAAGTGAAGCTTGATTCCTTCGTCGTTGGTCTCTGCTTTATATGTTTCCACTCTAAGGCTTCCCGACCCCAACTCTGCTGGAATGACTGCCTCAGTTTCAAAAGCCAGAGCATAGGGGGTCTCTTTCGTTGGTGTCCTTCTCGTAGTTCAATATGCCCAAAGAACTTCTGGGAGATCATCTACCCAATCTCCTTTCCTGTCTCCCAACTTCCTCTTCAAAATTTTAAAAACGGTCTTATTGGTAGCTTCCACCTGTCCGTTTGCTTGGGGATGTCCGGGGGACGAGAAGTAGTTTCTTATGCGGAGCTCGGCACACCACTTCCGGAATGAGTCACAGTCGAACTGCTTCCCATTGTCAGTGACGAATGCGTGTGGGACGCCATAGCAGCAAACGACATTCTTCCATAAGAATCGTTCGATGCTTTTGGCTGTTTTGTTCACTAGGGGTTCGACTTCCACCCATTTGGTAAAATAGTCCACAACGACCACCGCGAATTGAACTCCCCCCTTTCCTCGGGGCAAAGCTCCCACTATATCTACCCCCCATTGTGAGAAGGGCCAAGGAGAAGAAATTGAACTCAACTCCTCTGGTGGTTGCTTGGTGATGTTGGCGAATCGTTGGCACTTGTCACAATTTCGGACAATCGCCGTTGAATCTTTGCTCATGTTAGGCCAGTAGAACCCTGCTCTTACGGCCTTATGTGCTAAAACCCTTGCCTCAGAGTGGCTTCCACAGATTCCTTCATGAATCTCTCAAAGTATGTAGTTTCCTTCCTCCGGAGAGACGCATCGTAAGAGAGGCAATGTGAATCCCCTTTTGTAGAGTGTTTCATTTACTACCATGAATCTTCCTGCTTTCATTTTCAACTGTACTGCAGAGCTCTTCTCAGACGGTATGGCTCCGCTCTACAGATAGTCGATGATTGCTTTCCTCCAGTCTGAGACCTCCTCGATCGAAGCCATTTTCGAGGCCTGGTCGGATATTGAAGGGTGTCTTAGACTTCGGATGTGTTTTCTGTCTTCTTGGATTTCCAAGTTCTCGGCAGAGGCCATTCGGGCTAAGTGATCTGCCTTTTCGTTGTCTTTCTGGGGAATCTTCGTGATGCAGAACTTCTAAAAAGAAGTCTGCATGTCTTGTACCTTCATTAGATATTTCTTCATTCTTTCCCCTTTTGCCTCAAATTATCCTTGGATATGACCCACGATTACCTGAGAGTCGCTTCAAACTTCCACAGATACAGCTCCCAGCTCGAGGGCCATCCCGAGGCCCACTTTCATAGTTTCATATTTTGCTTCATTGTTGGTAGTCCTGAACTCCAGTTTCAGGGCACCACTCAACTCTTCCTCTTCCAGACTAATGAACACTATTCCAGCTCCTCCATTTTTCCTTGTCGATGAGCCATCAACATAGATGACCTATTTCCTCTCTATCTCTGGTTCCTCGACTTCCGGCAGGTTAGTAAACTCAGCTAGAAAGTTGGCAAGGGCCTGACCCTTGAGTGCATTCCTGGGGACAAACTCGAGGTCGAACTATCTCAGTTCAATAACCCAATTTGTCAATCTTCCAGATAAATCAAGCTTCTGTATCACCTTTCTGAGCGGGTACTCCGTCAGGACCCAGACGGTGTGAGCTTGAAAGTATGGCCGAAGCTTCCTCGAGGCCATGACGAGAGCGTATGCGAGCTTCTCGATTTGAGGATATCTCTCCTTGACTCTGTGTAATGCCTTGCTCACGAAGTATACTGGCTTCTGTATTGCTTCGTCTTCTAGGATTAGAGTTGCATTTATTGCCGTGGGAGAAACCTCCAAGTATAGGAATAATACTTCACCTGGGACGGTTCTACTCAGCAAAGGAAAGCTCGTCAAGTAATTCTTCAGCTAGGAGAAGGCTTCCTCACATTCATCTGACCACTCAAAGGCCTTCCTCAAGATTTTGAAGAATGGAAGGCACTTATGGTGGATTGAGAGATGAATTGATTCAGGGCTGCCAATCTTCCAGTTAGTTGCTGGAGCTGCTACGTAGTCTTGGGGGATTGCATTTCCAAAATGGCTTGGATCTTCTCGGGATTGGCCTCGATACCTCTGCTTAAGACCATGTAGCCCAAGAACTTCCCGGAGGATACTCCAAATGCACACTTCGCGGGATTCAACTTCATCTCGTACTGCTTTAGTGTCTCAAATGCCTCATGGAGGTCTCGGGCATGGCTGATTGATTCCGTGCTCTTCACCAGCATGTCGTCCACATATACCTCCATGTTCCTTCTGATCTGAGCTTGGAACATTTTGTCACAAGCCGCTGATACGTGGCTCCTGCGTTTTTCAAACCGAAAGGCATGACCTTATAGCAGTAAAGGCCTCGATCAGTGATGAATGCAGTCTTCTCTCGATCTTCTGGATGCATGAGGATTTGGTTGTAGCCAGAGAAGGGTTCCATAAAACTGAGCAACTCGTACCTGGAGGTAGAGTCAACCAGTGCATCAATGCGCGGGAGGGGGAAGCTGTCCTTGGGATAGGCCTTGTTGAGGTCGGTGAAGTCCACGCACATTCTCCACTTTCCGTTGGATTTCTTTACTAGGACTACATTAGCCAACCAGACGGGGTAGTAGACCTCCTAGATGAACTATGCTTTGAGGAGTTTCTCGACCTCTACAGCTATGGCCTTGACCCTTTCTAGTGCGAACTTTCTTCTCTTCTATTTCACAGGCTTCATGTCGGGGTCCACATTTAGGATGTGGACAATCTCCTCTGGGCTGATTCCTGTTATGTCTTCGTGTGACCAAGCAAAGACCTCCATGTTCCTACGAAGGAAGTTCATGAGGCCTTCTCGGACCTCCTGGGTAAGACAAGTCCCTATCTGCAGGACCCTTCCTTCTCTTATCGCCACCTCCTCGAGTGGCTCTGCCGGTTCCCCTTTGGCCTTGGACACCGAGGCCATGGTGAGAGTGTTCAAGCCTGACACCTTATTCATGGAGATGTTATAAAACCTCCTTGCGGCAAGTTGATCGCCCCGTACTATTCCCACACCCTCCTCTGTTGGAAACTTCATCATAAGGTGGTAAGTCGAGGTCGCTGCTCTCAATTTGTTCAATGCTGGTCGACCAATGATCGCATTGTAGGCTGATGGTCGATCGACTACCAAGAAGTCCACCATTACAGTGGACAATCTAGGAGCGGTTCCTGCTGTTACCAGTAGCGAAATGATCCCCATAGGCTGGACCTGCTCTCCGCCGAATCCGACGAGAGGAGAACCAAAAGGTTTGATTCTGTCTCTCTCGATTCCCATCTGTTGAAATGCTGGCCAATACAGGATATCAGCCAAACTTTCGTTGTCAACCAGGATGCAATGGATCACGTGGTTGGCAACTGTCAAGGTCACCACTAAAGCATCGTCGTGGGGCATTACGACCCTACGGGCATCCTCTTCCAAAAAAGACAGCACCACAAATTCCGTTTTGGCTGCCTTCATGTGTCGGTGTAGGGAAAACACCTCACCTTACATGCTTCTCGCATATGCTTTCCTGGTCGAGTTAGACTCCCCACCACCGGCAACTCCTCCTGAGATGGTATGGATCTCTCGGACTACTTCCTGATTCTGGAGAGGCCTCTGCTCCTCTTCTCGATCATACCGACCCTCTCTCGGATTCTGGTCTCGGCTCCTCTTTCTAGCATGTCCGAGACCTTCTTGATTTCCTTCCACTAGTTGGCGTCCTTGTTGATTCGCTTCCCGAATTTGTTCCTGCGCAAGGAATCTGACTAGCTTCCCATTTCGCAAGAAGTTCTCAATCTCTCGGTGGAGAGGCATGCAATCTTCTGTTGAATGACCATGATCCTCATGGTATTCACAAAACTTATTCCGATCCCGTTTGTAGGGGTCTGTCCTCATCTTCGGCGGCCACCTGAATGCTGGATCCCCCTTAATGGAAATGAACACTTCGGTGAAGCTGGCGTTCAAGGGGGTGAAGACTTCCTGCTGGAACTTTGGCTGTTCTGTCTTCCGAGGCTCACTGTTGGAAAAAAGCGGGCCTGACTTCTTTTCCCCCTTCCGGGAATTCTTCTCTTCCTTCGGCTTAGGTGCCGTTGAGGCCTTCTTGCCTTCCTGCTTGGCTTGCTCTTCTAGTGCCTGAGCCTTAAGGAGTGTTCCGACCAATTCCTCCTGATGAATGAACTCCTCGGTCAACTTAATGAACAGGGCGAGAGTAACCTTTTGGGTATTCTTCCTCCCAATCTCTGCCATTAACAGCCCTTCGGCTCCTACACCCTGCATCAAGGCGTTGAGCATTGTCTTATCGTCTGGGCTATCCACTTCGAGCTTCTCTTTGTTAAAGTGAAGCATGAAGTCTTTCAGGGATTCCTCCCGTCCCTGGCGCAAAGTCAACAAGCAGGTGATGCTCTTCTTTCTTTTCTGTGTTGCAAGGAACTGTGTCAGGAACAAGCATCCTAATTCCTTGAAGGTGCCTACTGACTTCGAGGGAAGTTCAGTGAACCAATCCTTCGCCACTCCTTTCAGAGTCAAGGGGAAGGCTTTGCATGCAATCTCGTTTGGAGTGCCATGCAGGATGAGATGTTCTCGAAAAGCTTCCAAGTGAGCCTACGGATCTTCGCTTCCATCATACTTCTCTATCCGAGGCATTTTGAATTTGTCAGGCATAGGATACGCCTTGACCCGCTTAGTGAATGGGAGGCTCTCGTCTTCCAGCATGTCCTATGCTGTGAGGTGCAGATCTTCCCCATCAATTCGGTGGAGAATCCGAGCATATTTGTCCTCCAGAGTCTCATCATGGTGAGACTCTGGAGGTTGTGCCGAGTCTCATCATGGTGAGATTTAGCTTGGTGTCGTCTCGATCGATGAGACTTCTCCCCTTCGTGCCTTTCCCGATGAGACCCTTCATGTTGAGATTTCTCGCTTCGAGACTTCTCTCCTTCGCGTCCATCTCAACGGGATCCTTCATGATGAGATTTCTCGCGTCGAGACCTCTCCCGGCGTGATCCATCATTCTTGGTTTCCACACGGCGAGACTTGTTGCGGTGTTCCTCGTTATGGATCGTTCGACAATCCCCTTGAATTGTGCTCTTGTTATCCTCTTGGTGAGGATTAACAGGCCGCTTCTTCCTGTGAACTCTATCACGCCTTTCCTTCTTGCGGCGTTCTTCGCACTCCCTTTCCTTCTGACTGCTCTGGGCTTCGGCCAAGGTGAGCCGAGTGTTGAGCTCCTCGTTCTACTTCCTGAGGACTTCCATTGATTCCGCCACATTCCACAAAAACTCTACCAATTCTGGGCTGTTGGATGCCCCAGGAGTGCTAGGGGGTGGTTGCAACGGACGAGGCTGTAGCGGGTGAGGCTGCAGAGGGTGTGAAGAGCGTGTATTTGCCATGTCGGATTTTGTATGAATGAGAAGTGATTGAAGAATCAACGTTCCCATAGACTGCGCCAAACTGTTGATGCATAGTTTTTGATTGGTGACGTGGCACGCTTGTTAAATCCTTGGTTCAAGTGCTCCAGGTGTGAATTTGCCTGCACAATGAGAAAGACAATAGGATCGAAGAGAGACCGGGGGTGAGCCGGTGGGGCCACTCCGATGCCTAAGTTAGTGTTTGCCTGAGAGTAATGAGAGAGCAACAAGAGTGTAAAGAGAGCAAGAGTTGCCATACCCGAATGTGAGGTAGAGACTCGCATTATATAGACATGAAGTGGTAGTCCCCTAACCAGTGACTAACTCTTCCTGATTCACTGCGTGGTAGTCTGTTATCGAGGGATTTGAGTAGTTATCCGTCCCTTGATTGCAGAGATCAAGATAAGATTCGGTCGTTGGAGTTTAAATTTCAAATTCCTGCAAATAGAGTATCTAATTCTGTGTTTCCAGGCTCTCAACATTCGAATTGGATAGATAAGATCATATCCATTTGAATTCAAATGGATTTAGATCCCCGATCCCTAAATTCCAGGGTCTCGGATGCAAGGGCCTCAGATTTGGAGGTCTCGAACTAGAAGATCCCAGAGTCCTCGAACATGTGGGTCTCGGAGGCCTCGGACATGTATCTCGAATCCAAGTCCTAGGTCTCGATCTTGGCTTCTCGGATCCGAGAAAAGGTCTCAGACGTTCGAGGCCTGAGACGTTCGAGGACTTTGTCTTACTTGGGCTGCGACTTGGGCCAGCGAACTATTGGGCCAGTTTGAGGTTGATCCACGACCTAACAATTTTAATGCTTATATTATTGATGATTGATGAGTGCCAAATAGTGTTTATTTGGACCCCTTAATTTATGTTTGTTAAGCCCTTAGCCTTGTTGTTTTCTTATGTTTTTGCTAGTTTTAGTGTTTTCATGTGTTCCAGATCCTTCCCATCAAAGTGCTATAAAAGGTGGAAATTAAGCAAGGAATCCCTGTCTATGTGATTGAGCGCACAGACCCACGATTGAGCGCACGGACCAGGATCGAGCACACCACGATTGAGCGCATGGGACACAATCGAGCGTATCCATGTTGCCCTAGGCCATCGCATTCTCGACTGCGCTGTGGGATATTGGAGCAGTTGAGTGCAATCAAGCGCACACCTCGCGATTGAGCGCACCTTCTCTTTCCAGACAACATATATTTTATTATAAATAGGACCTATTGTGTAAATTTGTAGAGTTACGTTTCCACAGCACCTTTTGAGAGCAGAGGCCACTGTTTGGCATTGTTAAGGATCTCTAAATGTCAACCATTTACTAGCTTTCTTTAATTAATGTTTAGTTTTACTCTTTATTTGTCTTTACTTAGCATGAGAGGCTAAATCTTCAACTAAGGTTGAAGATGAAGCCTCACCATTTAATTTATCTTCATGCTTTTATAGTTAGTTTGTACTTTAATCTGTCTGTTAACGTCATGAACATTCATTTCAATTCACTTCGTGAGAATATTGTGATTGATTGTGTCGTAGTTGGATATTCATAGTGTTTTGTCCGATGGATACATTTCATCTTTTGATTTAAGTTTATTTATCCATTGTCCTTTGTGTTAACCACATTCACATTGGATCCTTTGAACTAAATTAGATATGTTTTGTCTTTTGTCAAATGGACGGATGCTTTGAATATTTCAATAGGCACAATAGGACATTCATAAGGCTTAAGGGTGCATGAACTAGCATGACACTAGAACATGCATTGTTTTTAATCGATAGACGGATGTATAAATTAATCATGCTAATATGTTTATTAATGTGGAGAGGTGGATTCTAGACCTTAGTATTTTCTTTGATTATTTACTAGTTTAAATTTACGTTTAACACAAACACCCACTTTTGAAACTAGGTTAAAATAGAGTTAATCTAGACTTAAAATTGGTTATAGAGTTAATCTAGACTTAAAATTGGTTTCTGTTAGTGCAATTTTTTGGTCAACACCAGGGATAGATGTTAGATGAGTTTTCTCCCACAGCAAAACTAGGAAAAACTCTGCCTTTCATAAAAAAAATGGATGCCCTATATATAGTGGGGCGTTATTGTATACAAAGGTGGCTACTGTACAGATGATTGACGTGCACAGGAGTGCATATCTTACAAGGTATGGCCAGCATCTCAGTTTTGAAGTAATACAAGGAGAGGTTGCCCACTCTCAACATCAGTCTTCGTACACCAGAGATGTGAGGTCGTACAAGCGTGCCTTGAAAGTGAGATGGTATGGTGAACCATACTTTGGTCTAGCAGTAGGCGCATAGGAGTTGTCGCAAGAGGCGAGTTATGAATCTGGAGGATAGTATGTTCCACGGATAAGGAAGGCAATTATGTGGGCCCTACGCGGGGTGAGCTCCAAATGGCTACCGCGGTAAGCGCGATGGTCCATCGCGCTTACCTTTCGCACGTGTGGCGGTCTTTATTCCCAACAGTTACCCCCCAAATTCGCGCATCAGGGATTTTCGTGTTTTGGGGAGAATGCGGGAATTTTCAAATTTCAAATACCTGGCGGCATGGGGCTTCTGGCCAAGCCATTAATGGGGCGTCCCATCGACTACCCATTTCTGGGTAATATCAATAGACACGGCTTTTCGTTGCCACCACCAGCTCGTGTTGGAATGCCACACGTCAGAAAGAAATGAAGACTGACCAGGAATCGTGCGTGGATATATTTGGATTTGTGAGGAGAATAGGGCTTTCACTTTCGAAATCCTGGAAAATTCGAAGGACTCCACAGTTTCACGTCTTCATCTGCATGACTTCCTTCCCTTCTTCTTCAACAGAGCGGCATTCTTCGTGTCTTTGAATCCTGTTTTTGGCCTCTTGGATTTGCTTCTCCCTTTCCTTCGACCGTCTGTGCCGCGATTACGCTTGAGTGTGGCCCATTGCCTGCTCCATTCAGGTACTTGTTTACCCACTGAATTAGCATCGGAAAATCATTTTTCTAATGGGGAAAAAGAGGCCAGAACAGCTCGAGGCTTTGAAGAAAGCTAAGGGAGATCAGGTCGAAGATCCCACGGGAAGTAAGGCTTCGGACGCCTTTCTTGAATGGAGATCGACCTTGTACGTAGGGGACGTCTCGTGCCTGCGTAGGTCGTACGCAATTCCTGACGATGTGACTATTCGCATCCCTGGGAAGGTGGAAGGTGCTACCCCTTCTGCGTATAATCGCGAAGTTACGGTTCACGAAGCAATGTTCAAGGCGGGGGTGAGTCTCCCGCTCAACCCACTATTCCGCGAGTTGCTTGCGGAATTGAATTTGGCTCCTAGCCAGATTAAACCCACAGGGTGGGTTTAGTTGGTGTCCTTCTGCATTTTGTGGAAGATGGCGCAGGGGCGAGATGCTTATCCCTTTGCAAAGGAATTCTTGTCGTTCTACAGACCGGCGAACTATAGAGAGGGATGGAGCTTCCAGGGGCGCCCTCACTTCATAAAGATGCCAGAGAGGTGGCACACCGGAGACGACTAGGAACGAGGCTTCTTCTTCATCTCGAGCGCCAACTGGGAGCTAGGCGTGAGGGAGAGATACCTTGACGTCCCTTCAATAGTCCCAATTGTATGGGGGGTTCCGCGCAAGAGCCGCCTGGGAGTGCCCTCGTCCCTTAGCCCAACGGAGAAGCACAACATCGAGGCGGTTCACCGGTGGGCGAAAAGTAACCCCGACAAGCTTGACGTAGGTTGTCTCCTTACCAGGGACAATCTGGAATGCCTTATGAGGTATCCGCAGGGGAAATGGAGAGATTTCCATTCAATGCGGATCCCTGTGCGAGAAGATATCCCCGCGAGGACAGCTGTCAGAGTAGAGAAGAGAAAGGTTGAAGTGGAAGGGGTCGAACTTGCAGCCAAGAGACCCCGCCCTCAACCTCGAGAAGGGCCTGTGGAGGTGTTCCAGACCCTAGAGAAGGGTTTGAGTTTTGCGGCGCCCCAAATCTGGTTCAAAACAAACCCTCTCAAAGAGGTTAAGAAGGAGGCGTCTCTGCCAATTGAGGTGCCGTTTGAGACTATAGTTGCGTGGGAGACAACTACCATGCCTGGGGAGGAACCCATGATCGTGGACCTCGACTCCCCAAGGGAAGAGAGCCTGGTGAAGGAGGAGGTTGACGTCCCTCCCCCGAGGGAAGCCCCCGTGATTGACGTTCCTCCTCTCGCTTTCGCCGCACCAACAGGTGACTGCTTGGCGTTGACCTAGAGAGCAGAGACCGCCTTGCCTGGGGCAAACGAAAGTGGCGAAGGGCAAGAGGGAGACGCTTCCACTGCAACTGCTCAGAATGACTTTGCCACCACCGTAGAGTCCCTTTCCCCGCTGGTCCAGGAAATCACTTCTCAGGCGGTGCCTGGGCCTGAGGTTTTAAGGGAAGAGCCAATTGCGGGAGAGGATGATGCGCAGGAGCTTCCGCCGAAAGAGGATCCAAGTGTAGGAAAGTGCAGCGGAGAGCCTTCCTGGTGGGCTACCGCGGGTTTTCTTGTGGATCCTTGCGCGATCCTTCCTTCTGTACTCCCCACGGAGGCAATTAACCTGCCACGTCAAAGCGAGAATTCCTTGGAGACCTGGCGCCAGCGGATCTTTGTGGTATAAAGTATCCTTCACTTGATTTCTTTCTTATAGTACTTAGAGTGTGCCGTGACCTTTTATTTGAGTTGCATGCAGGACATGGTGGAGCTAGCGCGCCTGGTTTCAGCTCAAGGTGAAAGCCTGTCCGCTGGGGGCCTCCAGACGGCAAGGCTCAAGGCTAAGTTAGAGAGCGCTCAGGTTTCATCTACCGAGCTCCAGCAAAGACTAAACACTTGTGAAAGTCAAATTGCAGAGCTTGAGAGAGAAAGGGTCGTCTCACACGAGAAAACCTCGCTTCTGGAGCAGGAGCTGCGGGTTGCTCTCGACTCTGAGTTTCTCCTTAATGCAGAGAATGAAAAACTCAAAGCTGCGCGAGTTATGGCGGAGGACCAGCTGAAAGGACTGGAGTTCCAGCTGGCAAGAACGGAGGATTCGCGGAAGGCAGCAGAGGCAGAGTCGGCGAAAAGGGGCAACGCCATGACCAGGCTCCAGAGCGACCTTGAGGAAAAGTTGGCTCAGGGCATCACTAGGGAGAAGGAGCTCATGTCTCGTATAGAGGCTGAGCTTATAAATAGGACGGCCTTTGGGAAGAAGGTGCAGAATGATACCACCTACTACACAGCCAAGGTTGAGGGCCTAGAGAGGCAGCTTGAATGGGTGCGGGAGAGCCGCGACCGCGCTGAGAAGGATGTCGCGGATTTGTGGGACAACTTATCCAGAGCGGAAGCCCTTCGCGCAGAGGAGGTCGTCAAGGCTACTGACTTCGAGAAGGCCTTGGCTAAATCGGAGTCCTTGTGTGCTGAAATGGTTGTCAATATATCCGAGAAGGACCAAACGATTGTCGAGCTTCAGGCGGAGCTGGCTGGAGACAAAGGTCAGCGAAAGAAAGGCCCTGCCCAAGTAGGGCCCTCAACGATGGTACCTTTGAAGAAAAATCTACGAGCTGACTAGCTTCCGGAGTCACAGAGGCCAGAGGATCAGATTGCCGAACTCCGAGCCCAGTTATGAACTGAGAGGAGAACGGTGCGGAGGCTCCGAGCTCAACTGCGCTGGGTAGTCATAGTGCGAAACCGGTCTTGGTACTGTGGCTATGTCTGGGGGTTCGAGACATTTAGGTCTCTTATGCTGTATGGCGACCAGCGTGGCGACTTCAGGAGGACGAACATCAATGATCTGATGATCGACGAAGGCGCTATGGCGGAACTGGCGACGATTGGGGAAGTAGAGCTCCCTGACGCCCCTGATCTGAGCAATACGCAGCTCATGATAGCACCTCCTCTCCCTAAGCCAGATTTCGTAAGTGGAGAAGAATAGTGGTGGAGTCTATTGCGGCTTGGCTCGCGTGTCTTTTGCGCCCACTTTTGCCCGCGTGTTTTTATCTCTTTTCTTCTTCTTCGCTTTTTTCTTTTTTTTTTTTAAATGCGCCCTGGTGGACGTATATTGTAAAAATCAAATCAAATAAGATACCATAAGTTTACAGAGCCTTTTTCTATCCGCTTGTGTGTTTGCTTGGGCATGTCTTTTTCTCTCCTTTTAGAACAGCAAGCTGCGTGAGCCATTGTTTGTTCATTGTATTACTAATATTTTGAGTAGCTGGGGATTTGGTTTTTCTATTTTTTTGAATGATCTCCTTTTGAATGTTAAGGGCTGGTCTCCCAATTGTACCAAGGGTATACTGTTTCAGCAGTCTTGTGGCATAATTGGATTGGACCTGGCTTGAGGTTTAAATAGGTCTATTCGTTGTGGCGAGAGCATGCCCCTGGGGCTGCTTCTGCGCAGCAATGAATTTGGACTTAACCTCTGGCTTGGCCTTCTCTTTCTCTTCTTCTTTTTATATTTAGCACCATATGTGGTTGCCATAGCGACGATGGTTCGCGAGATGACGAGCTTGTTTTCCTGCAAGTTGCCAACAAGGACAAGGTCACCTGTGGTCATACGGCGGGCCTTTAAGCATAGCCGAAATACTATTAGCTAAGGGACCGAGGCCATCAGAGGCCTGCTAGGGTTCGTCACAAATATTACAGACATAAAATATAAGGAGAAGTATTATGGCGCGGGAGCATTAGGAATGGAATCACTGGTAGAACTTTCTCAGGTTTAGGGCGTTCCATGGGTGCGGTAGGCGCCTGCCCTCTGCGTCTTCAAGGTGATAGGTTCCAGGCCTGTGATTTCCAATAACCTTGTACGGGCCTTCCCATCTCTGAGCCAACTTCCCTTCCGCGGGGTCCTTCGTGGCGGTTGTAGCTTTGTGCAAGACCTAGTCCCTAATCACGAACTTGTGGGGGCGCACCCGCTGGTTGAAATAATGGGAGACCCTCTGCTGGTATGCTGCCAAAGTCAGGCTTGCCTTTTCCCGTCTCTCTTCGACCAGGTCTAGGGATAGTTGGAAACCTTCATCATTTTTCGCGGGATCATAGTACCGCACCCGCGTACTTGTGGAGCCTATTTCAATAGGAATAACTGCTTCATTACCAAACCTCAACCCGTATGCAGTGTCCCCCGTAGGGGTTCGCGGAGTTGTGCGGTACGCCTATAGTGCATCTTGCAGTTCTTCAGCCCAAGCGCCCTTCCGTTCTTCCAACTTCTTCTTTATGATCGTGAAGAGGGTCCTGTTGGTGATTTCCACTTGCCCATTCGCTTGCGGATGGCCTGGGGATGAATAAAAATTCATGATTCCCAACTTTTTGCACCATTCCCTAAATGGTTGGCAATCGAATTGCCTTCCGTTATAGTGACAAAGGCGTGCGGGATTCCAAATCTGGTGACTAATGACTTCCAAAGAAATCGCACAATGTTCTGAGTGGTTATACTTCCTAAGGCTTCCACCTCGGCCCATTTGGTGAAGTAGTCCACCGCGACCACTGCAAATTTCACTCCCCCTTTTCCAGTCGGGAGTGGTCCCATGATGTCTACCCCCCATTGCGCGAATGGCCATGGAGAAGAAATGGGAGTGAGCTCTTCTGGGGGCATTCGCGGAACTGGAGCGAATTGCTGGCACTTTTTTGCATTTTCGGACAACTTCCATCGACCCGACATACATCCTTGGCCAATAATATCCCATCCTCACTGCTCTGTGGGCTAGGACTCGTCTGCCTGCATGGCTTCCACATATGCTGTTGTGACAAATACTACCTAAATTAATAGATAATAATTGCTACGTTTTACTTGCAAGTGCACAAGGTCAAAAGATGTAGTTAAGTGTAAGTGCAAGATCGATCCCACAGGGATTGGTAAATTACGCTTAAAATTAGTTTTGCGATAAAAAGTAAGAGAGAAAAATTGAGTTTGATTTAAATAATGCGAAAGAGGTAGGGCTTTGATTTCCACCACTAATCATGCTTATATAATAAAACAATATGCCAATGCTCAAATTACATGATGAATATTTAATGGTTGCCAACCTAAGGGCATGGTGTATACTCCTTAAGCTATTGGTTTCCCTAAGCAACGAATTAGGCATGGTGTATACTCTAACTCTTTTCTTCCCTAAAGGATTTAGCATGGTGTATACTAAGTTGTTCTCTAGGAAAGCATATGAACTGTGAAAACCGACAACCACATGAGACCTAGGGCATGGTGTATACTCCCGGTTTCCCATGTTGATTAACCCAAGAACCCGGTGTGGATTACTTTCGTTACTTATGTTAAACCCAGGACTCGGTCATCCAAATTGATCTAACTAACAAGTCCATACCACATGCATATGTTGATCAGGCA
>CM017326.1:19901197-19919558 GCA_006937295.1 Carpinus fangiana
AACGCAGGTGCGTTCGATCTTCTGCTTGGGCGCTCGAGCGCTGGTGCGCTCGATCGCAGGTATCTTGCGATCGTTCGCACTTACAGCTTCCAGATCCTTCTTGAGCTTCTTCTAGTTTTCTCCAAATTCTCTTCCATTAAGCCCTAGACTTTCTTTTCTTCCAAAGGCCTGTAAAATAGAGAAAACACAAAAAGAAGTAAAATAGAACAAAATAATACATCCTAAAGGCATAACAAACATAAATTAAGGGGCTTAAATATGAATATTTAAGCACTTATCATATGCCCTCATGGATTTCAGCCAAAATGTAAGCTCTTTCTTCTGAAGAGACACACTTTAGCAACGGTAAGGTCTATCCGCGCTTATAGAGTGTTCCCTGGAGAATCGTATATTTCACGGCCTTTAGCCTTATCTTCTTCGCCTCTCTTCCATCCGCGGGGAGTCTTCCGTCTTCCAGAAATCGAACAATGTCTTCCGCACAACTTGGCTTGGTATCCACGTGTGCGACTTCTTTTGCTGAAGTGATTGAGGACTCAGGTATCAGGTGAATCCGCTCCTTCGAGGAATCCAGTTCCTCTTCTGATGATGTCGCCAACCGGGCCAGTTGATCTGCAGCATTGTTCAGAGATCGCGGTACCTTAATGACCACAACCTTCCCAAGTCTTGCCATCAGCTCTTTCACCTTCGCGAGGTACTTCTGCATCCGCTCTTCTTTAGCTTCGAATTCGCCATTAACCTTCCCCACTATTACACTGGAATCACTTCTTATTTCAACATTCTTCACTTCCAACTCCACAGCTATTGCCAACCCTGCTATTATCGCCTCATACTCTGCTTCATTGTTGGTCACTTTAAACCCCAGTCTGACAGCGTATCTGAGCCCTTGCCCTTATGGGGATTTGACTATCACACCTGCTCTGCCACATCTCTTGTTAGCCGAACCATCCATATTGATGGTCCAGAGGTCATCTTTTTCGCATTCCGGTTCCGCGACCATATCTGTGAATTCCGCGATGAAATCTACTACCACTTGTCCCTTTGCTGACAGCCTGGGGACGTTCTCTATGTCAAACTCTCCGAGCTCAATCACCCACTTGACTAGGCGACTTGAAGTCTCGGGTTTATGCAAGATTTTCTTGAGCAGAAAATCTGTCAACACTTTGATTGCATGGGCTTGGAAGTAAGGGCGTAACCTTCTGGCAGCTATAATCAGCGCCAACACTAGCTGCTCTGTTCATGGATATCTGGTTTCTGCTCCGCGAAGCGCTCTACTTGAATAGTAAACTGGCCGCAACACTCCTGAATCTTCCCTCATCAGGGCGAAACTGACTGCGGACAGTGATACGGCTAGGTAAAGATACAGTGGCTCACCCTCTCGCGGTCTGCTAAGGAGTGGTGGTTTTGCCAGGTATTCCTTCATTTGCTCGAACGCCTTATCACAATCTTCCCCCCACAAAAAGGCCTTTCTCAAAATTTTGAAGAAAGGTAAACATTCAGTTTCATGGAGTAGTGCCTTAAAGTTTAGAAAGTTTCTTCGAGGTCTTTCACATGACAGCTTGCGACCTTACTCTTGACCAACATGTCATCTACATAAACTTCTACATTCTTCCCGATTTGCGCCCTGAACATATGGTTCATCAGCCTTTGGTAAGTAGCTCCCGCGTTTTTTAAGCCAAAAGGCATAACTTCATAGCAATACAGTCTGCGATCTGTGATGAAGGCTGTTTTCTCCTTGTCGATTTCGTCCATCTGGATCTGGTTGTATCCTGAGAATGCATATAGGAAACTAAGCAATTCATGCTCTACTGTGGAGTCGACGAGCAAGTCGATTCTAGGAAGCAAGAAGCTATCCTTGGGGCATGCTTTATTTAGGTTGGTGAAGTCGACACACATTCTCCACTTTTCGTAGTGTTTTCTAACCATCACGACATTAGACACCCAAGACAGGAATCTCACATCCTTGATGAAGCCGGCTTGCTTAAGCTTCTCTACTTCCGCTGCTATGGCCTTACTCCTTTTCACGGAAATGAACCTGGGCTTCTGCTTCACAGGTTTCGCGGAGGGATCTACATTCAACTTGTGGGTGACTACAGCGGGGTCAATTCTTGGCATATCCTGGTGAGTCCACGCGAACACATCCATATTTGCTTCCAACAGCTGTGCTAGTATTGCCTTCACTTCATCAGTCAAATGGGACCCTATCTTCAAGGTCTTTCCTGAGTCGCTTAACAGCAGTTCTTCTAAGTCTTCCGTAGGTTTGCCTTGGCATAACTTGCTTTCGTCTCTCACCTCCATGGCGACTGCAAGGGTCTCCTTCATTAGCAGCTCCTTAAGGGTGGCATTATAGCAATAACGCACCACTTCCTGACTTCCTCTGATTACTCCCACCCCTAATTCCGTGGGGAATTTCATAGCGAGATGGGGTGTAGACACTACTGCCTTCATTGCATTCAGTGCCGGTCTTCCGATGATGGCATGGTACATGGAGGGCTTGTTTACAACTATAAAGTCAATCATAACAGTCACCTGTGTTGGCTCAAATCCAGCCATAACGGGGAGCGAGATTGCTCCTACCGGGCGAACCTTCTCGCCACTGAAGCCCACAAGTGGGGCGGTCAGAGGGAGTATCCTCCCTTTATCTATAGACATCTTCTCAAAAGCGCCCATAAACAGAATGTCGTCCGAACTACCAGTGTCTATGAGTACTTTATGAACGTTATAATTGGAGATGAGTAGAGTTACCACAAAAGCATCATCATGGGGGAAGACAATTCCTTGAAAATCTTCGTAAGAAAACACGATCGGCGGAGTCTCTCTCCTCTGCGACTTTGGCGGCCTTGCTACTGACAATACTTCTCCCAATGCAAGACTTCTAGTGTGATTTCTTCGGGCAGAGCTGGACTCCCTGCCTCCTGCAAATCCTCCCGTGATCGTGTTGATATCTCCTATGGCCCTGTTATGAATCACAAGGCGATTCTCTAGACAATGCCTACGTTCTATCTCTTGGCACCCTTCGTTTCCCCTTACTACCAGAGCAAAAGGTTGTTCTTCTTCAGATTCCCCATATTCGTGCGGGAGATCTTCCCGCAATGCACGTTCTCGGTTCTCATCCCTCCGTGGACTTTGAACGATATCAGTCCTAGCGAGATGGTCTCTATCCTGACCACCTCCTAGGCCTCTAACTCGATTACCGCGGCCTCAGGGCCAGGGTTGAGGCCTCCTTCCTCCCGTCCCTCGCTGTCTGCCAGCAACGGGGTGCCCTTGGTCTACTACAAACCTAGCTAACTTGCCATTGCGAATCAGTCTCTCTATTTCTATCTTCAGGGAAATGCAATCCTCTGTGTCGTGCCCGTGATCGCGGTGATATTCACAGTACTTGTTAGTGCTTCTTTTGTTAGGCGGTGCTTGCATTGGAGCGGGGTACCTCGCTTCTGGTATAGTCATGACTTCCCGCAGGACTTCAACTAGACCGGCATTCAAGGGAGTGAGGTTCAGTTCCCGTGTCACTGCCTGCTTTCCTTTGCCTCCCTTTCTGCTGAATAGTCCCTTCTTCGGGAGCAAGCCAGCTACGAGAGATTCTTTCTTAGGGGCTGCAGCTACTGCTCGTCTGGCCGCGGTCATTTTGCGGATGGACTCCTCTCCATTGATGAATTCGACAACTTTCTCCATAAACTCTTGCAAGTCGGGAGGGGGTTTCCACGCCACCTCTAGAGCTAGGGGATTCTGAGGATGGATCCCGTTCATCAGGGCCATAAGGACCAGGTTCTCGAGTGCTGCCGCTACGGCTAACCTTTATTTCTGAAAGCGATCAATATAATCCTTCAGTGATTCTGAATCCTTCTGCTGAACCGTCATCAGGTAAGAGACAGGCATCTTCCGCCGGTGTGTGGACATGAAATGAGCCAGGAAATGTTTTGCAAGGTCGGTGAAGTTGTCTATGGAATTGGGTGGAATACTGGCGAACCATTCGTGGGCTGCGCCTGTCAGTGTGAGGGGGAAGGCCCTGCATGCGATTTCATCTGGAACTCCGCGAAGAGCCACATGAGCTCGAAATTGTTCGAGATGGGCCATATGATCAGTAGCCCCATCATAAAGGGCGACGGGCGGAACCTTGAACTTGGGAGGCAGAGGGAAATTCAACACCCGCGTTGTAAAAGGAAAATTCGTATTTCTGAGTGCATCTTCTATTGCTGCTGACTTTCCTTTCATTTGGCAGGCCATAGCCTTGCACTCGTCTTCTAACTCACTGCACATAGTTCGCCAATCTTCATTGTTTGACCCAACCGTGGGTTGCCTGCCGCGGCCTTGGGAATCACTCCTGTTCTCGAGCGAGGTGAAATTCTCACGATAACCTCGCTCATGTGTTGTCCCCACACCGTACGTGGGAGCTTGGGTGGTGCAATATGGCGCGAATGCGTATGGTCCCATATAATTTGCATACCCTTCACCACTCGGGTGATACGCTTCTCCACCTTGGAATAGGGTGTTCGCGTAGAGGGGCCCTTCTAACGCCCCCTGGTTGAGGTGACCAAGCTCCTTATAACCCTGAAACCCCATGTTATCGTATGGACCATAATCTCCTTGCACCTCCGCATTGTACCCCCCGTGAGTCGTACCATGGTAGAACTCCTCTTCCTCTGGAGTTGCTTCATGGCTCACATACTCGTCATGCCGGAAGTACACATCCGGTATCGCTCCGCCGGAGCCATAATGCGGTCCATACTCCTGGTGCTGTACTCCCCTCTCAGCACTTCGTAAATACTCCTCAATTTGGACCTGTCGGGAAAGCTCCAAGTTTTGCTAGGTAAGCTCTCGCACGCGACCTCTCTCCAGCTCCAGTTGGGAAGCGAGGTAACTTACGTACGGGTCACTGACATTAGGGGCCCCGGTGGTTTCCTCCAACGCAGCTCCATCACTGGCTCCACCTTGCGTCAAGACTATGCTGGATGGAACTACCCAAACGTATGCTTCCGTATCTTTGGGTTGAAAGGCCATTGACGACGTAGGATTCTCCGTGCCGATCGTCTGTCCCTCGGTGGCCTACATGCTTATTCTAGCGGGAAAGAGCTAAGACGGCTACGCTCGTCGTTTCCCACAGACGGCGCCAAACTGTTAGTGCAATTTTTTGGTCAACACGAGGGATAGATGTTAGATGAGCTTTCTCCCACAGCAAAACTAGGAAAAACTCTGCCTTTCATAAAAAAAATGGACGCCATATATATAGTGGGGCGTTATTGTATACAAAGGTGGCTACTGTACAGATGATTGATGTGCACAGGAGTGCATATCTTACAAGGTATGGCTAGCATCTCAGTTTTGACGTAATACAAGGAGAGGTTGCCCACTCTCAACATCAGTCTTCGTACACCAGAGACGTGAGGTCGTACAAGCGTGCCTTGAAAGTGAGATGGTATGGTGAACCATACTTTGGTCTAGCAGTAGGCGCGTAGGAGTTGTCACAAGAGGCGAGTTGTGAATCTGGCGGATAGTATATTCCTCGGATAAGGAAGGCAATTACATGGGCCCTACGTGGGGTGAGCTCCGAATGGCTACCGCGGTAAGCGCGATGGTCCATCGCGCTTACCTTTCGCACGTGTGGCGGTCTTTATTCCCAACAGTTTCTTTAACAAAACTCGATTCCTTGTGGGTTTGACCTCACACTTGCACACGGCTACACTGCAAAACAATTCATGCTATTGCGACTACTTATTTTTGTACGATCAAATTTTGGCGCTGTTGCTGGGGAATCGTTTGTTTTATTGAAATTGATTTTATTTTTTAGATTAGTTTTATTTTTCTACTAGTATTTAATTTCTGCAATTCCAATTATGTTCTTTGTTTATTTTTGTGTTTTTGTTAATAATTTTAAGTTTTTAAGATAGTGTTTGGCTGTTTTTAGTTTGGTTTTAGTTTCTAGAAAATCAGTGTGTGATAGTGCGATCGATCGCACCTCTGTTGCGATCGAGTGCACTTGAGCCTATTCCAACACTGTCGCGTGCCTGCGCTCGCTTAGTATGCAGTTGTGCATGACTGGGCCTTTATTGATTAATAGCAGTGCAGTGTTACGCTCGATCGCACCTCTATTGCGATCGAGCACACTTGCAGAGACTGCTACATTTGTGTTGCTTGCGATCGATTGCACCAATCTGCGCTCGAGAGCATCTCTGCTGGCTGCACCAACAGACCCAAGGCAGTATGTTCAGTTTTTAATTTTTGGTTTAATAATTAGTTTTTCCTTAAATTGTTAATTTAATTTGCCTGTTTTTATTTGTTATCTGCTGATGATTAGTTGTGGTTAGTTTATTTTTGTTTTTAATTGTTTAATTAGTTTATTTTAATTTTAGTTAAATAAATAATTATTTGTTTAGTTGTTTAAATTTTTAATTGTTTAAGCTAGTTTGTTTTTATTTTATTTCTTTAATCTGTTTGTTTGTTATCTGCATTTGTTAATATTTGTTTAAATTGATTAGTTTTTAATTCATTAATTGTTTATATAGGTTATTGTGTAGTTAGTTTATTTTTTAATTTAGTATTTTAATTTCATTTAGTTTATTCTTTTTGTTCTTTATTTGTTATCTTGTGGTCCTTGTTTTTATGTTTTTGTTCATAATTGCTTAGTTAGTTTGTTGTTTTTATAGTTGTTTAGTTTAATTTCTTGATTGGTGTATGCATGGTCGGCGATCCTTAAACGTAGAGTTAATACCTTTAGATCCCGACTTAGAGAGAAATTTTAGGAGAGCCCATAGATCATCATTTGAGGTGGGGGACAATGTGAGAAATGAACATGGAGAGGAGCATGAAGAGTACCAAGAAGCAAGAGCTAGGCACATGGAGCAAATCCGAGCTTATGACGTGGATTTTACAACGTCACTCAGGGAGCTATTCGCACCAGTTGCGACTAGTTCCCATTCGTGTATAGTGTTGCCACCAACTAATGCAACTCATTTTGATCTAAAGCCACACGTCATCCAACTTTTACCGTCATTTCATGGTTTGGATCATGAAAGCCCTTATGGCCATACCAAAAAATTCAAGGACATATGTGCCATGTTTAAATTTCAAAATTTCTCAGAAGAGTCAGTCCATCTTAAACTATTCCCATTTTCCCTTCAAGGTAGAGCCAAGGCGTGGTTGGATTCCAACACGCTCGGATCGATTACATCGTGGGAAAGCTTATTGATGAAATTTTACAGTAAGTTTTTCCCGATGTCAGCTGTGAACGAGTGCCATAAAGAAATTAGTTTGTTCACCCAGGAAGAAGATGAGAAGTTCTCTGAATGTTGGGAGCAGTTCAAGTAGTTCAAGGATCTGCTGATTAGATGCCCTCCACATGATTATGAAAAGTGGAGACTTGTACAATTTTTCTACCAAGGGTTGACTTAGCCCAACCATAGCATGATTGAGTCGATGAATAGAGGGGCATTTTTGAGTTTGACGAGAGACTTGGCATACAAGGTGTTGGATAAAATATTCGACAACTCACAATAGTGGGGCTTTACTAGTTGTTGTGACAAATCAGCGCGAATCGCCATGAAAGGAGGCATCTATGAGCTTAAAGGAGAAGCGGAGATGAATTTAAAGATAGATGCGCTCACCAGCTTGACATTCTCAACATCAGTCGGCCCATCAGTGCTGCCAACACGTTCACTATCGAGAGTTGTTCTATCTATGCTCGTCCGATGCACTTAGCACAGACTTGTCCATCTTTGCTGGTTTTTTCTGAGAACCAGATGGAACAAGTGAATGCTTTCAATGATTTTAGAAAGTAGTCACGTGGACCGTACTCTAAGACATACAACCCAGGGTGGAGGAACCACCCTAATTTCTCTTGGAAATAGAACCAACCAGGAAGTCAAGGAGGAGCTCCTCAGGCTCAAAATCAATATCCTTCAGGATTTCCTCCGTCATATCAAAATCATGGTCGCTCGGCTCAACCAGCGTCAACTTCAAATTACCAATCCCCCACTCAAGCCCCAGCATCATCGACACAGTCATTGGAAGATACCATGAGGGATTTCATGAAAATGACTGGTCAATCAATCAACGACGTGAAGAATTCCACCATGGTGAACACCCAGGCAATCGCCAAGCTGGAGATGCAAATGGGGCAGTTGGCCAATCACCTTGGTGAGAGGGATAAAGGGAAGTTTCCTAGCCAGCTCGTGACCAATCCTAAGGCGCATGGGTAAGAGCATGCACATGCAATTGTCACACTGAGGTCTAGGAGACAAGTGGACAATCAAGTAGTAAAGCCAGAAGCAGACCTTTCTGGGCAAGAAGGGAAAGAGAGTTACAATAAGGAGGAAAGAGGTGTTGAGCCATCTACTGTCACCCCCATTGTTAAGGATCCTCCGAGGTCGTTTATCCCGAAAGCTCCATATCCTAAGAGATTGAAAGCTCGAAAGAAGAATGCATAGTTTGCTGAAATTTTGGAGGTGTTTAAGCAAGTTCAAATAAACATCCCGTTTTTTGATGCAATTCAGCAAGTACCATCATATGCTAAATTCTTGAAGGATTTGGTCATGATCAAGAGGAAAACAAATGTCCCAAAGAAAGCATATCTGACCAAGCAAGTGAGCTCCATCCTCCAGTGCAAGTTGCCAATCAAGTATAAGCACCCTATGTGTCCAATCATTTCTTGCATGATAGGAGTAAATCAGATTAATAGGGCATTGTTGGATCTGGGAGCAAGTGTGAATCTCCTGCCTTATGCAATGTATCTACAACTGGGATTGGGAGAATTGAAGCCTACTGCTATAACGCTCCAATTGGCTGACAGGTCAATGAAGAGACCAAAGGGAATAATTGAGGATGTATTGATCAAGGTTGACAAGTTTTATTTCCCTGTGGATTTCATAGTGATAGACATGGAGCCAATGCATGATATTGTGAACCAGATTCTAGTGATTTTAGGGTGACCCTTCTTAGCTATGGCTAACGCCCTAATCAACTGTAGGATGGGGGTGATGAAAATCTCATTTGGAAATATGACAATGGAGCTCAACATATTTAACATCAATAACCAACCACTCTATTATGATGAGATCCACCCTGTGTGCTTAATTGAAGAGATCACTGATGAGTCTAGCTTAGAGGATCCTAAGATTGAGTATATTACTCAAGATGAAGATAACCTGGACCTTGACAGGCTAATTGAGCAAGATGATGTTTTATATGAGCCTAGCTTGGAGGACCCTAAGATAGAGTGTTTTGCACCATTTGGAGGTGATCTTGATTTGAGTAAGCTACTTCAGCAGGCTGAGACTATGCATGAACCAAGTCTGGAGGATCCTGAGATGGAATGTTTCGCTCAGTGTGGACGAGACATGGACTTTTATAGGTTACTTGAGCCAGCTAGGGCTGTAGTTGAGCCAAGTATATAGGACATTGAGCTAGAAAGTTTTGCTCAATTGGGAGATGATGAGTACTTTGATGAAGTAGTTGAGCTAGTTAAAGCCATTTTCAATCCCATTTCTGAGATGCAGCCGGAGTGTGGGGAAACCACTGAGTTATCATTCCCACAACTTATTCATCAACATTTGAACCTCCCGACTAGATTTCAGAGAGCAAATGGGTTGGACCCATTCATAGGTGGCCGAGTTTGACCATGGGAAGGAAAAAGGAAAACAAGTGGAAAACAAGTGGTTCTACACTCGAGTTCAAACAAGGTGGCAAGGGTGTAACGATTCCATCAAGATGAAAGCCCTTGCAAGGAACGATCATTTCCCTCCTCCATTCTTTGATCATTTGATGAAATGGTTAGTTGGATATTTCTTTGTGCTTATTGATTATCCCAGCTACAACCATTACCCTTTTGACCCTGGCAAGCTAGAGCATACCATTCTTGCTAGTGCAGTTGATGTGTTTACCTATTGTCATAGGTAGTCTGGTCCTGTTGTCATGAGTCTGGATGAAGACATTAAACTTAGCGCTTGTGGGAGGCGCCCCTCATTATTTTACTTGTTTTATTTTTGGCATTGTGTGGTTCAAGTTATATGTCTACCATTCAAGTTTGGGGGAGCATTATTTTATGTTTATGCTGAGCCTAACTTGACCCATTCCTTGGGTATTTTAATTCTGGTCACATTGTGGTGTATGTGACATTTTAGTTTGGGGGTGGTGTAGAGTAAACATTTTTGCTATTGGGCCATTTTTGTTGTTTATTTTTTTTTAATTTGTTTGTTTTTAATTTTTGATTTTGCTGTTGACATGTGTGCTGTTGTTATATGTTTTGTTTAAAGCTGTGTTAGTTTTTCTAAAAAAAAAAAAAATTTGTATGCATTTTGGGATCGAGCGCATAACTTTACACTCGATCGCAGACACAGGCTTACGCTCGAGCTCACTCACGTTGGTTTGAGTGCAGAGGCCCATTTCACACACTGTGCACGCCTTTGCATGAGTGCGATCGAGCGCACTTGTTCAGAGGCCTTACGTGACCCTTTTCAGGTCACTTTCCCCCCCCCCCTCATTTTCCCCCCATTTCTCTGCCCAGCACACTACCACCATATTTACACCACCTCCACCCACCACTGGCCTCATTCCACCGCACTGCCACACCTCTGTACCGCCGTTGCACCGCCGCAGTCCCAATCACTCCCATTTCCATTTGTTGTCCTTTTTCCCCATTTTCTTAAACAACCCATTTCCCCCACATTTTTAATTGTTTTTCCAATATTTTTTTTTGTTGTTTAAAGGCACCCACGGATTGTGCGTGCCTTTGTGTTGGATTGTTATTGATTTTGCAGGGGGATGGGTTATATATTGAAAGGTTTTTGAAACCCTTGTTTTTAGAAGCGCCCACCAAGTGTTCGACAGAATTCCCCAACCAGTTTTTAGCATGCCAAGAGGCCAAGCTTCTTCTTCTTGGTCCTACGGCACCCCAGCCATAGCAGCCATGCCAACTTTCCAGTCTCGGAAGCTTATGTTGGAGACGTCTTTTGCTGTCAAAGAGGACTTCACCAAATTTGAAGCAACAAGTTGGGCGGTTCATGAGTTGAAGCGCCGCGGTTTGAAGCGGCTGTTCAAGCCGGTCACATCCACTGCCTATGAACGTCTGGTCCGGTCATTTTATGAGAATTTGAAATATGACTGCAACCGGCTAGACTTTCTTTCCTCTTCCATCGACGACAGAGAAGTCGAGGTGACTGTAGCTGACATAGCTGCGGCCTTGAAGTGCTATGTTGAGCAGCCCAAGGTAGATGATCAGTGGATAGCCCGCCCCTCCATGTTCACTATAGAGGATATAGTTGGAGATATGTGTGAGGGGCAATTTGTAGATCACTACAAGAATGCCGCTAGTAAGTCAAAGCTGCCTCCACAACTTTGGTTTGTGGATTTCGTGCTGCAAAGAAATGTGTGTCCCTTGGGACACAAAACGCAAAGACGGGACCTGTTTCTCACTGCCCTGTATTCATTCCACAAGGGCTATTAGTGCTCCATTCCCGAGATCATCTGGAGACAGTTATATAAATTATGGGAGGGAGGGCACCAGCGAGCTACGGACACCACTAGAAGCTAGTGATTATCGTTCCCATTCCTCATCACTTATATGCTCCGAAAGCAGGGCATAAAAGGCACTCAGAAAGATGGGCCCATCACTGTGCATCCGCAGTTCAGCCGGATCCAGTGGAATCAAAGCTATTCACACATGCCACGAGGGCACCGGGCCAGAGCCGCAGACGAGCTAGAGCTGATGGACATAGAAGAGGCAGCAGCAGAGCCAGACATAGCTGAAGAAGAACAGTATGAGGAGACGATCACTATTAGAGCCTCAGATTTGCTAGCCTTACAGGATACCTTGGATGATATGCGATTTAAGATTGCCAATATATAGAGAGATGCACGCCAAGCACAGCTCGAGGCAGAGGAAAGATTTGAGGCACAACAAAACTTGCTGCGAGCCATCTTAGACAGGCTGCCACCAGCACAGTGATGTGTCGAGTACTCTAACCCCTTGCATTACATTTTTATTTTTTGTATCCATACACTGTGGACATTGTGCAATTTAAGTTTGGGGTTGTGTACACATTTTGTTTTTAACTATGCAGTTTATTTTAAATTATGGTTTGATTTTCATTTGTGAGCTTAACTTGATGAACATGTGATTACTTGATTAAGGAATTTGAGTTGTGTTACTTTCTTTTGACAGCATGAGATATTACAGTTTCAATTTGATTTTCACATGCACATTGGCACGTAGTTTTTGGGGTATAAATTCTGGGATCAATCATGTTTGGTTTCGATTGCTTGGATGAAGTTGGGTAGCCTATTGGAGAGATAACCTCGGTTTTGTTTATAAAAAAAAAAAAATCATTTTGAGCTTTCCACCGAGTAATCGGATCTCTTGCCTCATTAAGTAATGAGTGTTTGCGTTAAAATGTGAGAGGTTAGATATGGTTAGCTAAGCTTCGTAGCCTTTTTGACTCGAGTTAGTAGGTTCTTAGGGGTGTCTTTACACCCAATGCCCTAAAACCATTTGGTTTGGGAGTCATTGACTTAACGCTAGATACATGGGTCAATTAGAAAGCTTAAGGGAGCTGAGCACAAAAAAATAAAAAAAAATAAAACTTGGTTGTTGTATCTGATGGGTAGTCTAATGAATTCTGAGTGTTGATCCATGCATAATTGAGATTAGTTTTTGAAATCCCATAACTATGTGCTAATTTCACTTTCACTAGAATTGATTCTTATGATGTCTCATTTTGCCATATTAGTAACTTGATTTGTAATTCCCTGGAAATTGTGAAGATGATGTTTGTTTGGTTAAGCTTGCTCATGAATGAGAACCATGATTTTTATATTGTTGCATTTTTTAGAATAGTACGTTTGTACAAATGTTTGTGGGTATCATTCCTAGAAAACCCTCACGAGACTTTACTCGTCCTCTAGGGAATTCCTAGGGGTTTAAAAGGCTTATTGCATATGCTAAATGCAATCGTTCTCCCATGAAAGCGGACCTATGTTATTTGTTTTAATTGTGTTTTTCATTTTGTTTTTCTCAGGGACTAGAAAAATATAAGTTTGGGGGTATTTGATGAATGCCAAATAGTGTTTATTTGGACCCCTTAATTTATGTTTGTTAAGCCCTTAGCCTTGTTGTTTTCTTATGTTTTTGCTAGTTTTAGTGTTTTCTTGTGTTGCAAGTCCTTACCATCAAAGTGCTGTAAAAGGTGGAAATTAAGCAAGGAGTCCTTGTCTGTGAGATCGAGCGCATTGACCCGTGATCGAGCGCACCATGATCGAGCGCATGGGACGCAATCGAGCGCATCCACGTACACCCGAGATCTCCACATTGCCCTAGGCCATCGCATTCTCGGCTGCTCCATGGGATATTGGAGCGGTTGAGTGCGATCGAGCGCACTGCAATCGAGCGCACCTTCTCTTTCCAGACATCAGATATTTTATTATAAATAGGACCTATTGTGTAAATTTGTAGAGTTACATTTCCAGAGTGCCTTTTGATAGCAGAGGCCACTGTTAGGCACTGCTAAGCCTCTCTAAATGTCAACCATTTACTAGCTTTCTTTAATTAATGTTTAGTTTTAGTCTTTATTTGTGTTTACTTAGCATGAGAGGCTAAATCTTTAACTAAGGTTGAAGATGAAGCCTCACCATTTAATTATCTTCATGTTTTTATAGTTAGTTTGTACTTTAATCCGTCTTTTAACGTCATGAACGTTC
The DNA here is from genome assembly GCA_006937295.1 of Carpinus fangiana. Lineage (NCBI taxonomy): Eukaryota > Viridiplantae > Streptophyta > Magnoliopsida > Fagales > Betulaceae > Carpinus > Carpinus fangiana. The sequence continues at coordinate 19,914,878 of CM017326.1, forward strand.
GTTTCAATTCAATTTTGTGAGAAGATTGTGATTGATTGTGCCGTAGTTGGATATTCATAGTGTTTTGTCCGATGGATACATTTCATCTTTTGATTTAAGTTTATTTATCCATAGTCTTTTGTGTTAACCACATTCACATTGGATCCTTTGAACTAAATTAGATATGTTTTGTCTTTTGTCAAATGGACGGATGCTTTGAATATTTCAATAGGCACAATAGGACATTCATAGGGCTTAAGGGTGCATGAACTAGCGTGACACTAAAACATGCATTGTTTTTAATCGATAGATGGATGTATAAATTAATCATGCTAATATGTTTATCAATGTAGTGAGGTGGATTCTAGACCTTAGAATTTTCTTTGATTATTTTATAGTTTAAATTTACATTTAACACAAACACCCACTTTTGGAACTAGGTTAAAATAGAGTTAATCTAGACTTAAAATTGGTTTCTTTAACAAAACTCGATTCCTTGTACGTTCGACCATGCACTTGCACACCGCTACACTGCAAAATGATTCGTGCTATTGCGAGTACTTATTTTTGTACGATCAATGATGATCCAATATATTATGGTGAAGTAACTATTCTATTTGATGTGTTTATTTTGGTTAGAGGCTATACATAATGAATTGGAATAAATTATGTCTAACCATGCTTGAGAACTCGTTGAGTTATTTCCTAACACCAAATCAAGTGGTTATATATAGGTGTGACACCCCACCCAATGGGCAAATCAATTAACTAGTAATTGATCCCACAACGTGCCATCCTAGCCATGTCCCTCAAAGACACGACCTTCGGGAAATCACTTTCCTCGTCGTAACGAGAAAACTGTAGCGGAAGACTTTACCAAGACTATGGGATTAAGAGACAGTAAATGAAACATCACACAGCAATACCAGAGATAAAGTACTACATCACCATAATATCATAAATAGTTAGCAAATGTACTGGTCATCAGACCATTAGGAAAATAGATACAACCCAAATGAAACAAACGCCAACATTGTTCACAAAAGATCAACAGATCAAAGCCTAGAACTAAGCTTAAGCAGAGCTAGTGAAATCAAAATCTCTATCATGTCTGCATGGGCAGATACTCCATCTTCCCACATCGTCCTAAGCCAAACAGGATCCATATCCTCAAAAATCACCTGTATCAGGTCCTGTGCGATCACCCAAGTAATCTCCGACAGCATCTTCATCTAGTGTAGCTAAACCGCGCAATTATTCGTAATGATGGGGGAAAGACATAAATAAAAAGGGTAAGTTTAAGACTTAGTGATTTTTAACGTAGATAATACCCATGCCAGTTTTAGTAATGAATTCAGATGTTTAATAAGCGAAAGCAGTTCCATCAGGACAGTTTATTTTATACCTGATATATATAATAAATGATATATGCATATGATGTAAACAATAGTCATAGTTCAACAGTGTGGTCTACCTAAGATATTACCCCTTCTTAGCAGGGTTGATGCTGTCCCGAAGGACCTATAGTAAAATGCTAGTGCCCCAACTATTGCACAACATACCGTACGTAACATTAGTGGTACGATCAAGTCCGACCCTGAGTGGTCTAGTGATGAGTGCCTAAAAGTGCTTATTTAAACCCCTTAATTTATATTCGTTAGGCTCTTAGTATTGTTAATTTCTAATTATTTTTGGGTTTTTTAGTGTTTTGAGTTGTGCAGGTCTTTACAACAAAAGTTGGCCACAAGAGAGCAAAAATACACTAAATGAAGAATTGGATCCCTGCCAAGTGCGTTCGATCGCACTTGGTGCGTTCGAATGCACTCACGGTCGAACGCAGGAGGCACGGTCGAACATAGTCCCCGTCAGCCCGCATCTCGCGCGGGTGCCCTAGGAGTCCATCGCTTCCAAGCTGCGCCGTTACGGTTTTCTGCGGTCAAACGCACATTGTGCGATCGAACGCACAACTCAGCATTACGTTCGAACGCACTGCATGCGTTCGAACGTACTCGTACGATTTGTTAGTCTATAAATAGGACCCTAGGTCCATTTGGTCGAACACACAGTTTTTGGGGCGAATTTTAGAGAGCATTTTGCTTCTGTTTGCCTTGCTCTGCCCCTTTTATTTGTAAGCTTTTATTTTCAAGTTAATTTTAATGCATTATTTCAATTCAATTTTGTTTTGTTGTTCAATGGGTGGCTAAAATCTTCAACTTAGGTTGAAGATGAAGCCTCACCCTTAGTTTATATTTCTTGCTTTTACATTTTACGCTTTATTTTCCGTCATTTAATTCCGTACTCGTCATTTAATTTCTGTGACAAATAATTGAATGGTTGTGTGTTTTTGATACATTGATAGTCATCCTGTGATGTGTTCCAAGCCGGGTGCACAACGAGTTATTGGTTGTGATTTAATATCCACTGTGATCCAAGGATACAGTGGATGATTTTATCCATAATCAATACTCATTGTAGCTCCTTAACGGTAAACACATTATTCGGTTTGACTTGTGTCAATAACCACAATAGAGTGTGTTGAAGGGTTTAAAGTTTAAAACGGAAAATTGGTGTTTAATGTATTAAGCTTATTTTTAATGGGTGAGGTTAGTCTTTAACCTTAGTTATTTTATCCATACATTTTTAGAATAATTTAATTTCTGCACTTTTCATATTCGACATCATTTTTCACTGTGGGACTAGGTTAAGATATATTTAATTTAAGAGTCGTATTAGTTTTTAATTGCAAAACTCCGTTCTCTGTGGTTCGATCTCGGTACTTGCGCAACGCTATACGACCTAACGGTTCGTTCTATTGCGAGTACCCAAATTTGGTACGATCAAATTTTGGCGCCGTTGCCGGGGAACGGTTGTTTTTGTTTAAAAATTAATATAATTTTTAGATTGATGTTATTTTTCTACTAGTTTTTATTTTATGCATTGTAAATTTTGTGCATAGTTTATTTTGCATTTTAGTTTATTTTCGTTATTTTCTAGGTTAGTTTTTTTTGCCCTTTTAAGCTTTCTGTTTCGGGTTCTGGAAAATTTAAAGCGCCGACAGTGCGGTCGAACGCAGTTCTTGCGGTCGAACGCACTGCCGCCTATTCCAGGATATTCGCGCAGCTGCGAACGCTCATCACGCGTCTGCGTGCGAGCACAGGCGCCTCTGACAGACCGCAATGCGTCTTTGTGAACGATCGCACCTCAGTTGCGATTGAACGCACGAGCACAAGACTGCTACATTTCTTCATATCTGCGTGTCTGCGATCGAACGTAGGATCCTGCGCTCGAACGCACCTCAGCTGGCAGCACCAGCAGACCCGAGGTAGGTATGTCTTCTGTTTTCTGTTTTTTTTTTCTTTTTTTATTTTTTTATTTTTTTTATTATTCTGCCTAGGTTTATTTATTTACTTGCTATTTTTAGTTTTTGTTAGTTAGTTTATTTTTAATTGTTTTATTAGTTTGTTATTTTATTAGTTATTTGTTTAGTTTAATTTTTTATTAGTTTTTGTTTATTTTATTTTATTTTGCTAATTGTTTCATGTGGGATATTTTTGAACTCTTTGGGTGAAGCATGAGCCGTCCGTTTAATTATTTTAATGTTTCCCCTAGCGGTAGGATGCCCAATCCTACCAATTTTCACCCACATGAACCATGTTCACACTGCTCGAGCCCTTACCATAGTATAGGTGATTGTCCGCATTGGGGACAATTTTCCAACTTTTCACATGACCAGTTGAACACCAATTTCTCCAATTCTGGGTTTGAATCATATTCAAATTTTTATAACCCAAACTGGAGCAACTATTCTGATTTTTCGTGGCAAGCTCATGCCACGGGAAATTTTGCTCCCAAGGTTGACGAACTGCACCATCCTGATTATCCGCAGTTCGACAACCATTTTTCTTCCCATTCATCATATGACTATCCTCCTGAGAAATCTTCCTTGGAAGATACACTTAAGGAATTCATGGAATTAGATGGCCAACCCACCATTCCTGCTTCCCATGAACTATCTTTAGAAGACGCACTCGAGGAGTTTAGGAAAACAGTCAACCAACCTTGTCAAGAAATCATAGATGCCACTGTGGCAAACACCGAAGCAGTTGCAAGGTTGGAAGGACAGCTTGGTCATCTAGTCGCTGAATTCAACAGAATTGAGGAGGAGGAACTTCAAAGTCAAGGGATGGCAAGAGGGCAGTACATGACTGATGAGGATTGCCCCAACGATCCTCATCATGAGAATGTCCAAGCCAACACCACACTTGTTAGTGAGAAAAGAGCCGATGATCATGAGGAGGAAAAGAAAGAGGAGCAAGTTGAGCAATTGGAGCCCCCGCCAAATCCTAGTCTTTCCAATGACAAGGAAGTGAGTACTGAAGCTCACTCCTTCGTCACAATCCCTCTCGAGACATATCTTGAACCTCAAGTTTCATCTTTGCAATGTCTCGAAGAGCCGTCTTATGTAGAAATCTTTGAGGATTCACACTCACAAGATCACAAATCTAGGAACAGTGTTCCTAAGTGGATTCCTCGAAACAAGGACAACTACATAAGATGGCGGAACATCCTTCCAGAGGGGTATCTAGTTCTAAAGAAGAAAGGATGGAAGGGATTGGTTGGACACCCATACGAGCGGGGAAGGTGCGGTTTTCTTTCATTTTTATTTTCCGCACTTTAATTTTTGTCATTTTCTTTTTGTTTT
>CM017326.1:19921008-19975416 GCA_006937295.1 Carpinus fangiana
TTTTAGAGAGCATTTTGCTTCTGTTTGCCTTGCTCTGCCCCTTTTATTTGTAAGCTTTTATTTTCAAGTTAATTTTAATGCATTATTTCAATTCAATTTTGTTTTGTTGTTCAATGGGTGGCTAAAATCTTCAACTTAGGTTGAAGATGAAGCCTCACCCTTAGTTTATATTTCTTGCTTTTACATTTTACGCTTTATTTTCCGTCATTTAATTCCGTACTCGTCATTTAATTTCTGTGACAAATAATTGAATGGTTGTGTGTTTTTGATACATTGATAGTCATCCTGTGATGTGTTCCAAGCCGGGTGCACAACGAGTTATTGGTTGTGATTTAATATCCACTGTGATCCAAGGATACAGTGGATGATTTTATCCATAATCAATACTCATTGTAGCTCCTTAACGGTAAACACATTATTCGGTTTGACTTGTGTCAATAACCACAATAGAGTGTGTTGAAGGGTTTAAAGTTTAAAACGGAAAATTGGTGTTTAATGTATTAAGCTTATTTTTAATGGGTGAGGTTAGTCTTTAACCTTAGTTATTTTATCCATACATTTTTAGAATAATTTAATTTCTGCACTTTTCATATTCGACATCATTTTTTACTGTGGGACTAGGTTAAGATATATTTAATTTAAGAGTTGTATTAGTTTTTAATTGCAAAACTCCGTTCTCTGTGGTTCGATCTCGGTACTTGCGCAACGCTATACGACCTAACGGTTCATTCTATTGCGAGTACCCAAATTTGGTACGATCATCTAGACCAACTAATGGCGTCCGTCCTATAGTGACCTAACCATTGGGAATGGTTGCACCAAGGTCATGAAACCAATGGATCCAAAGCCTGTATAACACACACATTTGACCATAAAACTAACATATATAGTAAGCCAATGGCCATTACTACCGCATGTACCGGTGTACCATGTCATACGATACAAATTATCTTTGTCTGTATTTTACATGCATGTCATTTTACAAGTTTCACTTGGTTAACATGTTAAGGACAACGTTTTTCTCAAAATGACAGAGTTCATGTACAATAAGTATAAACTGTGAAAGTTGTAAAATATGCATGTTTTCTCAATACACAAAATAGGTGTGCAGTGCATGGAAAACAACAATAAGCATTATGTGAGTTAAAACTCACCTGGATCAAAAAGCGTCTCCGAATATTCTGAAAGATCTGAGTTCTCCAAATCTGTGGAAAACCTTATATTAGTCATAATTCTACTAAAACAACTCTAAAGTAAGGAAAACAAGAGCTATGGGACGGTTGGTGAAAATAGGGTTTCCCTGTTACATACTGACTGTACGTCCAGGACGCACACGATAGGCTATACGTCCGGCACAATACCATACGTCCGCTATGTGGGTTCTAAAGGAGAACCTCATTTTCTCTCCATTGTCCGCCTATTCTCCGACTCCTAGGGCTATTAGAAACACCCTAAAGCCTTCAAGTCTAGTTTACAACCTCCATGCAACGTAACAATGCTAAGCTAACGAAAATGCTAAACCAAACGAGTTCAAAGCGTAACTAAGCTAGCAACTACAACTAAACATAAAACAAGTAGCATAACGACGTATTTAAAAAGCTAATTGATAAGCGCCGAGTGTTGCACATTCAAGCCCCTTAACTCGCATACGTTAATTCCTTAGCATTGTTATTTGTTTGATTTTGCGTTGTTTTTGTGTTTCATGTCAAATGCAAGAGTTTCATTGGAAATCGGGCTAAAAGGGACAAGTTGGCATCATTCTGTAGCTGTGAACGATCACAGCTGCACCTATGAACGATCACCCAAAGCCTATGAATGATCGCATTGTGAACGATCGTTCATAGGTGAACGATCACCCAAAGCCTATGAATGATTTTCGAACTCCCATACGTGCGATTGTTCGCACTCGGGCGTGCAGAACACGAAAATCACCTTTTTGACAGCTAACTCGATTTTCAGTCTCCCAATTGAACTGGGAGACTGATCTACGACTGTAATTAGGGTTTTAGGATTTCTAGGGTTTTCTAGTCCCTATAAATAGGTTCTTAAACATTGTAAAATAGGGCCGTTTCCTAGAGTAGAATTCAGAACTTGCCTGTGGAGCTTAGAAGATCATGAGCTGCTAAAACCCCTTAGTGGGGTACCGATGTAACCCTTTCCAAGAACAGTGGTGATTGTATTTGATTTTATTTAATTCAATTTATGTATGTTGATTGCATAACTATAAGGATTGCATCTCTAGATTTCTGTTCTTAGTATTCAATTCAAAACCAATATTTGCGAAATTCTATTCTTGTCTTAGAAATTATTTTGCCTATATTGAACTTAAATCAACCTTATTTTATGTGATTATAAGATTGATGGTTGTGCAATGGGTTTTAATAGACATATGATTAATAGGATTAAGATAGGCCATGCCTAGGGAAGACGGGTCGTACTACACCCTAGTTTAGTGTAATTTAGGTAGACGATCCGTGCCAACCGAAGATGGGTTCTGCTATTCCATTGATTGTATGAACATATTAAGGGATTTTATAGTTTATGCCTAGGGAAGACGGGTCGTGCCGCATCTTAGTGGTAGGTGGACGATCCGTGCCAACCGAAGATAGATTATCCTTATCCCTTGATATTGTATTTTCTTGTTCTTTTATAACATGCATATTATGAGTTTCTGGAATTCAATATGGTTACCATTGTTGTGCGGATTGTGGTGAAGTCAGTACCTTACTTCTCTCTCTCATATATTTACTCTTAATCTTACGTTTACTTTTATGCACTTCAAATTCACAAACAATCAACTCTCTTTTGTTAATTAGGTTTGTTGGGTCATAAATCAACCCCACAAGACCATCCGACCTGTGCTAAGCCCAAGGAAGGCCCATGTACAAAGCCCAAGAGCATCTCGAGCCTCGAGAGCCAGGCAAACCTCTAGCACCCGAGAACGCCTCGAACAGGCGAGAAGGCCTCAGGCCTCGATCACCCGAGAATCGCCTCGGGCCTCGATCACAATATATCACCGATACTTTGAGCTCAAGGCTTCCGAAGCCCGAAAAGCTAGGGATCAAGAGATTAAATTCAAAGATCCTATCCTATCTGTTCCATTCAAATGCCAAGTACTCAAAAGTGCAAGATCAGATATATTATCTACAAGCATTCAAAGTTTAAAGTGCCATAACCACCAAATCCTATCTCGATCCCATCAGGTCGTGATACAGATAACTACCCAAATCCCTGATAACAAACTGCCTCGCAGAAAATCAGGGAAGAGTCAGTCATTGACAAGGGAACAATCACTCCATGCCTATATAATGCAAGTCACCTCCACATGTTCTGGTAACGCAACTCTAGCACTCTTAAAGCTTCTGTTGTTTCCTCATTATCTCAAAAGCATACACTGACTTAGGCATCGGAGTATCCCCGCCGGCTCACCCCCGGTCTCTTCGATCCTATTCTTTTCTCTATTGTGCAGGAAAAGTCAAACTTGGATCATTCGTCAGGAAATCAACAAGCGTGCCACGTCACCAATCGGGAAACTGTGTATCAACAAGGTTAAAATTAGTCTTTTGAATTTAGTAGCGAAACCCCTACAGTCCTTGAGGTTCGACACCCTCAATATAGCCCTATCCTACAGGATTCATTCTATTGCGAGTGGTATTTTATTATTGATAATTTTGGTCATGAAATTACCACATCAATTTTTGGCGCCATTGCCAGGGACTGTTAACGGTTTTGTTATTAAGTTTTAAGGGTTAAGTTTAGCTTAATTTTTATTTTGTTTTATTTTCATTAATTTATGTTTTTGAATTTTAATATTTCTGTTCAAGTTTCTCGATCAGTCTGCAGGTGCCAATCTTTGTGACTGCGCTCGATCGCCACCCATGTGCGATTGAGCGCAAGTCTGCAAGCAAGCAACAAGCCGCTGCAATTGAACCTCAGCCTCTACGTTCATTCCTCTCTTCGGCAATGCGATCGAACGCACCTTGAAGTGTGATAGTTCACTCTCTGGACAGACTCTGATGTATCCTCATTCAAGCACACCTGCAGGCCGTTTGTGAGTTTTTATTTTTATTTTTATTTTATTTCGATTAGTTTAGTTCATGTGGGGAAGCATTCCAACACCCCATGGACCATGTTCATATTGCAATAATCCTTATCATCATGTTAGAGATTGTCTTACTGCGGAACAATTTTCTAATTATTCTAATGAGCATATGAACAGACCGTTCTCTAGACCGGGGAATGACCTTTATTTTGATAACCCGGCATGGAGCAACCAGTCTAACCTCTCGTGGCAAGCTCAAGATCATGGAAAGTATGTTGCATAAGGTCATGAATTGCACCATCAATCATATCCGCAGTTCAATGTTCAATCCTATTCCCCTCAATATCATGCAACTCCACAGCAGCAATACCAGGCCGCCCCACCGCCCCGGGTAGAATCTAATTTTGAAGATCAAATGCTGAACATGATGGGTGAGATTAACGGCAAGCTGAACACAATGGATGAGATGGACAGCAGGTTGGGTGAGTTGAACGACAAGTTTGGCGAGATGTCTCAGACAGTAAATTTGCACTCTCAGTCAATTGCCAAGCTAGAGGCTCAGGTAGAACTAATAGCTGATATCATCAATAGAGAGGAAGAAGAGCTTCAAAGTCAGCTAGTGGCCAATTCTGATGAACACTACATGGTAGATGAGAGTACTTATCCTGGGCAAGCTATCACCACACTGAGGAGTGAAGAAGTGGTCGAAAACCACGTGGAAGAGAAGAAGGAGGAGCAAAGGGAAGAGGGAATTCAGGAAAAAGGCAAGGAAGTGAGCACTGAGGCTTCTTCACCATCACCTCCTATTCTCGAGATGCCATATAAGCCTCAAGCCCCCATTCCAGTTCATGATTCTGTACCGGATGAGAAACTGTTCGAGAATACTCAGAGGGATCTACCTCAATATGCGGAAATTCAGAATTACCTATCTATAGGTAAAATCCATTCTCTGTGGTCCAAGAGAAGAAAAGATTGGTGCTTCAAATTTAAACTTAAGGGTCAGAGAACACTGAGCACATCAAGGATGTAGATTCCGTTGAATTGGTGGATTCCATATATTTTGACTAGATGAGTCAGCTTCGTAGGTTCAAGCGTAGACCTTGTGCGCTTGACTCCTCACTGCACCAGGGTACGTGATCTCCATCCAGGTATGTTATCCATTATTGTTTCATTCTTTTTTAATTTCGTGGTTCACTCAAGTGGGAAGTGGCATTCTAAGGAAGCGAACGATCGCACCTCCTGGGGTGATCGTTCGCAGAAGTCCTCTCCAAAGTGCTAAAAACACTGTGTAAGAGAACGATCGCACCTCCTGGGGTGATTGTTCATAGAAGTCCTCTCCAAAGTGCTAAACACACTGTGTAAGCGAACGATCGCACCTCCTGGGGCGATTGTTTGCTCTCTTGCCATGCGCCTGTACGATCGCCTCTTGGCCGCATGCACACTCCAGCTCAAGCACGATCGTTCGCTCGTTATGGGCGATCGTTTGCTCTCGAGAATGGATGCATGTGACCTATTTAGGTCACTGTTCCCCTTCCTTTCCCCCATCATTTTTACAACAATGTGTTGCACTTGATTGTTTCTTGGTTGGAGTATCAACTTCTTTTTTAGGACATGTGTTTTTGGATACAAGTTTGGGGGAATGATATACCCACATCTGCTCACTCAAGTACTCCTATACCCTTAACCTCATTTTTCAGATTTGTACATACATTGGGGACAATGTATGATTCAAGTTTGGGGGTATGAGAGATACATTTACACACACTTGTCTTGTTTTTGAAAAAAAAAATAAAAAAAATAAAAAATTGTATGTTCATGTTGTCCTTAAATTTTGGTTGACCTACAAATTTGTGATTGATTTCATCAGTGAGCTTAAAACTTTGAACACATGATCTGATGTTGGATTTTTTAAGTTGGTTACTTGCTTTAGGCAATTGAGAATTCAAATGTTTGATCTGCACTGACACAAGCACATTAGCACATGATTGGTGGGGTATAACATATAGGTTTAATGTGTATGTTTCTCTGATTTGGGTGACACTGGGCAACTTATTGGTTGGATACATTGGCATATATATATATATAAAAAAATTTGACCATTGATAAACTCTTCATTGAGTAACTGGGCCTCTTGCCTCAAAGCATTGATCGTTCACGTCAAAAGGTGAGGAGTTTTGATGTGGTTAACGTTACGGCTAGTTTAGTTTCGTAGCCTTTTTGACTCGAGTTAGTAGGTCCTCAAGGGTGTCTCTACACTTAATACCCGAAAACCATCTGGTTTGGGAGTCATTGGCTCAACACTCGTTACATGGGTCAACTAGAAAGCTTAAGGGAACTGAATATTGCAAAGCCTAATAATAAAATAAAGAATCAGGAAAACATGCCAGTGTTATTCATTCTGATAGGGCTTCTAAGTGAATCTTGAGATCTAGAGACATTGCACATTGAATTTGTTTGGAAGCTTCATAGTCTTGTGCTAGTTCACTTTCCACTGTTTCGAGACTTGTGATGCCTTAGCTTGCCTGTTGTAAGTAATTAGACTTCAAATTCCAATTCATTGTGAAGATGGAGTTTAATCTTTTAAGCTTGCTAATAAATGAAAATCATGGTTTTGAGTGATGCTTAATTTTTGGATAACATAAACTGTGCACAATGTTTGTGGGTATCATTTTTGGAAAACCCTCACGAGACTCCACTCGTCCTCTAGGGAATTCCTAGAGGTTTAAAAGGCTTGTTGCATATGCTAAATGCAACCGTACATCCCACGAAAGCTGGATTTATCTTTTGAGGTTTTTCGTTTTATTTTCTGTCTTGTATTGCTAAGGGACTAGCAATATGTAAGTTTGGGGGTATGATAAGCGTCGAATGTTGCACATTCAAGCCCCTTAACTCACATATGTTAATTCCTTAGCGTTGTTATTTGTTTGATTTTGCGTTGTTTTTGTGTTTCAGGTCAAATGCAAGAGTTCCATTGGAAATCGGGCTAAAAGGGACAAGTTGGCATCATTCTATAGCTGTGAACGATCACAGCTACACCTGTGAACGATTGCATTGTGAACGATCACCCAAAGCAGCTTTGTGAACGATCGCATTGTGAACGATCACCCAAAGCCTGTGATCGATCGCACTCGGGCATGCAGAACACGAAAATCACCTTTTTGACAGCTGAACTCGATTTCCAGTCTCCCAATTGGACTGGGAGACTGACCTACGACTGTAATTAGGGTTTTAGGGTTTCTAGGGTTTTCTAGTCCCTATAAATAGGTTCTTAAACATTGTAAAAGGTGGCCGTTTCCTAGAGTAGAATTCAGAACTTGTCTATGGAGCTTAGAAGATCATGAGCGGCTAAAACCCCTTAGTGGGGTACCGATGTAACCCTTTCCAAGCACAATGGTGATTGTATTTGATTTTATTTAATTCAATTTATGTATGTTGATTGCATAACTGTGAGGATTGCAACTCTAGATTTCTGTTATTAATATTCAATGCAATTGTTATTCAATTCAAAACCAATATTTGCGAAATTCTATTCTTGTCTTAGAAATTATTTTGCCTATATTGAACTCAAATCAACCTTATTTTCTGTGATTATAAGATTGATGGTTATGCAATGGGTTTTAATAGACATATGATTAATAGGATTAAGATAGACCATGCCTAGGGAAGACGGGTCGTACTACACCCTAGTTTAGTGTAATTTAGGTAGACGATCCGTGCCAACCGAAGATGGGTTATGCTATTCCATTGATTGTATGAACGTATTAAGGGATTTTATAGTTTATGCCTAGGGAAGACGGGTCGTGCCGCATCTTAGTGGTAGGTGGATGATCCGTGCCAACCGAAGATAGATTATCCTTATCCCTTGATATTGTATTTTCTTGTTTTTTTATAGCATGCATATTCTGAGTTTCTGGAATTAAATATGGTTACCATTGTTGTGCGGATTGTGGTCAAGTCAGTACCTTACTTCTCTCTCTCATATATTTACTCTTAATCTTACGTTTACTTTTATGCACTTCAAATTCACAAACAATCAACTCTCTTTTGTTAATTAGGTTAAAATTAGTCTTTTGAATTTAGTAGCGAAACCCCTACAGTCCATGAGGTTTGACACCCTCAATATAGCCCTATCCTATGGGATTCGTTCTATTGCGAGTGGTATTTTATTATTGATCATTTTGGTCACGAAGTTTCCACATCACTAATGATTGAACGTTACCTCCTTGAAACAAAACCGCAAGAGTTCCGCCTCACGAACTTTCCGAAACATGCAAACACCTCAAACACACTCACAAAACACTCACAAAACTTTGGAAACTCACACCGGCAGCCTAGGGGCGTCTGAAAACAAGTGAAGAATGAAGAGGGTAGGGGGTATTTATAGGAGAGAGCTGCCAACAACTCCGCAGGCAAAGTAGCGGACGTCCGGCCAAAGGGGTGTACATCCGGTGGTCTTCGTCCAGCGGTCCAAAGGTTGCCTCATAGGTCCAGGTATTAACCAGAGGGTATTCAAAAAGTAGAGTATGTCTGGTGGTCCCACATACGTTCGCCTGTACTGGTTGCAGAGCGTACGTCCGGTGGTCCCCATTGTACATCCGCACTACAAACAGCAATGTATGTCAGCCAGACCTAGCGTACGTCTGCCCAAAAGTCAAAATTGCCCCTCTAGTATCCTTAGTGACCCAAAGCCCAAATTAACTCCCCCAACTAAGCTAATTACGCCTAGTTAATAATTTGGGTCAATACAATAGGTGTTTAAGAAGAAGCTTAAACCAAATGATACAATAAATAAGTACATGGTAGACTTGGTAGCTAAAAGCTACAAGTAAATGCAAAATGTTGATTATTTGATACTTATGTTTTGTTACTAAAATTGTATCTATTTAAATGTTATTTGCCATTGCTTATATATAAAGTTGGTATACGTCAACTACATGTCAAATTTGTTTTTTTTTAAATGATGATGAGATTTATATGGAGTAACCCCAGGGATTAATAATCCCCGGTCAAGAATACAAAGTGTGCAAAATGATAAAATCCTTGTATGGATTATACGACAAGTTTGACAAGGTGATGTTGTCAAACACATATTTGGTTAATGATGCAGGTAAATGCATAGCAAGTTTTACAATAATGAATATGTCATTATTTGTTTATATATATTGAGGACTTGCTTAATTTTTAAACTAGCATTTATGTTGTGCATGAAGCTAAAATATTTCTTGCATCTAATTTTGATATTAAGACATAGTAAAGCTAATGTCATGTTGGACATTAAGGTTATTAGAGATAATGATTGTATTATTTTATCTCATACACATTATATTAAAAATATGCTTAAATGTTTTGAGCAATACGTTGATTATCCGCCTATGTCTTCATCATATGATTCAAAAAATATATTTGGTTAAGAATCATAGTGATGGTGTTTTGCAAGAAAAAGTATGCACAAGTTATTGTTAGCTTGATGTTTTGACAAACTATATATACCATTATATTGCATATGTTGTTCGCAGATTGAGTAGATATACTCATAATCACGGTATTGAGTACTGTGATGCTATCTCTAAATTGTTGAGATACTTAAAGGCAACATTACTTTTGGTTTGTCATATTATGATTATCCTACTATATGAAAAGGATAGTGTGATGATAACTGTATTTTTTAATTTAGATGAGCAAAGCCTACTAGTGGCTATGTGTTTACTTTGACTAGAAGAGTTATCTCTTGGAAGTCTTCGAAATAGATTTGCATAGCAAGGCTTACTATGGAGTCAAAGTTAGTTGCCTTGGAGAAGGCAGGAATTGAAGATGAATGGTTAAAGGACCTATTGGTTAATTTATTTGTATTTATATGCTAATACAGTTCCACCTATGTGTTTATTGTCATTGACAGGCTACCAAAGCTCGAGCAAAGAATTTATACTAAGAAAGTGCACAATATTGTGAGGTAGCTTATTAAGACCGGTATATGTCCATGGACTTTGTGAGGTCATAAAAGAATTCTAAAGATTCTGTGACCAAGCCACTAGCAAGAAGGTTAGTGAGAGAAGCATCGAGGGGGATAGGACTAATACCCAAATTATGACAATGTGATTGATACCCAACCTCTGTGATTGGAGATCCCATGAATGAGGTTTAATGGGAAACAAAGTCACATGTGATCACGGTATGTACTATCAATTTATGTTTATCTTGCTAGAAAGATTAGTGATGAGCCCATCCCTATGGTGTAAGATAGTACAAGATGCAGAGTGATAAAGGGTGAGCTTAAAGCTCTTAATGGGTCCATAGTCCCTACCTATTGGGATGGGGTGTTCCCGGCACACACTCTTGATGGATACCACCTATATGAGTGTGGAGGTGCTATCTCCTATGAGACTTAGGTAGGTCTCTAGAGCACTCAAACAACAAAAGATGTAGAGTGAGTGAGGATGAGTTTAAAACTCTTTGGGATGGGATGTTCTCTACACACATTCTTGATGGACACCACCTATGTGAGTGTGGAGGTGGTGCCGCTTCCTATGAGACTTTGGCAAGTCTCTAGAGCACTCATAAAACCCAGAGCGCATGGCTTGTATAAAGCTCCAACCCGCTATAGAACAACCTAAATTTTCTTTATTTGATTTGATTTGACTTTTATTATTTCATTTGATTTGATTTTTTTTTTTGGAGAAAGTTATGTGGATGATAAGTTCGTTTAACTTGTGGATTTGGTTAAAAGAGTTTAAATCTACCACGATTCATTAAGTTCCTACTTATTTATCCTAGGTGCGGTTAAAGCCTTCGGGTACCACATCGATGCATACTTTAAATCTCCTCTTATTCTATTGTTTGTAACATATGGGGGGATTGTTGTAATATATGTTACAAACAATTGTTGATATGGTTATTTTACGACCAAAAGTTATCAATAATAAAAATACCACTCGCAATAGAACGAATCCCGTAGGATAGGGCTATATTAAGGGTGTCGAACCTCAAGGACTATAGGGGTTTCGTTACTAAATTCGAAAGACGAAATTTAATCTAATTAATTAAAAGAAATTGATTTGTTTTTCTTAAAACTAAAGTGCATAGAAATAAAAGAGAATTTAGGTATGAGAGAGAGTGTAGGGTATTGACTTCACCTCTATCCGCACAACAATGGTTAATCAAATTCAATTCCAGAAATTCATTCTATGGATGTTATAATTAAACAAGAAACTACCTTATTAAAGAGTAAGGATAATCTATCTTCGGTTGGCACGGATCGTCCACCTAACCACTAAGATGCGGCACGACCCATCTTCCCTAGGTATAAATTATAAAACACTTTAATAAGTTTCATATAATTAATGGAATAGCATAACCCATCTTCGGTTGGCACGAATCGTCTACCTAAATTACACTAAACTAGAGTGCAGTACGACCCGTCTTTCCTAGGCATGGCCTATCTTAATCCTATTAATCATATGTCTATTAAAACCCATTATATAACCATCATCCCCATAATCATAGAAAATAAGCATGATTTGAGTTCAATAAAAGTAAAATACTTTCTAAGACAAGATAAGAATTTCACAAATATGATTTTGGAATTTAATAACAATTGCATTTAATAATTAAGAACAGAATTCAATTGTAGCAATTCTCACAGTTATATAATCAACATACATAAATTGAAAGTCTGGAAATTAAATACAATCAAACCATTGTGCTTGGAAAGGGTTACATCAACACCCCCACGAAGGGGTTTAACCGCTCATGACTCCGCTAAGCCTCCAAGAAGATTTTTTTGTATCTAAAACTAAGTACCTTTTCTCTTGAAGCTTAGAGGTCTATTTATAGGGAGAAAATAAGCCCTAGAAGCCCTGGGAAACCTAGAAAATTTGGATTTCAATCTCCTAGTCAAATTAAGAAGCAATCCATTTACAAATCGGAATAAGATTCGTCCAAATTTGCCTCCTTCTCTTGCGGGATGATTTTGGCATAGCGGAAGTCTAATTTAGGAAAATCATATTTCATCATGATTTGTATAATTTTGAATTAGCTTTCCAATGCCACTAAAATCACCTTAATCTGATATTTGAGTTGCAACTTATGACCAAAATACTGAGACATGTTCAGAATCTAAAATTCTATCCGATCCGATTTTGACTCCAATTGGAGAAATTCCGATTTTATCCTTTCCTTGATTTGATTAAACTTAACCACATCATATATGTCCTCTATTATGATTGGTTAAGCTTAATCATATCTTCTAGGTCTTCTCAAATTGTGCTTTAAGCCCAAAATCAATGGTTTTTCTTATATCTTTATTAAATACCTGAAAACACAAAAACCGCACGAAATCAAACAAATAACAATGCTAAGGAATTAACATATGCGAGTTAAGGGGCTTGAATGTGCAACATTCAGCGCTTATCAATTGTTTTATTTTATTTCTTCTTAAGTCCTTTTATTCTTTGATTAATATCCAACTAGTGGTTTCTTAGAAATTACTATTGTGACCGTTTGGTCATTAAAGACCATTTAGTTTTCCTATACGTTTTTTGACCATGAGTGGTTAAACTCATTGATTTTCTTTGCCGTTTATGCCCTTGGTCATTAACATATATTTATGGCATTTTTTTTTTTTATAACAAATCTTTCAGTTTTGATCGTTATAGTTTAATAAGTTTTATGGACTTTGACCATTTGCTCATTAATAAGTGTTTTACGGTTTTCAGTTTTTTGGTCATTATTTTGTTATTTATAACATTTTGGAGAACCACCAGCCCGCACGTTTTCTATATATATATATGTCACCAAAAAGGAGCATTAGAGTGTGATCACTTCTTTTGCTTAAAAGGCCTTATATTTTATCACATTCTGTTTTGTACAGATTGTTTATTTTTCATTTGCTATTGCCCCCAGTCCCAACTATTTTTGGTGTTGTATTTCATCTACTTTGAGGAAAAAGGGTTGTTCTATTACTCTTTGTTATTGGAAGTGCGTCCTTAACGAAGGTAGATGCTATAGTCTAATCCTGGGAGGTTGCATGTCAAAGGATCCGATTGCACCGAGTTATACACTCCGGGAGGCATGAATCAACCTTTAAGGACAATGCTCTTGCGTAATTCTATAGCATTGTGAGATCTTTCCATACTCTACTTTTTATCTCTTGTATTTTATTTATTTTATTGTTAATTTTCATATTGTAATTATTTTATATCAATGAAAATTTGTGCACCATCCAAAATTATTTCCAACATTTATTTCTTTCACTTTCTTTTGATTGGCCCCACGTAGGTGTATCATGTATGGCTCATTTGAAGGCTTATTTTGTCTTTTTGTGTAATTCCTCTTCATGTCCTTGTTTGCTTCTCTTTTTTTTTTTTTTTTTTTTTTTTNCTCTTTTTTTTTTTTTTTTTCTCTTTTGTTGAACACTCATGGGACCCACGAGCATGGCTTTTTTTTTCTTCAATTTATTTTTTCTCAATACACAGCCACAATTTGCATTCATTTTCTATTTTTTTTTTCAATTTCTTTTCCTTAAATCCTCATTTTTTTCTTGGCAACATGAAAAACATAAAAAACAAAAAGCTAACACAAATCATTAGATTGTAATATAGCTAAAGGATTAACAAATGTAAAATTAAGAGGTTCAAATGTACAATATTTGGCACTCACCAGCCTCTAAACATAGAAGACAGAGATCACTGTCTAATTCGAAAACTTAGCAAATATTCTTTGGAGGCTTAGCGGAGTCATGAGCGGCTAAACCCCCTAGCGGGATATTGATGTAACCCTATCCAAGCGCAATGGTTTGATTGTATTTAAATTTATAAATTTTCAATTTCTGCATGCTGGTTATGTAATTATGAGAATTACTACAATTTGATTTTGTTCTTAATGTTTAAATGCAATTGTTCTTAAATTTCAAAATCAATATTTGTTAAATTCTTATCTTGTCTTAGAAAATCTTTTACTTTTACTGAACTCAAATCATCCTTATTTTATGTGATTATGGAGATGATGATTATACAATGATTTTAACTGGCATATAGTCAAAAGGGTTAGACAGGCCATTCCTATGGAAGACGGGTCGTACCGCATCTTAGTGGTTAGGTGGACGATCTGTGCCAACCAAAGATGGGTTATACTTACACTCTTGATTGTATGTATATTATTAAACAATTAGATAATCCATACCTAGGGAAGACAGGTCATACCGCATCTTAGTGGTTAGGTGGACGGTCTGTGCAAACAGATGATGGATTATACTTACTCTTTAATAAGGTATTTTCTTGTTTATTTATTTTTGACATGTGTTGTGTCTTAAAACCCTTGTGACAATAGTGAGAGAAAAAGAAATAGAGAGACCAACTACCATCATATCCTAGCAAAAGAAGAAGAATTTGTTTTTTAGTCTTTTGTATTCTTTTGGAGAATAATCTATGGGAAATTACCTCAGAACACCTTGGGTCGGCACTCAGATTTTTTTAAATCCCTAAGTGTTTTTTTTGACAATTTACTCCCTAAGTAAATCAAAATTACAATAAAATCCCTACCATTAAAATTTTGTTAACTGCCATTAGTCTGGGTCAAAACGGTGCGTTTTGACCCAATAAAATATTATTTTTTTAAAAAAATTAATTTAAAAATTAAATCCTAATTTTTTTTTTTAAAAAAAAGAGAGAACCAACGGCAGGTCCGAACCACCCCATAGGGGCTGGCCAGCCACCCCCTATGGGGTGGTTCGGATGTGCCGTTGGTGTTTGCCTGAGTATTGGTCTGTATGGTGGAAAACTCAGGGGAATAGCTCTGCATAGAACCAAATTCTGTTTTTACCATATTCTTCCCCGAGGAAAATTCATCCTGCTTGGTGGGTTCTTGGAAAGTCCATGGTTGTTGGTATGACTGAAAATTTTTTGACAAATGAAAAGATTGTTAATTAAGACCAATTAAACCGAGAAAAACAAAGAAATTAACCTGGACTTGCATGTTTGAAAATGTGTTGCCTACAGTTTGAATTGTGGTATTTGAAGACGGGAAATTTGTTGTTGATGATGATAAAGGGGGTCTGTTTTGGGTTCGGAAAGAGAAATCTGAGTAGTTTTTGTCTTCCTGTTTGACATTCTGCCGTCTATTGCCAGAATTGCTCTTCCACTGGAAGCCCTGAGCTGGGAATGTTCCTGTCGTTGGAGAAGGCAAAATCTGTGTATGAGAGCAAAGAGGGAGAAAAACCTGTTGATGCACAGTTTTCGATTGGTGACGTGGCACACTTGCTGTATTCCTGGTTCGAGTGCTCCAAGTGTAAATTGCCCTGCACAGTGAAAGAGACAATAGGATCGAAGAGACCTTGGGTGAGCCGGCGGGGCCACTCTGATGCCTAAGTCATTGTTTGCTGGAGAGAATAATGAGAAAGCAACAAAGCATAAAGAGTACAAAAGTTGCGTTACCAGAATGTGTGGTATGACTTGTGTTATATAGGCATGGAGCGATAGTTCCCTAACCAGTGACTGATTCTTCCCTGATTTGCTGCGAGGCAGTTTGTTATGGAGGGATTTAAATAGTTATCTGTTCCTTGATTTTCGGAGATCAAGACAGGATTTGGTTGTGGGCATTTGAATTCTGAATTCTTACAGATAGAGTATCTAATTCCGTGTTCCCAGGTGCTTGACATTTGAATTGGATTGATAAGATCACATTACATGTCATTCAAATGGATTCAAATTACCGATCCCTAAATTCCAGGCGCTCGGATTCAAGGGCCTCGAATTCAGAGGTCTCGGACTTGAAGGTCTCAGAAGCCTTGGATGCGTGGGTCTTGGAGGCCTCGGACTCGAGGGTCTCGGAGTCTCGAATCCGAGTCCTTGGTCTCGGATCCTTCCGTCCCAGATCCGGGACTTGGTCTTGGAGGCTCGGGGCCTGAGGTGTTCCTGGGCTCTGACTTGCATGGGCATTGACTTGGGCTGTTGGACTATTGGGCCTGATAAAGTTGATCCATGACCCAACAGTTACCCCCCAATTTCCTTGTCTGGAGGACTATGAAAATTCCAGTGTTCCTGAAAAATGGATCAAACTTTCGAGGCTGGGTCGAATCCGAGGCATAGTAGAAAAAATAAATTTTGACTTGGCCGAGGCAGGAAAATTTGAGTTTCAAAAAATATTGTAGGCAAGAAATTTTTTGAAATTTCCCGCCCAAATATTTCGAGATGCTTGGGTTTCTGAGGGAGGCGCCGATCATTTAATGCATCGATTCCAATGATTGAGGTTCTGCCACGTGTCGGTCTTAGAGTGGTTGTATGGGTGGCTGTCGGCTGTTAGTCATAATGACTGACCAGCTGTCGAGAGTCGAGGCATTTTTCCAGGGTTTCAAGGTATGTCTCTTCGATGTCCTCTCTTTAAACCCGCGCCGACTCCTCATTTTCTCTACTTGGGTCATTTCTCCTATTCATTTTTCTTCTTGCATAATTCTCTCTACTGCTTCGAGCTTTCTTCCCCTGTTTCCCGTTCTTTCCAGTATTCTCTACTTCGTCTCCTCGAATTCTCCTCTTTCCGTCTTACCAAGAATGACTAAGGACGGCAACAATTTTGATGGGTTGGGCGATGCCCACCCTGCTCTATGGGAGGCCAAATTGACAAAGGCCAACGAGCGTCGGATTAGAACAGATTGTTTCAATCCAAGGTTCGTCAAGCTTCAGTTTGATGAAGAGAGGTCGGGTGCTGTGCTGCGCTCGGACTACCACAAGGTTTGCGTCTACGAGGCCATGTTCCGAGCGGGCTTTCGGCTTCCATTCCTCCCTATGGTTCGAGAGTTGTAAAGTTACCTGAATTTGGCTCCTCACCGACTCGTGCCCAACGTCTAGAGGGTTCTTCACGCCTATATGGTGTTGTGGCCTCTTACACTGGGCAAGGAGCACTAGTTAACAGCAAGGGAATTCCTGCACCTGCATCGAGTCCACAAAAACCACGGAGGCGCTAAAGTGTACAACGTTCAAACTAGGCGGGGAAAGCTTATACAGATGGAGGCTAAGTACTCTAGTAATCGAGGGTGGAAGAACAAATTCTTCTTCACCTCGGGGCAGTGGGAATTTGCCCCTTCAGAGCCAGCAATTGGACCCAGGGTTCCACGCGAGACCAACGTGCTTTTTGAGAAACGTCAGTAGGAACCCAATTTGACAAGGGTCGAAATGTCTCGAGTCAACAAAGTCCTCAAATGGGCACAGAGGCACGATGCATGCATGTTATACAGCATGCTAGCCTCGATCCTGAGGCTCATGGAGTTCGTCTACGAGCCTGCTGCGTACCCGGCGGTCAGGCTGAGAGAAGAGTTCCTCGGGATTCCTGCTAACTCTGGTCCTCCTGCTGGCAATACTCGGGGTGCTACCCCTTGAAAGGACCAGGCCCAAGCCGTTGATAGGGGTAAGTTCTCGAAGGCAGACAAGGGCAAGGGCAAAATGATCGAGCCTGAGAAGCCTAAGAAGGCTGCACCCATTCCCCTCCAGTTTAGGCTTCGGTTCTTGCAGCTGCGCCCCTGGCCAAGAAGAGTCCGGTTTTGCCGAAGAAGCCGGTTGAGCTTCCTTCCCGAGTGATCAGAGCACTAAGACTGGTTGACGAGGAGGAAGAGTTGGGGTTAGAGAAGCCCGCAGAGGCTGCCCCAAGACCAACCACTCAAGTCCCGGCTCCCGCTGAGGAGTCGAATGTTGAAGTGATAGAAGTTCCTCTTGTGAAGAAGAGGAAGCTAAAGAAGGTGGCCGAACTTGCAGTCCCAGTGACCGAACCTGCCACCCTGGTGATCAAGCCTGCTGCTAAGGTGATTGAGACTACTGCCCCAGTGGTTAAGGCAGAGAATGTGGCCGGCTTCCTGGTAGCATGGAGGAAGCAAGTACCTCCTCCATCCGTGCTGCACATGGAGGACGTCGAGGCCTTCCTGGCCAACAAGCCAGTCTTGGCTGTTCTGGTGAGCAACACAGAGCCGGTTGTAGGAGAACCACTACGAGCACCAGAGGGTCCCATTCCTTCGATGCTAAATCACCCTATGGGCTTGAAATCCAGCACATCCTATAGGACTTCGACATGGAGTCGGAGGAATCCGTTGGAATGGCGGATGACAACATGGGGCCTTCTACCGTTGCAGTTGTGAAGACCCCTCGAAAGCCATTGTCTCCAATCCCAAAGATGGGGGCTTCTTCTCGAGCTCTGAACCCTAAGAGGCCTCGGAGTCTGACTCCTGTTGGAGTCGACGGAGCTTCAAAGTCGAAGAGGCCTTGGGCTTCCGAGGTTCCAGAGGCTTTTGAGGCTTTCGACTTCAAGAGTTGAGCTGAAATACGGCCAGAGGGGGCCAACTGGACAATCGGAGGGAAGTTAGCCAAGCTTGGAAGGGATTTGAAGGGCAACCCCTTTAAGGCCGTGGTGGATCTGGTCGACCACGAGAAGCTCCAAATGAAGCATTATGATGTCTCTACTCGAGGCATGGCAGAGGAGATGTTGACCATGCAATTCCTGGTAAGCTTTCTAACATTCCATCTTCTTTCCTTTCCATATCTACTCTCATCTAATGCTATGTTTTTCCAATTGCAGGCCTTCCTCAGATCAACTTTCCTTTACTGCTATTTTTGGAAGGTCTCAGCTACTGATGATGGAGCAGAGGACCTGAAGAAGAAGCCGGCGGAAGCTGAAGAGGAAAATGCCAAGCTCAAGGAGGCAATGGCCAAAAATGAAGAGGACCTTCGAGTTCTCGGATAGCACTCGACTATGATGGAGTGTGAGGCTTCCGATGCCTCCAAGGCCAGGGATCGAGCTAGCCAAACTTTTTGAGGAGTTCAAGTGCTTGCAGGCTAAACACTCCGCTCTCCAATAGAGACATGCCGCCCCGTTGGTCGATCATGCCGGACTCCAATAGGATCACTCCATCCTTAGGGAGGAACTGGGGCAGCTCAAGGAGAAGCATACAGAGACCCTCGATCAGCTGAAGGAAAGTCAGGCCTCTATTTATCGAGCCTTGAAGGGCAAAGTGGTTGCCGAGGAGAGACATAAACACTTCCATGGCGAGCACAGGAAGGTGATGCTTGAATTGACGGAGGCTTAGGCAAAGGCGGCAGATTATCTTTAGCAATTGTCCTTTGCCTCGAGAGTTCGAGACACTACCTGGGCGGATGGGATCCATTTGGGGTTCGAGACCTTCCAAACCTGGTGGAGAGACTCTGCTCGAAAGCTGGACCATAACCTTATAAATATCGAGGATATCCCCTGTACTAATGAGGCCATCAGGGGCCTGACTAGCTTGGGGCGAGTTGAAATGCAAGATGTTGCGAGGTTTGCTGACTTTGATTATCATCCCCCAGCCCCTAAGCCCGGGGTTGTTCCGGAAGGTGGAGAAGCTAGGGAGGCATCTGAAGATGCCAAGGCTGCTCCTGCTGTTCAAGACCCCACTGTTACTCCGCAGGGGGAACATTAGATAGCTTGCTCCAGTAAATTCTCTTGTACAATTTTGTATCTATTTTTCCTATACATTCAAAAAGTTAATGAAAGACAATTTCTTTTTAATTATTGTTTTCTTTACTCTCCCTTTGATTCTTGTTCAAGATTATGAATATAGCCTTTTCCCTTGTAAAATAATCACAAGATTAACACTTATGATTTCCAAGGGCACGTGCTACAACTCGAGCTTGAGTTCCTTGAGCTCGAGTTGTTCAACACTTGGAAATTTCGAAGTGTTGAGTCTCGATTCTGAGACCCTTGGTCTTGGATTCTCAAAGTGCTGAGTCTCAATTCCGAGACCCCTAGTCTTAGATCCTTCCATCTCGGATCTGAGACTTGGTCTCGATTTCCTGAATCTCGCTTTCGCTTAGGTGTTGATTCAGCCAGCCTGGTGAAGACCAAGTCATTGGCTGTTCAATTCCTCCCCTGCATCATTTTTCCAGTTAAGTGTTGTGTTTCAAATCAGTCTGCCTGGTGAAGACCAGGTAGAAGACTAACCTATTCAACTACTTAGTATGCATGTATTCCTGTTAAGTGTTGGGTTTCGAATTAGTCTGCCTAATGAAGACTAGGTGGTGGACTGACCTAACCAACTACTTAATATGCATATTCTCATTAAGTGTTAGGTTTCGGGCCAATCGGCCTGATGAAGATCAAGTCTCGGATTGGTTCGTCTAAGCACTTATTACAAATGTATTCCTGCTTAAGTGTCGGGTCTCGGATCAGACGGCCTGATGAAGACCAAGTTGGGCTCGGGTTGATCTATTCGACAACCCGAGCCCAACTTGTCGGGTCTCGGATCAACCGTCCTGGTGAAGACCAGGTCTTGGATCGATCCTCTGATCACTTGGTTTTTTTTTTCTTTTCCAGTTTTAAGAGTTAGGTCTCGGATCAATTTACCTGGTGAAGACCAGGGCTCGAATTGATCCGTCGAAGCACTTAATATTGTACCAGTTAGTTCCCACAGATTATGAAAATAAACTCCGAGAATTCCTTTATTGAAAATAATTCATGCTAAAATAAAGCAATAAGAAAAATTGCGTCATCTTAAAAGAAGTATCTTTTAAGATGTTCCGCATTCCATGGCCTCGGAAGGACCTTCCTAGCAAAGTCTTCCAGATAGTACGCTCCAGGTCTCTAGCAGCTGATCACCTTGTCAGGACCTTCCCAGTTTGGAGCTAGCTTTCCCCCGGCTGAGTCTCTGGTGGCGAGGGTAACCTTACGCAAGACCAGATCTCCAACCCTGAAGTTCCGAGGCTTCACCTTCCTATTGAAGTACCTTGCCACCCTTTCCTAGTAGGCTGACATGGTGATGTGAGCACGATCATGCTCTTCCTGCAGCAGGTCCAAGTGAAGCTTGAGTCCTTCATCGTTGGTCTCTGCCTTGTAAGCTTCCACCCTCAGGCTTTCCGACCCTAACTCTACTTGAAGGCCTCAGTTTCGAAAGCAAGAGCATACGGGGTTTCTTTCGTTCGAGTTCTTCTTGTAGTTCGATACGCCCAAAGAACTTTTGAGAGATCGTCTGCCCAATCTCCTTTCCTGTCTCCCAACTTATTTTTCAAAATTTTGAAAACTGTCTAGTTGGTAGCTTCTACTTGTCTGTTTGCCTGAGGATGTCCGGGAGAGGAAAAGTAATTCCTTATGTGGAGTTTAGCACACCACCTCCGAAATGAGTCACAGTTGAACTGCTTCCCGTTGTCAGTGATGAATGTGTGTGGCACACCATAGCGGCATACAACATTCTTCCACAGGAATCGTTCGATGGTCTTAGCTGTTATGTTCACTAGGGGCTCTACTTTCACCCATTTAGTGAAGTAATCCACAGCTACAACTGCGAATCGAACAACCCCTTTCCTTGGGGTAAGGGTCCCACTATATCTACCCCCCATTGTGAGAACGGCGAAGGGGAAGAGATTGAACTTAGCTCCTGGGGGGGTTGCTTGGTGATGTTAGCGAATCGTTGGCACTTGTCACAATTCTGGACAATCGCCATCATGTCTTTGCTCATGTCAGGCCAGTAGAATCCTGCTCTTACTACCTTGTGTGCTAGTACTCTTGCTCCAGAGTGGCTTCTGCAAATTCCTTCATGAATTTCCCGGAGGATGTAGTTTCCTTCCTCGGGAGAGACACACTTCAGAAGAGGCAATGTGAACCCTCTCTTGTAAAGTTCTCCATTCACCATTGTGAACCTTCCGGCCTTCATTCTCACCTGCACAATAGACTTTTTCTCTGATGGCTGAGTTCCATTTTGTAGGTAGTCGATGAGCTCCCTTCTCCAGTCTGATACCTCCTTGATTGCATCCAATTTCGAGGCCTGGTCAGATATCGAGGAGTGTGTCAGACTCTGAATGGGTTCCCTACCTTCCTTGATTTTTGTGTTCTCGGTAGAGGCCATTCGGGCTATGCGATCTACCTTCTCATTATCTTCTCTGGGAATCTTCGTGATGCAAAACTTCTGAAAAGAAGACTGCATGTTTTGTACCTTGGTTAGGTACCTCTTCTTTTTTTCCCCTTTCGCTTCAAACTCTCCTCGGATATGACCCATGATGACCTAGGAGTCACTCTGAACTTCCACAGATTCAGCTCCCAGATCAAGGGCCATTCCGAGGCCTGCAATGACAGCCTCATATTCGGCTTCGTTGTTGGTAGTCCTAAATTCTAGCCTCAAGGAACTACTCAACTCTTCCCCGTCTGGAGTGATGAGCATAATTCTAGCTCCTCCATTCTTCCTTGTATATGAGCCATAAACATAGACAATCCATTTTCTCTCTGTCTCTGGTTCCTTAGTTTTTGCCAGGTTCGTATACTCAGCCAAAAAATCTATAAGGGCCTGACCCTTGATTGAATTCCTTGGGACAAACTCAAGGTCAAACTGTCCAAGTTCGATAGCCTAGTTTGCCAGTCTTCAGATAAATCAAGCTTCTGCATCACCTTTCTGAGTGGGTACTCTGTGGGGAATCGGATGGTGTGAGCTTGAAAGTATGGCTGGAGTTTCCTCAAGGCCATAACGAGAGCGAATGCCAGCTTCTCGATTTGAGGATATCTCTCCTCTGCTCCGTGTAGTGCTTTGCTGACAAAGTACACCAGCTTCTGTATTCCCTTGTCTTCCCGGATCAAAGCTGCGCTAATTTTTGTGGGAGAAACCGCTAGGTATAGGTATAATACCTCACTTGGAATAGTTCTACTCAGCAAAGGGGAGCTCGTCAGGTAATTCTTCAATTGGGGAAAAGCTTCCTCGCATTCATCTGACCACTCAAAGGCCTTCCTCAAGATTTTGAAGAAAAAGAGGCACTTGTCAGTGGATCGAGAGATGAACCGATTCAATGCCGCCAACCTTCCAGTAAGCTGTTGAAGCTGCTTCATGGTCTTTGGAGACTGCATCTCCAGGATGGCTTGGATCTTCTCGGGATTGGCCTCGATTCCTCTGCTCGAGACCATGTAACCCAAGAACTTCCCAGAGGATACTCCGAATGCGCACTTCATAGGATTCAACTTCATTCCGTACTGCTTCAGGGTCTTGAACGCCTCATGGAGGTCGTGAGCATGGCTAACTGATTCCGTGCTCTTCACCAGCATGTCATCCACATAGACCTCTATGTTCCTTCTGATTTGGGCTTGGAACATTTTATTCACAAGCCACTGGTATGTTGCCCCTGCAGTCTTCAAACCAAAAGGCATGACTTTGTAGCAATAAAGGCCTCGATCAGTGATGAACGCAGTCTTCTCTCGGTCTTTCAGATGCATGAGGATCTGGTTGTAGCCAGAGAATGCATCCATAAAACTGAGCAACTCGTGCCCAGAGGTAGAGTCGACCAGTGCATCAATGCGAGGGAGAGGGAAGCTATCCTTTGGACAGGCCTTGTTGAGGTCGGTGAAGTCCACGCACATCCTCCACTTTCCGTTGGATTTCTTTACCAGGACTACATTTGCCAACCAATTAGGGTAGTAGACCTCCTGGATGAACTATGCCTTCAGGAGCTTCTCGACCTTTACAACTATGGCCTCGACTCTTTTCGGTGTGAACTTCCTTCTCTTCTGCCTTACAGCCTTCATGTCAGGGTCCACATTTAGAACGTGGACAATCTCCTTCGGGCTGATCCCTAGCATGTCTGCATGTGACCAGGAGAACACCTCCATATTTCTGTGGAGGAAGTCCACAAGGCCTTCTCTGATCTCCTGGGTGAGACAAGTCCTTATCTGCAAGACTTTTCCTTTTCCCATGACCACCTCCTCGAGTGGCTCTGTTGGTTCCCCTTTGGCCTCGGACACCAAGGCCACTGTGAGAGTGGTCGGATCCGAGACCTTCTTCTTGGAGATGTTGTAGCACCTCCTTGCTGCAAGTTGATTGCCCCTCACTTCTCCCACCCCTTCCTCTGTCGGGAATTTCTTCATGAGATGGTAAGTTGAGGTCGCAGCTCTCAACTTATTCAATGCTGGTCGACCAATGATCGCATTGTAGGCGGATGGTCGATCAACTACCAAGAAGTCCACCATTACGGTGGACAATCTGGGAGCGATTCCTGCTGTCATCGGTAGCGGTATGATCCCAATAGGCTGGACCTGCTCTCCGCCAAATCCGACGAGGGGAGAACCAAATGGTTTGATTCTATCCCACTCAATTCCCATCTGTTGGAAGGCTGGCCAATATAGGATATTAGCCGAGCTCCCATTGTCAACCAGGATACGATGGATCGCGTGGTTGGCAACTATCACGGTCACTACTAGAGCATCGTCGTGGGGCATTACGACCACCCGAGCATCTTATTTCGAGAAGGACAGCACAACCAATTATGTTTTGGCTGCTGGTCGTACCAAAAATAAGTATTCACCAATTACACGAATCGTTTTACAATAAAGTGGTTGTACAAGTGCAAGTGTCGAACCCACAGAGAATCGGGTTTTGTGTAAAAACCAATTTAAATGCCTAAATTAAAATTTATCTTAACCTAGTCCCAAAATCAAACATGTGGCGTGCATAAAGTAAAAACAAAATTAAATGCCATAAAACAAAGAAATAAAAACGACTAAGGTCCCTAATCCATCTCACCACAATTTAATCAACATATAATCATGCTAATTCACACCTTTATCAAACAATTAGGCTAAAATACATGTCCTATTCTCACGATAGTTCACACACCCGTCGTACGGCCTAGCTCTACGCATATTCTTTTGCCTTTACAAAATCTAGTCGAATCATTCGATGTATTAACCTATAAACGGTCACAATGGATGTTGAACCGTAATCGAATCATCCGATGTGTCGTTGACGACAACGGATATTGGACTCGATTAAACAATCCGATGTAACCCGGATAAATCACAACGAATATTGGACGAAAAACGATCCATAAATAACAACCAATCACAATCTTATCACGAGATTGCGATTGAATCGAACATACATTAAATTAAAATGACAGAAAATACGAACTAAGCATGAATATATATAAACAAATCCATAGTGAAGGAAATAGAGACTAAAATAAAACAAATAAAAGCATTAAATGATAAAATGACGTTTAGAGGGTTTTACAGTGATGAATAGAGAGGACTTAGGCCACTGAGGGTGCCTCCAAGTGTTTCCAAACATAAATAAAAATATATACAAAGTGTTCTATTTATAAGCAAAAATTAGGGTTGCTGCCAAGTCAGGTGCACTCGATCGCATGGGCTACGCTCGATCGTACTACGCTCGATCACGAAGTGTGCGATCGAGCACCCATAACTGCTATGGAATTCCACGGCGCAGGCATGAAGCGATGGCGGCTAGGGCACTGTGCACTTCACGGGCTGACGAGGCATGCGCTTGGTCGTGGCCTATGCGCTTGATCGCATGTGATGAGTGCCTAAAAGGGCTTATTTAAACCCCTTAATTTATATTCGTTAGGCTCTTAGTATTGTTAATTTCTAATTATTTTTGGTTTTTTTAGTGTTTTGAGTTGTGCAGGCCTTTACAACAAAAGTTGGCCACAAGAGAGCAAAAATACACTAAGTGAAGAATTGGATCCCTGCCAAGTGCGTTCGACCGCACTTGGTGCGTTCAAACGCATTCACGGTCGAACGCAAGGACATGGTCGATCGCAGTCCCCATCAGCCCGCATCTCGCGTGGGTGCCCTAGGAGTCCATCGCTTCAGCATGCGTCGTTACGGTTTTCTGCGGTCGAACGCACATTGTATGATCGAACGCACAACTCAGCAGTACGTTCGAACGCACCTCATGCGTTCGAACGCACTCGTAGGATTTTGTAGCCTATAAATAGGACCCTAGGCCATTTGGTCGAACACACATTTCTTTGGGGCGTTTTTAGAGAGCATTTTGCTTCTGTTTGCATTGCTCCGCCCCTTTTAGTTGTAAGCTTTTACTTTAAAGTTATTTTTAATGCATTATTTTAATTCAATTATGCTTTGTTATTCAATGGGTGGCTAAAATCTTCAACTTAGGTTGAAGATGAAGCCTCACCCTTAGTTTATATTTCTTGCTTTTACATTTTATGCTTTATTTTCCGTTATTTAATTCCGTACTCGTCATTTAATTTCTGTGACAAATAATTGAATGGTTGTGTGTTGTTGATACATTGATAGTCATCCGGTGATGTGTTCCAAGCCGGGTGCACAACGAGTGTTTGGTTGTGATTCAATATCCACTGTGATCCAAGGATACAGTGGATGATTTTATCCATAACCAATACTCATTGTAGCTCCTTAACGGTAAACACATTATTCGGTTTGACTTGTGTCAATTACCACAATAGAGTGTGTTGAAGGGTTTAAAGTTTAAAAACGGAGAATGAGTGTTTAATGTATTAAGCTTATTTTTATTGGGTGAGGTTCGTCTTTAACCTTAGTTATTTTAATCCCTACATTTTCACTTTAATTTTATTTCTGCACTTTTCATTTGTTCGAAATCAATTCTCTTAGGGACTAGGTTAAGATACATTTAATTTAAGAGTCGTGTTAGTTTTTAATTACAAAACTCCGTTCTCTGTGGTTCGATCTCGGTACTTGCGCAACGCTATACGACCTAACGGTTCGTTCTCTTGCGAGTACCTAAATTTGGTACGATCAGCATGCACATTTGATCGCTAGGTCTGGTGCTCGAGCGTAGCTTTGGCTCTGGTGGGCTTTGAGCACAGTGTGCTCAATCGCACCTTGTGCGCTCAAGCGCACTTGCAGGGACTCCAAATGCACATTTTGGCCAATATCACGCTTTTAACTGCAATTCAAAAGCAAGGACCTGCAACACCATAAATCACTAA
Source organism: Carpinus fangiana (assembly GCA_006937295.1). Taxonomy (NCBI): domain Eukaryota; kingdom Viridiplantae; phylum Streptophyta; class Magnoliopsida; order Fagales; family Betulaceae; genus Carpinus; species Carpinus fangiana. Next base: position 19,947,760 of record CM017326.1, read on the forward strand.
AACAAACTAAAAGATTAGATATTAACAAGGCTAAAGGCTTAACAAACATAAATTAAGGGGTCTGAATAAGCACTAAATGGCACTCATCAGCTGCCTTCATGGGCCTATGTAGGGAGTACACATCCTCGCCCTGCATGCTACTAGCATACGCCTTCCGAGCTGAGTTTGACTCCCCACCCCTAGCAATTCCACCAAAAATGGTGTGGATCTCTCGGATCACTTCCTGATTCTAGAGAGGTCTCTGCACCTCTCGAGCATTTCTCTGCTCTGCTTCTCGATCTTTGTACCGACCCTCTCTCAGAGCCTGGTCTCGGCGTCTCGATTCCGCATGTCTAAGACCTTCTCGATTTCCTTCCAATAGCTAGGGTCCTTGCGGATTTGCTTCCCGAATCCTTTCCTGGGCAAGGAACCTAACCAGGTTTCCATTCCTGACAAAGTTCTCGATCTCTTGATGGAGAACCATGCAATCTTCCGTTGAATGCTCCCCATGGTATTCACAGAATCTACTACGGTCCTACTTGTAAGGGTCCGACCGCATCTTCGGTGGCCATCTGAAGGTTGGATCCCCCTTAATAGCCATGAACACCTCAGTGAAGCTGGCGTTCAAGGGGGTGAACACCTCCTGTTGGAACCTTGGAACTTCCGGCTTCCAAGGCTCACTCATGGTGAAAAGTGGACCTAACTTCTTCTCTCTTCCAGGAATTCTTCTCTTCCTTTGTCTTATGAGCCGTCGAGGCCTTCTTGCCTTCCTGCCTGGCTTGCTCTTCCAGGGTTTAAGCCTTGAGGAGTGTCCCAACCAATTCCTCCTGGTGGATGAACTCCTCGGTCAACTTCATAAACTGGGGTAGAGTAACCTTTTGAGTATTATTCCTGCCTATCTCGGCCATCAACGGCCCTTCCGCCCTTACTCCTTGCATCAAGGCGTTGAGCATTGTCTTGTCGTCTAGGCTCTCCACTTCAAGCTTCTCTTTGTTAAAGCGAAGCATAAAGTCTTTCAAGGTTTCCTCTTTCCCTTGGCACAGAGTAAGCAAACAGGTGACACTCTTCTTTCTTTTCCATGTTGCAAGGAACTGTGTTAGGAACAAGCGTCCCAGTTCCTTAAAAGTGCCTACTGACTTCGAGGGAAGTTCAGTAAACCATTCCTTTCCCACTCCTTTTAAGGTCAATGGGAAGGCTTTGCACACAATCTCGCCTAGAGTGCCATGCAGAATGAGGTGTTCTCGGAAGGCTTCCAGATGCGCCTGTGGATCTTCGCTTCCATCATACTTCTCAATCCAAGGCATTTTGAACTTTTCAAGCATAGGATACGCCTTTACGCGTTCAGTGAATGGGAGGCTCTCATCTTCCAGCATGTCCCATGCCATGAGTTACGGATCTTCCCCATCCATTCGACTGAGAATCCGAGCATATTTTTCCTCCAGATCCTTCATCTTTGTCTCATGGAGGCTGTGTTGAGACTCGTCAAGGTAAGATTTGTCTCGGTGTCAGCTCGATCGATGAGACTTCTCTGCTTCACGCCTCTCTCGTCAAGACCCTTCATGCTGAGACTTCTCGTGTCGAGACTTTTCCCGGCATGATCCGCCATTTGGAGTTTCCACCCGGCGTGATTTATCACGGTTTTCTTCATTCTCTCCTTGGACTGTGCTTTCGTTATCTAGCTGCTCGGGATTAACATGCTATTTTTCCCGGTGAACTCTATCTTGCCTTTCCTTCTCACACCTTTTAGCGCGCTCTCTTACCTTTTGGCTGCTCCGAGCCTCAATTGTGGTAAGTCAAGCATTGAATTCCTCATTCTGCCTCCTGAGGACTTCCATTGACTCTGCCATAGACTTAAAAAATTCCACCAATTCTGGATTGTTGGACGCTCCAGGAGCGCTAGGAGGAGGCTACAACGGGTAAGGTTGCAGCGGGTGTGAAGAGCGTGTGTTCACCATGTCAGATTTTGGATGATAAGAAGTGATTGAAGAATTGACGTTCCCACAAACAGCGCCAAACTATTGATGCACAGTTTTCGATTGGTGAAGTGGCACACTTGCTGTATTCTTGGTTCGAGTGCTCCAACTATAAATTGGCCTACACAGTGGAAGAGACAATAGAATCGAAGAGACCGGGAGTGAGCCGACGGGGCCACTCCGATGCCTAAGTCAGTGTTTGCTGGAGAGAATAATGAGAAAGCAACGAACCATAAAGAGTGCAAAAGTTGCGTTACCAGAATGTGTGGAATGACTTGTGTTATATAGGCATGGAGCGATAGTCCCCTAACCAGTGACTGACTCTTCTTTGATTTGCTGCGAGGCAGTTTGTTATCGAGGGATTTGAGTAGTTATCCGTTCCTTGATTTTCGTAGATCAAGATAGGATTTGGCTGTGGGCGTTTGAATTCTGAATTCATGTAGATAGAGTATCTAATTATGTGTTCCCAGGTGCTCGACATTTGAATTGGATGGATAAGATCACATCGCATGTCATTCAAATGGATTCAAATCACCGATCCCTAAATTCCAGGGGCTCGTATTCAAGGGCCTCGAATTCAGAGGTCTTGGACTTGAAGGTCTCGGAAGCCTCGGACGCGTGGGTCTTGGAGGCCTTGGACTCGAGGGTCTCGGAGTCTTGAATCCGAGTCCTTGGTTTGGGATCCTTCCATCTCAAATCCTAGACCTGGTCTTGGAGGCTCGGGGCCTGAGGTGTTCCTGGGCTCTGACTTGCATGGGCTTTGACTTGGGCCGTTGGACTGTTGGGCCTGATAAAGTTGAACCACGACCCAACAAAACCCATCAACCAATTATGATACCAAAATTAGAAGAGCATGATAAATTTAACACACGTATTCAAGAACCCAAAAAAATCCCATTACTTAATTTTGAAGCACATATTATAGCAAATTGAATACAGAATTTTGAAAGAGATAAGCTTGACAATGAAAATGAAGAAAAACTCAAAGTCAACTCAGTCTCCTACAACAATTTGACTGAGATGAGTAGAGTTTTCGTTTCATTTCCTTTGAAAAAGAAGAGCATAAAAGCTAGCTCAGCCTTGGTACATACTTAGTTTCTCTCTTTTACAATTCCCCTCAATTTTTCTCAACAACCAAATAGCTTTTGATCACAGAAAGCAAACAAAAACAGAAACATTCTTATAGAACACTTACGTTACAACTGTTGAGAAGAACAGAGGAGTCCAAGAGCTCAGCAGGGCTCATCCCAGCTGGGATAGCAAAGTAGGAAGAGGGAGACACAGCAGGCCGAGAAATGGGCAAAGAAGGAGGTGGTTCGGCCACCTCCTGGGGCCAAACCCTCAAAAAATTTGAGGGTTTGGCCCTAGGGGGTGGCCGAACCACCCCCTTGGCCCAAGGGGGTGGTTGAGCCACCACCATATGGCCGGCCGGTCTGGGGGTGGCCGAACCACCCCCAGGCCTAAGGGGGTGGCTGGCCACCCCCCTATGGGGTGGTTCGAACCTACCGTTGGTTCTCTCTCTCTCTTTTAATTTAATTTTTAAAATTAACTTTTAAAAAATTAATATTTTAATGGGTCAAAACGGTGTGTTTTGACCCAGACTAACGAAAGTTAACAAAATTTTGATGGCATGGATTTTATTGTGATTTCAATTTGCTTGGGGAGTAAATTGTCAAAAAAAAAAAAAAAACTTAGGGATTTAAAAAAATCCAGTTGCCGACCCAAGGTGTTATAATGTTCTTTCCCAATAATCTATATTGTGTGACAGTGAGATTTGGGTGTAGTGGGGTTTTGGGACTGAGTGATTTTCTCTCTACTATATTTTTGTACTCCATCTTTCATAGTGAATTTCTTCATATCGCCTCTGCTAGTGGACGTACTTCACATTGAGAGAACCACTTAAATCTTGGTGTTATCTTGTGTTTGATTGTTCTCACCTTATTTAACAGTAATTGTGATCATGTGTTTTTTGCACAACAAGTGGTATCAGAGCTCAGGTTCGAGAAATTAAATTGAAGGCAAATATGGCAAGTACCAAGTTTGAAGTGGATAAGTTTAATGGGAAGAACAATTTCTCTCTTTGCAGAGGAGGATGAAGGATTTGCTGATTCAATAAGGAGTTCGCAAGGCGTTATTGGGAAAGGCGAAGAAACCTGAGCAGATGGAGAATGATGTTTGGCAAGAGATGGATGCAAAGGCTACCAGTGCGATCCATCATAATTTGTGAGATGAAGTTATTCACAATGTGATTGATGAAGAAAAGGCAATATAAATTTGGTAGAAATTGGAGGAAAATACAGATGGAGCAGCTACAAATAAGCTATACGTGAAGAAGCAGCTATATGGTTTACAGATGGAGGAAAATACAGATTTGCTGGAGCACCTTAACAAGTTCAACATGTTGAATACACAGTTCTTGAATTTTGCAGTGAAGATTGTTGAAGAAGATAAAGCGATACTTTTGTTGGCATCACTTCCCCATTCTTATGATCACTTGGTTATGACATTGTTAGGACAAATGTATCTACATACAAGTTTGTGGGTATGATATGCCCCACATCTACTCAACCAAGTATTCCTATCCTCTTGCTCTTGTTTTTCAGTTATATACGCACATTGGGGACAATGTGTGATTCAAGTTTTGGGGTATGGAATAACAATACATTGTCCAATATTTTTGTTATGTTATTTTGAAGCATATGGTTGAGTGATCACTTGACTAGGAAATTTGAGTCTTGTTACTTTCTTCGACAACGTGAGATATTACCTATTTCAATTTGATTCTCAGAAGCACACTAGCACGTAGTTTGTGGGGTTTGAAATCTGAAATCAATTATGTGTGTTGTCAATATCTTGGATGAAGTTTGGTAACTTGTTGGAGAATATATATATAAAGAATAATATTGATCACTTTGAGCTTTTCATTGAGTAACTGGACCACCTGCCTCATTAATCATTGAGTGTTCGTGTCAAAAGGTTGGAAGTTCAGTTTGGTTGATAACATGGCTAGTTTAGCTTCATAGCCTTTTTGACTAGAGTTAGTAAGCCCTTAGGGGTGTCTTTACACCTAATGCACAAAAACCATTTGGTTTGAGAGTCATTGGCTTAACACTTGATACATGGGTCAATTAGAAAGCTTAAGAGAACTAAGCATTACACAGTCAATAAAAAAAATAATCTATGCCTTGGTTATCTTATCCAGTTGGGAGTCTAATGAATTTTGAGCATTGAACCATTCATGTTGAAATTATTTTTGAAGCCTCATAATTATATGCTTGTTCACTATTACACCAATTGGAACTTGTGTTATCTCCACTGCCATTTAGTAACTTGATTTTGAATTCCATAGAATTTTGAAGATGGAGTTTATTTCTTTAAGCTAGCTAATGAATGAGAACCATTATTTTGTGATACCTTATTCTTGTAGATAACATAATGATGACAATGTTTGTGGGTATCATTCATGTTAAACCCTCATGAGACTTCACTCGTCCTCTAGGATGCATAGGGGTTTAAAAGGCTTGTTGCATACGCTAAATGTAATTGTACATCCCACAAAAGAATGATTTTTCTTGTTGTTTTTCAGTTTATTTTTTGTTTTGCATTGCTAAAGGACTAGCAATATGTAAGTTTATGGGTGCAATAAGCACTAAACGTTGTACATTCAAGCCCCTTAACGCGCATATGTTAATTCCTTAGCATTCTTATTTGTTTGATTTTGTTTTGTTTTAGTGTTTTCAGGTTCTTCGGGAGAATACAAGAAAAACCATTGATTTTGGGCTTAAAACACACTTTGAAAAGACATAGCATATATCATAGTATTTTGACCATAACTTTATGTTCAAGTATCAGATTAAGGTGAAACTAGTGGCATTGGAAAGCTAAATAAAAATTCTAAAAATCATTTTGAAATACAAATTTCCAAATTCGGACCACCTCATCCCATGTGTGTAGTTGGTATTGAGCATACAAACAACCATGTGCGTAGGTGCTCTTAAGCGCACCACAAGTGGGATTGGATGCACCTCATCCCATGTGTGTAGTTGGTGGGATCGAGTGCACTCATTCTGAAAAGTCAAGAAAAGAGCCCAAACCCACCATGGAAAGGGTTTTCAGTCTCCCACTCGGACTAGGAGATTGACCTACAATTTTTTTGGGATTCCTAGGGCTTGTTTGCTCCCTATAAATAGACCTCAAACTTCAAGAGAGAGATGTGCTTCGTTTTAGACATCAATAACCTCATTGGAGGCTTGACAAGTTGACAAGGAGAAGACCTTGGCAAGAGGCCATCCCAGCACCACGATGAGCAGTTAATTATGTAACAAGATGTTGATGTAGCCCTTTCCACATAACAATGGTTTAATTGTATTTTAATTTGGGCTTTTCTATATTATACATGATAGTTGTATAATTGTGAGAATTGATCTTAATGTTTATATTCAATCATTATGAATTTCTTATCTTGTCTTAGAAAGTCTTTTATATTGATTGAACTCAATCCTTCATATTCTCTGTGATTATATGAATGATTGCTATACAACGGTTTTGATTGGCATATGATCAATAGGGTTAGATAGACCATACCTAGGGAAGACGGATTGTGTTACACCCTAGTTTAGTGTAATTTAGGTAGACAGTTCGTACCAACCGAAGATGGGTTATACTCTTCCATTGATTGGGTGTATCCTATTAAGGAATTAGATTGGCCATATCGAGGGAAGATGGATCGTACCGCATCATAGTGGTTAGGTGGACGGTCCATGCTAATCGAAGATTGGTTATACTTATTTCTTGAATGATTGTATTTTCTTGATTACTCAAGTGAGACGAACCCTATATTTTGCATAGTATGAATTTTCCTTATTAATTTATGTTTGACCATTGTTATGCGGTTAGTGGTGAAATCAACCCCCGATTCTTTCCTCATCATATATATCTTTAATTTTAGGCATTCAGTTTATAAAAACAAAAACCAATCAAACTTCTTTTAATTAAGTTATATTTAATCTTTAAAAACTTGATAACAACACCCCCAGTCCTTGAGGTTTGACAATCTCAATATAACCCTATCCTATAGGGATTCATACTATTACGAGTGGTATTTTACTATTGATATATTTTTACTTTAAAAAGGCCACATCATTAGTCTTTGGCTTTTGACAAGTTGACTCTTGCAAAATCTGAAAAGAGGAAAAGTTCCAGGTCTACTCCATCCATCACTGCATCTACCTCAAGTGACTCAAGGTTTCTGTCTTCTGAGCATCCTAGTTAGCTGGAAAACCTTCTTGACCAACATAGAAACCTTATAAATCTCTAGGTAGATGAACTGAGGAGAAAGTTTGATGTGATGAAACATCAAGTTGAATAGATTGAAGCAGCTATGCAGCCCACAAGGGAAGTCACACGAGGAAGCATAAGAATTCAGAGTAACTTTTTGTTGGGTTATTTCCCTTTGTCCATTTGTGACAAAAAGGAGGAGAAATGGTGATTCAATTTTACAAAAAATTGTTAGTGGTTTAAGTTTAATTTGTGGATTTACTTTTATTGACATTTGCTCTTCATTTGCACCTTGGTTTTAATCTATGTTATGATGATTGACTAGATGTTGTGTTAAATTTTGATTCACTTTGAATATTGTTGATGATAGTTTTCCGAGGAGTGACGTGTCATGATACTCGAGGAGTGGCACAATGTTCGAGGAATCGTCGGGCTACAAAAGATTAACAAACAATAAGATTAGAGCTGTTGGAGGTGTGCCAGTGGAGGATAGCTCCGATGCCTAAGTCAGTGAATTGCTTGAGAGTGTATAAGCACAATGAGATCGTGAGAGAGAATTGCGATTACCAAAATAATGAATTGGAGTCTCCCATTTATAGGCATCAAGTGGTAGCCTTTTCACCAGAATAATCAGCCCCCCACGTTCCCGAGGATCCACGTGTGCCATGCTGGTGAAATAGATCGTGGGTTGTGGGTTACACCGCGATCATGAGATCATGGAGTAAGTTAGTGGGTGGCTTGGCCATGCTTTCGTCAGACATGGGTGCTCGAGTAGTCCTCGGGTTAATGTGTCTTGATTTGGCGTTGGCAGCTAGACCACGTTCTGTGGAACATGGGTGCTTGCTTGGGCACTAGGCGAATCTTCATGTTTAACTAGTGATCATGGGTTTCCTTCATGTGTAAATGGACTATTGTATCCTTGGTAAAAGATTGTTATGCCCTCGGTGGGTTGACTATGCATCGAGTTGGCCCAATTAAGTCTTGGTCTAGTGGGCTTGCACTTTGGATCAGGCCTAGAGGTCTGCTGGGCCTTATGTGGTTGATCCAAGACCCGAAAAATATGATGCATTAATGCTTCTTGTGTGATATGTTTCATAATCAAAACAATTTGTTCTTTTCGGTTTTGGAATTTATGCTACAATGGTCATTGGTGAAGTGTTCAATGACCTAGCACTTTGGTTTGTGCTTTGCTCTTGAGCTTGAATTTGATGGGTTGGTCTCTTAATGCTACAATGGTCATTGGTGAAGTCTCCCATGACATACCATTTGGTTTGTTAGTTTTTGTTGCTATGTGCCTTGAAAAAGTTTTAAACCTTTGTTTTAGGGTTTTGTCATTGAATGGCCAAAGGGGGAGATTTTTAGGTTGTTAGGTTTTAGATTGGACTAATTCAATGACTGTTCTTGTAATCCTTTTGGGTTTACAAATATGAGAGTTTGTTTAAGGGTGTTCCTAGTGCTTTTAAGGTCTTTTTAGAAGTTCCCTAGTTTCCTATCAGAAGTACTATCAGAACGAGGCTCGTAATGGGACTGAATAAAGAACCCTATGTTTTATCGTTAGAAGCCCATCAGAACAGAACATGTAATGGGAGCAAAAAATGATCCCTATATTTTCCCATTAGAAGCCCATCAAAACAGAACATGTAACAGGAGTAAAAAATGATCTCTTTGTTTTCTCGTTAGAACTGACAAGTAACGGGAGTAGAAATGGACTTCCTAGTTTCTCGTATGGAACAACGTTAGGACAGGGATGTGACAAGAGCAGAAACTATCTCCCTGTTTTCCCGTCAGGAACTACATCAATATGAGGATGTGACGAGAGCAAAATTTGTCTCCCTAGTTTCTCGTTAGGAACCTCGTTAAGACGGGACATGTAACGGGACAAAAGTCAAACTCCCTGGTTTCCCATCAACTAGTACATCATGGCGGAACATGTGAAGAAGCATTGGCATTTCACCTTCCCATTAGAACAGGATCGTTGTCTTGTTAAGACATGGGAATCCCATATCTGCAAAATATGTTCTTCCCTTCATAATAAGGAAGTGTCCCATTATGTGATGAAGGAAATGTTTCCTCTATAAAAGGATTTCACTCACTGTTCATTCTTTAGACTTTGGGATTTTATTTTGAGAGCTCTCTCTTCTTTGAAATCTCCTTTTCTCCACTAGTACTGGGTCCTGGTCGTATTGATTTTCAAGAGGGGACATGATATAACTTGAAGCTGTCCTTTTTCTTGTTTGGTGTCATAGCGTTTGGCATGTTTCCTTGCTCGCTTGATGGTAAAGCTTGAATCTTTGGTTGTAGTTTACTGAAGAAGTCTACCAAAGGGTCGGTAAAGGAAGTCGCTATTTGAAGATGGTCACGATAGAGACAAGCTGAAAGGTTTGTCATTCTTTCTAAGTTTAGAGGTGGTCAAGGGTGTGGGTATTGTTGTGGGTTTAAAAAGATACTCGGAAGCGTACAAGTCATTTGCAATATAATGTGTGCAAGTGCGAGATCGATCCTCAGGGAATTGTGTTATGGAAATCAATTTCTATTCAAACTAATCCTATTTTAACCTAGTTCTGAGTTTTGTGATTTTGTCGGGCAAATAAAACATAGACGAATTGAAATGAGTTTAACAAATGAATTAAAATACTGAGGTTTTCTGAATCCACCACATCTAAACTTTACATTCCCATATTTTGTTCGTACAATCGACAACCAATGAATCCCAAAAATGCATATTAAAACATCCAATGAATCCAAATAGTTGACAAATCACAACGAATATCCAATTGAAATTAAATCATCTAATGTATCCGTTTGATATGAAATCACAATGGATATCTGCTTTCAATTGAATGATTCAATGTATCCATCGGATGAAACACATTGACTATCCTTTTTTTTTTTTTTTGCAAAGTTAATGATCAAACAATCAATTAAAAGCATTTATGCTTATAACTGAACTGAAATGAAACATTGAATATATTAAAATCAGAATTGTACTAACAAGACGACGAGAATATGACGTTTTATTAATGACGAGACTTCATCTTCAACCTTAGTTGAAGGTTTTGGCCTCTCATGATTACCAAAATCATAATAAAATGAATTAAAACATAAAATTTACAAAGAGATATGTCCCAAGAGCTCAAGAATGACTCTAGGTCGAAAATATGCTATCACCAACGCCTCCCAACATATTTTACAAAAGAAGAGAACAATATAAATACAAAAAATCCTGGGATTTCGGTGCTGCCAGGTTAGCCCTAGTGCACTCGATCGCACACTAGGCGCACTCGAGCGTACTCGGGGATTCTTCAGGGTGTCTGCGGTGCAGCACATAGGCGTTGCTTGCTTAGGCGTAAACAGGTGTGCGCTCGAGCGCGCTTTGCTGGGCTCGAGCGTAGATGCACTCTAGTGTAGGTGCCCTGCGCTCGATCTCGTTTCCAAAATTACACTTGGTCCCACTTCTTTGAAATTTCCACCTTAAGACCGCACTTTTATCTCAACAACCTACAAAACACTGAAACACCAAAACTAACAGAAACATCAGAAAATAACAAAACTAAGGGCTTAACAAATACAAGTTAAGGAGCCCAAATATACAATATTTGGCAATCATCAAATACCCTCAAACTTACATTTTGCAAGTCCCTCAGCAAAACAAAATGAAAAACATCATCAAAACAAGAAACATAAGTCCGCTGTCGTGGGATACACGATTGCTTTTAGCATATGCAACAAATCTTTTAAACCCCTAAGCATCCCTAAAGGACGAGTGAAGTCTCGTGAGGGTTTAACAGTAATGACACCCACAAACATTCTTAGCACTATATCATTCACAGACATGAACTTCAACACAAACACACGGTTTTTACATCATGAGCAAATTTAACACAATGATACCCACAAACACATCATCAAGTCATCCAAAAATCATTCAACTTGTAGATGAAAATTTGAGACAACACATGTTCCGATAAGTTCAAAGTGCGACTAACATACAATCATGAGGCTTCAATTTTTCTCAAAATTTGGTGTACCTCAAAATTCATAGTAATTCACTCAAATGAAAACAACCAAGGCTCAAATCAAGACATGCATTTTTGTGCGTGTAGCTGTTGTGCAAATATCCACCTAAATTAATAGGCGAATGAATGTACGTTTTGACTCATAAGTGCACAAGATCAAAGCAGTAGTATAGGGTTCAAGTATGAGATCATTCTCATGAGGATTGCCGTAAATTATGTTTAAAATTAATTCCGTAATTAAAACAAAACAAAGATTGATTTTTTGAGTTAATAAAGATAAAGGTAGGGCTTTGATATCTGCCACTAATCATGCTTAATTAATATAACAATATGCCAATGTTCCAATCATATTATGAATACTTAAAGTTTGCCAACCTAAGGGCATGGGTGTATACTCCTTAAGCTATAGATTTTCCTAAGCAATGAATTAGGCATGGGTGTCTACTCTAATTCTTTTCTTTCTTAAAGGATTTAGCATGGGTGTCTACTAAGTTGTTCTTTAAGAAAGACATAAATTTGTGGAAATCGACAAACACATAGAACCTAGGGCATGGATGCCTACTCCCAGTTTTCCATGTTGATTCTTTTGTCACTTTATTAAGCCCAAGACTCGATCATGCAAATTGACTTAAATAACAAATCTATACTAAATGCATATGTTGGCCAAACATATTCATATAAGGAATTTAATAAAAGAGTAATTAATCAAGTTAAGCAGCACAATATGATTATCACAAATGCGCCAATATTAAAATGTTAAAAGAACATAATTAAGGCTTCAATCTAAACCTACTAAAGTAATTAGTTACACGTGAGTTTGATGCTAAACATCTACATAATAAAATAATAAAAATGGAAAAATAAACCCGAAAAACGCTTCCTTAAAGAGCCGTAAATTCTTCTCTTAGAGCTTCTATCTTTTTCTATGTTTATAGGCCTATTTATAGAGTTTAAGGGAACCCTAGAACCATATAAAAACCCTAGAAATCGTAAAATAAACCCTAAGGCTTCTTTCCATAATAGGGCTAGCCACCACTTGTTCTCCAGCGTGCGAGTGCGCTCGATCCTGGGTTGTTGCTCTTGAGCACAATTGTGCGATCGATCGTTCCTTCTACTAGGCTCGAACGCTAATGCGGTCGAGCCTGGACCTTGTGTGCACGGGTGTAGCTGCGCTTGCTCCTTGGCTTGGTTGCTCAGTCTCCTACGTTCAATCGCAGTCAAAGAGTGCAGAATACCCAAAATTGCCCTATTATGCTCCAATTTTCAGAATTAATTCCATTTCTTCAAAAACTTGTAAAAACACAGAAAACACAAAAAGAAAATAAAATATAACAAAATAGCAAAACTAAGAAATTAACAAGTGTAAATTAAGGGGCTAAAATATGAATATTTTAGCACTTATCATTAGGCTGTGCAATGCTCGGCTCCTTTAAGCTTTGTAATTGACCTATGTAACGAGTGTTGGGCTAGTGACTCCCAAACCAGATGGTTTTAGGGTACTAGATGTAGAAACATGCCTAAGGGCTTAATTACTCAAGTCAACAAGGCTACGAAGCCAAACTAGCCATACTTGGATTTCTCATCTTTTTACCTGAACAATCAATGCTTAGTGAGGCATGAGATTCGGTTACTCAATGAGAAGCTCAAACTAATTTTTCTTTTTTCAAGCCAAGGTTTCATCAACACTTCATCATACAAATCTTAAGATACACCCTAATCAATTCAAATCTCATACCCTCACAGACTCTACGCTAACGTGCTCGTGATTAGCTCAGACATCTGAAGTCTCTCTAATCCAACAAATGAGTCAAAAGGCTCAGATTTCTAATGACATGCTGTGTTCAAGGTGTTAAACAAACCAATGACATGCAAACCATAGTTAAGGTGTAACCCATGCCCAATCAACAAACATAGCACAATTTTTTTTTCTTAAAAAAAAAAAAAAAAGGGGCAAAGAACAACAAAAATAACAAGAAATGTACAAAAATGTCTACCCTACCCCCAAACTAAAATGGCACATTGTCCCTAATGTGGCCAGAAATACAATATTGGATGGACGGAGCAAGTCAGGTGTAACGTATGAGAACGCTCCCCCAAACTTGAGTAGCAGACACTTGTCCTAAAAAACACAACACAAACAAAACAAAACAAACAAACAAGATCAATTGACAAGGATTAAAAGGATGAGGGCTGCCTCCCACAAGCGCTAAGTTTAAAGTCTTCAGCCAGACTCTCCATAGTTAACGATAATCACTATGGATAACTGCGATCTTTGTCTCAATATCCAGACTCTTCAACTCGAAGAATGGTTTCAACGTTTGTCCATTCACCTGAAATGTGTTACCATTCTTTGGATCCTCAATCTCAATAGCCCCATGAGGAAAAACTGACTGAATAATAAATGGGCATGTCCATCGAGATTTGAGCTTGCCTAGGAAGAGACGCAAATGTGAATTGTAAAGGACTTTTTGACCAGGCTCGAAAAGATCGTCTCAAAATGCTCTGGTCATAAGCCTTCTTCATTTTTTCCTTGTGCAACCTTGCACAATCATATGCATCATTTCTTAGCTAGCCTTCGTAAGATTGAAGTTCAGCTGCTTGATGGCCTAGTATGCTCTATACTCCAACTCCTAGGAAGATGACATGATTTGCCGTACACAAGACGATATGGGGACAAGCCAATCGAGGTCTTGAACATTGTACGGTAAGCCCATAGTACATCATTCAATCGTAGAGTGATGAGTGCCAAATATTGTATATTTGAGCCCCTTTTGTTAAGCTCTTAGTTTTGTTGTTTTCTAATGTTTTTGTTAAGTTTTAGTGTTTTAGGGTGCAGCAGGTTGTTAACAGAAGAATGCGGTTTGAGGGTGGAAAACTACAAAGGAACCAAAGGTCCTTGTTAGTGCGATCGAGCGCATGGAGTTGAGATCAAGTGCATTTGCGATCGAGCGCATAGAGCCACGATCGAGCACATTTGCACTCGATTCCAAGAGGTCACGATCGAGCGCCATGGGAATACTAAAGTGGTTGAGTGTGCTCGAGCGCACTAAGTGCAATCGAGTGCACTTGCGCCTGACCTGGCAACACATATTTTGTTATAAATAGGACTCTTATATTTTGTAAAACCCTACGTTTTGGGAGGCGCCTTTGAGAGTAGAAACTCTATATTTTTGTCACTTTTTAGCCTTCCATTCATCATTAGTTATAAGCTTTCAGTTATTAATGCTTTCATTTAATTCCCTTTGTCTCTTATTAGCATGAGAGGCTAAATCGTCAACTAGGTTGAAGATGAAGCCTCACCATTGATGTTTTACATGTTTTCATGTTTAGTTTGTACTCAATCTGTCGTTTAATTTAATGCATGTTTGTTTCAATTTAATTGTGTGACAAAATTGTGATCGATTGTTGTATATGAATCATTAAATGTCCAATATTCATTGTGTTTCATTCGGGGGTACATCGGATGATTGGATTGAGACAATTCATCCATTGTGATCTATGGATATAGTAGATAATTTGATCTCGAATATCCGTTGTGATTCTTTAACGGTGGATTCATTGAATGATTCGACAAGATTTTGTAAAAGCAATAGGATATGCATAGTGCCTAATCGTTTGACGGATGTATGAACTAAGCGTGAAAATGTGTGTCTTGATTTGGTGAGGCGGATTCTAAAACCTTGGTTTCAAGCATTTAGACTAGTTTATGTTTTTGTTCGACACAATCACTCAAACATCGAAACTAGGTTAAGATAAGGTTGATTTAGATAGAGTATTGATTTAGGCAAAACACGACTCCCTGTGGATTCGATCTAGCACTTGCACAACACTATATTGCACACAACTCGTGCACTTGCGAGTACATTAAATTTGTACATCATAGAGACCAATCTTTTCTTGAAGAGTTCACAATCTTTTCCAAAATCCTCTTGATCTTTCGATTCGAAATCTCCACTTGTCCACTCGTGTGTAGGTGATATGGGGTGGCAACTTATGCGTGATGAAATACTTTTCATCAACTACTCAAAAATCATGTTGCATAAATGCTTACCTCCATCACTTATGATTGCTCGAGGAGTACCAAAATGAGCAAAGATAGTGTCCTTCAAAATTAGACAACAACTTTGTGGTCATTGGTCTTGCATGCAACAACCTCCACCCATTTGGACACATAGTCCATAGCAATGAGGATACAGTGGTAGCCAAAGGAGTTTGGGAAAGATCCCATGAAATCAATGCCCCAAACATAAAAAATCTCAACAATCAGAATGGGGTTGAGGGGCATCGTATTTCTCCTAGAAATGCTCCCTAGCTTCTGGCAATGCTCACACGAGGTACAGTAAGTGTGAGAGTCTTGAAACAGGGTAGGCCAATAAAATCCACACTGCAGAACCTTTGCAGTGGTTCTTTTAGCACTAAAGTGGCCTCCACAAGCACGATCATGATGAAAGGAGATGACATTGGATTAGTCATGCTCAGGTATACACCTCCTAATGATCTGATTGGGACAATACTTGAAACGATAAGGATCATCCCAGAAAAAGTACTTCACCATGGCCATAAATTTGGACCTATCTTGCCATCTCCAATGCAAAGGCATTTGGCCGATGACAAGATAATTCATTATATCAGCAAACCACGGTGCAACATTGTGAGGAATGTGCATCAATTGCTCATCAGGGAAGGTCTTAGATATTGGGGTGGCATCTTCATTGAAATCCACAGTCAACCTGCACAGATGACCAGCTGCCACATTTTTGGAACCCCTCTTATCCCGAATCTCTATGTCAAACTCTTGTAGCATTAAGATCCACCATATGAGGTGAGATTTACCATCTTTCTTGGAGAAAAGTTACTTCAATGCCACTTATCCGAGTAGATGATGGCTTTAAATCCTATTAAGTAGGATCTAAACTTGTCTAATTCAAAAATGACTGCCAACAACTCCTTCTCAGTGGCAGAGTAATTGAGTTGTGCATCATTCAGAGTCCTTCTCGCATGGTAGATGAAATAAGGGAGTCTATCAACACATTGTCCCAGAACAGCTTCGACTACATAATCTGATGCGTCACACATGATCTCAAATGGCATACCCTAGTTGGGTGGTTGAATAATAGGTGTGTATGTCAGAATTTTCTTCAGATCCCCAAATTCTTTCTTGCAGTCCTCATCAAATACAAATGGGGCATCATTCACCAACAACTTGCACAAAGGCCTGGCAATCTTGCTGAAATCCTAGATAAATCGCCTGTAGAATCCTGCATGGCCCAGAAAAGAGCGAATCTCCTTCACTGTACATGCGGGTGGAAGGTTGGAAACCAGTTCCACCTTCGCCATGTCAACCTCAATCCCCCGATGAGATATGACATGCCCCAATACAATACCTTGCTTTACCATAAAATTACATTTCTCCCAATTGAGCACCAGGTTCTTCTTCTTGCACCGCACTAAGACCAAAGTGAGGTGGTGCAGACAATCCTCTAAAGATGAACCGGAGATGGAGAAGTCATCCATGAAAATCTCAAGGAAACGTTCAACCATGCCAGAAAAGATACTGATCATGCACCACTGAAAAGTGGCGGGTGCATTGCATAACCTAACGGGCATGCGTTGGTAGGTGAACGTCCTAAAAGGACTAGTAAATGTCATCTTCTCCTAATCTTCAGGGTCCACAGAGACCTGGTTATATCCAGAATAACTATCCAAAAAAAAGTAATACTCATTCCTGATAAGTGCCAAAATATTCATATTTTAGCCCTTAATTTACATTTGTTAATTTCTTAGTTTTTGTTATTTTGTTCCATTATATTTCCTTTTTGTGTTTTCTATATTTTTGTAGGTCATGGAAGAAAAGAAAGCGTTTCTGGAAAAGTTCCAAGCTTAAAGGGCAAATTGGGAAGACCTAGAAGATGTGGTTAAGTTTAACGAAATAAAGGAAAGGATTAAATCAGAATTTCTCAAACTGGAGTCAAAATCGGATTGGATTCAAATTTGGATTCTGCATGTCTCGGTATTTTGGTCGTAACTTTCAAGTTCAAATATCGGATTGAGGTGATTCCATCGGCATTGGAAAGCTAACTCAACATGCTACAAATCATTATGAAATAGCCCTTTTCTATTTCGGATTGCCATTATGTGAAAATCACCCCGCAAGATAAGAACACAATTCTGGATGAATCCTATTCTGATTTGGACTAGGATTGTCTCCTAATTTGACTAGGACATAGAATTCCGAATTTCCTAGGTTTACTAGGGCTTCTAGGACTTTTCTAAGGCCTATATATTGACCTCAAAGCCTCTTAGAAAAAGACAGAGGGATATAGACAATTTTAGAGACAAGCACTGGGGAGAGGAATTGGAGGCTACTTCTAGGAGCGGTTTTCGTTTCTTTCTTTTCCTTTTCCTTTTAGTTTTATTTTAATTATGTGTAACTAAACCTTTTAGTGGGGCTTGATTGAAACCCTAATTATGTTTATTTAATATTTCAATATTGGCGCCTTTGTGATAATCATATTGTGTTGCTTAACTTGATTAATGCATGTTTTCTTGAATTCCACATATGTATGTGATTGGCCATTGTATGCATGTGGTATGGATTAGTTAATTCAATCAATTTGGATGGCCAAGTCCTGTGTTTAATAAAAATAACAAAAGAAATCCACACCGGGTCCTTGGGTTAATCAACATGGGGAACCGGGAGTATATACCATGCCCTAGGCCTCATGTGTATGTTGATTTCCATAGCTTTATGCTTTCTTAAAGAAAAACTTAGTATACACCCATGCTAAATCCTTTAAAAAAGAAAAGAATTAGAGTATACATCCATGCCTAACTTGTTGCTTAGGGAAATCAATAGCTCAAGGAATATATACCATGCCCTTAGGTTAGCAAACATTAGGTATTCATAATATGATTGGAGTATTGGCATATTGATTTATTAATTGAGCATAATTAGTGGTGGATATCAAAGCCCTACACTTTTATTTATTTTTATTTCTTTTAAATAATATCAATTACGTGACACTTTTGGTATTTTAATTTAGTTAATTAGTTCTAAACAAAATTAACAATCTTCGTGGGATCGATCTCGTACTTGCTGCACTATATTACTGTTTTGATCTTGTGCACTTGCGAGTTAAAACGTACTAAATATTATCTATTAATTTAGGTAGTATTTGGGAAAACTAGTTTTTGGTGCCGTTTCCTGGGATTGTTTAATTTTGTTTAGAATTTTTTTTCTCATTAGTTAATTTTATTTTATTTAAATTTTAGTGTTACTATTTTTTTGGAATTGTAATTCTGTTCTACAGCGGTGCGATCGAGCGCACCTCTGGTATGATCGAGGGCACTGCTACAGGGCGATCAAGTGCAAAGTCAGACAGTAGCGCCAAAGACTCTGTGTTTTCTTTTCTATTTTGCAGTTTTGCCTTGAGCGCGATTGAGCGCTCTACCATATAGCAGTTGCGGCAGTTTGTGAGTTCTTCTTTTTATTTTTGGTTTTAATTTTCTCTTGTTATTTTAATTTCTTTTTGTTTTTGTTCTCATGTGGGGAAACATTCCGACACCCTATGGACCATGTTCATTTTGCTATGACCCTTTTCACCATGTTAGAAATTGTCCTTCACTATGACAAATTTCTAACGATATTTTTGGGCATAAGAACACATCGTTTTCTAGACCAGAGAACGACAGCTATATTGATTCTTGTAACCCAACATGGAGCCAACAGTCAAATCTCTCATGGCAAGCTCAATTTCCTAGAAATCCTGCTCCACAATTTCATGATCATTCATATTCCTATCCACATCAACAATATCTAGAAGAACCACCTTCTCCAAAAAGTCCTACCTTAGAAGAATTAAGTTCTGCCTTAGAAGAAGTGAGTGCTAGATTAGAAAGAATGATGTCAACTTTTCGTAGCGAAGCAGAGGAGGATAGGCAAGAATTTGCAAGGATAAATAACTCTATCATGCAATCATATGAAAAGATGGATGCTCACTTTAAGCAGATAATGGATATCCTCAAGGAAGAAAAGTGTCAAGGTCAATTGGTGGCCAATCCTAATGATGAGCAAGCTGTCACATTGAAGAGTGAAGAAATGGTTGAAAATCAAATGGATGAGAGGAAGAAGGAGCAAACTGAGGATCTAGAGGAGCTACGTCAGGAAAAGGAAGAGAGCACTGAGACATCTTCAACCTGAGCTCTTATTCCTGAAATACAAAGAGTCCAAGAGAGAATTCTGTTCAAGCTACCAAATGAGCAAATTAAGGACATCAAGATAGAAGAGCTCCCTGCGTTTTCTTCTTATTTTATTCCAGTTCATGATTCCCCAGTGGATGAGAAGTTGTTTGAGAAAATGATGTACAAATTTAATTGTACTCTCCAATTGCACGAGTCATTTGTGATATAGCGGATGTGCAAGTGCGAGGTCGAACCCACAGAGAATCGTGTTTCGTTAAAAATCAACTTTAAAATGCCTAAACTAATCCTATCTTAACCTAGTCCCAATATCAAACACATGGTGTGCGGAAAATAAAAGTAAATTAAAATGCAATAAAAAATAAAGAAATAAAAATGCTAAGGTCCCTAATCTACCTCACCACAATTAAATCAACATATAAACATGCCTAATTCATACTTCAACAAAAATTACGCTACTAGGCGTATTCTATTTGCTATTAACTAGTCCATACATTCGTCTATCGATAAAGCACATATGCATATCCTATTGTTGCTACAAATTCTTGTCGAACTAACCAATGCAAACACTGTTTAGAGGTCACAACGGATATTGGTCAGAAGACGAATCATCCGATGTATCTCCGGTTGCAGCGAAAGTCGACGTTTAAATGAATTGCAAACAACAATCAACACACTTTTGTCACTAAAATGTATTGAAACGAATAAACATAAAATTAAATGACGAACGGAGTATTAAACTAAGCATAAAAACATGTAGATAAAAACATGGTGAAGAATCAGAGACTAAAGCAAAATAAACAAAAGTATTAAATTAAAATGACGTTTAGGAGTGTTTACAATGAAGAACGGGGAGGTTTTGGGCCACAAGGGGCGCCTCCAAGCGTTTTCCAAACGTCAAGTTCGTTTACAAGAGAAAGGGGGATATTTATAGGCTAAATTTAGGGTTTCTGCGCTGCCAGGTCAGATAAGGTGCGTTCGATCGCACTAAGTGCGTTCGAACGCACTCGTGCAATTTCGGCATTTGATGGGCACAAGTGCGTTCAAACGTAAAACGTGCGTTCGAACGCACTTCCTTCAGAATTAGCCCTCACATGTGAAATACAAAGTTGTAGATCTTTGAGTTAGCTTTCCAAAGACACCAAGATCACCCCAATCGGAGGTCTATAACTCCAGATATGGTCGTTTTGGTGAGACTCGTCGGGTGCAAATTATCGCTCGACTCAAATTTGCTGTCAAAGCTCCCCTAACTGTCTTAAGCCCCAGAGTTGATGGCATTAGCCCCAAATGCAACTTAACAACATGCAAAACACTAAAACACCAAAACTAACCAAAACATTAGAAATTAACAAAACTAAGAGCCTAACGAATGTAAATTAAGGGGTTCAAATAAGTACTTTTAGGTACTCATCAGAAAACTCATAGTGGTCTACCCCAATCTATAGACAATTGGAATCCCCTTGTAATAGGAAAAATCCATTCTCTATGGTGCAAGAGAAGAAAAGACTAGTGCTTCAAGTTTAAAGTGCTACAGTCTAGCTGAAGACGTTAAACTTAGCACTCATAGGAGGCACCCTATAGCATATCATTTTATTTCTTGTTGTTTTTATTTTTTTTTTATTTTTATTTTAGTGCTTTGTTTTTCAGGGACAAGTGTGCTTGAGTTCCAGTTTGGGGGGAATGCTTTGAGTCAAATCTATTCTAGACAATTTCATCCATCTCCCGGGTGAGATCTTTCCATATTATACACACATTGGGGACAATGTGTAATTTAAGTTTGGGGGTATGGGGGACACATTTACACACACTTGATCCCACTATTTACTTTTTGAAAAAGAAAAAAAAAATGCATGTCCATACTTGTCTTGAAATTTTTGTTGATCTAAGAATTGTGATTTGATATTCATTGGTTAGCTTAAAATTTTGAACACATGATCTGATGTTGGATTTTTAAGTTTGGTTACTTACTTTAGACATTTGAGAATTCACATGTTTGATCTGCTCTAACACAAGCACATTAGCACATAAGTTGTGAGGTGACATGAGAGTCTAATGTGTATGTTTCTATGTCTTGGGTGAAACTGGATGAATTATTGGTTGGATACTTTGGCATAATTGAAAAAAATATTTATATATAAAAAAATATAAAGAAAAAAAAATGATGATCATTGATAAACTTTTCATTAAGTAACTGGACCTCTTGCCTCATTAAGCATCGAGTGTTCACGTCAAACAGTGAGAATTTTGATTTTGTTAAATTATGGTTAGTTTTGTTTTGTAGCCTTTTTTACTTGAGTTACTATGTCCTTAAGGGTGTCTTTACACTTAATGCCCTAAAACCATATGATTTGGGAGTCATTGGCTCAACACTCGCTACATAGGTCAATTAGAAAGCTTAAGGGAACTAAACATTGCAGAGCCTAATAATAAAAGAAAGAAGAAAATAAAATTAAGCCATTGTTGTTCATTCCGATGGGAATTTCAATGAACTTTGAGATATTGAGACATTGCACATTGGAATTATTTGGAAGCTTCATATTTTTGTGCTAGTTCACTTTAGACTGTTTTGAACTTGTGATGCCTTAGCTTGTCTTTTGTAAGTGATTAGACTTTAAAATTCCAATTCATTGTGAAGATGGAGTTTACCATTTTGAGCTTGCTAATGAATGAAAATCATGATTTTGAGTGACACTTTAATTTTTTGGATAACATGAACTGTGCATAATGTTTGTGGGTAACATTCCTGGAAAATCCTCACGAGACTTCACTCATCCTCTAGGGAATACCTAGAGGTTTAAAAGGCTTGTTGCATATGATAAATGCAATCGTACATCCCACGAAAGATGGATCTATCTTTTTGTTTTCCATTTTTCATTTTGTTTTTAGTTTCGCATTGCTAAGGGACTAGCAATATCTAAGTTTGGGGGCATGGTAAGTGCCAAAATATTCATATTTTTGCCCTTAATTTACATTTGTTAATTTTTTAGTTTTTGTTATTTTGTTCCATTTTATTTCCTTTTCATGTTTTCTATATTTTGGTAGGTCATGGAAGAAAAGAAAGCGTTTCTGGAAAAGTTCCAAGCTTAAAGGGCAAATTGAAAAGACCTAAAAGATGTGGTTAAGTTTAACCAAATAAAGGAAAGGATTAAATTGGAATTTCTCAAATTGGAGTCAAAATGGGATTGGATTCAAATTTGGATTCTGCATATGACTCGGTATTTTGGTCATAACTTTCAGTTCAAATATCGGATTGAGATGATTCCAGCGGCATTGGAAAGCTAACTCAGCAGGCTACAAATCATTGTGATCTGAATGAATCCTATTCCGATTTGGACTAGGATTGTCTCCTAATTTGACTAGGAGATAGAATTTCGAATTTCCTAGGTTTGCTAGGGCTTCTAGGACTTTTCTAAGGCCTATAAATTGACCTCAAAGCCTCTTAGAAAAAGACAGAGGGATATTGACAATTTTAGAGACAAGCTCTAGAGAGAGGAATTGGAGGCTACTTCTTGGAGTGATTTTCGGTTCTTTCTTTTCCTTTTAGTTTTATTTTAATTATGTGTAACTAAACCTTTTAGTGGGGCTTGATTGAAACCCTAGTTATGTTTATTTAATATTTTAATATTGGCACCTTTGTGATAATCATACTGTTTTGCTGAACCTGATTAATGCTTGTTTTCTTGAATTCCTCATATGTATGTGATTGGCCATTATATGCATGTAGTATGGATTAGTTAATTAAATCAATTTGGATGGTCGAGTCCTGGGTTTAATAAAAGTAATAAAAGAAATCCACACCGAGTTCTTGGGTTAATCAACATGGGGAACTGGGAGTATATACAATGCCCTAGGCTTCATGTGTTTGTCGATTTCCATAGATTTATGCTTTCTTAAAGAAAAACTTAGTATACACCCATGCTAAATCCTTTAAGAAATAAAAGAGTTAGAGTATGCATTGGTTGTACAAAAAATAGTACTCGTCAATTGCATGAATCGTTTTGCAATAAAGTGGTTGTGCAAGTGCGAGTGTCGAACCCACAGAGAATCGGGTTTGTGAAAATTAACTTAAATGCCTAAACTAACCCTATCTTAACCTAGTCCCAATTATGAAACATGTGGCATGCATTAAATATAAACTAATCTAAAAATGCTTTAAAACAAATAAAAAGGTAACTAAAGCTAAAGAATCCACCTCACCACATTAATGAACATATAATCATGCCTAGTTCATACTTCCAAAACGACTATGCTACTAGGCATACTCTAAGCGCTAACACTTTGTTCATACTTCCGTCTATCGATAAAGCACATATGCATATCCTATTGTTATTACAAAATCTTGTCGAACCAATCGATGCATACATTGTTTAAAAAGTCACAATGGATATCGGTCCGAAGACGAATCATCCGATGTACCTCCGGTTGCAACGAATGTTGACGGTTAACGATTTGTAAATAACAATCAACACACTTTTGTCACTAAAATGTATTGAAATGAATATACATAAAATTAAACGACAGAATAAGCATTAAACTAAGCATAAAAACATGAACATAAATAAATGGTGAGGCTTCATCTTCAACTTTAGTTGAAGATTAGCCTCCCATGCTAAAGGGAAACACAATCGACCAAAGAAATAAGCAATAAATGATTAAATGACATTTAGGAGTATCTACAATGAAGAACAGGGAGGATTCTGGCCACTGAGGGTGCCTCCAAGTGTCTCCCAAACGTGAGGCTAAGAAATATACAACATGTTCTATTTATAGACAAAATTAGGTATGCTGCCAGGTCAGGGATGCGCTCGATCGCAGGCATTGCGCTCGAGCACAGCCCTATGTGCGCTCAATCGTAGACAGTGTGCTTGAGCGCACTTAACTGCTCCAAATTCCCATGGCGCATCAAGTGAAGCGATGGCGGCTAGGGCAACGCGTGAGACACGGGTCTACGTGGAGTGCGCTCGATCTCGCCCCTTGGGCTTAAGCGCAGTGCGCTCGATCACACTGGCAGGGCTAGATCTTCACTTTTTGCCCTTTTTCACCCCTTTGACCGCAATTTGAATGTAAGGACCTGCAAACACTATAAAACACTAAAACAAACTAAAAGATTAGATAATAAAAAGGCTAAAGGCTTAAAAAACATAAATTAAGGGGTCCAAATAAGCACTAAATGGCACTCATCATACACCCATGCCTAACTTGTTGCTTAGGGAAATCAATAGCTTAAGGAGTATATACCATGCCCTTAGGTTGGCAAACATTAGGTATTCATAACATGATTGGAACGTTGGCATATTGATTTATTAATTTTTTTTTTTTTTGTAACATAAACTTCATAAAGACTGAAAACCAGCCAACGAGCAAGTAAGAACAGATTACAAGCTGACCAACCAGCCAACTGAAAAGCAAGACCCTCACTAAGGAGGGTAAATGGGTGGGGGGGGGGGGGGGATCTTTCCCACTACATGTAGGGATGGAACTCAGGGGAAAAGAGGAGGGAATGCAGCTTGGAATGACCCTAGCCGCGGCCCTATAAGCCACATAATGGGCGCAGAAGTTTGCACTTCTGTTGATTTTTCTTGCCTCCCATTTAGAGGAATGCAAAGTAGCCAAAGTTTCATGTATCAAGTGATCAATATGCCAATCCGTAGTTAGAGTAGGATTTTGCAGAGCTAGCACAACCAGGGCAGAATCACCTTCCAAAATGATGTTTTCTAGATGCAGGGAATCAGCCAGAACACCTGCTAGCTCGGCAGCTTGAACTTCACCATACACATGACTGCAAGGAGGGCTAACTTGGGAAAGAGTTTTGATAATCACACCATTAGAGTTTCTGCAGACAGTAGCTTGAGTGGAGAAATCTTCTCTGATTGCAGCATCAAAGTTCACCTTACACCAGCCAGGAGGAGGTTTAGTCCATGCTTCTGTGATAGGCTTAAGTTTTGAAGACCATGTAGCATAATGTTCCAAGGCAACTCTTCTGATATTGTTTGCCAAAGAAGTGACTTTTGGAATGACACCCTTGTGAACATCTTGATTTCTAGAAAACCACATAATATGACATAAAACAGCAGCATATATCTGAAAAAAATGAGAATCTTCCACAAGAATACCAAATGCACAATTAGGAGATAGGATGCCTTTGATCCATTCAGGTAGACTGAGAGAAGCCCACTTCAAAGAGTCAAGAGGCCAAGGGGACAGTCTCCAAGTAATCCTAACAAAAAAGCACCTGAAGAAGAGGTGAGAAAGGGAGTCCTCTTCCACATTGCATAAAGGGCAAAATTTATCAGCTATAGGGATGGGAAAGACATCATTTAATCTACACTTGGAGGGGACTATGTCCCAAGCAATTTTCCAAAGGAATAGTTTGAGCCTGTCATTAAGGTTAAGCTTCCAATGATGCTTCCAATCATGAGTTGATAATGGGCCAGAACCTGCTAAGAACCTCTGGCTGCTTATCAACATGTGGATAGACTTGGTTGAGAACAAACCATTTGAAGGAGTCCAAATGTGTTTATTCTCAGGAGATGAAGCTAAATTGATTTTTAAATCTCTCTTATGGTAACAGAATCAAAGAGATGCTGAAGCAATGGAAGATTCCAAGCTAGAGCAGCATGAATTTGATCTTAATTGAATAGGTCAGAAACTATTAAATTTGGAAATGGCTGTGAAATCTGAGGAGAAAGGTTTGGAGTAAAACTAGGTAAGCTGGGAATCCAAGTGGAGCTTCAAATAGGGAGAGAGGAGGAGCTATGGATTCTATTACAGGCACCCTTTGCAATGAAAGAAATGGTTTTTTGGATGCATTTCCATAGCCATGAGGAAGAAGAAAGGGAAGTGGGAGAGAGAAAAGAGCTAGAGTTTAGATACTTACAGTGCAATTGGGATACCCACAGAGAATCTAACCTGTTAAGCAGCTTCCAACCAAGTTTTGTAACCAGAGCCAAATTGACTTCTCTCATCTTCCTCAAACCAAGCCCTCCCATAGCTTTAGGAATGCACAAGGAGTCCCAAGCTTTTAATGAAAGGTTTCTAATCTTCTTAGGAGGAAAACCCCACCAAAAGTTCTTGAAAATTCTGTCAAGCTCAGTGCAAAAGGAGTTTGGGAGGAGGAAAGAACTCATAGCATAAGAGGGAAGTGCATGATGAGTACCTAAAAGTGCTTATTTGAACCCCTTAATTTACATTCGTTAGGCTCTTAGTTTTGTTAATTTCTAATGTTTTGGTTAGTTTTGGTGTTTTAGTGTTTTGCAGGTTGTTAAGTTGCATTTGGGGCTAATGCCATCAACTCTGGGGCTTAAGACAGTTCGGGGAGCATTGACAGCAAATTTGAGTCGAGCGATAATTTGCACCCGATGAGTCTCACCAAAACAACCATATCTGGAGTTGTAGACCTCTGATTGGGGTGATCTTGGTGTCTTTGGAAAGCTAACTCCAAAATCTAAAACTTTGTATTTCACATGTGAGGGCTAATTCTGAAGGCAGTGCGTTCGAACGCACATGTGCCCATCAAATGCCGAAATTCATGCACGAGTGCGTTCGAACGTACCTAGTGCGATCGAACGCACCTTATCTGACCTGGCAACGCAAAAACCCTAAATTTAGCCTATAAATATCCCCCTTTCTCTTGTAAACGAACTTTACGTTTGGAAAACACTTGGAGGCGCCCCTTGTGGCCCAAAACCTCCCCGTTCTTCATTGTAAACACTCCTAAACGTCATTTTAATTTAATACTTTTGTTTATTTTGCTTTAGTCTCTTATTCTTCACCATGTTTTTATCTACATGTTTTTATGCTTAGTTTAATACTCCGTTCGTCATTTAATTTTATGTTTATTCGTTTCAATACATTTTAGTGACAAAAGTGTGTTGATTGTTGTTTGCAATTCGTTTAAAAGTCGACTTTCGCTGCAACCGGAGATACATCGGATGATTCGTCTTCGGACCAATATCCGTTGTGACCTCTAAACAGTGTTTGCATTGGTTAGTTCGACAAGAATTTGTAGCAACAATAGGATATGCATATGTGCTTTATCGATAGACGAATGTATGGACTAGTTAATAGCAAATAGAATACGCCTAGTAGCGTAATTTTTGTTGAAGTATGAATTAGGCATGTTTATATGTTGATTTAATTGTGGTGAGGTAGATTAGGGACCTTAGCATTTTTATTTCTTTATTTTTTATTGCATTTTAATTTACTTTTATTTT